>JAREYC010000007.1:20505000-21105000 GCA_030015325.1 Cryptoblepharus egeriae
AAATTAAATCTGAAGAAGTTAATGAGAACAAGAGCAAATGAAAGCGTACTAGGCCTGTGTCAGTGTCATTATTTTATTAGTCAGGCAGTACCTTGTTTAACTTTTGGGGTGATCAGAGGCAGCCCTGTTGGTAATGCCACCACTGAAAGTTGCAACGGCATCCAGAAATAGGGTCTTCTTGGTGGTGGCGTCCACCTTATGGAACTCCCTCCCCTTCCAAAAAGAGCCATCGTAAACTTGTCAGAATATTCAGACAGGCTTATAATGGCTCTTTTTAGAAAGTTCAGTTTACTGCTATCTTTTAACCTGGTTTTTTACCACTTTTATATAGGTTTAATTGTATTTTGTTATTCGGTTTTTACTGTTTTTACCTTGTTTTAATATATTTTATTCTATTGTTAAATGCTGTAAGCTGCCTTGGGTATACTGCCTTTAGGAAGAAAGGTGGGATATAAATAAAACAAACCCCTTGGGTGAAGACTGGAAAGAACGATAGCATAGAGGGCTGAAATCATTAACCAAAGTGGGTTCAAGTCCCACAAGAACCAGGAACAGGGTACTGATGATGAACAATGCACGATGGTCAGTTTCTGGGTGAAGCTGGGAAGGTTACCAAAGGGCAGGCACTATGGACTCATTCACAGCCAAGAGGAACAACATTATTTCTTGGTCCTGCGGCTCTGAAGGAAGCAGATACAGGAAGACCTTGTTACCAGGCCTGCTCTAACAGAGGCTGGGAATGGGCAACTTCTGCTAGGCTTATTCTAAGAGAGTTCCAACAAAGCAGTGATTTTTAAATAGTGTATTGTGGCACACTGGTGTGCCACAGATGATCTGCAGGTGTGCCACAAGACTTTGAGAAGGATTATATCAGTAGGGCAATTGGGGGATTTACCTGGAAGTAAGTACCACTGACCTAGGGTGCAATCCAGAGTAACTACGGGGAATCCTTGCTCTGATGTAAGAACAGTTCACTCTGGATTGCAATATGAATTTCCCATGCGTTTTTACTAGGTGGTGCCGTAACTACGTCAATATAAATGTCTTTTACACGCTCCCGTAGTTACTCTGGATTATAGGGCTATGACACAGGCCTAGAACAGTAATTATATCCAGACTGGAGCAAATATTTCTGAGGAAAGCCTTCATTTTTTAAATTTTGCTTATCTGATGGATTAGGGATAGGAACTGTGATGAAAAGTGGAAATGGCTGAATAGCAGAATCTGATACTTCTGATACTTTTTTAGCCAGGAAATTGCAAATGGCCTTTCATACAAATGGCTGCTGTCATACAAAGATTTATGCAAATGGATTATCATTATTCCTATTCTGAAACAGGAATACCGGAATAGGAATATTCCTATTCTGGAATAAGAATAATAATAGGAACATTCTGGAAGGAGTTAGACCAGGAGCTCTACTGACTATGCATGCTCTCACACGCCAAAACAGTCAGAATCACTGTGTCATACGGTAGGCAAATCAACATTGGGAGGGCAATTTTTACCTTTTAAACAGCAGAGAAATATTGAAAGATTGGAACCTGTGTTGAATGAATGACTTCAGAATATAACTGAAAGGTGTTGAAAGAGCAGATTGTCAGGAAATGAACCATCGGAAAGTGGGGAATACCTGCAATAAGAGTGCATAACATTTAAAGAAAAAATTTCAAGGTCAAATAGAAGTGTTAAAATGAAATTTAAAAAAATTATCCTTCCTCTGTTCTTAGCATCCACACACCTAAGAAACACGTGTCTTCATAAAGTACTTTAGAAACAGAAAGTACAGTATAAAGGATATCATAAAGAGCATATGTTTATATCTGAAACAGAAGAGTAATATTACAATTGATTGGAAAAATATATTAAAATATTATTGGAGAATTAAAACACACACACAAAACACAACTAGCAGCTCTGTTTTACTGTCTGGACAGGTGGAACATGGCAAGTCCTAGAATGTAAGATACAGAAAAAGGCACAAATATCTTTAACTTGATTTGGATAATTGCTAACCATCAGTTGAGTCAGTGTTGACACATTATAGAAAAATGGAGAAGCCCTACCTCCTGACTTCTGAAAAATAGATCTATATTTTGTCCCTTTACAACAAAATAGCAAAATGTAAGAGGCTGCATCCTCATTATCTGGACCTATGGTTGAGATTAGGAACCGAAAGTAGAAAGAAAATCTATTAAAAGTAAAATTTCACAATATCAATACAAGATTGCAAAGAGTATCCAGAACTTGAGATTTCTTCTCATCCATAAAACAAGGCACAAAGGAGAAGGGTGCTAAAAAGATCAAAGTTTGACCTACTTTTTCTCCCATGAATCATTTAGGGGAGGTGGTTCATCTCCACCCCTAAGATTTCTTAAAGCAGTTTAGAAAAGCATCCATCTATTCTCATAACCCAACTGTGGTAGTTGCCGAAATATCAGCCATCAGCCTAAAAGGTGCAGACATTCCTTAAAGATTAAGGATTAGGCAGAAGTGACGAAGTGCTTTATAAACAAGCAGAGTCTTCTACAGAAGGTAGTCCATCTTTGTGTTCCAGTGTATGTTTAGAACAGTTTTGTAACAAGAGCTCTCATTACATAGTTAATCTTAAGCCATAAGTTTCTTCAAAGGTCTCTTTTGTCTTCGTACTGACACATGCATGCAGCCCTTTGACTATCAAGGTATGGCTTGCATCCCAAATGTATGACTGCATCGAACAAGAGCTGAACTGTTGATTCACAAGCTGTAAGGAGAAATAAAACTGTGATTCAGTTCAAAATTTAATTGTAAAATAAGGTACAAATGTCACTGCAGGGAACAAAGGTACCCAAATGTATCCCTTCATCCAAGATTGGCTAATGGTTATGTAGTTTACAAGGCACAAAGGAATAAAAATTCAAGCTGTATTGCAGGACTCCGTCAGTCTTGAGAGACTATGGTATTGTGCTTGGTGCTGCATATGCTGCATGCGAAGCACGAAAGCCTGGGTTAGATTGTTATGGAGGATAGGCTGTTACCCAAGTAGCAAATCCCCCCTCTCCACGCCACTGAATTAGTCCAATGGAAAGGCAGAGCCAATACGATTGGATCCAGCTGTGTCACAGAGCTGGGCTAAGGACAGGAGCTCACCCTGTCTTGTGGGGCTGACCCGGGTCTCGAACCCTGGCCTGCTGGTTAACAGGCACAGCGTCTTAACTGCTTGCGCCACCCACAGCCTTCTAAGCTGTATTATCTACTAAATAAAAAAGTATTATCTACTAAATAAAAAAATCACACTTACATTTGATATTTCATTACCATATTTCATTTTACATTTGATATATCATCACCATAATTTTAAAGCCAGTAAAAGTGCAACTGTCTTAAGAACTGGGACTACTTATGAACAGGTAATGTTACAAATTGGTCGTATGGTGTGTTTGAATTGCTCCAGCCATAGTTGCAAGCCTGGCCAGCTCTGTAGGCTCATAAGATGTGCATTGTTTAGCATGAATTAACACACTGTATCCAAACTCTCACAGTGTACCAATTTGTCAAGGAACACTGATTGAAAATTGCTAGTCTAATGAAAACACAGCTTACCGTCTTATTGTCGTGTCCAAAGGAAGACTTAAAAATGTGCAAATCCTGTACTGTGTTGGGCCAGTTCAAGGTTAAAGAGAACTCATAGTGAACTGACCCATGCAAGAGAGTCTAGAATTACTCTATGAGACACACGCTACAATCCAGAGAAACTATGGGAAGACTTAAAAGGAACTTACTCTGGATTGCTCTATACATTTCCCATAGGTGGCACCGTAACTATGTCAGTGTAAAAGGTCCCATAGTTACTCTGGATTAACCATGTCTACTCAGAAGTAAACCCCATTGTGTTCAATGGGTCTTACTCCCAGGAAAGTGTATTAAGGATTGCAGCCAAATCACTGTGTTTTGTACAATTTACCACAGAATTAAGAGGAAGAGACCTTACGGTACACAATACTTGTATCAGTAAGCCGTTCACTGAGTTCAAGTGCGCAACTATGTGTGACTTTCAAAGATACTAAGCAAAAACATTTCTTGACTGATCTATACTGCAATATTCACAACAGGAAAAAACAAGATCGTACACATTTATTTGCAGGACTTGAGATTTATCTGTCTGGCCAATAAACCTCTTTTAAGTTGCACAAGATTTTTCATAAAGTTTTGCCACCAGTTTTCAAAAGCAGTGCAGTTTTAACAGCACTCCCAAAGGAATTCCCCTTAAGGCAGTGGTCCTCAAGCTCACGTGTTGAGTTTGAGCTGCCTAAGTGTTTGCTGAGACGGGGCAGCAATGCGATTCCCAGGTCAGTGTCACTAAGAACCCGGAGGGGGCTTTCACTATCAAGACTTACCTTCTGCTCAGGTCCAGGGGGGTTCTGCGGAGAGCTCTGCAGGGCTTCTCGCAACTTGAAAGGTAATCACAACTTACTTCTGGTTTAGCATTTGCAATCTGGAAAAGGGTTGCAATCCAATTTTTCACCATTTTCAAGCTGTGTAAAGCCTCCATACAGGGCTCCCCAAACTTCTGGACCCCAATAGTAATAAGGCATGCTAGAGAAAGCCCGCTCTGGACACAGTTCCTTCCCCTGCCTCCACCCCTTAAAGTTCCAGCGCTGCAGAACCCATTTCCAAATAATTGATTTCCAGTTCCAAACATATAAAAAGTTCCTGAGAAATAGAGTTGCAGAATCCAGAAGACTTATTCAGCTATTATTAACATTATACTTCAAACAGCACACCTGAGAACATGTACAAGTTCTCAGAGCTCGAGAACTGTCAAATGAAAACACAGTCCATATAGATAGCTAAAGAAACTCTTAAAATACCTGTCCTGGCTCTACAAACTTACCTTGTACATGCTCAGATATTCCCAAGGTTTTCTGTACATCTCTGCAGATCTTAGAAAGGCAATATTGAAACTGCTCGTCACAATCGTTTTTTTTGCTGCCACAGGTATCGTAACATCGGTCATGTTGATTGCAGCACTTTGTCATGGAGGGAATACCAATGTCAAACTGAGAAGCAAATACTACAGGTTAGAACTGGACGGGAATATAGGTCCAACCTTGTTATACATGGATTTTTCATGCACAGATTTGACTCAACACGAATGGCCACAAAAACCCAAAATTTTAAAACTGCTTTTCTACTGTTGTAGAGGGGCAATAATGCAAGCCATCATTTATACTCTTCAGCTAAGCCATGTATTTCTAATTGCTGGCTGCTTCACTACAATAGTAAGAAAAGTTGTTTTTAAACAATTATAAATGGGCACACTTTTTTAAAAATTTGCTTTTATTTAACACATTTTTTGTATCAGTAGGGAGTCCCATAATCAAGCCCTGCAGATATTGAGGCACAATCTTATTCCATTAGGAGCAATGGAGGAGAAAGAAACCTGGAAGTGGGTCTCTAAATCTATTTTTCCAAGGTATTTTTTATTCACTTATTTTTTTTATTCACAGGAAGGTGCAAAATGGAACCCTGCTGGATAATGAAGGACACCTGTACTTCCAATACTGCTACATTAATCAACTACTAGAAGTCCGAAAACTATCATTTACTCTTGAAGGAAATTCAAAGATTAGAACAGAACAGAATATATCTACAATCAATTAACAGTATTTATGTACTGCTTTTTCAACAAAATTCACAAATATGTTCTGAATACTAATTCCTGTTCCAACCTGCACAGACACCAAATGGTAGAATGGATCACTCAGGAAAATTAGGCTGTAATCCTAACCTTCACTTAGGTCAGCCTAAGCCCCAGCATAAGTCCTCTGCTGACCTAGGGGTGTCACAAAAATACTGTAAACCAGTAGGCCAGGGTTCGAGACCCAGGTCGGCCCCACAAGACAGGGTGAGCTCCTGTCCTTAGCCCAGCTCTGTGACGCCAGCTGGATCCAATCGTATTGGCTCTGCCTTTCCATTGGACTAATTCAGTGGCGTGGAGATGGGGGATTTGCTACTTGGGTAACAGCTTGTCCTCCATAACAATCCAACCCAGACTTTCGTGCTTCGCATGCAGTGTATGCAGCACCAAGCACGATACCATAGTCTTTCAAGACTGACGGAGGCCTGCTTTACTTCTGTGCCACTCTTGGGAAAGGGTTAAGCCAGTGCACAGATTTGCCTCCCTACATCGCCACAGGAATGGGAAGACTGATGAGTTGTGCCAGCCTACGTTAGGACTGCATCCTAAATTACTTATCTCTAACAAAGCATGATGAATTTAGTACCACGCAGAACATTTTCTTCTGATTTTCTTAACTGAAACAGTAGATACAGGATCTGCAAATTTGCCCACTCCCCACATCACAATCTGGCTTCCATTGCATTGGCATCCTTCAGTCTCAAAAGACTATGGTATTGTGTTCTGAGTGTCCTCTCCAGAGCACGGGGCCTGGCTAGATTAATATGGAGGATAGACCCAAGCAGCAAATCCTCCCTCTCCATGTCACTGAAATAGTCCAACAGAACTGCAGAGCCGATACAACTGGTTCCAGCTGTGTCGCATGAGTTACCAGAATGTCACTGTACACAGTCACAAACTGCTTCTGGGACTCCAGCTCCGGATTTTGCCTTGAGATTGGCTCCTGAAGCCTTTCCCATAGATGGGTTTGCCACAAGGCAGTGGCAGTTTGAGGTGGGAGATTTCCTTCTCAACCCACGTTCAGTGGGATTTTGGACGTGTTTAGTCTGGTTCCCCAGTTAAAATGTAAAAAAATAAAATAAAATAAAAAATGTAAAAAAAAACAGCAAAGGCTTGTCTGGCATGGGAGTCCCTGCCAGTAGCTACGCCACCGCCAGCATAGCTCTTTGAATCACTGGAGCACACAATCCCACCACCTTGAAAAGGTACTGTCCATGGGTGGGTATTGTCCATCTGGCTTTCAGTACTGCAGTTTACCTGCTTGAACCATCCAGGTCCTTATGTTCAAGTCAAGAAAATATGACTAGGAGAATTTCCATTTCCAGGTCCTTCAAGGAATACATTCATTTAATATGGAAAAAAATGCACATGAAAACGAGTGTTTCTATAATAAACAAGTTACCTGAACTCCAAAAAGAGGGGATCCACATCCATTGGGCGGTGCTGGCTTATAGCCATAGCGGGGAAGAGGCTTATATCCTATAAAATATGAAGAGATTTGAATGTTTAGAATTTCCAGCACTCACCCTGATTTACAGTATGCCTTAAGGCTGCAAGTCCCATTGCATTCAATGTGACTTATGTTCCAACATGTAGACATGCTTAAGATTGTACTGTATATCAGAAGAACCAAACATTATTAGCTAATGTGTATGCATGTTAAACTGGATTAGTGCTAATGACATCAACTGAATAAAACAATTTCATTAGTTATTACTAATCAAATCTGACACTAACAAATGCAGAATATGGTACAGTACACTACATTTTTGGGGGTATCCTACATTTTTTTAAACCAGGTAGGAATTTTGGCTTGGAGGGAACTTGGGAGAGAGGAACTTTGGGGAGAGTTCAGCATCTGGTCACCCTGACTGGGAGGAAGGGTGCACAGAGGATGATGGTGCGCATGGGGTAGTGGTGCACATGGGGGGTAGTGGTGCACATGCGGGGTATTGTGCATGGGGGGGTGATACACAGTGGGGAGGTGTTGATGTGCATAGGGAGTTGGTGCGAAGCAGAGGGATGGCGCATGGGGGAACTTCACTCCCGCAATACAGGTATGTTTTCGCTAGTTAAGAATAAAATTAAGAATACACAGATAAATTTTCCTGTTAACTCTCATCTTAAACATAAGCCCATACATATCCTAAAGGATAGTCAGGGACAGATCATATCACTGGCCTCATCTCAACAGAATGGCTATTTAAGACACAAAGATGGCAGCGAAAGCTAGAAAAACACATAAAAATCACAACTCCCCCAAATGTCCATGTAAGACTGATTTGTCTGGGGAAGGCAGATCAGGCCAGTGAAGGGGGAACTCAGGATTCAGCATGCTGTACTGCCATCAAACCCACCCCTCTTAGGCCTGATCTGCACCTTCCACCCAGCCCCACTCCCAATGCTTTACATACCCAAGGCAGCCTTACCTACTCTGGTAGATCTCTGGTCATCCACAACCAGCATGCATCAAGAGAGGCTGCTCTGCAACTATTGTATTTACTCGAATGTCACCTTTTCCAGCCAAATCTAGTCTCCAAAATCAGAGTGTGCACTAGATTCAATGGTCAATTAGATCTGAGTAAATGCAGTATTTTGATTAGCATAGGATGTGCATTAGATCGGATAGCGCATTAGATTTGAGTAAATACAGTGCATTAAATACATGTGGCATACATGCGGTATGCTTACTGGTTGGCATAGGATTGGTACTATGCCAAAGATACTTCAAAAAATGTTGGGAGCAATTATTTTCATTGCATTATCCAAAAAACATCTTCTCAAGCTTCATGTCCACAAAAACCTTGAGTACAAGAAATCCCAATGAAATTAAAGGATTTAAAAAAAATATTAAGACTGGGCTCTAACCAGTTATCAAAACTTTTTACTCTTGAAGGAATTATGGATTCCTTTCACATAAATTTCCAAAGATTTTAATCCGCTTAAGAAAACTGGAACCTCTACACATAAACAGTCCATTAATGCCTTTCTCTAAAAATGTCCTCCTGTTATAAGATCTCTGGCACTATTAACAGGCTAACATCTGATAAAACTACAAGTTGATGAACAAAGAGAACTTTGAGGTAATGATGAAACAGACCATGGTTCAAATAATAGCAATACAGTTTAATTAAGCAACGTAGAGCTAAACCTAACATTATCGGCTATTTGTAAAGTTACTACCATTGGTACTGTTGTGTCTTAAATGACACAACATTTACAAAGTTACTATTGTAATATTCCATCCTAAATGACCACTTACATGGGTCTGAAGCTGTGAGGTCCAGCAATAATAAATATGACCTTTTATTCTGACCTAGCAAGAATGATCCGACCTAGCAAGAACTATCACCATTTCCACATTTCTACCAATAACACACAATAAACAACTTTTGATTTACATCACTTTTAACAATCACTATATATAGGTCTCCAAGTAGTAGACATAGTGGATCCTTAAGTCAGTGGTTCTCAATGTGGGGGTCAGGACCCCCTTGGGGATGAGGATTTTTCCCTATTCACTTGAATCTAATTCACATCTTTTTCAGCTGAATTTAGTCTCCAAAATTGCGGTTTGCATTAGATTTGATGGCACATTAGATTCAAGTAAATATGGTAGTTTGATTAAGTATAAGTCAGTATTTTTAAGTTTGCTATATTGTATTAAAAATGTAACATGAACCCATTGTGCTTAATAGTTGTGCACTTAAAGTGTGGATATAAATCATAACCCACTGTCATATTATTATTGTCATATATGTCACTGTTTGCAGAAAAATTAAAGTTTGCACCTGTTTTTCAGCTGCACAAACGTACAAGCTTACTCCTGAGTAGACAAGAATAAGCTTGGGCTCTTATGCAACAATCCTGTCAACCTTTACCTGAGAGTAAGCCCTGTTGACTATAGTGTGGCTTAATTCTGACAAGCATAAACTTGGGCCCTTATGCTTCAATCAATTTACCTGGGAGTAAACCCCACTGACTGGAGTGGGGTTTACATCTGAGTAGACTAAGCTTGGGCCCTTATGCTACTCTCCTGTCTACCTTTACCTAAGAGTAAGCCGCAGTGATTATAGTGGGACATACTCCTGAGTAAACAAGCATAAGCTTGGTTCTTTTGCTTCAATCAATTTACCTGGGAGTAAACCCCACTGACTGGAGTAGGGTTTACATCTAAGTAGACTAACCTTGGGTCCTTATGCCACTCTCCTGCCTACCTTTACTTAAGAGTAAGCCTTACTTCTAGTAAGAGTAAGTGGGGCTTACTCCTGAGTAAACAAGCATAAGCTTGGTTCTTATGCTTCAATCAATTTACCTGGGAGTAAACCCCACTGACTGGAGTGGGGCTTACTTCTGAGTAGACTAAGCTTGGACCCTTATGCTACTCTCTTATCTGCCTTTACCTATGAATAAGCCGCATTGACTACAGTGGGGCTTACTCCTGAGTAAACAAGCATAAGCCTGGTTCTTATGCTTCAATCAATTTACCTGGAGTAAACCCCACTGACTGGAGTGGGGCTTACTTCTGAGTAGACTAAGCTTGGACCCTTATGCTACTCTCCTATCTGCCTTTACCTATGAGTAAGCCGCATTGACTATAGTGGGGCTTACTCCTGAGTAAACAAGCATAAGCCTGGTTCTTATGCTTCAATCAATTTACCTGGAGTAAACCCCACTGACTGGAGTGGGGTTTACATCTGAGTAGACTAAGCTTGGGCCCTTATGCTACTCTCCTGCCTACCGTTACCTAAGAGTAAGGCCCGCTGACTATAGTGGGGCTTACTCCTGAGTAGAGCTGGGCTTGGGAGGCGCTGGGCCCAGCTCCCTGTAAGTGCGTGCCAGGGAGACCTCTTCCCTGCGAGTAGACCCACCGTCGCTGCACTTGTACTGGCAGAGCCCGTCCTCCCCTCCCAGGAGGTCGAGGGCGGCGTTGAGGTAGGTGTCGATGCGGTGGACGCCGTTGCGGATGGTCTTCAGAGTCATCCTCCAGTCGGGGGTCTGAGGGGGCTCCTGGGTCCCCACGGGCTGCGTCCCCATCCCCGCCGCCAGCAACAGCAGCAGCAGCCCCCGGATCATCCTCCTCGGAGGGCTCCGCAGGGCTGCATCCCTCGCAGGCACCCCACGGCTGCGCGGCCCAGCACACTCCACAGGCGCCGGGTGGCCGCGTCAGTCCAGGGAGGGCCCTCAGCGCTCTCCGCCCCCCTCGGATGAACCCCTGACGCCTCCTTCTACGCCTCACAGACCCTGCCCTGGGCGGATCTACTCAGAAGAAAGCCCCTTCACACCAATGAGACTTTCTCCCGGGAAACGGGGGCAACCTTCACAGACAACACCTTACTTACCTCACAGTAGACCCATTGACTATAGTGGGGCTTGCTTCTGAGTAGACAAGCACAGGCTTGGCCTCTGAGGTGGCAATCCTATACACATTGCCTCAGAGTAGACCCATCGACTACAGTGGGGCTTGCTTCTGAGTAGACAAGCACAGGCTTGGCCTCTGAGGTGGCAATCCTATACACACTTGCCTCAGAGTAGACCCATTGACTGTAATGGAGCTTGCTTCTGAGTAGACAAGCACAGGCTTGGCCTCTGAGGTGGCAATCCTATACACACTTGCCTCAGAGTAGACCCATTGACTGTAATGGAGCTTGCTTCTGAGTAGACAAGCACAGGTTTGGTCTCTGAGGTGGCAATCCTATGCACACTTGCCTCAGAGTAGACCCATTGACTTAGTGGGGTAAGGGCTTACTTCTGAGTAGACAAGCGTAGGCTTGGGATCTGTGGTGGTAGATCTGCAATTTGGTCTTCTCCCTACTTTTCTGGGAGTAAGCCTTATTCAACACAGTGGAACTTACTTCTGAGTAGTAGACATGTTTCTGATGGTGGATTGATCCTGAGTCTGCGTCACTATATGTCATCTTTTTCTAGGACATGTCCTCTTCTGTGTGCTGTGTCCTCTTCCTTGTCCTCCTCTTCCTTGTGAGGAGGCAGCATGTACTTTTCGGGATATGGGCAACCCTAGTGCTTAGTGTTGCGACTGCATTTAAAAAACTGCTTTTCTACTATTGTAGTCATATATAGTCTAAACTATATACTATAGTCATGCAAGCAATCATTCCATTTTGGTTTTTTTTTTCTCTTTCTGTTTCTGACCTAAACCCTCTCCTGCTCAGTTTAATTCAGTCACAAGTGCAGAATAAAAATGCTCAGTCGATTTAGTCTGTGTAAGCAATGGAAGGAAAGAGTGCCAATGTGGTGATGTCCAGGCAATGAGAATCAGCAGCAGGAGTGGATTGGGTTACTTGGAATAAAGGATTAAGGTAAACCAATATGCTGTGAAATGCTGTTAATGGTGCAACCCTGAAGAAGGGATGGGCCAGTGTATGTTCCTTGTGCAGACCCAGCAGTGTCAGCAACATGTTGTAATGCAGCCCACAGTAGGGGTTGCGATTTCATTTCAAGAAGGACGCAAAAGGCTGGGCGCAGCTATCTTGGAATCCTGTACTGGATGCCACCGTCTTGGGATAGGGCACTCAGGCTACAGTCCATGCTATCCTGGGCGTTAGTCTCATTGAACACAATGGGACTTACTTCTGAGTAGACATAGAGGACTTCTGGCAATGATGTTCCTTTCTGTTTGATGACATAACTTTCTAGGGGATCTGGACAGATTATCCGTTTCAGAAGAGGGTCTTGGGCCCGAGACCCACTGCTGTAATGCATGATTGCACCATCCAGAGAGAAGAGGAGGCCAGCATAAGTCCTTAGTGGATGTATCACTTTTATTTGAATATAGTTTGTATAACAGCAACAAGAAGCAATCATTCTTTGCAGTAAGTCAACATAATTTTTGAACTAATTAAATGCATAACTGCTGATTATCAAGCACTTTTGATTCCTATAAGTGTCAACAGGCTTAAAGCAGCAATTGTACATGTAATGAAGTCCTACTGAACTTACTTCTGAGTAAAATGTTAATGATATGTACTGAACAGCTCTGTTGCTGACACCGACAGGACTTAAAAAGTCTTCACTTTTGTTCAAATGTGCCCTCATTTTTCTAGTCAATATGTCCAAATATTACACATTATACTGAGAAACAAGAGCATTTCCAGTATGTCGGGAAATCCAATCAAAATAATTGGCCACTTTTGTATAAACTCCAGGGTATCCTTTTACCCCACAGTTTTCACCCCAGCTCACAATACCCCAAACATACCCTACATTATGAGAATCGTAACAAACTAGGGGTCCTCCGGAGTCACCTTTACATGAATCCACAGAGCCATCATGTGTACCTGGCAGGAGAAAAGCAAAGAAAAGATGCATTTTCTTTTTTCTGGTAATACAAACATTACATTTTTCCTCTCTAAACTAACTGTGGGTCCACTCTTTCATTCTCAGGACACAATCCTTAAGTACCCTTGGGCCGGTGAAATGGGGGATAAAATGGGGGATACTTGGCTTGGCAGCACAAGATGTGAGCGGGATCTTGGAGTCGCCGTGGATCACAAGCTGAACATGAGTCAGCAGTGTGATGTGTCTGCAAAGAAGGCAAATGCCATTTTAGGTTGCATTAAGAGGACTGTAGCTTCCAAGTCACGAGAAGTTCTAGTTCCTCTTTATTCTGCATTGGTCAGACCTCACCTTGAGTACTGTGTTCAGTTCTGGGCACCTCACTTGAAGAAAGATGCAGCCAAACTGGAGCAAGTCCAGAGGAGAGCGACAAGAATGGTCAGTGGGATGGAAGGGAAGCCCTACGAGGAAAGGTTGGGGGAACTTGGGATGTTCAGCCTGGAGAAGAGGAGGCTGAGGGGAGACATGATTGCCCTCTTCAGATTCCTGAAGGGCTGTCATAGGGAGGAAGGGGCCAATTTGTTCATAGCTGCTTCTGAAAGCAGAACTAGAACCAATGGGTACAAACTGCAAGAAAGGAGATTCCGGCTGGAAATCCGGAAAAAATTCCTGACGGTGAGGGCGGTTCGGCAGTGGAACAGATTGCCAAGGGAGGTGGTGGACTCTCCCTCACTGGGGATCTTCAAGCAGAGGCTCGATGAGCACCTGTTGGAGATGCTCTAGGGGGAATTCCTGCTGCAGGCAGGGGGTTGGACTAGATGACCTATTAGGTCCCTTCCAACTCTATGATTCTATCCCTTACAAGTAAAATATTTTTACACCACTCTGAGGGAAGATCAACAGGGGATGTGCTGGCATCCTCAAACCATTGTGGGCTCCAGGGAAAGAAAAGTTTATGTTGGCTAAGCTTGGGGGTCAAGCAGGTTGGAGGCATGGAAAGGACAGGAAAGAGTTGGCAGGGAGGAAGGCAGGGTGCGGGAGGCGGTGCCCAGATCCAGCACTTATGCCAGATCCTAACTCCCTGGGCAGTCCAGGTAAGTCATGGGCTGCTTGATCCAAGTAGCCCCATATGGATAGCAGTCGCTCTCCCCAGAGTAAGGGGAAGTGAAGCTTCTTGCCCTGGCTGAGCCACTAACTGCCTGAACCTTGAGCTGGATATAGTGCAGATCCCGTGGCCTTCCAGTTCCGCACAGAATAGGATTTGGGCTATCAGTCATACTGGTATAACACTCTTGATATTGATAAGACCCAGAACACAATGGGGCTTACTTTTGAGCAGACGTGGTTCGGATTGTGCTCTGTGTATCTGAGATGTCCAGTGAATGACTCACCTGCACATTCCATTCCTTTAAAAAATCTATCCCCGTAGATGTCAGAGCAGTTTCCCATTAGATAAATGTAGCCCCACTTCAAGGAATATTGTCTTTCAAGACCTAAAGAAAAAAATGAATGGCAAAATTGAAAGAAAACCAACAAATCAGTACAAAATATTCTTGTGCTTTGATATCTAATTTTGAACTCCCCATATGCCAACCTATCTTCTGAATATATGGTTTGGCCAGAACATATCCAGTTCATCAGTGGTTGGGTCCAGTTCATCAGTGGTTGTGTTAATCCATCCTTTTTGCATTGTCTAAAGAAGCCTGATCCAGTAGAGGGTCTTCTTATGTTCTTAAGTATAGCAAGATGATGAGTTGCAAAAGAAAAGGAGGCAGCATCAGGGTGACTGGTCATTGTGCTGCAAATTTCTGATACCTTTATTTGAGCTCTCCTCCTCTACTCTCAAGCACCTCACAGATGGAGGGAACTGCTGGCTTGGATCCTTCTTAATGCTCAACAGTACCCAGAAAATGGCTGGGAGTTTCACTGAAGTTTGTTGGTCCAGGTGGATCAGGTGATCTGCAAAGCCACTAGGTCCCCTTATCACTTATTTCAGTGGCTGGGCATTGATAAGTCAGTCTGCCAATGAGTCACAGACAGAAAGACAGACACACAAAATTAGCCAGCAATGTCTACTTACCCTCTTTCAATCCCCAGCCAGATACTTTGCACTGATGACCAGAACGAAACATATATTGTGACCAGGGGACGCACGCTGGCGCTGAGTTGGGTGGGCGACACACAGTTTGCCTTAAGTCTTTAGGTATTAACTCCAGCAGAGCAATGTCATTTTCATATGTTTTTCCATTATAGTTTTCATGGACAATTATTCTTTTTAGTTTAAATACTTCCATTCTCTGATTCATTTTTACTGAACTTATCATTCCAGTCCACACTTTATAATGAAGCAAACGGCTTGGTCTGGAAAAGAAACATTATTTATTAGGTGATGAAAATTTTGAGTTGTGATTACTTTCCAGGAATTACTTTCCAGCTAATTAACTAATTGGGGATCCTCAACGGCATTAGAATTGACATGGCATTGCTTGGGGTCCCCTTACTCTGAGTTATGTGCCAGGCACCTCCAATTCTACACTGCATACAGAGCAGGCCAATAGGCCTGTTCCACTCCCGGTTAGAATTGGGCTAACAATTCAAGGGATGTATCGTTGAGCAGACATGTATATTATTATATTAATAGTTGCAGACCTGAGGGAGTGGTGGCAGGGAAGCTGTGCCTCTACTGCTGCCACCTTCACCCATTGCACTACCTCACTGTGAGCAAGAAAAGCTCCATACGACGGTCAGCAGAGTCCAAGAAGTCAGGATCCCCTTAAGGGGTTGAGACTTAGACTTCATTTCAGGGGGATCATGAAAAGCTGGGAACTTGGAATGGGGCACACAAGCTGCAATCTATACTTTTCTGGGAGTAAGCCTCATTGAACACAATGGGACTTACTTCTGAGTAGAATGGAAGAGCTCTGGCAAGACAGTGATGCCATTTTTTGTTTGATGGCACTTCTGGCCATGACATCACTTCCAAATTGATGACGTAAATTCCTGGGTCAGTCATTCTCAGAAAGGGGTCCCAGGATGAAATGCTTGAGAACCATTGTTCTAGATTATCTTAAGTAATATTTCTGGTTTCATTGGGAAATCAGAAGTGTTGTTTAAAACAAAGCAAGAAGTCTCAAAATGATTTTCATGCCCTGTTGAGCATCATGTAAAACTCATGATCTTTGTTGAGTGTACTCAGAGGGGTGTGATAGAGGGGGAGAAGGAGACCTGCCCTAGGGGACAATGGGGGGAGTCTGCTTATACAGTGGTGGGATTCAAATAAATTAACAACAGGTTCTGTGTCCTAATAACCTAAATTAACAACCGGTTCTATGTCCCATTAGTAAATGGTTCTCAGAACCAGGTGCTCATTAGCAATGGGTTCTATAGAACCTGTGAGAACCTCCTAAAGCCCACCACTGCCCTCTCGGAGTGGGATGAGAAGACGGATGTCTGACAGAAAATTGTGAGCATTTCAACCTATTTCAGTTCCTTTTTTGAGACACAATTCTAATTATAAAATGATAAGAACTAGTACACATTCATTGTATAGAAGAGTTTTAAAATTCTACAAGGCTCTTGGTTATAACTTGAGACCAAAAGTCCACCATGCTACTGGTAGACACAGCAAAACCAGTGGGTGATAGACAGTGATGGGCTTCAAAGAAATTAAGAACCGGTTCTCTGCCCATCTGGCAGCCACTTTTAAATGGCTATTTTTAAACTTTATATGTACTATCTCTTGTTAAGAACCGGTTCTATAGAGTAGGTGCGAACTTGCTGGTGCCCACCACTGGTGATAGAGGCATCACCCACTTATTGGATGGGTTAGGGACTGGAGCACCATTGAAAAGTGGAATCCAATCTTGTTAAGTTTATAAATATTGCTTCCAATGCTTTTTTAGCTGGCAAATTACAATTTTTCCTTTTATCTTGGAAATTCTTGCTGGGGCACAAAGATTTCTGCAAAATGGATTCTCATTAACTCCTTTAGGAATGGGATTAGCTACAACATGGGGAGGGCAATTTTGGCCTTTCGAATATCAAAATATTGAAAAGGTTGAAACAGCAGAACATGTGTTGCATGAATGAGTTCTGGGGTTGAAAGAGTGGATTGTCAGAAAATGAATAATCAGAAATCAGGGGATACTTGTACCTGGTACCTATGCTACCACTTACCGAACACAATGTGCAGCAGTCAGAACCCAGCAGCCTCCGATATAAACACCGCCACAGTTCACTCGGGCTAGTTCTTCTCGAATTGCCACTTGCCAAGGAAAGTCAAACTGAACACAAATAATTTAGAAAAAAGCATGAGTCGTGCCATTTCCCTTTTTAAAATAATATTTTTATTCAAATGATATTATAAAACAATGATTATATTCTTAAATTCCAGAAACAATGAAGCAATTGTACCATACCTCTTCATAGACGTATGATACAAGCTTTATTAATAAAATCCTGCTATGAATATTTATTAATATAAATCCAGCTATCTTAAATTGTATTTTTTACCAGTATTTGCATGTGCCATACTTCCTGGAGGAGTGAGAAGTTATAGGGGTAGCACTGCTTGGGTTTGGCTTCCTCTGAAGCAGCAAACATGAACGTTTTATGGGATTGAATATCCCTAATATTTGGATTATTTACAAGTAGAACATCAATGAAGGCAAGAAGTGTATGATCTATATCCACTGTCTCACATCTGTGAGATGCATGTCTGTGCTGCCCTAACCCTCCACTAGGAGTTGCGCAAAAGTGTCTTACAGCACTTTTGCGACACCACCCTCCCCAGGTCATCATAGGACTTATGCCAGGCTTAAACCGGCCTAACTGGAGATTAGGATTGCAGCCTAACCCTACAATCCAGAGTAACTATGGGAAGATGTAAGAGGCACTTACTCTGAATTACTCTATTCATTTCACATAGGTTTCCCATAGGTGGCACTGTAACTACGTCAGTCTAAAAGGTCCCGTAGTTACTCTGGTTTGTAGCCTAAGACAAGATCAGAGCATAATTTTTTAAAGTAAACATTTCTAACGATAAAAGTCTGGCTTGGAAAAATTGCATGAAAAATATCCTGGAGTTTTGTCTTTTGATTTTCCCTTACAATGCAGCCCACTCAGACAGGGTTATAAATGAAGGTGTAGGAACCTCACATTTGCCTTATGTGCACAAAATGTGCCCTATGAGTAAAAGGATAAAATATGGATAGCCATGCAAACTATTTCCTTTCTAACTTGAGAGTGAGTGGAAGTTGGATTGCATAATATCATACTTCATAGTGGAGTACTAAGTTGTGTCATCTGTTGTGAGAAGTAACTCCTACATTACTACAAAATGTATGACAAAACCCAGATCAGAGTCTCCAGTTTCTATGTATACAAGTAGTAATTTATTCATATATATTTAGCTTTACCTCTTTTGCCTCATATCCACCGAGGATTCGCTTCCGACGAGTAATTGTGTGGTTTGCAACACCGCACTGTAGCTTGGGAAACCATGTCTTGATCTTTTTTCTTTCTTCAATATAAACCGATACACAGTGTCAAGGATAGAATGTGCTTGATTTTTTTTAAAAAATATTGTTCTGCCACTAGACTTTGTTAATTCATTGTTACTTTAACTTTATCGATGTTCACAGTGCTGGCAAAGTCATGAGGCCAGCTAAGGTCCCGATCCTGATGGCCCAGTGCCTACCCTCCACTTGCACTGAGGCTGCAATCCTAACCTGTGAATCTCAAAGCCAGGTCAGCAATGGCAGCAGCTCAGTGCCAGCTTGTCTTGACTCAGTGCCACCCAGAGGCCCATCACATGCCCCCTTTCCCCCCTCCCTTTACCCACCAGATCCCCACTCTCTCCCCACCCCCCTGCCTTTGAATGCATCCCCCCACCTCCATTCAGTACAACCTCAAGTTAGGATTGCAAACTCAGTTGCCAAGAGGTCTTGGGCTGAGCTTGGAAATGCACACTGACACATATTTTTAACGCATGTATTGTTCAGTAAATGCTGGTAGAATCCTTAGCCCTCATCGCCACGTATTCATCATTCCCAACATTTAAACACATTTTGGAAATTATTGGGAAACTATCAACACTGCAGCAAATGGCATCTAATCTGGGACGTTATTATGAAAGTTGAAATTCCATTTTTAGGCTAATTCATAATAACATAAACCTTAGACTACAATCTTGTGCACACTTCATAAAGAGAAAGGTTGCCTTGCTAGTTGTGACTGACTCAAAGGGCAGAAGAGTCAGTGTTGTCTGAAGATGTTGGCTGGTATGACATAGGCTGCAATTCTAATCTCCCATTAGGCCGGTTTAAGCCCTGGCATAAGTCCTGTGCTGACCTGGGGGCATCATAAAAGTGCTGTAAGATCCTGGGGGAGGATCAGACATGAGACATTAAGTGAGTGCACAGACATGTGCTTGCCTCCCTATATCACCATGGGAATAGGAAGCCCAATGAGTTTTGTCAATCTATGGGCAAAATCCAGAGTAACTATGGGGAGTCCTTGCTCCAGCGTAAGAACAATTTACTCTGGATACTAATATGAATTTTCCATAGGTTTTCACTAGGTGGTGCAGTAACTATGGGTGCACGTAATGTCTCTTACATGCTCCCATAGTGACTCTGGATTTGTGGGTAGGTTAGGATTACACCCTAACCTAACCTAAGGTGTAACCTTAGGATTGGACAGTTCATTTTTCTGAAGCTAACTTAAACAAACAACATCATTCCAACTGATCCCATTTTAAATATCTACCTTGGTCCATGGACTCTTCGTTTGCTTCTGTTTCTTCTATAATAAAACAAGCAGTTATAGTTCTTCAACAGAAAATGTAAGTTCATTTGTTTGTTTCAAAACCATTAGTGAATACTGATATACATATTTTTAGGGCTCTACTAATGCTGCTGTCCAGAAGTGGCAAGTGAACAAGGCACCTTTTCACCATGGCCCTGATAGATGTCGCCTCTAGTGGAGGCTGAATAATGTGGTTAACACCACAACCCTAACTCTTACTTGAGCCGGTGTGGCCATCCTTGTACCTGTTTGGAGTGTTTCAGATGTGGCGTAGGGCTCAATTGGGGTTACTTGTGAGCTTACTGGGAAGTCACAAAGGACCCACATCTGGGTCCTGCATCAGCTGCACATATATGTTTCTGTTAGTGGTGCGGTGGCTGGGAAAAGGTGGTGGAGGGGTGATTTGGCATGGATTGGCATTTGGGGACAGGGAAGGTAGAATGGAGGTAGGATCTGGCTCTGGAGGGGGTTAAAGTCAGCAGTAATATCATAGTCTGGGTTTCCTGGATTTGAGCCAGCTATCTAGCTATATAGCTAGCACTGATCCAGAAGCCGCATCCTTCAGTCGTGATCCAGGCTGGGGGGTTACTCAGTATAAAGGAAAATATATGACCTGGTCCCTACCCCAAAGAGACTTCCAGCCTGCTCTTAAACTGCTTGAATGCAGCTCAGGCCATCTACTCTGAACACAACTTAGGACAGGGCTAAAAGAAGGTTCTGATCATAGTCATCCCTTCTGCCAAGAAAAGCACAACCAACGGGTGCAAAGTGATATGGACCAGGTCAATGCATAGTTCTTGGCATAGTACTATATTCTGCTGTACCCTAACCAGGGAACTAGGGAGAAGGAAGCATAAAAATGAACTGTCAGTGTTGACAGTTGAAAACAGGAAAAATAGAATGATAATTGCAAATGAAACATCTTACCTCCTTCATTTTCCTCAGCAGTTTGATCACCTACTTAAAGAAAACAAAAGACACATTTGTGGAAGAATGTGTGCATTATTCACAAAATGGCTAATACAAATTTGGACTTGCTTTATGTATTTACTCGAATATAATATGACATTGAAACTAATGCGCACCCCATACTTACAATCAAACTACTGTATTTACTCAATTCTAACTAACATCAAATCTAATGTGCACCCTGATTTTGGAGACTGGATTTGGTTGAAAAAGATAAGTGTTATATTTGAGTAAATACAGTATAAAATACAACCCAGCTGGTATATAGCACCATTGAAATTAATGCTGTTATCCATTGCTGTGCATTCATTTCTGGGTTTTCTAACCATTTGAAAAGTTGATTTTCACAGCCTATCATTTCACTATTCGTATCTGATGGCATCTGACCATCAAATACGAATGGCTAAATATTAGGCTGTCTAAGAGCACAATCCTAACCATGTCAACTCAAAAGTAAGTCTCGTTGTGTTCAGTGGGTCTTACTCCCAGCAAAATGTCTTTAGGATTGCAGCAAAAATCTACTTTTTAAATGGCTAGAAAACCTGGAAGTGAATTATAAAGCTAAAGGTGTTCCCCACAGGTTGTACTGCTAGTCATGACCGACTGTAGGCTGCGGTGCTCATCACTGTTTCTAGAGCCATAAAGCCAGCATTGTTTGACTTACGGCTTATAGCTGGCCAGAAAAATCTCATATCTTATACGAATGCTGTTAGTTTTCTTGAGCTATTTTACCCATCCCTTAGTCCTGTGGAAGAGGCAGGTTAGACTTCTCCCCTCTCCAATCAGTTGCAAACTTCATAACTGTGATAAGATTACAAATTGCAAATCAAGAACAACATGTCGAGATTACAATAAGCACTCTTTCAATAAGATCCCATATATGACTGGGTTCATGGTGTCTGGTTAGGTAAAGTTTTGGCACTGTTCGATTTTAGTTGTGGCCCATGGACATTATTGGGTAACTGGCTGAAGCCAGGTGAAGTGGCATTTAGTTTCAAGAAGACATATCTGGGCTTTTTACACATATACAACTGTGCCTGGGTACATATTTTCATTGTGAATGAGCATGCCTAAGTTCATTTTACAGATCAGCAGTTCATGCACACTATAAGATAGGTTGTGTATGCACTGAATAGAAGAACATATGAATCATGGTACTTGGGTAAAAAATTTTAAAAGAGTGTCTCTGGGTATAGTTTAGGGACATACGGTGCTGGGGCAGCAGGTGAAGCAGAATTACCCCATTGTTATCTGTGTAAAAGCATCACAGCTGCCCCACCTGCTCTCTCAAAGAGGCTCTCCTTACACACACCAAGGCTCTGCTTTCCATTTCTCTGGTGTAAAGAGAGCCTCTTTAAGTATAAGTGAGGGGATGGTAGCTGTGGTGCATTCCATGGGATTACAATGGGGGTGGTTCTGCCCTACCTTCTATCCCTTCACAGCTACTTTCTTACCCTACAATCCAGAGTATCTATGGGAGCACATAAGAGACATTTACGTTGACGTAGTTACAGCACTACCTAGTGAAAATCTATGGGAAAATCATACTGCAATCCAGAGTACAGTAAATTGTTCTTATGTCAGAGCAAGGACTTCCCATAGTAACTCTGGATTGCACCCTAAGTGGCAGAAATCCAGGTGAAAATCCCACTGAATTTCTAACTATCCAGAGTTTTGAAGCTTGTCCAAGGGCAAAATCCAGAATAACTATGGGGAGTCCTTGCTCCGGTGTAAGAACAACTTACTCTGGATTCCAAAATGAATTTCCCATAGATTTTCACTAGGTGGTGCAGTAACTGCGGGTGCACGTAAAGTCTCTTACGTGCTCCCGTAGTTATTCTGGATTTGGGGGTAAGTCTCAGAGGTTGGGAGGATAAAGGAAAATTATTGTCTGAATTCACTCAAAGATAATTAAAACACATACCTGGACATAACTGAGGACTTTCATCTTCTCCAGTTAGACAGTCTCTTTCGTTGTTACAGAGGTATTTTCTTGGAATACAGACATCTGAGTAGCAGTGGTAACTCCCTTTTCGGCATTCTGTTAGAAAGAAACTATTCAAAGGTTCATCAATGGCACAAACTTAAAAGGCTAAGAATATACCAGGCTATCTGATTTAGATATTTAAACATGGAATTTCACTGTTCATTTTGTAGAGCAATGTAGTGCACTTCCCGTTTAATTTTTGTGCAGAATTAGCTATATTCCAGTATTAGTAGTTTGAGCCCACGATATATTAATATTGTATATTACCACAGCATACCGCAGTATACTAATTTTTAAAACAACTGCTTTGAACATGAGTATTTCAATGTTTTCCATCTCATGGGTGCTCATAGGTGCCTTCAGATCATCATGCTAAAATGGACTTCTTATTTACAGCACTGCCAGTCATAAGAACATAAGGTGAACCTTGTTGGATCAGATCTAAGACCCACCTAGTCCAGCTTCCTTTTTCCATAGAAGCCCACTAGTTTCTCCTGGGAAGCCAAGAGCAAGTATTGTGAATAAGGTCATTATATTATCAGCTGTTTTATTTTTAGGTCTTTTCCTACTTATCAAGGCCATGTTGGGCTACTAAATATTTTTCTAGGGTCCAGCTATAAAGAAGTGCAAATGGTTTGCACAGAGACAGGATATACGAGATAGGATAGACTCGTAACAACTGATTGACAATCCCTACAATCCAGAGTAACTACGGGAGCACGTAAGAGATATTACGTGCACCCATAGTTACTGCACCACCTAGTAAAAACCTATGGGGAATTCATATTGCAATCCAGAGCAAATTGTTCTTACACTGGAGCAAAGACTCCCCGTAGTTACTCTGGATTGCGCCAAAAGACACCTAACACTGCTCAAAAGCCTGGTGATAGTGAGTATTTTTATACAGTTATTTGAAAGACAGTGGTCGACAAGATACCATATGAAGACAGAAAAATTCAGACATCGGTAGGAGGCATCTGGGATTATGGTAATGCTTGAACTCTGGGGCCACTTCCATGCCCAGACATGTGGCTTGCCTCTCCACACGACCACGGGAACAGGGAGTGGGGTAAATAAATTGTGCTTGCCTAAAAGGTTAGAATTGCGTCCTCCATCTTTTTCTTCTGCTTGTGGGGTTTCCCTGCAATGTGGTTGGAAAATAAGACTCAAGAAACCATTATTAGTAATATACCTTTACAACACAATTCATCACTTGAATCTCCGCAGTCATTGATTCCATCACAAGTTTTATCCAGTGGGATACACTTTCTGTTGACACAGCGGAATTCACTAGAAGAACATTCTGTCAAGAATTATGAGAAACATTTTTAAACAAATGGCCGTTGCAGAAAAATATATGTACAAATGAAGAAGATGGCTTTATATAATGAATGTATGATAATGACCTCACCTGGCCTATCTTTCCATGATGGTGTGGGGATGTTGGCATACCCACCCCCCAGGATTGACACTCCCAGGTGAGCACAGAACCTATGCCGGGACTTATGCCATCCTAACTAGAGGTTAGGATTGCAGCCAAAAAAAATCTACTTTTTGTTACATAAGGCCGTTGTGTTTTCCTGGTTAATTGGCCATAACATTTTACAGAATGCAATTTGTTTCATTGCATTATTTCTTATTCATTGAATGATATGCAACATGATGGTACCATTCATAAATACCAAGGTTGTCACAATTTTGGTGTCAACACCCCTTGACAGTGTTACAATGGGGTCTGGACCTCTGCATCATGCCAGTGATGTACAGTGACTAACCATACACACCATTTCCCCACAAAACATATTTTACCAACCTGGACGTGCTCCTGTATAGCACACAACTTTAGCAACGTGCTCCTCCTCAGTCCTATTGGATCTACGTAATGTACATTCAGCCAGCGAAGTTTCTATTCCTCTGCAAGTTACTTGGAGACACTGTGATGAAGCATTTTCTGGGTGATCAAGCTCTGCACGAACAGCACCTCTAAAAATGCATACAAAAATCCCACACAAAACATTATCATTGTGCTGGAAATTACATGTACAGTATTAATACTTAACCGTCTTGAGTGTCCTTCCTTTGAGGAAGAAAGATGCAGTGGTAGGATTCAAATAAATTAATAACAGATTCTATGGGCACAATCCTAACCATATCTACTCAGAACTAAGCCACATTGTGTTCAATGGGTCTTACTCCCAAGAAAGTGTCTTTAGGATTGCAGCCTATGTCGCATTAGTAACCGGTTGTCAGAACCAGGCGCTCATTAGCAAAGGGTTCTATAAACCTGTGAGAATCCACTGAAGCCCACCACAGGAAAGGCAGGATATAAATCAAATAAATAAATACTAATTATAGGTACATTTAACCTCCACAGTGGACAAAGAGAAAAGCAGAAGTCTTTGTAACTTTGCAATATGCTTCCTTATCCCTCCACATGTATGAAAATGCCTCTATACAATTCTCCTCAATTTCTGTCACATCCATTACTACTTTAGTTCTTGATAGAGTGACTGATATTGATGTGTACTTTTTTGTGATTTATATTTATTTTATTTATAATAATTTAAAAAGAGACGAAGAGAACATAAAAATGTTAAAAAGAACATAAAATGCTGCTAATGCCTTAGCAAGACGATTTGAGTGTTGGGTGACACAATCCTAACTTGCGCTGTAACAGGCAGATCAGTTGGTCTGTGTGGGTGCACCTCCTTCTTTGACTCTGGCCTCAACCCCCAGGATTGGGGCAGAAGCAGTGGTGGGTTTCAGGGGGTTCTCACACGTTGTATAGAACCCTTTGCTAATGAGCATCTGCTTCTGAGAACTGGTTACTAATGGGACATAGAACCTGTTGTTAATTTAGGTTTTTAGGACGTAGAACCTGTTGTTAATTTATTTGAATCCCATCACTGGGCAGAAATGCCTTATTGTACTTTTGTGACAACCCCAGGTCAGCACAGGATTTATGCCAGGTCTTATGCTGGCCTAACTGCAAATTAGGACTGCAGCCTGATTAGACTTTTGCAAGTGATATTTATGTATTTTTGGTGACCATTTCGCATATGCAAGCTGAATAAAACTGGGTTCCACTTTTTAATAGTTTTAACTTTTGGACAGTGCTCTTGTCTCTAACCCCTCCAATAAGTAGGGGATGTCTGTATCAATACATGAAGCTCACCAGTCCACCCCAGAATCTTACTTTGGAAAACCAAGATGTCTGCAAGCCACATTTGCTTCATTCATACTCCACTCATGCCCACATAGAAATGTCTTCTCCTGGCGATTCACTGCGACTTGAACAAATCCCTGTGTGTCATAGTCTGGCTCCAAAAAAATTTCAAAATGTTCTAGAAAACAAAACACACACACATGAATAAAAAATAGATCTAAAACATAAATTTTATATTTTATATTGTAGAGCTTGAATTTTCATTGGTCACCTGATGGACTGCCTCCCACAATGTGGTCTTTCTAAACCTTACATTTATCATTAGAAATCCTTCTCTGATTCTCCCTACCATCAACATGAGGCCGGTGGTGACTGTTAACAGGGCCTTGTTGGTGGTGGCATCCTGTGTTGTAAAGCTCTCCCAAGAGAAACTTGCCTGACATCAACTTTTAAGAACTTTCAAGATGTTGAAAATCAGCACATTAGAGAACTCATCAAGTAGGCTTGTATGAATTTGAACTGTATTTCCTGTTATGGTCACATACATATGCACAAAATAGTATTTCACTTGCAAAACACATAACTTTATATTTTGTCTGATTTCCTTGTTAATGGAGAAAAGTCACTTTTTGAAGTGGAGCTCCTTTTGTAGAAGAACAAATGGTTCTATTTACTAACAGAGCATCTTTTCCAGTCACTATTATTACTTCTGCATATACTGTGAGTACTTTGGGAACTACTGTATTTATTTACATGGTTAAGGCTTCAGTCCTAAGACACTTTCCTAGGAGTAAGACCCATTGATCACAATGGTTCTTACTTTTGAGTAGACATGGTTAGGATAGCGCTCTAAGGCTGCAATCCTAATCACACTTTCCTGGGAGTAAGTACTATTGAACACAATGGGATTTACTTCTGAGTAGACATGCTTAGGACTGCACTGTAAAGCTGCAATATTTACCTGGGAATAAGTCCCACTGACCTCAATGGGACTTAGGCTGCAATCCCAAAGACATTTTCTTGCGAGTAAGCCCCACTGTACACAGTGGGATTTTGATGGGATTCAAACAAATAACAACAGGTTCTATGTCCTAATAAGCTAAATTAACAACAGGTTCTATGTCCCATTAGTAACGGTTCTCAGAACCAGATGCTCATTAGCAAAGGGTTCTATAGAACCTGTGAACCCCTGAAGCCCACCACAGGATTTACTTTAGAGTTGTCTTGTTTAGGATTGTGCTCTTACTTCTATGTAGATCTGCTTAGGATTATGGTGCCTATAAGTAAATTCATAGTTCCCAAATGGCTCACAATCTAAAAAGATACAGATCAGATTCAACTGCTATCTGCATTTTTTTTAAATTGAAAAATGTTACATAAATCACCATAATCTCCAGTTGCTTTACTGTATGCAACAAATGTCTGCATAGTCTAAGAGCTAACAGAAGAACTGGTAGAGCCAGTTTATATAACTTTCTCAAATTCCCACCCTTACAGTTTAGTTCTTTTAAAACCAGAAAAAAGAGAATATAAAGTGCAAATACCTTGCTGATCACATTTCCCTCTGTTCAGAAAACTGCCCTGTCTGCGTTGGCATTCAAAGCTCTTTAATTGACAATAATTTCGGAAAGTCCTCCTATCAGCAGAACAAACAGAGGTCCCATTCTTTGGGCACTGGTAGGGTAGTTTACAGAGGCAGGTACCCTCGACACACCTTTGCCATGGCTGGCAAAACACTTTCTCACAAGAATTATGTGTGTAGCTGTTATTCAAACATTCTTCTTTCAAATATCTCTCCTGTTGAACTGGCGGTGTTTGTTGTGTTGACACTCTCCTGGCTGTTGTCTGCTGACTCTGCAAGAAAATAACATTTTATTAGGCACAATAAATCCGATTTATTATTTAAAAATAATCCCTTTTGATACATTTTTAAAACTAAAAGAAACTTTTTAAATGGTATAAATCAAATGTTTCACCATTTCAAATAAAAACTCTACCTGTTGTCTGCTGACTCTGCAAGAAAATAGCATTTTATTAGGCACAATAAATCCGATTTATTATTTAAAAATAATCCCTTTTGATACATTTTTAAAACGAAATGAAACTTTTTAAATGTTACAAATCAAATCTTTTCACCATTTCCAATAAAAAACTCTACCTGTTGTCCAAAAATGGAGACTGAAAAACAGAAAATGAAAACAAGAACTGATAATAGTTTCATAGTGAAGGGGATCTGTCTGTGGATATAGAAAATCTTCTTTCCCTGGAATTTTCTCCAGCTTCAGACTTCTGTCTCTTGTTAATTTTTAACAACTAACAAATATTTAAATGGATGGTTTTTAAATAGTTGCAAAAACCTGCAGGTGGGCAGATGGTTTTGAACTTTTCTGAAGAATTCTGTGTCAAACTGATTTGACGCTCTAATTACAACATATGATAAGAGAAGTAAACCAAAGACTGGTGGATCCAAGGAGGAAACAACTGTTTTGTGCCCACCTCTCACATACCTATCTTTTTTTAACATTTTCACATCATTATACAGCTTCCTTCTGTCTAACTTTCAAAAAGCTCAAATGAAGAGTTGTCGTGATTTGCATAGTTAACAGACTAGAAGCTCAGATTTCAAGGTTGTGTTTGGTCAGTTGCTCAATTTCTTGGCAAATGGATAAAAAAACATTGTGTGCTCAGCTCTGGGAGTGCCAGTTTCCAGGAACAGCAACAAAAGATCAGGAAATCCAGCTCATCTTAAAAAAATATCAACAAATAATAGATTCTATATTTCTATTCAAAATAAAATTTATTTTTTTAAATAGATGATTTACATAGATCTATTTATTTTAATAGATGATGAACAATTGTGATGATAATTTTTTGTATCATTTCTTGTAATGAAACAAACCCTACAATCCAGAGTAACTACGGGAGCACATAAGAGACATTACGTGCACCCGTAGTTACTGCACCACCTAGTAAAAACCTATGGGAAATTCATATTGCAATCAAGAGTAAGTTGTTCTTACACCAGAGCAAGGACTCCCCATAGTTACTCTGGATTTCGCCCGTAGGCTGCAATCCTAATTAGCAGTTAGGCTGGCATAAGCTCTGACACAAGTCCTGTGCTGGACTGGGGGTGTCACAAAAGTGCTGTAAGACAGTACTGTGCCACTTCTGGGGGATAGTTAGGCCAGTGTGCTGTCATGCACTTGCCTCCTTACATCACCACGGAATGGGAAGACTGATCAGTTTGTGTGCCAGCTTAAGTTAGGATTGCACCCATAGTGCAATAAAACCGGTAGAAAGGATATCAATTCTTCAGAATGGTACTGCTGTTATTAGGTTGCTGTGACTAAGCCTGCAATCCTAAAGACACTTTCCTGGGAGTAAGACCCGTTGAACACAGTGGGGCTTACTTTTGAGTAGACATGGTTAGGATTGTGCTCACAGGGTGGCGGAAAGCTGTACAGGGAAGTGGGGAGGAGGCATTGGGGTGTTTGGGAAGGTTGGGGAGCATGGGGAGAGATCAGGGAGGGGACATTGCATGAGAAGAGAAAGCAGAAGGGTGCGGGACCAGTGGAGCTTAGCTCCACCTAATCTAGAACCTCAGTGTATGGACTTCTAGCTGTACACCAAGGCTCTTGATCCTATGCAACTTAATCACAGAATCTTAGTCACAGAATCAAGCTGTAATCAAAACTGCACAATCAAGTAATTGTGGAGCTACAGTGGTGCCTCACATAAAGAGCTTCATTCATTCCAGAGGCATGCTGTTTAAGTGAAACGCTCTTTAAGTGAAGCAGATTTTTCCATAGGAAATAATGGAAACTCAGATGATTGGTTCCACAACCCCAAAAATATTCATATAAAAATATTAACTGGATGTAAAAATGATGACAAAACACTGTAATTGAATTCAAACATGCATTCAGTGTGCATGATCCTATGAAGTCTACTTACAACACAATCCAGAGCAACTAATCTGTCCACATAAGAGGTCTTGGGTTGCCTTATCTATCACTAGGGTGGAGGAACTGCAAAATGCTCCACCGCAGTTACTCTGGAAGAGGCTTAGGGCAGAGCAAGGCAAGATAGCCCTAAGAGAGGTGGACCTGCTCTGCCCTAGCTGCTCTGCCCTAGGCAGTTCAGGAGAGGCAAGTTGAGGGCATATTTAGTATTGCTTAGGGCAGAGCAGTTACTCTGCATCCAGAGCCTGTTTCCAAGGCAGAAATGCCCTGTTCCAGCTCCTCAGAGATATACCACCTCAGGAGCAGGTATAGTCATGAGTAGACCCATAGGAGGCCATGATAAGGCCCAAGTAAGAATGGCAGTGTTGACCAAAAATCTGAGTTCATGGCCAGCCTAGCTGCAACCCCTGCCTCTCAACCTCAGGATATGGAACAAACTACGGCTGCCCACAAACCTCAGAATACAGCAGGCCACTCCAAGAAGCCCCTTGTATTCATTGTAGAATGAACTGGCATCTCTTCAGGGACTCCTTATAAGGCAGGTACCCAGTGGCATCACCAGACTGGTGCGGCTGGTGTGGGCTTCATTGAGTGATGCGCTCTGTATGGGGTGATGTGCTGGAGGAGTTTGATTGTTCTTTGGCAGGCCCTGGGCGTCAGCACGCCCATTCAGTCCTGCTCCAAGGCGGATCAGCAGCCAGAAGCTGCCGCCCGTCCTTGGAGATGGTCTGAACAGCCATCTGAGATGCATTGCGCAGAAACAGACTGAGCATGCCGAACAGCTTCAGAGGAGACTTCCGTAGAGCAGAGGAAGTCTGTGCCTCTGCACGGCCATTCAGCCTCACTCAGGAGGCAGAGCGGCAGCCGAATGGCTTCAGAAGAGTACTGCACAGGCACCAACAGTCTCCTTGCACAGTCTCCTCTGAAGCCTAAAGTCTTCAGAAAAGTACTGTGCAGGTGTCAGAGATGGTGCCTGTGCAGTACTCTTTCTGAAGCCAGTTGGCTTTAGAAACAACTGCACAGGCGCCAACTTTGGCGACTGCGCAGTCCCAGTAGGGGGGTGAGCACATCCCGGGGGTGACGCACAGACTTCCGCACCAGGTAATGCACAGAGTCGTGTCACCACTGTAGGCACCACAGCTGTTCCTTGTTCAGTGTGATCTGAGGGGTGTCTCCTCAGGAGCAAGTCCTCCCCATGTGTCAATTACTTAGCATGCTCTGGAGCAGTTAGGGCAGCCCAGGCTTCCTGACTCTCTGGATGCAGCATAACTTTCTGCTCTGGATACAGAATAGTTAGGAGAGAGCAGTTAGGGCAGAGCAGGCTGAACTTGCTCTGAATTGTGCCCTTAGTCTGCAATCCTAAAGACACTTTCCTGGGAGTAAGCCCCATTGAACACAATGGGGCTTACTTCTGGGTATACATGGTTAAGAGGCTGCAATCAAAGAAACTTTCCTGGGAGACTTACCTGGACTGCTGCTGGAGATTCAAGGTAGTCACTGGGGGCACTTAGGGGCAGCTGCCTCTGGCACCCCCAGGCAACTGCCCTCAAGTTGGGGGCAGTTAGAGGCAGCTGTGCTGGCTGGCAGCCCTTTTAAAAAGCCTCTGAGCAGAGTGTCAAGACTGCATAGCATGCATGCCCATAGTGCGCTTGCTGGTTAAGTGAAGCGGAACTTGTTATGTGAAGCAAGACTTGGAAAATTTTGCTTGTTATGTGAAACGCTTGTTAAGTGAGGTACCACTGTACTTGGGGGAAAGTGTATGAAATTTGGTGGCTGTGGCAATCCTGGCTCAGAGATTAGTATAGGGTGCAATCCTAACCTAAGCCAGCACAACGCATTGGTTTTCCCATTGCCGCGGTGACAGAGGGAAGCAAGTGCATGCCTGTACACTGGTCTATCCTTCCCCAGGAGTGGTGTAGAAGTGTCTAACAGCACGTTTGTGACACTCCCAGTTCAGCACAGGACTTAAGCTGGGGTTTAGGCCTGCCTAACTGGGGTTTTGGATAGCAGCCTTATAGCATAATTCAAACCGTGTCTACTCTGAAGTAAGCCCCATTGTATTCCATGGGTCTTTGCAGCCATTGTGAACCCAAAATGAAAAGGAAAGAAACAGAGAATGTCATTGGGAGTAACACACAGCTCACTTCCTTGTTTCACAATAATCAGTGATAAAACTGAGTTACTGAGAAATCAGCTGATATGTTTTTAAATAAGGTCATTTTTTCATAATCATACAACGGCCACACAGTGATGAGGGAGAAAGCCAAGAATGTTATTTAAATTCAGTATTTAATCAAACATTTCCTTGAAGCAGTGTGTGTAGAGGGGTGCACTGGAGAAACAACCCCCCACATCATTGGGGGCGGGGGGAGGAAGGAAGTCTTGATGGACACTTGCCAATAGCATGCACATCTCAATCCTAACCCACAGCTAGGCTGTTCTAAGTCCTGTGCTGACCTCAGGATGGCACAAAAGTGCCATAAAACACATAAAACACTTAGGAAGTTAGTCCTGGCCTAGGTTGGGATTGAGTTAGGCTTGAGTTAGGCCTAGGTTGGAAGTTAGGCCTGAGTTAGGACATTAGTCCTGGCCTAGGTTAGGATTGAGTTAGGCCTGAGTTAGGCCTAGCTTGGAAGTTAGGCCTGAGTTAGGAAGTTAGTCCTGGCTTAGGTTAGGATTGAGTTAGGCCTGAGTTAGGCCTAGGTTGGAAGTTAGGCCTGAGTTAGGAAGTTATTCCTGGCCTAGGTTGGAATTGAGTTAGGCTTGAGTTAGGCCTAGGTTGGAAGTTAGGCCTGAGTTAGGCCTAGGTTGGAAGTTAGGCCTGAGTTAGGAAGTTAGTCCTGGCCGAGGTTAGGATTGAGTTAGGCCTGAGTTAGGCCTAGATTGCAGTGATGGGCTTCAAAGAAATTAAGAACCGGTTCTCTGTCCATCTGGCAGCCACTTTTAAATGGCTATTTTTAAACTTTATATGTACTATCTCTTGTTAAGAACCGGTTCTATAGAGTAGGTGCGAACCTGCTGGTGCCCACCACTGCTAGATTGGAAGTTAGGCCTGAGTTAGGAAGTTAGTCCTGGCCTAGGTTAGGATTGGGTTAGGCCTGAGTTAGGCCTAGTTTGGAAGTTAGGCCTGAGTTAGGAAGTTAGTCCTGGCCTAGGTTAGGATTCCATTGTTAGTTATTTATTTAAGGAATTTAAACCCTGCTTTTCCCATAATAATGCTTTAGTTCTTCCTCTCCTCCTGTCCTCACAACAATCCTGTGATGTAGGTGTTTTTCCAGGCCTCAGTCCCACTCCCTCATCACCTTCACCAGCCTGACTCTGTAGGCTTACTTTGGAGTAGACATGGCTAGGACTGCAGCCTAAACATGGGAGATGAGTTGGATGGGGAAAGTATCTATGGAGGCCATGCAAAAGACTCTTTCCTGGGAGTAAGACCCATAGAATATAATGGGGCTTACTTTAGAGTAGACATGGTTAGGACTGCATGTCTGTCCTGTGTGTTCTCTTAACTGTGGATGGGAATGAATGACCACGTGTTCTCTTTCTTTCCAGGGTGGGAACAAAAAAACTCTGAAATAGAACTCGGAAGTGCCCCATGCAGTCTTTCGGGGTCTGACTCTAGCGCTGCTTATATCTATGGTCGCAAAAGGGGAGAAGCCACTTTACGGCTGCGCTGCTGTGGACGGAGCCTCACACAGGCGAAGGGCGTGGCGTGTGACGTCAGCGCGCCCGCGACGCTTGGAGAAGAGACAGGCCACGTGCAGGTGGAGTGGGTGGGGGAGGGCTGGTCTCTTCCCCCTCAGTGTCTCCCCTGCGTGGCTCTCTGGGAAGAAGCACCTCAAGGAGGGCCGGTGAGTCTCTCTCTCTCTCTCTCTCACACACACACACACACATATACATCAGTCCTGACCAGGTCTACTCAGTAGTAAGTCCCATTGTGTTCTATAGTACTTACTCCCAGGAAAGCATGGTTAGGAATGCAGCCAATAAGCACAGTCTTAACCATGACTACTCAAAAGTAAGCCCCATTGTGGTCAATGGGTCTTACTTCCAAGAAAGTGTCTTGAGGATTGGTCTCTGTACATGCTTAAATGCACGTATATGTGGATATTCATGTGTCCATATCTACGTAAATGACTATACATCTGCTTGGATATGTATGTTTGTGTACGTGAACACATGTCTGTATGTGTATATGTCTACATATGTATTTCTACATGTGCATATATATGTGCCTACCTGTGTGTTTCTGCATATATGTATGTGCTCTGGTATATTTGGGTCTCTATACATGTGTACACATGTGCATATGCATACACCCATATTCATATATGCATATTCGTATATATATATGTATATATATATATATGTATATATATATATGTGTGTGTGTGTATATATATATATATATATATATATATGTGTGTGTGTGTGTATATGTGTGTGTGTGTGTGTATATATATATATATGTACAGTGGTGCCTCACGTAAAATATGTTTCACGTAACAAACAAAAATTTCTTGAGGATTCTGCTTTACGTAACAAACTTGCTTCACGTAAAGAAAACATTCATTGGCAGTTGGGGCAGACGTGCTGGCCGGCAGCCTGTTTAAAAAGCAAAAGCAACACTTCCATGCTATTCTTCCTGTGGCTGGGTGTCCACTGGGCAGAGGGAGAGATGAGCAGTGGAGAAGAGGGAAGCAGCTCAGGGCCAGCCAGAAGGGAGCAGAGAGAGAGAGAGGCTCAGGATGGAGAGAAAGGGAAAATGGGGAGACACTTTGAAGGTGTCTTGGATTGCAGCCTCCTAACCATGTCTACCCAGAAGTAAGCCCCATTGTGTTAAATAGGTCTTACTCCCAGGAAAGTGACTTTAGGACTGCAGCCTGAGTAGACTTCATAAGATGCACATTAAGTGCATGTTTTGAATTCAATTCCAGTGTTATGTCATCATTTTTACATCCATTTAATATTTTTATATGAATATTTTTGGGGTTGTGGAACCAAATCGTCTGAGTTTCCATTATTTCCTATGGCAAAATCTGCTTCACATAAAGAACGTTTCACGTAACAAACATGCCTCCAGAACGAAATTTGTTACGTGAGGCATCACTATATGCATATGTATATGCATATGCATATATAGGTGTATGCATATGCACACGCATATGCACACGCACACACACACGTGTGTGTATATGCATATGCACATGTGTACACATGTATAGGTACATACACAGAGACATAGATATACCAGAACACAAACACACATACATGTGTGTCTGTGTATGTGTACATGCACATACCTATATACATGTATATATTTGTACATATGTGTGTCTTTATAAATGCTTACATGTCTACATGAGTTTGTGTTTGTGCATATGTGTGTGTTTGTACATATATATGTTTGTTTCTCTGTGTGTATATGTATATGCCTGTATGTGTGTGCATATATACGTGTTTCACTGTATACATGAGCTTGTGCATGTATGTATGTGAATGTTCCTGTATGTGTCTATTTGTATATTTGTGTGTATATGTGTGTCTGTGCGTGTGTGTGTGTACAGTATGTATTTGTGTTTCCATGAATGTTTGTATACATATATACAAACCATAAAAATGGTTTGTGTAGCCTCTTTTAAAAGGCAAATCTGTGGAGAATAAACTATACATCTGTTAGCTGTGTGTTCAGACTATGAGAAAGGGAGGGCAGATAGTGCTGCAGGATCAGTCTAAAGGTGCATCTAGTCCGGCTTCCTGCATCTCACAGGGTCCCTCCAGATGCCTGGCTTTTCATTTTTAGATTGTGCACCCAAATGTCAGTGAGGGGCGTCTTGGAAAAGGTGTGAACCTTGAGAGAAAAAAGATGCCTCCCTTACTGTTGTGCCTGATAGGTTATTCCTTCTGCTGTTACCTCTGTTTTTTAAAATGCGCTGGGACTGGAAAAGTTTTTTTTTAATTTTTTTATCATAAAGGAGAGCATGTCTTTTCGAGGTGGTGGTGGCCGTGGCGGCCGTGGCGGTGGTGGTTTCAACCGTGGCGGTGGCTTCAATAGAGGCGGACGGGGTGGTGGCCGAGGCGGATTTGGCCGTGGAGGCGGCGGACGAGGAGGCTTCAACAGAGGAGGGTATGACCAAGGACCCCCAGAAAGTGTAGTCAGTAAGTTGTATCTGTTCTTTAAAAAAATTAAAAAACGTTTACTGATGGAACTTGCAGTTTAATATATTTACCTTCTTATTTGCAGTACTGGGAGAATTTATGCACCCTTGTGAGGATGACATAGTTTGCAAATGTATAACTCAAGAAAACAAAGTACCTTATTTCAATGCACCAGTTTATTTAGAAAATAAGGAGCAGATTGGGAAAGTAGATGAAATATTTGGACAACTCAGAGACTTTGTATCCTTGAATTGTGTCCATATCTTCTTGGGGTCTTGTGTTGCTTAATTCTCTTTGCTGCATTTTGAAAGCCACCACTTTCTGTTAAAAATTCTTTTAAATGTGGCCATTCTATAACAATACATAGTTCTCTAATATAAGCTGATAAAAGAGTATATTTCCTATTTTTTTTTTGGACGTTAGGTTTTAGCATTTGTTTTCTAATATTAAAAAGGTAGTGATGGGATTTGTGCATCAGACAAGTTTAAGCGAAATAAGTAATTTTTGATGTAATATTCCTTAGACAATTCTGACAGTATTTTTCAGTTAAGCTATCGGAAAATATGAAAGCTTCTTCCTTCAAAAAACTACAAAAGGTAAGTTCCTGTTAATTCTCAGTGAATTTAATGTTTACAGTTTTATGTTGTTAAGTTGAAACATCTGGTTCCTGCTGGCCCGGTGCATGTGGTGGCACAAATGCACCACCAAAAGACATGTACCTGTATGGAAACTGGCTGTCCGTAACTTCAGTTTGTCCTGTATGATTCCAGAGACTTCCCTGTGGGCAGAAGTGTAAATCTTAGGTATCATATGGGCCAAAGCTATGATGGCAAAGAAGGATCCTGTCACAAAAATGTTCCTTTTTTCTTATTTTTTTAGTTTCATTTATTATAATGGATTGTAAAATTTGAGACTGTAATATTTTTTCCCTGGGTTTTCTTTTTAAAGAGATTTAAACTCATGTCATTCAGAGGAACAGAGTTATCTGTCTTGGTGTCTGATGAGAGCTAGATGAAACATTAAGCAAAAGAGACAGAGAGTGCACTATCCAGAGTAACTACAGGAGCTCTTGACATTTATGTCAACATGGTTACGACAACACCTAGTGAAAACCTCTGGGAAATTCATAGTAATCCAGAGTAAATTTTTCTTATGTCAACGTAAGGGCTCCCATAGTCACTCTGGATTGTGCAGTAAGTGGATGATGCCCATAAATTACACTTTGTTCTCATATAGAAACTCATTAGCAATAAATGACAAAAGAGAAAACATTGAAATCTTGATCATATTTCAAAATATGAGGAAGCCCGGTTATCAAGCTGGGAAAGCCCTACTATAACAAAGGCCAAAAATAATGCTCCAGGGAACTGCCTTTGGACTTTATATTTGAGACCCCTGGTGTAGCTGGCAGCTTGAAGGACTTACAGCCCAATCCAGAGCAACTAATCTGTCCACATAAGAGCCCTTAGGTTGCCCTATCTAACACTAGGTTGGAGCAACTGCAAGATGCTCCAGCTCAGTTACTCTGAAGGAGGCTTAGGGCAGAGCAAGGCAAGATAGGGTGCCCTAAGAGAGGTGAACCTGCTCTGCCCTAACTGGGGCAGCCTAAGCAGCTCAGGAGAGGCAAGTTGAGGGCATGTTTAGCATTGCCTAGGGCAGAGCAGTTACTCTGTATCCAGAGCCTGTTTCCAAGGCAGAAATGCCCTCTTCCAGCCCTCAGAGTTATACCACCTCAGGAGCAGGTATAGTAATGAGTAGACCCATAGGGGTCCATGATAAGGCCCGAGTAAGAATGGCAGTGCTGACCAAAAATCTGAGTTCTTGGCCAGCCTAGCTGCAACCCCTTCCTCTCAACCTCAGGATATGGAACAAAATACGGCTGCCCACAAACCTCAGGATGCAGCAGGCCACTCCAAGAAGCCCCTTGTATTCACTGTAGAATGTACTGGCATCTCATCAGGGACTCCTTATAAGGCAGGCACCCAGTGGCATCACCAGACTGGTGCGGCTGGTGTGGGCTGCATTGGGGATGCGCTCCGTATGGGGTGATGTGCCGGAGGAGTTTGACTGTCCTTTGGCAGGCCCCGGGCGTCAGCACCCCCATTCAGGCCTGCTCCAAGGCGGAGAATCAGCCAGAAGCTGACACTTGTCTGAGGAGCTGGCCTGAACGGCCATCTGAGATGCACTGCGCAGAAACACACTGAGCATGCCGAACAGCTTCAGAGGAGGCTTCCTTAGAGCAGAGAAAGTCCGTGCCTCTGCACGGCCATTCGGCCTCACTCAGGAGGCGGAGCGGCAGCCGAATGGCTTCAGAAAGAGTACTGCACAGGCACCAACTCTGACGCCTGCACAGTCTCCCCTGAAGCCAAAAGGCTTCAGAAAAGTACTGCGCAGGTGTCAGAGATGGTGCCTGCGCAGTACTCTTTCTGAAGCCAGTTGGCTTCAGAAACAACTGTGCAGGCGCCAACTTTGGTGACTGTGCAGTCCAGGTGGGGGGGGGGGCGCATCCCAGGGATGACGCACAGACTTCTGCACCAGGTGATGTGCAGAGTCATGTCACCACTGTAGGCACCACAGCTGTTCCTTGTTCAGTGTGATCTGAGGGGTGTCTCCTCAGGAGCAAGTCTTCCCCTTGTGTCAATTACTTAGCATGCTCTGGAGCAGTTAGGGCAGCCCAGGCTTCCTGACTCTCTGGATTCAGCATAACTTTCTGCTCTGGATACAGAATAGTTAGGAGAGTGCAGTTAGGTCAGAGCAGGCTGAATTTGCTCTGGATTGCAGCCTTAATCAGATTTAGTTTGAATCCATACCTCCTTCCTTCATTCCTTACTTGATAGTGGTAAAAAGTGGCTGCGTTTTGTTTAGGGGCAGGAAATGCAGTATTACTGCTCCTTTGTACCTCTCAACATCTCGGCTGTCTCTTGTATCTAACTAGTCTTGACCCAAACTGTCTGCTTCCTGTATTCTCTCCCGTGTATCCCTAAAAAAACTCCATATTTTCAGGGTTACTCAGCTTTTGAGTTGTTTTTCCCTATTGCCACGGCAAGAGGCCACTCTGTTCAAGATTACTCTGCTGCTTGGGTTGTCTGCAAGCAGAATCTGTTGCTTGTTTTGCTGATGACTTCACAGCTTTGTTTGCTTCAAAAGCCTGACCATGCCAGTTTGTAAGTTGGATATTCACCACTTGAAAGTAAGTTGGGGATCTTCTGATCCCAGGGCGCAATCTTAACCAATTTAGACCTGCACAACTCATCCATTACCCCATTCCCATAGTTGCATGGAGAGGCTGGCACATGTTTGTGCACTCCCAGGAGTGGAACAGAAGTTACTTATGGTAATTTTGCAACACCCCAGGTCAGTACAGGACTTGTGCGAGCTTAACCAGTGGTTAGCATTGCGCTGCTAAACTCACAAATGTAGTTGGAAGATCCCTGTGATTGGGGAGAGGGGAATACAATCAACTTCTAAAAGCAAAGAAGGCAACAACCAAATCAGCTCAACAGATATGTGTAACACTAAGGCTCAATGCTGCAAAAGAAATTTCAATTAAAAGTGAAATGAAATAGAAACATTATTACTTACCTTTGTAATATTAGCAGGGAAGAGGTTGTGCAATCTCAGCTGGAATTAACAGTGCAATCCTAACCCCCGATTAGGCTTGCACAAGTTCTGGCACGAGCGTTGTGCTGGTCTGGGGGTGTTGCAGAACTGCCACAAGACACTTCTGTGCCACTCCTGAGAGGGTTAGGCCAGTGCACAGCCATGTGCTGACCTCCACACCATTGCAGGAACAGTTGTGCTGACCTAAATTTAGGATTGCACCCTGGATGCCATAGGTCCAAATGCAGCTAAAATGAATAAAGTCCTGCACATTCCCAACCTGTGATTAACTGCACAATCCAGAGTAACTATGGGCGCCTGTACGTCAACATAAGAAAAATTTACTCTGGATTGCTCTCTGAATTTCCCATAGGTTTCCACTATTTGGCGCTATAACTATCTTGATGTAAATGTCTCTCAAGAGCTCCCATAGTTACTCTGGATTGTGCACTTAGCCCCATGAATTTCTTTGGGATTAACTTCTGAGTAAAATGGTTCCATATTTCACTGCATGTCCTATTGCAAACAATAGGTCTTAAATTAGTCAGAATTAGCTTATTCTATTTGTTTCATGGTCTGATTTTGGTTGGAACAAGGTAATACCTAGAGAGAATAATCTTGGTTATTAAATGCAACCTTTATTTCCAATTTAAATTGTCTGGTCTGCACACAAGTAAATAACAGGGTTTGATTAATTTTTCTTTTTTATATTGATCCAATAAAGTTTTATATTGATCCAATGAAACTGCTGCCACTGCAAAGGTTTTTACCAAGGCCTCCCGGTGAGAAAGGAGCACCAAGAGGAGGTGGTAGAGGTGGGCGTGGAGGAAGAGGAGGTGGCAGAGGTGGAGGAGGTTTCAGAGGTAGGTAACAAACTTCCTTGTAATGCGTACAAATACATATGGTGGGGTAAATGAGATTTTTCTGTGAAGTTTGTTTCTGAAAGCAAGATGCACCTGAAGACTTTAGTCATTATTTTCTTTATAGGTTTCTTAATTTTATTAATTTTACCTACTTTTCTTAAATATTTGCTATCATTCAATCTGTTTATTGCCTTGCTGTGCACTTCCAGGTGGTTTCAGAGGTGGTAGAGGTGGCGGCGGAGGCGGTGGTTTTAGAGGAGGACGAGGTGGAGGTGGTGGCCGAGGATTCAGAGGTAAGTACATCTGAAATAAACTTTGATCATAGATTAAATGGCTTTGTTGGATTGTTTGATTTTTATCCTTCTTCCTTCTACAACAGCTCAACAACAGCATTAGAATACAATTACAACAATATTAAAATATGATTAAACTATAAAATGCAATCTCAATATTAAAAGTATAAAACATTAAAAATATCAACGGAAGATAACACAATGTGACATATAGCTGGTAACAATCAAAATATGGGCACTCATGGGGACCAAGGCTAAATGCAGTAGTAGTTTACAATTGTTTTCATATTGTATGTGAGGAAACTTCTTAATTTCTTGGAAACTCAATGAGGAGTTTCTTTCTCAGTAGGGAGATGAATAACGCAAAATGCAAAAGACACCTTTTCCAGCAGAAGTCTCCTTGGATAACATGGGTCCACAGGAGAGTATTGGGTGTCTCCTGTGGTATAATAAAGCATGCAAAGCTGTGTGATGTTCACAGCTTTATAGGTGCCCTATAATCTAGAATTCTTTTGCAGTGCTCAGGAGTCTTTGTGGATACTATAGAAAATGTTCCTTGAATGTGGAAAGCACTATGCAGTATTGTTGTCGTGTATTCAGGTCAACTCTACCAGTGCATTGTATAATGTTAAAGATACTAATTATAATAGTATTTGTAATTTGTGCAAGTACCTGATTGTTTGTGCAGCACAGTATTTGTAAGAACATATATATATTTTCTGATCTAATAATGATCTAATGATACTTCTCTCTTCTATTAGGCAGAGGACGTTAAATGAAACTTTGTGAATTCCTGTGCTTTATGACTTAATCTGCAAGCTGCAATGAGAACATTTTCCACAAACTTGAATAATATAAAATGGACCTTTAAATGGACTTTTCAAAAAGGACTAAAGTACTATTGGATCTGGATTAAAGCACTATTGGAGTCTGCTAAGATGGGACTGTGAAGTTCTACAGATTTTTTTTTACAGTTTTTGGAAACTGTCTGTACAGTCTCGAAATATAACTGGGTCTTTGACTGTCTCTCACAGACATTAAATGCAGTGCTGTGTTTTTAAAAATGGGCTATTTTTAGTTCTTGCCTCAACCTGAAGTGGAAAACAAATTAACCCTGTAATAACTTTGAAAAATTACAGGACCAAAATACCATGCACAAATATTTTGTGCTTTATTAAACAAGATTTTTTTTTACCAGTCTGATGTGTAGTGTATCTTTTGGAGTTTGACTACAAATTCACATCTAATGTATTTTTTTACAGTACTTTCAAACATTATTTTCAACAGTTACAGTACTTTCAAACATTACTGGTTGAAAGTGGTAGCCAAACCTTTCCAGAATAGGCTGACAATTCCATAACCTGGACGATTAAATTTTTCCCCCCTTTGTTTGTATAGAATTGGGGCAAAATATAGAGTTTTTATAGTCAAAAGGAGTCTGGGACTAAGGGCAAAATCCAGAGCAGTTACAGGTCCACGCATTACATCACCCTCTAGTGTTATCTTATGGAAAGTCATCTTAACTGCTCCGGAGCAAAGGGCTTAATTTGATTTTAGGGTATCGTCCTAAATTGCCAGAGAAGGCTAAAATAAATTCATGTTTAACCAAAGCAAAAATTTCAGCTGAGGCGAAGGGTAATAATATGGTTTGAACGAAGGTCCCTAAGCTTGGCTTCCAGCAGGTGAAAGGATTTTTTTCCTATTCAGAGTCTCCAAATGTTGAAAGATGCTCTCAGGTTATAGGTACAAAATACTGCATCAGCTACTGAGTTATGGGGACAAGGTACACAGAAGTCCTCCTGTATTTAATCGGATCACAAAAGGAAAAATGTTTCCAGGGAGAAACAAGACAAATGCATTAGAAATAAAGATTCTTCTCACCAAATTCCTTATTCTTAGGAACTCCTTGAGGCTTGACCACATATGGCCTACTGGATAAGAGGGACATCTCTGTAGCATTGCAACCTTAGGCACTGCTGTGATGTTATTGGCATTCATCAGTCTTGAAAGACTATGGTATTGTGCTCGACTCTGTATGTGAAGCATGAAGGCTGGGTAGATTGATATGGAGGATAGGCTGTTACACAAGCAGCAAATCCCCCCGCTCCACGCCACTGAAATAGTCCAATGGAATGGCAGAACCAATACGATTGGTTCCAGCTGTGTTGCAGAGCTGGGTTAAGGACAGGAGCTCACCCTGTCTTGTGGGAACCCAGGTCTTGAACCCTGGCCTTCTGATTAACAGGCACAGTGTCTTAACCACTTGTGCCACCCACAGCCCATATATCACATATCATAGCTGGGATATATGTTCACTATAAATGTTTAAGAATTTGCCAGAGTTCATAAAGAATGTTCAAGTCAAACATATTAAGGATATTTCCAGTTGAAGTTTCAACTGCAACTCTACAAATCCCTTTGCACATGGGTAGCATGAAAATGTGAAAGCTAGATTTTGTAGGTTTAAAAGGAAAACCCCTACTTTTTCCTGTGTGTAGCCTTACTGTTGAATACTGAACTGAGAACAATCACTCTTGCCAACTCTGTAACCTTAAAAAAACTTGTGTGTGCAAAACATGGGAACTATGTGACTGCTAATCTCTTTAGTAATAAGGCTACGAAGCATAAGTATCTTTTTGAAAATGCACCACAGCTCTGTGCTGTTCTTTGTTGAGCTAACAAGCCTATTTTCAGACACTGGGACTGTAAACTCCTTTGCTTTTTAGTTTAAATCCTTTTGGGGGCCTTTCAGCAAAGAAGAACTTCAGTATTCACTTTTACTGGACAAGACTTTGCCTGAAAAGGCTCGCTCTGTGTTTTGAATGGCCTTTTTATGGGATTGCATCAGAAGGTATTTCCCAATTTTATTTTTCCCAAAATGTTTTTAAATGATTCGGTTAACTCTTCGGAAAATGAACATGGATCTACCTCAGCCTTTTCACAGACTGAGCACAACATAGTTGCAGCTTATTTGATAACAGCAGGTATGAACGTTTGATGGAATTTTATAAAATGAAAATGTGCTTTAATACTTCAACTCATGCATTTTGTGTGACAGAAGTACACAAGCAAAATGGGCTGGTCTCCCACCTTCAGTATATACACAAAATTGAGAAAATCAAAGTTGAAATTGTTGAAGTATAATCTTAAACAGTATTTTTAGAGCAATCGGTCTGTCAACATATTTTTGAAAAATGCTATTTTTAAAGAATTTGCAAGATAAAAGTTACCAAATGTTCAAGATGGTCTTACAACAAATTCTTGCATGTTTACTCAGAAGTAAATTCCTCTGGGATCAATGAGGTTTAATCTGAGTGAGCATGCATAGGATTATATCTTTGGTAAAGGAATTTACTATTTAGTTTTTTGAAGTCTTTTACCCTTGATACAGTATGTAGGAGGAATAAATAACATGGAAGTTACCATCTCTCGTTCATGTGCAAGTATCCCCTGCTATCTGATGGTTCGCTTTCTGACAATCCACTCTTTCAAGACCTTTCAATTATATCTAGAACTCATTCACTCAATGCATGTTCCACTCTTTCAACCTCTTTCTGCTGTTCCAATGGCCAAAATTGCCTTTCCCCATGTGGTATCTCCTGGTCTAATCAAATTCCTGAAGGAGTTAATGAGAATCCATTTGCAGAAATCTTTGTGTGGCAGGAGGAATTTGCAAGATAAAAGTGGTACTTGCAATTTGCTATCTTAAAAAGCATTGGAAGCAACATTTATAAATTTAAAAAAAAGACTGATTTCACTTTTCTCTTGGGTGTTGCTCCGGTCTCTAATTTGTGCAATAAGTGGGGGATGCCTGTATCACACCTCTTCTGTCAATGGTGCTTATACAAAGAAAAGTCAAGGTTGGGGGGTGGGGGTGGACTGTGGTGCTAGATAAGAGCAAATGTTTCCCTTGATCTAGTTTTGGTGTTCTCTGATCTCCAATTGCAAGGAACTGGAATTCCAGCTGCAAGGAGTTCTAGATTTGGTGTCCAAGAAACAAGAGAGCATCAAATGTGTTTTATCATGTGCTAATGGCTATTTCCATAGTTATGACTGGTTTCCGTTTGGAAAATCCTTAATTTAAACAGCTGTCAAATCTAATGTAGTAGTGAGTACATGCAACTGATACAGATGATGTAAGAAAAGAAGATGCCAGTGCTATACATTGCTCTTGTGTTTTCAGGAGTGGGTGATTTTAAAGACTGATCTACACAAAACATTTGGAAAATGGTCAGCTGTCCTCATTCTGCTGGTCAAGTGCCAGATGAGTAAAAGCCTCAGACTAGGGCAGCAGCAAGAGCGACTGTTGCATGACATTTTGTCCACAATAGAATTGGCGTCAGAAGACTTGCTTTTGAGTAACCAACGCAACATAATACAATGCAGTATTGTATTAAGATCCCTATGAAGTGCATTGTTTACTGGAAGATGAACGTACTCCAGACCACCTGCAGATTGTGAGCACTTTACTAAGGCTGCAATCCTAAAAACACTTTCCTGGAGTAAGACCCATTGAACAGAATGGGCCTTACTTTTGAGTAGATATGGTTATGATTGTGCTCAAAGTCTGCCACACATAGGACATGTTACAGTAAATCTGTTCAGAGGTTAATGGGGTGTATTGTATGATAGGGCTATGCACATAAACTAGTGGTTCCCAAACCTTTAAGCACTGGGACCCACTTTTTAAAATGACACTCTTATTGGGATCCACTCAGGTTTATAAGACTTAAAAAACTAGGAAAAATATATTTATTTACTTGTAAGTAATATTTTATTGCTGTGATGACGCAAATATAATATAATATTGCTCTGATGACGCAAATAGTTAAGACACTGCTTGTTAACCAGCTCTTGTCCTTAGCCCAGCTCCTGCCAACCAAGCAGTTTGAAAGCATGCAAATCCAAGTAGATAAATAGGTAACAGGTAAAGAGGTGGGAAGGTAACAGTATTCCATGTGCATGCGAGCCTCTTATCTGACAACTCTGGCTCTTGAAATGGGGATAAGCACCACACCCTACAGTCAGTCATGATTAGCAGACACCTTTACCACCTTTATTATTTTGTTTACCTCCCCCCCCAAAAACAACAAAAACCCTTGATCTATTTCTCATCAATGAATTTTAATGAATGTTGTTCTTCCTTTCCCATCTTTCTTCACCCTCGGGGGGGGGGGGGGGGCAAAGAAACCATAATCTAATTTCTAATTTTAACTAAGACATTTCCTTGTATTTACATATACAGTGGCGCCTTACGTAACAGCAGTGGAGATTACAGAAGAAAGTGTCTTTGATTGCAGCCTCCTAACCATGTCTACCCAGAAGTAAGCCTCATTGTGTTCAATGGGGCCTACTCCTAGGAAAGTGCCTTTAGGATTGCAGCCTAAGTAGACTTCATAGGATCATGCACATTGAATGCATGTTTTGAGTTCAATTCCAGAGTTTTGTCATCATTTTTACATCCAGTTAATATTTTTATATGAATATTGTTGGGGTTGTGAAACCAGTTGTCTGAGTTTCCATTATTTCCTATGGGAAAATCCGCTTCATGTAAAGAATGTGTCACATAACAAACATGCCTCCGGAACGAATTAAATTTGTTACATGAGGTGCCACTGTACTTGTGAATCCCAGGAGCCAAGATCTTTTCCTGGCAATTAGCAGTTAGCTGATTTTTTAATAGACGGGGCTTGACGCAGTTCATTATCTGATCTTGCCATTGCTTCCGTTTACAGTACACTGAGGGACCTGCCCAAACCTTTGTAACCCACCCAAAATCGGATCGCAACCCATGAGTATGTCCTGACCCACAGTTTGGGACTCACCAACAGGACAATTATCTTGCCTTTCTAAAACTTTTACTTCTCAAATATGAAGAGTTAAGAGTGTTTGAGAAAATCTTCCATATATGAACTGAAGCTAGCTTAATATTAATTATTATTTGTTTCATTTAACCCAACATTATGCAGATAAAATGTACGGTCTTCAGCGATAACCTTAGCACATCAGAAAGCCTTTGTAAATGGTATAAGACGTCAAATTAATCAGAGTTGTGATTGTGTGGTTTTAATAAATCTATGCCTTGCTTAATGCTTTGTTTCTGTCTCCCAATAGGAGTCATAAGCCTTCTAAGTAACATAGTTGTATTAGGCATCTTTGTCAAATACAAGGAACTTCGAACGTCAACCAATGCCATTATTATTAACCTGGCATTTACTGACATTGGAGTGAGTGGAATTGGCTATCCCATGTCTGCGGCTTCGGATCTGCATGGAAGCTGGAAATTTGGCTATACAGGCTGCCAGGTATTGGGGTTGTTGGAAGGACCACAACATGTTACACTTCTGCACTTCACATGTTCTAAGTATTTGAGGTACAGCTGGAAGTAACTGAAGATGACATCATCACTAGTTGATACTGGGCTGGGATACCAACGGTGATGCGATATATACCAGAAAGTAACCCAGGGTGGATGGGAGGGCTTTTCTGAGCACAGGAAAGCAGGCTTTGGAGATCAGCCCACAGATCTGAACCTCCTAATGCTGTTTGTTGTGTCCTGTTTCTGCTCTTGCTACTGGGTGGAAGATGCGCAGGGGTACTGTGAGTACCACCGGACACCACCTCAAGTACCATTGGTTGTGTATTATTGCATTACAGCAGTCCTGAGAGCCACTTTGTATTTTATAGGTTTGATAAAGCTTATACCATAACATAAACTCCTTTCCACCAACTTATGTTACTTATGCAGACATACTGCACTATCATGTATATGAACAGTTCACCATGCACCTCATTGCCAGTACGGTATATGGGAAGGCCTTATACTGGTCCAGTGATCCCAGGAGCCTGACAATCTGAAGAAGGTTTTCAGTACTGTAGGAGTTGCTGAGAAGTTCTAGGAATAACATGTTCTATGCATAAGTTCTTATGTCTGAAATAACAATATAGACCACTGTAACTATAATGTTCAATAACTAAAATGTTGGTGGTCTTGAATAGATGAAGGTAGGACCACGTGGGTGTTTTCTGCAGATAGGTGTGTGGAATTCACTAGGTACCCGTATGCCATGCATTGGCCCTAACTAATTCATGCCACAAGCTCTGAGTTTTTCACCTTCTGTATAAAACCTGAACATGCTGGATGCATGGGCTTTAAGTGTTACAGCTGCCAAAGTGGGCTACAGGTCAGAAAATATTATGATGGGGCTCATTTTATTTATCTTTAAAAACCCTTTGTTTTTGCTGCTACAGGCTAAATGTGAGATCAGGCATGCACACAAGTGCGCACTATTGACACTTTAATTACCCTCTTTACTCAAATCTAACATTCACTTTTTCAGCCTAATTTACTCTCCAAAATTGGGGTCCACATTAGATTCAATGGTGCATTAGATTCAAGTAAATACATTATTTTGATTATAAGGGTAAGTCAGTATAAAGTTTAACAGTTTACTATATTGGAATAAAAAATGTGACATAAACCCATTGTTTTATTACCAAGTGCAATCAGGCAAACATAAACCCATTGACGTATTATTGTTGTCATGTAACTCATTGTTATATGCAGTAATATTAAATTTTGCACCAGCTTTACAGCTGCGCATTACAATGCATTCTATGGTGCATTAGATTTGAGTAAATATGATATCATTGTAAGAAGAGAAGTGTGAGAGAATGATAGCCCCAAACATCTAACTTTGGCTGCTATTTAGAGAAGCTAAAGATCTTTCTGAAGGCCAGTAGTTGCTTTCTTGACAATAAATAGCTATTGACAGAGGATGTTTGGAGGACGTTTGGACGGAGGGACACTTAATACTGAAGCCTCCCTATCCAATTTGCAATTTCTTATTTCCTCGTTTCCCTCTCAAGCTATTTTATTTTGTTTATAAAGTAATTAAAGGTCAAAGGCATGTCTGATTTTACATTCATTTATCTTCCTACCCTGATTGCCTATCTTACCTACCCTGGAATTAGGGCACAATCCTGAGTAACTACGGGGAGTCCTTGCTCCGGTGTAAGAACAATTTGCTCTGGATTGCAATATCAATTTCCCATAGATTTTCACTAGGTGGTGCAGTAACTACGGGTACACATAAAGTATCTTACGTGCTCCCGTAGATACTCTGGATTGTAGGGTTAGTTTCTTTCAGATAAAAGCAGCTGAGCCTGACTTGTCACTAGGTGGCTGCCGAGAGTAGCACCTTTGCAGGCTCAAAGTGCAGAAAGAATTTTTGCTGCAAGGGAAACTTGCATGTTTTAATTGTGAGAAATAGTAGGAGCAAAAGATAATTGAGGGTGCAATCCTAAGCTAGGCTGGCACAACTCATTGGTCTTCCTGTTCCTGTGGTGATGTATGGAGACAAGCACATGTCTGTGCACTCTCCTAACCCTCTTCCAGGAGTGGCGCAGAAGTATCTTACAGTACTTTTGTGACACCCCCAAGTGAGCACAGGACTTATGCCGGGGCTTATGCGGACCTAACTGCATTGTAGGATTGCAGCCTTATTATGAAAGTTTTTACAAACCTTTCGTTATCCACCTCCTACAGTCCTCACATCAACCCTGCGAGGTAGGTGAGGCTGTTAGTGTCTGGCCCCAGGTCACCTAGGAAGCTTCATGGCCAAGGAGGGATTTGAGCAGTGATGGGCTTCAAAGAAATTAAGAACCGGTTCTCTGTCCATCTGGCAGCCACTTTTAAATAGCTATTTTTAAACTTTATATGTACTATCTCTTGTTAAGAACCGGTTCTATAGAGTAGGTGCGAACCTGCTGGTGCCCACCACTGGATTTGAGTCTCAGTTCAACTGCTGAACCTCCACATCTTCCTGGCTCTCCCAGTATGAACCAGTAACTTGGCATCCATCAGTTTTGAAAGACTATGGTATTGTGCTCGACACTGCATGCGAAGCATGAAGGCCTGGGTAGATTGATATGGAGGATAGTCTGTTACCCAAGCAGCAAATCCCACCTCTCCACACCACTGAAATAGTCCAATGGAAAGGCAGAGCCAATACGATTGGATCCAGCTGCATTGCAGAGCTGGGCTAGGAGCTCACCCTGAATTGTGGGAATCCGAGTCTTGAACCCTGACCTTCTGGTTAACAGGCACAGTGTCTTAACCACTTGTGCCACCCACAGACCAACCAGTAACTAACTTCTCAGTATTTAAGTGACATCATTTGTCCAAGGTCTTTTAGGGCAAGCTAGGGGATGTTCTGTATATAAATTTATCTGGTTCTTTTGGGGGCAGCCCCTCGGGCCTGTTCCTATAGGTTAGCAGTGGGCTGTTAACATTTCTTCCTAGCTGATAAATCCTGCAGTACATTGAACAAATTTTAAAAAACAACTAAAAAACCCATAGAAAATAAACTTGTTTTTTAAGGTAATTTGACTTCACTTTTTACAGTTTATTATTCAACCAGAATGACTTTTACAATAAAAATAATTAAATGAAACTGAAAGGTAAAAGGAGGAAAGGTAATAAAAGAAAAAGAAATCCCATAAAAGCAACAAAAAAGTTCATTAAAAGCAATTGGCAAATGAGTTTGGAAAGGAGCAGGTACATGCAAAAGCCAGTAATATTTGGCAGAGGTAAAAGGAAGCAGGAAACTTTTTTTTAAAGATGATGACATTATCTTCTCAATTTTCAGATCTATGCAGCCTTAAATATCTTCTTTGGAATGGCTAGTATCGGTTTGCTTACTGTTGTAGCAATTGATCGTTACTTGACAATCTGCAAGCCCCATATAGGTACTGTGTTTATTTTTTTTTATCAAAATAATGTTCAGGTATTATTTTACATTTATAAAAATCCTGTACGATTTTTGGTCATTCTCATGGAAATCCATGAAATTCAAAATTCCTATTTTGCCCCTAATTTCAGAAGGAAAAGTGTTATGACTTTTGTCCAGATACATTATGACTGCTTGTGGGCATGGGACTTGCCTAGAATTATATTCTAGTATCTTGCAAAGAATCAACAGTCATAGGCATCAGAGATCGGAGACATGCCTGACACAGCAACAGTTGGTCTTCCCAACGTTCATTATAGGTGGAATAATAAATCACAGGGAAGTGTCTGGCTATAGCTATTCTATGCTGGCTGTGGGTCAAAGTATCATTTAAACAACATACATACCATTTAATGGCAACTTGGCATCCATCAGTCTTGAAAGACTCTGGTATCGGCGCTCGACGCTGCATGCAAATCACAAAGGCCTGGGTAGATTGATATGGAGGATAGGCTGTTACCCAAGCAGCAGATCCCCGCTCTCCATGACACTGAAATAGTCCAAAGGAACGGCAGAGTCGATACGATTGGTTCCAGCTGCAATGCAGAGCTGGGCTGAGGATAGGAGCTCACCCTGTCTTGTGGGAACCCAGGTCTTGAACCCTGGCCTGCTGGTGAACAGGCATAGTGTCTTAACCACCTGTGCCACCCACAGCCCATTTAATATAGTTAGGCTTTCAGTATTTGCAGGGGATATGTTCCAGAACCCACCCAATACTAAAACCTGTGGATAATGGAATCAGCGAGTGGGCCACTAGAGGACCTTCAGCTACAAGCAGAAGGCATGTCTGGCTACACAGGGTTTCTCAACTCCCGCTCCAGGGACCACTGGAGGTCCTTGGCAGCTGCCTGACCTCTAAGTGCCTCTTTCTCCTCACAGCAGAAATAAGTCCCATTCTAGTCAATGAGGCTTACTCTCCAATAAGAGTGACTAGGATGGCTTTGTGCATTCTCAATGCATCCTTCATTGAAAAAGATTGAAAGTCCCTGCTCTGAGTAGACATGCATTGAGACATTGGGCTCTCACCAGCAATCCTATCCACAGTAACTTATAAATAGCTCTATCTGGAGGCAGCTGTGCTATGCTCTAAGTGGGCAAGCCCTCCCTCCGGGGCACCAGAGGAAGAACTCTCCCCACACTCCCAGGCTGGTCCCTGGAAAATTTCTTTTCCCCAGAACCAGTCCCTGGGGCCAAAAATGTTGAGGACCAGTGCTCTAGAACATCTGGGAGCCCTCAGGTGGGGCACTCTAGTACACCCATGTTGAATTAAATTGGATAAGATGCCCCAACTGTATTCTTCTTGGGACATAAGAATGCCTGAGTTTTGTCAGCTAAGGGAACCATGTTTGAATTTGTAACCTGTAAATCAAGTATTTGGCTTAAGATTTAGCATTTTGATTAAAAAAAAACAACTTCAGTGATCACAATATTGTTAGCTAACATTATCTGTTTGACAATAGGTAGAAGACTCACTGCTCGCAACTATACGGTCCTGATTCTTGCTGCCTGGATTAATGCGGTCTTTTGGGCATCGATGCCTGTGGTGGGATGGGCAAGTTATGGCCCAGATCCAACTGGAGCCACGTGTACTGTAAACTGGAGGAACAATGACACGTATGTTTTGAGATGCACCTGTGTGTATTCAAAATCTTGAATAATGTGTGTGTGTCTGAATTCTGCAAGTGCTATGAGTTAGGAGTTCAAGAGATGTTTCTGCTTTCTGTCTACCTCTAACTAAATGTGAGAGGTGGTTGCTCCTCCATGATGGTACTCCCAGTTGCAGAGGCCCACCTTTGCAGTTTTTTCCTCTGGTGGAGGACAGGAGAAGAAATAGCATGGAACACAATCAACTTAATTCATGCCGTCTTTGAAGGTTATGGGGAAGTATAGGATCTCCTATCCATTCCTCCTCTCTTTCAAATACAGCAAAGAAATCTGGTCTGGTATAGAATGGGTTGTAGATCTTTCCAAACTTTCTGTTGGTAACTACAGCCAGTCAGGTCTTTCTGCACATACTGAGAAGTGCATCAGAAGCATCAGAAAGAATCATCAGAATCATTGGATGATTCATAGGATGATCCCCGATATCTGTGGTAATCAGAACAGTGATGCTTCAATGAGGAAATCTTAAATTGCTTCGATAATAACTTGACAAATGGTTGAAAGCAGAAACCTATGATGCAGATGTAATGTTGCTGGATTGAAATGTTTCATTGTGGATGAATGGGACAGATGCAATAGGATAGCTGGAGGATGTGCACACCATTAACATTTGCAGGTGTCTCACCACATCATGCAAGCCATCCCTCCCTTTCAGAGCCATTCCAGGCTCCCTTTCAATATATGGTTATATTGGTTTTCACTGGTCATTATTTGGAAATTATTTTTGTCATTGGTATTATCATATGCCCAGTAGCATAGCTGGAGGGGGTACAAAGGATTAATGTTTGCAGGTGCCTCATTTCAGAGCAATTCCAGGCTGTTAGTGTGCTCTAGCTAAGTCCTGCAGTGGTATACCTAGGTCGTTAGGCATCTGGGGCCCACAAATTTTTTGACGCCCTTGTATGTCAAAATTATTTAATTAACAGTATTAACTAATACAATTAATTAGATTTTAATTAAAATTTTCATATTTAAAAATCACCTTACCAATTAAACCTGTTTTGTTAATTTTGGGAAAGTGGTGTCTTCTGGAGAATTTATTGAGCTCCACTTTCACTGTCTTGGGACCATTCTGGTGGTTTTGCAATTCCCCTGTGCCTGACCTGAACATAAGCCAAGTCACATTTGCTTACTCATGAGTAAATGCAGCTGTGATATGCCAAATATCATGCCATTATGAGGTAACTTAATACTTGACACTCAACTTCTAAGTCCTGGAAGAGTATATTTTAAAATGTTTGGTAATAAACTTGAAATATAATCATTTTCTATCCATCATCCTTTTTTCTCTTTTCAGATCCTTTGTTTCTTACACAATGTCTGTCATTGCAGTTAATTTTATTATTCCTTTGTCGGTCATGTTCTACTGTTACTACAATGTTTCACGGACTATGAAGCTGTACACCAGAAGCAGTTGCTTAGAAAGCATCAACTTAGATTGGAGTGACCAAGTAGATGTAACTAAGGTGCAGCAATTTTGACCAAATTCTTTTTACCTTTTCGGAAACATTTCTTACAGAGGCTGCAATGCTTTGAGGTACAAGGTAGAGCAGTCAGGGGTGTGTATGTATGAATATACAGTGGTAACTCGCTTAACAAGCACCTCGCTTAACAAGTGTTTCACATAACGAGCAAAAATTTCCAAGAAATCTTGCTTCACATAACAAGTTCTGCTTCACTTAACAAGCAAGCGTGCTATGGGCACGCGTGCTATGCAGGCCTGATGCTCTGCATAGAGGCTCTTTAAAAGGGCTGCCAGCCAGCACTGCTGCCTTTAACTGCCCCCAACTTGGGGGCAGTTGCCTGGCGGTGCCAGAGTCAGCTGCCCCTAACTGCCCCTAACTGCCCCCAAGTGCCCCCACTAACCACCTTGAACCTCCAGCAGCAGCCCAGGGAAGCCTCCTAGGAAAGTGTCTTTGATTGCAGTCTCCTAACTATGTCTACTCAGAAGTAAGCCCCATTGTGTTAAATGGGGCTTATTCCCAGGAAAGTGTCTTTGATTGCAGCCTCCTAACCATGTCTACCCAGAAGTAAGCCTTATTGTGTTAAATGGGGCTTACTCCCAGGAAAGTGTCTTTAGGATTGCAGCTTCAGTAGACTTCATAGGATCATGCACATTGAATGCATGTTTTGATTTCAATTACATGTTTCAATTACATGTTTTGTCATCATTTTTACATCCAGTTCATATTTTTATACGACTATATGAATATTTTGGAGGGTTGTGGAACCAATCATCTGAGTTTCCATTGTTTCCTATGGGAAAATCTGCTTCACTTACAAGAGCGTTTCACTTAAAGAGCATGCCTCCGGAACGAATTAAGCTCTTTATGTGAGGCACCACTGTATAAATGTGTATGTAAATGTGTGTGAGCAAGAGAGAGAGAGTGCACATTGAAGAGGTTAAACAATAAATAGTGCAGTGCTAACCAGCTTTCCAGCACTGAAGTAAGGGCATTGCAACGGTGATGCATGTAATGCACACTGATGCATGATGCAACGCTGATGCATGTAAGAGCATTCCTTACATGTAAGAAAACAAAAAAAGCCCTTTGGAGGAGGGTGGTGTCTTCCATGACTGCCCCACAATTGCAGGATGTAACATACGCCCCTCTAGCACAGCTATGCCAGTGCTGGAAAGTTGGTTAGGACTGCACCCAAAATTACTCATTTTAATTATTAAATAAGGGGAAAAAAGTTCCTGTAGACACCTGACTCTATTCTCTACCTTGTATCTCTTTTGTTCTGTTAATTCCTGACTATCCTGATTTGTCTATGATGTGGTTGATGACAGTGGACAGTGTCATCTATGGACAGTGACCAAGCCAATTCTCTGTCTAGTACCATTGTACCCATACTAAACATTAGGTGAGAGAAAGCAAGTGTTCTTAATAAGTGCATCTTATTAAGAGATCATTGGGATCATTGATGATATTGGGTTTCCCACCCAAAAAGTTGTTAAATACAATTATTGGTGTTTGAATTTTATATATTCTGTCTGAGTATATGCTATTAACCCTGTCTCGGTTTTGAGCACCGCCTAGAGCTGGTACAGCATTTAAAAAACATGCCAAAATGTAATAATCCAGCGCTTCATTAACTTTATAGAAGCTGCAGCCTGATTTATAAATGCCAAGGTGTATGGCTATAATTGTGATTGGGTTGTGATGCTCCATTTCCCCCTCACACCACTAGCAACTTGTTTAACCCCTGATGCATACAGCCTGATCTCCCTGACCGATTTCACATACCATCATAAATGCAGTTACAACCTGTTAGTGGATTCTAGACCAACATTTTGGAGAACCTGTGTAATAATCTGAACAATCCCTCTTACTTGAAGGTTACACAGGTTTCATATTCATTGTCCTTGTAAGAACTTTTATGTGGAAGTACTTTTCACTGAAAAAAGGCTGCTCAATACGTATTTAAAATTTAATTACAAATAATAAATTATAACAAGTTAATTTTCTCTTCTTTTTCAGATGTCTGTTGTCATGATTTTAATGTTTCTGTTGGCTTGGTCTCCATATTCTATTGTATGTTTATGGTCATCTTTTGGGGACCCAAAGAAAATTACTCCTGCAATGGCAATAATAGCACCCCTGTTTGCCAAGTCATCTACATTCTATAATCCCTGCATTTATGTCATTGCCAACAAAAAGTAAGTAGTTTTGCAGGAAGTGGGGACAGACTATCTTTCAGTCCACCCCAGTTTTTGTGCTCAACCTTTCTGGGGAGAGACTGGTTTTTATGTACAGGAAGTCCTAAATATGTCACATAAGCTATCACATAAGTAGATAGTCACATAAGCTATCTAGGGAGAGAAATGTAGAGTTATAGTGGTATGTAAATAGTCCAATCATATATTTAATCATGTTGATGTTTTGAGATGTTTTTGTAAAAAGTATGGTTGCCGATTTGAGAGATATTAGCAGGTGGCTGTCCCAAGTGGCTTCTGTTTCATTCCCCGATATTCCGAATTTATTGCAATATCTTGTTTATTTCCAGTGATTCCTTGTTTCTGAACCAGGTCTCTTCACCTGTTTACCTGTATTATTTGAGTATCCTGAGATGCCTCCATGTCCTCAAGGTGGTTTATAATAATTACCAGTGCTTTTATTTAGAAACAAAAGTGGGTATACTCACTTTTATTTCTGCAAATACTCACCCTGAATGGTGAGTTTAATGGTGGAGTTTAATTATAACATCTTCAGGGTGAGTATTTTCAGAAATAAAAGTGAGCATACCCACTTTTGTTTCTAAATAAAAGCAATTAAAATACAATTAAACTATATGAAGATGTTATTACTGACTTCATATAGTTTAATTGTATTTTAATAGCTATTAAATAGCTATTAATTAGCTATTAATTTTTTCATTTTTTTTGTAAACCGTTTTGTGAACTTTTTAGTTGAAAAGCAGTATACAAATACTGTAGGTAGATAGATTAATTGTATTTTAATTCTATTTACTGATTCTATCTAGTTTTAATTGTGTTTTATTGTTGTTTTAAAATGTTGTTAGCCACCTTGGGTTTCCTTTTTCAAGGAAGAAAGGCGGGATATAAATTGAATAAATAAATATTTGTAATCATAGATAAGTCTACTTGGGGACCACAGAGGTGCCAATACTCACAAAAAGGTGTCAGTACCCCCCTCAATACCTCCTTATAACCCACTCGAAAAGACCCTTGATAATTATAATAATTTAAGGCAGAGTCCTTTTTCTGGCTGACAGTAAAGACATATGGGTTGTTCTTAGCTTTCATTGAGTTATCCATGTGATGTTGCTGCAAAGAAAGCTAATGCAGTTTTAGGTGACACTAGTAGAAAAAATATCTTCCAAATGACAAGAAGTTCTGGGTGCCAGACTTAAAAAGGATGCATCATACAGCCAAGTTGGATCAGATTCAGTGAAAGGTGCTGAAGATGGTTTAAAAAAAAGAATTGATGGGTTTTTCTTTACTGGAGGTCTTCAAGCAGAAGTTTGACAGATAGACTGCAATCCTAAAGACACTTTCCTGGGAGTAAGACCCATTGAACACAGTGGGGCTAACTTTTGAGTAGACATGGTTAGGATTGTGCTCATAGAAATGATTTTGAAAAGATTTAACTGCTTCAAGCAGGACATTGGACTTGATGGTCTCTTCAGCTTCAAAACGAAGCTCCAGTGAATCAGGTCAAAGATGTCTCAATCTGTTTCCCACAGTGCCCAGGTAGATGTTCCATGGAGTACACAAAGTCTGAGTCCTCCATTGCAACTGATTCCCCAGCAACTATTTTTTAGAGAGCGACTATTTCTGAATATTGAAGTTCCACATCACAAACTGTCATGAATAATAGCCAATGATAGACTTCGTCTCAAAAGCTATCTAAGCTAGTGATCATCGATGTAGTTGTTTCAAATGTAGAAACTTGAGGTATGCACCTCTTAGTGAGTACCAGCACTTCTGTGGCCCCCAAGTAGACATGCCTGTCATTACAAATAATGTCTTCATAGTGAGTACTCCCATCTTCATGGTGAGTACCCTCACCTCTGATCTCTTATGTTGTATCTGCTATGAGAACATAAATGAAATAGAAGTAGGAACATCATGACAGACCAAATCTTTCTATGGAACTGTTCAAGAGTTGATTGTGGGAAGTGGTATATTGCTGAGAGATAACCCTGGAATATGTACCATTGTGCCTTGTACCTTAAAAATGAATCTTGCAGCACCTAATCCCCAAAATACTTCTCTTACAGGTTTCGCAGGGCTATCCTTGCAATGGTGCGGTGTCAAACACGGCAGGAAATAACAATCAACAATGCCTTGCCAATGAGTGTATCTCAAAGCACAATAGCATAAGGAGACTTGTGGAAAAATACTACAGCTATGTAATAACTTTTGCACATGGATTCCCTGTTTTCACAGATAGCAGTGTGTTGTCTTACCATGGCTTTGTTCCTCAGCCTGTCAATTGACTTCAGCTGTGGGACCATTGGACAAGTAGTTGTGCTGGAGGGAAAGCAGTGATCTGGCACTTTTCCTATGGGAGGACTGGTGATATATATCACAAGTCCTATGCAAAGCTGCAGTCCTATGCAAAGTTACCTAGGAGTAAGTCCTACGGAACATGGGGAATTAACCTGTGGTGGGATTCAAATAAGTTAACAACAGGTTCTATGTCCTAATAACCTAAATTAACAACAGGTTCTATATCCATAGCACAAAAGGTTCTGTGTCCAATTAGTAACCAATTCTCAGAAGCAGGTACTCATTAGCAAAGGGTTCTATAGAACCTGTGAGAACCCCCTGAAGCCCACCACTGGCAACTAACTTCTTAGTTAACATGCATAGAATAGCCACTATTCAATAGCACTTCAATGTACCTTTATATTATCTGGGGTGTCTTTATTTCCATTGGTTAATTTTTAGGCATTTAGTTCAAACAACTGCAGCACATATTTCAGAGTTTGGGATGAAATCAACTAGATCTTGAAAGACACAATCCTAACCAACTTTTCAACTTGGTGGAAAGTTGGGCAGTGCAACTCCAAGGTAAGAAAAATTCTCTTACCTTGAGAAGCCCTCCATAATACCATCCAGCTGAAGGATGCAGTACATGGTCCACATGTGCTAGTATGGGAAAGCTGATTGGGATGTGGGGCTAAATAAAATATATTTCAGAAATTAAAGCCAGAGTCAGAATTTCAGAAATAAGTAGCAAGAGAGTAAAGTGCTATAAAAGAAAGTTAAGAAGATTTTTTTTTTACTTTTTGCTATGGAGCGTGTTTGTGTGTGTGTGCTTTGACACTCCAACATTTATCAATGCTCCATTGGAGGCCATAGAAGCTGTGATGATACAAACAACATTTACCCTTGTGATAAGAGTGTTTCTTGCTGGCCCAATGCTGGCCATTGGTGTCAGGCCACCAGTTGTGGAACCACAAGGGACCGTGTGTCTCCTAGTAAGCTTTACTGGACAGGCATGGTAGTTTATGTAGGATTATGCTTTGAGTATTTATAGTAAAGCAAAATTGAGTTGAAAAAGTTTATATTGTGCGCTTGTAATATTTTTAATAGTAAAACATGAATATTGTACCTTTGGAGTTCAGATCAATGATACGAGGAAAATTAAACAAGATTGTAATTATCATTGTTTTGTATAGTCAAGGCTCCTTCCTTAAAAACAACCACATTGGTAGCATTAAGTATACCATCTGCTTTCAGTTCTTACTGCCACTGAAAACAATTAATTGAAATAATGAAATGGGTTAATCTGTGCTAAAAAACAAATATGAATGTTTTAAGAGGAGAACTAGGGTAAACAGTTGGTTTCCAACCAATAGGAATCTACTTTTCAAGATTATTGTACTTGGTTGATGATTGGTACCATCTGCTACTAATTATCCGTATATTTCATTAAATGCTTATCAGTACTTTTAAATTTCATGTCCTCTTAGCTTATATAGCTAATTTTATTCTGCCATTATTGAAAAAAATGGATTTATAAACCTCACATGGGCAAGTAATACAAAAGGATTTCTAGATCCATGCTGCGATGTGGTTAATCTTGAATGTTGCTTCTATTTAAGGTACACTATGCACTGTACCACTGAAATGTGGAGCAGGTTTTTTTTTTCTCAAAGAAAGTGTTTTACTCACAATGAAATTGCACATCACACTTGTGATATGCTTTTTTATTTCCTTTTCTGAGTTGCTGTTAGAGGAGTCCTGCTTCAAAATGGATGTAATTTAGAGGTGATGTATATTCTACATTTGACACAATAAAGAACAGGCTGCTTCAACTGATCCTTTGCAGAATACATTTGAAGGTTAAGTCACTGCAGATCTCTGCTAATCCAAGGTAATCTGCTCTTAGTAAATGGATGTCTACATTCACAATTGTAGCACACAGCGCGAGTTCCTAGGAATAAAAGATTTTGGATATATCATTTGTCTTGGAAGGAAGTCATGTATCTAATTGCTGCTACCTGCATCATTATAAGTTTTTTGGAAGAAGTGAACAGTTTCTGTCCTTCTCAGTGTACCTGCATATATCATGGCAGAAGTGATGGCACAGGAACAAGGTAAGAGGGCTGTTTTTTTCCATTTTGAGCTAATATTAAACAGGTGAGTTCCAGGAAAAAGGATTCAGAACAATAATCGCTCTTGAATTTGCAACTGAGGCAAACTGTGGCATTTGGTTAGCAAATTATTGCACCACATTAAGCTATTAGGAGACAACTTGGTATTTTTGAGACTTATCATAGAGTTAATAGGATAAACCGAGTGGGGGGATTCAAATAAATTAACAACAGGTTCTATGTCCTAATAACCTAAATTAACAACAGGTTCTATGTCCCATTAGTAACTGGTTCTCAGAACCAGGCGTTCATTAGCAAAGGGTTCTATAGAACCTGTGAGAACCCCCTGAAGCCCACCACTGGATAGGATGACCATGAAATTTTGCATTACATATGGATGGTATCTGTGGAGCTGAGGTTGCAGGAGGAAGAAAGTTCCTATAAATGCTGCTGAAATTACTGGGAGAGAGAAGGCAGAATGGCCCTTAACTTTTGTGATGCTCCCCCATACTGTTTGTAAATGGTTATAGATTTGCTAAAATTAGGGAAGTTGTAAAATTAGGGACTTTTGAATTTTAGCAAATAGTCCTCAATTTTCCCAGTAATAGAGGCCCCATACATAATTAGAGACCCTTTACTTGCTTGAGTTCTTGGAGTCAACATAAATAGAGGCCCATTATAATTAGAAATAGAGACCCTTTACTTGCTTGAGTTCCTGGAGTCAACATCTTATGACAATGTCAGTATTTGAACTATATAGGCAATCTGTGCCTTGAAATACATGCATATACACATACACGCACAAATGGCAATGGGTGATGAATACTCAGAACTTGGTTCTCCTCCCTTCTTTTAGTTATCCATTTGGAAATATTCCTTATGGAGTCCTACAAGAAACTAGAATGGATGGGGATACTTCTCACCAGTATTAGGATCAATGTCAGAACAATCAAAACAAACCATACTTCTGGATGCACTGGATTTGAACAATCAATTGTAAATGTGGTGGCGCAACCCCAATCCCATATGTTTCTGTTTATGGATTTCATTTTAGGCCAATGTTTGGAGGTTTTGAAATTGAATCAATGAATTGATTGTATGTATATTCCCCCCTTATAAAGTTCTGTATGTAGAAGTTTCAGTTAGTGTTATTATTGTGCATTGTTTGGTGCAAAACTGAGAATGAAGAGCAAAAAAGCAACATGGCATTCAATAGGAAAAAGATAGTGATTGAAACTACATCTAATAGATGATGAGAGTAGTGAAAAAGCACACTCAGAATGGGACAATCCCCCTATCTAAGATTAGGCTTTTTAAATCCATGGAAGTTCATTGAAATAAAACTGACCTGATTTTCAGCACCCATGTCAGCTTCATGTAAATTGTGAGAGGTTAGTTTGTGAGAATTGTCATTTAAGAGCTTTGTTATATTTGGTTTTGAAACCAAATAAAATCAATTATAAAATTTGATTGTGTAGTACTCAGTTTCTTATCCTTTGAAGTCAAAGGACCTGTGTCTGTTTTAAAACACATGTCGGGGAGGGGGAAACACATGAGGTAAGCATGGGAGGAACATTTCAAGTAAGAGTTTGGAGATTCTTGTTCCAAAAAGGTTCCAAGTATTTCAAATGCTTTTGATTATACATGACATTAAAAATACACACATGTATTGACATTGATTATACATGACATTAAAAATACACACATGTATTGCCCTCCTGATTTAAGTGACTCTGGGGTTCAATAGAACTACTGTTGAGATTTCATTTTTGTCATTTACTCTGGAATAATCCTATTGTGACCTCATTAGGGTTTCTCCAGAGTAAGTGGGCCGAGTCTCAATGAATTAGTCTTTGTCCTCATAGGGCCTGGCATACGTGCAGGCCCTTTAAGTTGCCTATTTGTGAGGTAGACAGTGTGCGGAGAGAAAAATTAAAATTGACTTAATAGCTGTTACTCAAATAGGTGCCTTAATTCATTGTAATAACATGGCTGTTGTGTATTAGAAGCTCAAAGAAACATTTTTGGTAGAAAATTGGATTAAATTTGAGATGAAGCATAACGTATTTGCAGTCAATGATAATAGCATGCTTAAAAAGTCTGGAGTAATAAATTTAAAAGTAAAAAAACACCAGAAATGTTAAGTGCTTTTTATAAATAATCTGAAATTGGCTCGTTTCTACTGTCCTGACAAAAGTTATGTTCAGCCTTTGCTAATTCTTGCAAACAGCAGATGAGGTGGTAACATTTTGTGTCAGGGCTGTACTGCTTCAAATGCATGGGTGGGAGCGCATGAAGTGAGACATAGAAGGTGGGCAGGTGGGAGGATGTGTGACTACCCACCTGCTACATGGGGTGGGGGGCGGGGAGGAAACACTCCCAACACATGAAAAGCTAGCATGTCACAAAGAAGACTAACAGTCCAATCCTAGTCCATGCTGGAATGAGGAGACTAGCTGGCTTGGTCCAGCTGGATATAGAGTGATGTTGGGGCTGTCCTTCTTGGAATGCCCCTTTCCCACCCAACCCTTCCCCCAGATCTTTGCACTAGCCTTACTTGGCCAGCATAGACCTACCCATGCATTGCAATGGCACTGAAGGCACCCTACAACTCCTGAGATTGTGTGGAAGTGGCTTGCTGCACCTTCATGATACCTCTGGGCCACTGTCCTAAGGATCTGGATTGGACCCAAAGGCTGCAATTCTACACATGCTTTTCTGGGAGTAAGCAGCATAGAACATAATAGGACTTACATGCATAGGATTGTGCTTTAAAACATTTTCCCCTAATGCCCAATGGTTTATTTTTTTGTACAGAGGAAACTTTAATGATTCAGTTTCTCTTCTTGTATTCAGTGAGTCCCCATCTTTTAAGTTCAAGACATGCAGTGATTATTAAAAGCAGTGGATAGGCATATTTGTTCCTTAGATAACTTGGTGATTTTCATACCCAACAATTGTTCAAGCATGTGCAAACCAATTTACAGATCTCTTTCTTTGATACTAGGTCTGTGCTGTGCAACGATCCCGATATGTTTGAGATCCCTGTAAATGTTCCTGTGGACACTGTAAAACTCCGGATAGAAAAAACAGTTATCCGAAAGATTCCAACAGAAGCCTTTTACTACTTGGTGGATCTCAAATACCTGTGGCTCACCTACAACTCTTTGGCTAACATTGACACCAGCAGCTTTTATAATCTGAAGCAGCTGCATGAGTTGCGTCTTGATGGGAATTTGCTTTCCAGTTTCCCTTGGGAATCTTTAGCGGAGATGCCCAACTTACGGACTCTTGATTTACACAACAACAAACTGACCAGCATTCCTGCTGAGGCTGGCAGATATCTGAGAAACCTCACTTACTTGGACCTATCTAGCAATAAATTAACTTCGTTACCATCGGACCTCATGGATCTCTGGCTTTCTCTTTCTGAAGCAGCATTGCCACTCAAAAACTCAGACCCAACACAGAGGGTCATATTAGGTAAGCTGCTCTGAATTTCTCCCTTTGAACTGTGCCTCTTGGTGTATAAACCTGGTGAATCAATGCACCAGTGTATCACCTACTTTCTTTTCCTACCTACATGAGTTCTGGAGCTGGATTTGGTTATATATTTTTAATGTTCTGCAAGGCAGGGTGACTATAGGTCTGTGTGTTTGTCAGCCAGCCGACCAACCAACCAACAGTATTTATATACCACTTTTCAACAAAAAGTTCATGAAGTGGGAGAGAGAGAGAGAGAGAGCTAATGGCTCATGTCATAACTACAAAAAGGACAAGGCCCATCCCCAAAATGTAGGACACCCCAGAAACATTTAGGACATGACAAAACGAAAACTAAAAACTCATATATTTCTTTCATTTGGTTAATTTAAGCACTATGGCTGCAATCCTAATCACACTTTCCTGGGAGTAAGTATTATTGAACTCAATGGGACTTACTTCTGAGTAGACATGCTTAGGATTGAGCTCTCTTATTAAATTTAAAATACAATTTACATACATACAACTTACTACATATCATTTATCCATTACAATAAAGCCACATTTGCCTGTTCACAAGGAAAAGAAGAATGAAGATTTATTTTCCAGGACATGAGGCTATAAAATAGAACATAACCTGGAATAACAGAACATATTGTCACCCTGTCTACAAGGGAAATTAACATTTAAACAACATCTGAACAGCAGTGCCCATGACTTGGTGTTGGAAGTTCCAGGTTTTGACTGTGTGATCTGCAATCAGGGGTCTTTTTTCTGGGGGTACTCACTGGTACTTAATACTGGCACCTTTCCCCTCAGTACTGACATCTGTTTCCACCTGCAACCCACACCCCGACAGCCATAGTTATATGGGGATTCCACCTAGCTGAGCCACTGTGGTGAGTATTGGCACCTTTTTCCAAGAAGAAATTACTGCCTGTAATCCTCAGGCTGTTCCTATAGTCCAGGGTCCTCTAAAGTTTTTGCAGGAGGGCCACATCATCTCTCTGACACTGTGTTGGGGGCCAGAAAACTAATTACATTTCAAATTTGAATATATTTACATATAAGAATGTATTGGAGTGGATTACAAGGCTTGCCCAAGGGCCGAATACCAAGGGGTCTTGCTAGGAGCCACATTGAAGCTCACTGAAGACCACATCTGGCCCCCGAGCAGGGGTTTCGAGACCTCTGGGGTAGTCTGATGTGCAGATTAGTGGGAAGCAGCACAGTGACTGCTTGTTTATGAATCAACAATCAACAGTATTTATATAACGCTTTTCAACAAAAAGTTCATAAAGTGGTTTGCAGAGAAAATGAAATGGTTAGAAGCTTCTTGACTAGAATGCTTTGCAGTGGGGTAGTACCTTAATTTTCTTGGATATGACCTGAAACGTTTCCTTCAGAAGTGGCTAACCAACCCATGGCTGACCCACTAACATGGCTGGCACACTCAACAGCTTGTGTTGAGCAACTGTAAGGAGCAGCAAACAGACTCGAGGTGCCCTTCACCATTTATCTGCCACTGTCTTTCCAGCACATGGAAGAAGATTCTCCAAACCATCTCCCCATTTTCCTTCCTTATGCAGTCCCTTTAAACAAAATGGGAAATACAGGACAGATGTGCAGGACTACCCAGCATGTCTGCTTCACTTAAAGCAAGGCTGTCAAACTCACAGTGCAACCTAAGCACTGGTTAGGTTGCCACAAGTCCTATGCTGGGCCCAGGGGTTTCACAAAAGTGTTGTAAAGCACTTCTTTGCCACTCCTGAGGGGGTTAGGGCAGTGTGCAAATATGTGTCAGATTCCCCATGCCACTGTGGGAACAGGGAGATGGACGAGTTGTGCTGGCCTAAACTGGTTAGGATGGTGCCTTCATTTCATATAGCAGGCCAAATAGCATTCATGGCTCCTGTTGAGGGCCAGAAGTGATGTCAATAAACAAGTGAGGACAAGAACTACATATTTTTTCCTCACTTAGGCACTTATTAGCTTCAAGAGATACAAAAATATGGCAGTTATGATCATATTTTCAAGATATGGGCGAGCCCACTTATGAACCAGGCTGTCCTTTTGGCAGTACCACTTATAACAAAGTGTTAACTGCCTAGCAGCTGTGAGATAATAATGTTTTAGCAGAAGTTGCACTGTTGAAAGGGTGGCTTGTGATAATTGATGTGTATCTCACCACTGAGGTACCTTCGTGTATCTCACCATTGAGGTACCTTTGTGTATCTTACCACTGAGATACTTCTGAAGTACCTCAGCTACTGAGGTAACTCAGCGTCTGTTGTGGTATCTCACTGGTACCTCAACAGCTTCTGCTTTTTCCCCACCTCTCGCCTATAATGTACTGTTTCTCGCCTTCTATGGCCTCTGTCCTGTGCCTCGGAATAAGCAGCACTACTGAAAAGTCAGTGGTGGGACAACCCAACCCATGGCCATCCTTTGAACCAGTGACTCCTCACCAGTAGCTGTGCTGCTGAAAGGGTGGATGGATGGCCTGCATGAGAATGAGATTTCTTCCAAAACTGCCCTTTCAGCCAGAGATGTAACACTTCTCCCCAGCACTTGTGGCAGTGATGTTACAGTGGCTGCAATACTAAGCTCCAGTTAGGCTGTCATAAGCCCTGGCATAAGTCCTATGCAATCCTAAGCTCCATTTAGGCTGGCATAAGTCCTATGCTTTTATGAGGGTCTCACAAAAGTGCCATAAGATTCTTCTGTATCACTTCTGGGAGAGGGTTAGGCTAGTGCACAAACATGCGCTTACCTCACTACATCACCACAGGCACAAACATGCACTTACTTCCCTACATCACCACAGGAATGGGGAAGACTAATGAGTTGTGCTGGCCTAGGTTAGGATTGCGCTCAGTGTCACACTGTCATGACATCACTGTCCTCACTTCTCTTTGGGTCAGGGTTTGATGTGCCTTCTCCCATCATCAGGAAAGACTCCTAGTTTTCCCCAACATATGAAGGAGGCACAGCACAGCCCACAACACCTTGCCCTCAGGAAGAACAACACAATGGATGCAATCCAGAGCCCTTGCTCTGGTGTAAGAACAATTTACTCTGGATTGCAATATGAATTTCCCATAGGTTTTCACTAGGTGGTGCCATAACTTCGTCGACATAAATGTCTCTTTCGTGCTCCTGTAATTACTCTGGATTGTAGGGAATGTTTCTTCTCCTAGCATCCTTGTCCTAGTTCCTAGCCTTTCCTGATATCAGAAGGAAGCCTGGTGTAGTCCTGAGGTTACTGGCTTTAGTGTGGGGGCAGTTATATGCCTCCCAGTGTGGCACCTGAGTTATGTGCCCTTCAGGCTCTATCCTTAATTTGCTTCTACTTTCAGCATTGCCATTCCTGCCAATGCGCCATTATGCAGTTCAGCCACTGGTGGGAGGAACTGGTTATTAGAGTGGCTGCATAAAGAGCTTTAATGGGCCATATCTGGCCCACACTTCTTACACTTGACTACCCTGGTTTCAAGGAACCACATGAGGAAAGAGTGAGGTGAGGGAATAGATTACAACTGCTATCCCCACATTGCTTCTCCTTAAAGAGGATTATGACAGTTGCCTCAGGTAACAGATAGGCAAGGGGCATCCTCATCTTCACTAAGCCTCCTCCTTACTCCTTTAATTTGAAAAGGAAGAGGGAAGGATAAAAAGTGGGCCCTACAATAAGATGTGGCGCCATCAATGGAGCCAGTGGAGGACAGTCAGAGGCTTATGCATAAGTGGGTCAGGCTGTTGCAGAACTTGGAAGACTGCCTTAGGCATGGAGATTTCGTGGACCTGTCTTAACTACTAAGAAAAATCCAGTATTTGTTTTTTATTATAGATATTAGATATAATTTTTAAAATTATAGATGTTTTAATAATTTTATCAAAAAACAAAGATTAAATTATATATTAAAATGAAATAAAAAGGAAAAAAATAAAATGAAATATAAATATAAATAGTAACAGCACTGAAGGCAAGTGCCGAATTACAAATTTACCTTTCTTCAGTCTCAAACCAATACTTAAAAACAAAAAAATTATCTAAAAAAATCTATACCGTAGTCTTATTTAAGCATTCCAAGAAAAAGAGAAAAAAGGAGATAAAAATTACATGACAACTATCTACTTATCAAATCCATAATTCATTTTACTCATAATTCTTTTTTCACACAAAGTTATAAATGGTTTCCAATTATCCATAACATTTTTTACTGACTTTTCCTTAAGGTAAATTGTAAATTTATACATCTAAAAAATTGTTGTCAGATTTGTATTTGCGCCATAACCTGCCAAAGTGGCTTCTGCATGTAGCAGATGAATATGGGCCCTTGAAGAAGAAGGGCAAAATGTAGCATCATTCTGTTTAAAACAGTAATGCTGAAATGTAGGTGAGACACTTAATATGCTCCCTTTTCTGTTTCAGGTTTGCAGGACAATCCGTGGTACTGTGACTGTCGGATTTCAAAACTAATTGAATTTTCCAAAATTGTGGACACCACTGTTGTGCTGTTGGACCCTTTTGTGGCTTGTAGTGGTCCTGAGAGCCTGGCTGGTATCTTATTTCAAAGGGCAGAACTGGAACAGTGCTTGAAACCTTCAGTCATGACATCAGCCACAAAGATCACCTCGTCACTAGGAAGCAATGTCCTGTTACGCTGTGATGCAACTGGCTATCCCACTCCCCAACTTACTTGGGTTAGGTCTGACAACGTACCAGTGAATTACACAGGTATTTATTCCTAAGAAGAGGGAAGCTAGAAGTGGTCTTACTAAATGTTCAGAAATAATTTGACAAATACACATTATAGAAAACCTAAAAAATAAAATAGAGTGGTAGCTTGGTTTATGAGCATAATTCATTCCAGAAACATGCTTGTAATCCAAAACGCTTGCATATCAAAGCAAATTTTCCCATAAGAAATAAAAGAAACTCAGGTGATTTATTCCACAACCCAAAAATATTCATATAAAATGATTAAAATACTTATTTATAATACAAAATAATAAAGAAAATACAAAATGTAAAGAAAAATGAAACAAATTAACCTGGTTGTGCAAGTGGTTAAGACACTGTGCTTGTTAACCAGCAGGCCAGGGTTTGAGTCCCAGGTCCTCACAAGACGAGGATTTCCTGTTATAGGCAGGGGGTTGGACAAGATGATCCAACTCTATGATTCTATGCACTAAGGCTGCATTAATCCAGGAAACCTTTTTTATTGTTCAAAAATCTTTTAAACCAATTTATGTAGATAGTTAAGTACTTCAAATGTAGAAAATGGTACTTTTTGTTTGAAGTTGTGAAGTACCATGAAAAGCATGTGCTATGTAATATGCCGTGTGTTTCTTTCTGTTCATATTTCCAGTCTTTAATGCATTTTATTTTTTCCAGTTATTCAAGAAAGTCCAGGAGATGGAGTCAGATGGTCCATCCTTAGCTTAACAGGAATTTCCTACAAAGATGCTGGTGATTACAGGTGTAAGGCCAAAAATTTGGCTGGGATGTCAGAAGCATTTGTTACCGTCACTGTGGTTGGAGTTGTCACAACAACGCTTTCCCCACAAAAGTATTGGAAGAAGCCTGGAGTGGACCAGCAGAATGTTACCCAGGAGCCGATCAAACAAGAATCCTTAAATACAACAACTGCTTTTCCTACAAACACAATGCTGTCTACCTCAACGCTGCCTGTGAGTACTACTGAAAGATCTACAACTGAACGAACTACAGACAAAACACCATCCAAGCCTGCAACTGATGTAAAAAAGAATTCCAAGGCCATAGCCAAGGGGAGCAAGAAGCAGCCAGGTGATGCTGCTAAGAAGGATGAGGGCACACCACTCAGTGCAGCAACAGTAGGTGAGCTAACCATTGTCGTAAAAAACTTACGAGTAATTCCTGAAACTAATGAAAGGGTGACATTAGCATGGAAAACAATCAATGCTGCTAGCAGTGCTGCTTTGACAGTGTTTTACTCAAAGTATGGGGAGAAAGACATGCTGCAGTTGAGCACAGATGCCACCAAAAACAAAATCACAATTGATGGTTTAGAGCCAGGTATACAGTATATGGCCTGTGTTTGTCCTAAAGGGGTTCCACCTACGCAGGACCAATGCATTGTGTTCTCCACGGACAGAATAAGTGTGGAAGAGGATTCCCAAATCTCCATTTTGCTGGTGGCGAGTGCCATAGCCTGTGTGGTTGTTTTACCCTTGATATTCTTCTTATTATATAAAGTCTTGATGCTTCACAGGAAACCAAAATCTGTAAGGGAAGCTGATCTTGCAAAAGAGACCTATGTCAAATTTGAAACTCTTTCCCTTAAACCTCGTTCTGTGGTAGCAGGCGGAGAACTCTGGGCTCGCAGGAACACAGATGAGTCTGAAAGGCAACTTCTTTGTTCGAGGTCAAGTATGGATTCTCAAGCTACCTTCAAAAGTGAAGGTTCAAGGTCCGAGTACTTCTGCTGACTTTGGCTGACAGTCTTAAGATCCCTGAGGAGGGATAAAGTGACTCTGATCTTCTGTCCTGCATCTGATCTTGGGCATTGCATCTGATCTGATCTTGACCAGTTGTAAAACATCAGCACCAAACCCAGCACTGGATATAAGTCCAAGTAACTTGCAGTGGATTATAAAGAAGGGAAAATGCCTCTTTCAAAAAATGAAGGTTTTGTGACTTGTGGATTTTCAAAGCAACTCTGCCTGATTTATATTCTCATATTTTTATGAATCTGGTACTGTAATTTGTTTTTTTAAAGGATTTTGTGTAAAACAAAATGTACTTCTTCCTTGTTTTTATATGTTATAAATTTAGGAGAATAGATATGAAGCGTTTGTGTTTTGCTTAATTAAAATGCTATACTGCTCTGCTTGCATATTTGAAAACATAATCCAGCCTAGAGTTTGGAGAGCTTAACCCACTGAAATCAGGGGACGCTCATTCATTGAATTGGTGTGCAGCTGTTTTCTATTGATGGTCCGTTTAGTTCTGTATTGACTACTCTGTCTGGCAGTAGCTATTCAAGGTTCAGATTGTGTCTTTCCCAGTACCATCTGGTCTGGAGAAGCCATCGGTTGAACCTGGAATCTCTGGTTTCCAAAACATGTGCTCCACCACTTATGGTTATATCCCCATCTTTGCTGAGGCCAAGTTAATACAGCTGTGGCTCAGATTGCGGCAATTTGTCATGTACAGTTAATGTAAACTGAAGTTAGTTACCCAGAATTAATGACTATTTTGCTTGTGAGAAATGGTACCAGAAGAGTAGCACATGATGGACACATATGAAAGAAGCTTTATCTCATGAAGCTTTTAAGGTAAGGACCAATATGTGTAATGTTATGACAAGCCACTAATTCCTTTCAAAGCACGTTTACATAGTTGATATTGGTTGATATTCTGCCTTCCTGCCCCGAAAGTGCATTCTTTGATGTACATCAAGAAATGGGGATGTTTTGCCCCCCTGAAATGTTTGCTGGAAGCTTTTCTAGTATGGTTGGAATCTTGGCATTTTTTTCCTATATAAATCTATGGCTGGCATGGTTTCCAAATGACAGAATCATTCAGGGACCCATAGCCTAGGTATACTGTAATATCAGATTGTTAATAAAGCACACATTTTAATTACAACTTTATTTGAGTTTTTAATTAAACTTGAGTTACTGCATTGGCATCCTTCAGTCTTGAAAGACTATGGTTATCGTGCTCTGAGTGTCCTCTCCGGGGCATGATGGCCTGGATAGATTAATATGGAGGATAGGCTGTTACCCAAGCAGCAAATCCCCCTCTCCATGTCACTGAAATAGTCAAATGGAACTATTGGCAGAGCCAATACGATTGTTTCCCGCTGCGTTGCAGGAGTTACCAGTACACAATTGTACACAGACACAAACTGCTTTTGGGACTCTGACTCCAGATTTTGCCTTTAGGTTGACTCCTGAAGCCTTTCCCATAGATGGGTTTAGCCACAAGGCAGTGGAGGTTTAAGGTGAGAGTCTTCTCCAGACAACCCACATTCAGTGGGATTTTGAACATGTTTAGTCTGGCTCCTCGACAAAGGCCTGTCTGGCATGGTATCCCCTGCTTTCTGATGGTTCCTTTTCTGATGATCCACTCTTTCAACACTTTTCAATTATACTCAGAACTCATTCATTCAACTCATGTTCTGCTCTTTGAACCTTTCAATCTTTTGATGTTCTAAAGGCCAAAATTGCTCTCCTCTTGTTGTAGCTAATTCCATTAGCTACAAGGAGACTGAAGGAGTCAACGAGAATCCATTTTGCAGAAATCTTTGTGTGGGAGCAGGATTTTGTGTGGGATTTGTGTGGCATTTGATCTTTGTAAGATAAAATGGGCATTTGCAGTTTACTAGTTAAAAAAAACATTTTTAGTAAATTAAAAATATTGGGTTCTACTTTTCAATGGTTTTCTCTTTTGAATGGCGCTCTGGTCCCTATCCTGTCCAATAAGTGGGAGAGGCCTATAGTGCTTAGAAGTAGGAAGAGTTTCAAAATATTCTGATACACAGCACTTCTAAGGGCTCCCCAGTCTAGTTTAGAGAGCCTAAGGGCACAATCATATCCATGTCTACTCAAAAGTAAGTCCCATTGTGTTCAGTGGGGCTTACTCCCAGGAAAGGGCTCTAAGGATTGTAGCCTATAGAGTTTAGCACTGTAAATTCCTGCTAATGTGTTCATTTTCATAGTGAGTGACATTTATAATCCAGGAAAGGAGACTGGGGCCCATATCCTAAATTCAAATTAAGCCCTTTGCGATGGAGCAGTTAAGGTGACTTTCCATAAAATAACACTAGAGGGTGACGCAATTGCGTGGAGCCATAACTGCTCTGGATTTTGCCCTGGAGGAAGGGAGGGAAGAGAACACAGCTGAACCTAGAAATGAGTGATGCAGCCCTATAGTGAGGCATAACTACTATGAACAAAGCCCTTATAGCAGTGATTTTCAACCTGTGTGCTGTGGCATACTGGTGTGGTCCATAGGTCTGCCATGGGAGTGTGAGGAAATGGCATTTATTAATAGAGTCACTGGGGGATGTGACCTCCCTGGCAGCAACATGGTGTGCCTCATCAATTTTGACATCTTACCAGTGTGCTGTGTGCCGAAAAGGTTGAACATTTACTGCCTTTTAATGTTCCTTACCTGCTTTTGTCCATATTTTTCCCATGTTGTTCTGAGATCTAGTCCCACTGATTTTCATGGTGCTTTTTTATAAACACGCACTGGGGTCAAGCTATGATGCTGCAAAGGTTTGGTCTGAACCATGTCTGTTTTTCTCTATCCCACCTCCTGTTTTCCCGCTTACTGTCCATTTGACTAAAGGCACACTTTTGAAGATGGTGCATGTCCATGTTGCAATAAATGCCATCTTAGAAGACTGAATTGAGTGTGAAGAAGCTGTTTGCCTGCGATGACTTTTCTAAAGACATATTAAAAATAACAGCATTTTAAAAATGAATTGAATAGCTAACGGGGGCTGTGGTTGTTCTGGTACATTAAAAAATCTTCTATGCCATTAATATCACAGTTGATTAAAGGATGCATCCTTAGTCCACAAATCATGAAGTAACCAGCCATAGAGCACAATCCTAATCATGTCTACTCAAAAGTAAGCCCCATTGCCTTCAATGGGTCGTAGGGCAAAATCCATAGCAGTTACGGGTCCACACAGTTACGTCACCCTCTAATCTTATGAAAAGTCATCTTAACTGCTGTGGAGCAAAGGGCTTAATTTCACTTTAGGATATAGGCCTTACTCCCAGGAAAGTTTCTTTAAGATTGCAACCATAGGATTGCAACCATTTCTCATATGTGAAATCATACAATTTATTTTTATCCTTACATTTTGAGAATGGATTTGAATAAATAGAAGGTTGCTATGCAAAGATGGGAATAGGCAGCAATCCACTGCATGCAATTGCTCAGAGGAGACGAGAGAGTGACGCAGTTTCTAGTTAATATGTCTTTGTATTTGTTTTCCAAGACTGCTAATCCACCAGTTCTTGTCAGTTTAGGCAAACAGAGTCAATATTCCCAGGGATGTCTTTGCATACAGCTGTGGTATCTTGGGAGCTGCCAGGGTAACCAGCTGCTGTGCTGGACAATTCCAGTGTAATTCTCTTAAGGATTGCAGTAGAATTTGTGTAAAGGGTAAGAATTATAGGGCTATTCACTTGTTTCTTGGGAAAATCATTGCTAATCTGTGCAAGCGTGTAGTTATTTGCACATCCCACTAGTGCCACTAGTGGTTCAGTGGACCCTTAGACACCTGCCACCCAGCAGCAAGACCAGGAATATAACATAACAAACAACAGTAAGAGGCTCCAAAACATTTTTTTCCACACTCATAAAAGCCCTACTACCCACTAGGGGCACCACTAAGTCTCTGTCACATGGTGCAGGAGGCCAGTGCATAACCCCTGCGATGCGCATGGGAAACGTTTGTGCCTGAGCAGTGCACCTCTGAACCCAGCCATCCTGACTGAGTTACTCAGGGCACTGCTTGGGAGAGATGGACAGATGTCCCTCTGCCTCTTGCCGAGTTTGGAATGAGACCTATATGGAGTGGGCTAGGGCTTCCAGAGTGTCAAACTTCTCAGATGCATCACCCCCTCTGGTGTGTCACCTGGTGTGGGCTGCACCAGCTGCACACCCCTACCAACACCTGCTTCCCATCCTAGACACTTACTGGTGTTTGACCTCTTGTATCTGGCCTCCCAACCCAGAAGTAACTGGCACTGGTGTTATTCAAATATCATGTGAAATAGTATGGTGGAGAACAGAGGCTGCAAATCTAACCTCTAGTTAAGCCAGCAAAAGCCCTGGCATAAATAAATCTTGTTCTGATCTAGTGGTGTCACAAATGTGCCATAAAACACTTAGGTGCCATTCCTGGGGGAGGTTAGGCCAGTGTACAGACATGCACTTGAATCCCTATATCACCACAGGAATGGGAAGACCAACGAGTTGTGCCGGCCCAAGTTAGGATTGCACCCTGCAAAAGACATCTCTAGGATTTCTTGCTACAAGTAGGGGTTGGACTAAATGGCCTTTGTTCTAATCCAGCTCTATAATTCTAAAAAATGCAGCACACAATAAATTATGAAAATGTCAAAGACAAAAATATTGTTCCAATATATATATTGGAACAAATGTTAGTGCACCTACTTGTTGTGCACCTGCACATAGAATATATATCTCCAGGACAGAATCCAGGCTGTTGACTTGGGGTGATTGGGTAGCTGCACATGGCTAGCTTCCTGGGAGAATGGAGAGACGCTGACTACATTTTTTGTTTGCAAACACAAGCTTCACTCAAGTGGCACTAAAAGGGGCAGAAAGATGAAGGGGGTGTGAAGCCAGCTGTAGTAAGGGAGAGAGACGTAATTCTCATGCCTGCATAATGAGGAATCATATGTTTTAAGGATGGAAATACCTCTATCTACCTAAATATTATGGTCTTGAAAAGTTTCACAGAGGGTGTGTTTTGGTTTATTTTTTTATTAAGACTTGGTTTGAATTTGTTTTGGAGAGTGTTATTTATCGGTTTGTGTACAGCACAGGAATTTTTGCAGTAGCACTTGTGATTGCTTCTTTTTAAGCCATGTTAAATTTGTAACACAAGGGTCAGGCATTTCATACTTGCCTTCTAAAAAAAAAAGGAGTGTGTCCATGAATACCGAAAAGATCACCCTGGAATTTTTTCAAGGGGCAGAGCTGAGGACGGGGCACACCTCATCGCTTTAGTGCCAAGTAAAGCGTGAACACAGACTCACGCTGGGAGGAGATGTCTCCCTGTTGGCTGTTGCAGATGCACCTCTGGAGGATTCATGTGCTTGTTTTATCCTGAAAATGATTGAAATCAAGCAAGCAATTCTCTGCTACTGACACTGAAAAACCCTTTCATGACCATGTTTTTCTTATTCACTCCTCTCTTGCTTCTGGGTTTTAAAATAACTTCTGGTAGCCTCTTTGCAACTCAGCACTGGAACTGTCCCAAAGGATACAGGATGAGCAGTGACAATTCTTCTTGTACAGGTGAGTTCATGAAAACGAACAAAAATCAAACAGCAACTTCCAATTTATTTTGAGATTTAACAATCCTAGACTTTTGAAAACTGCATTTTGGATTTTTGAACTGAGTTTATATGGCTTGAGTTTATGGATAACCTGCATGACTTGCTAGAAGTTTAGTGGACATATTTTTAGGAATTAAAAATGCATTCCTAAATGTGTCTCTGTTTATAGGATTCCAGCAGAATAATAACAGGTGCTTCAAGATTTCTGCCAAAACAAAACAAAAAATTCGTCAATAGGAAAAGAAAGCATGCATGAGAAATATCTGGATAGGAGGTTTGATAATATTATTATTACATTTAACAGAGCAAGTTCATGTGTTACCTTCTATAACTACAATTGATTTATATAAGTGGTCCTCAGCCTTTTGAGGACCATGACCTGGAACTGTGGAAAATGTTTTTGCTCAGCCCAGTACACTGTGCATGTGTCCTTTGGACCAGTCTGGACCAGTCCCCCAGAGCAAACTGGGCATACACAGGCCAGTGACTGGGCCATAGATGCCCAGTTTGCTCCTGAGATGGGACTGGGCACAACAGGAGTCCTGCCTACAAATTGGGTCCAGTTCTGGCACGGTGCAGCGGTTAAGGCTATCATATACGGGTCACCATCTTTCTGATAGGTTTTCCATTTGTTTTGATAGAAAATAGGCAAAAGTGATGTTGGCATGGTGGTCGCCATCTTTTCTAGCTCTGAACTTGCTTGGAGAATTTCTAGTTTAGGATGCTAGTATCTAAAAAAAATAATGTGAATTGAGAGCACTAGGAGCCCCAAACAAACAAACAAACAAACAAACAAACAAACAAACAAACAAACAAACAAACAAACAAACAAACAAACAAACATTTGTTTGTATTCTGTATTCTGGGATAGCCTCACAATGGTACCTATTCTTCAAGAGGAATGGAATTAAATCTCTTGATTTAATTAGGGTGATAATTACTCTGGGGTATTAGACAACCCTGTACCCAGACAATAGGAGACTAGTAGATGAAATTAATAATAATAATGGCTTGAAAATATATGCAGTATTTCCTCACAAGCAGTGGGTGAATGTCAGTACCCTCCCCTGCACATAGTATTCACATAGTATTCAGTGATATACTGAGTACAGTACACTCAGTATACTATTATACTTATATACTGAGTACAGTATATACAGTATACTTTTTGTCTTTCAGGCAAGTCTTCTTGGCTAGAAGAGGAAAAGGAGGACTGAAGATTTTTTCCAGGTCACAAGGCTAAAAAAGGGGACATGTCCTGGAAAAAGAGGACATGTGGTCACCCTTTATCAAATGAATTCTTTCATAGCCAGCCTACAACAACACCCCTTACAAACACAAAAAATCAATAAGCTTTTCAGCCCCCACCCATTACCACTCAAGCCTTGGGAATGGGGAGGTGAGGCTATCTTCTGGAGTACTGGCAGAGCTCCACTTTTGCTGAATCAGGACCATGCTGGGGGACTTGCATTCTTCTGAGCCTAACCTGAACTGGAGGCCAGGCATGGTTGCTTCCTTGCGTGTAAACACTGCTGTGCAGTTTACTTCCACTTTCCATAGAGCTCAGTGCAGTGGAGCTTGGAGCAGGGACTTCCTTCTGGGGTGACTGCATTAATTGGATCAGGACCTGCTTCCTTTTAGCCTGATCTAAGGCAAATTGGCCTACTCACAAATAAAGACAAGATATGGCTCAATTTCAATCTATATTGGGTCAATGCAATTAAAAGGAATATTATCTGGGGTGATTTTGGGGTTCATTGAATCCTTGGATTCATTCTGGATCTTTGGATTCCTCTCAGGTTGCCCTTTCCAATGGACTATGGCACATTCACCTACTTGTGGATAAAGCCACGATATGAGGCACTTTCATTTTTCCATAGAGCTCAATGCATATTTTTTATTTTTATGGCAATAACATTTGATAGGAAGGAGACATTCAAAAACAGATTTTTTACACTGAATTCTGCTCTTCACTATGAATCAAACAATATATGACTTGATGAGGTTGCACTATTCCTAGACGGTGTTATGTTGTTGGCCATCCCCCCCAGAGTGTCTTCCCCCCTATGGTTGGTACCTGAGGCGGAGCACTCCCTCCGACCCTCTCTAGCTATGCCACAGCATAAGATCACAAGATGCCTGCATCCTACTGCCCTCCCCTGCGTCACTTGTTATGCTTTGTTATACACTTATGTATAGCTTGGTGTACAACTGCTACATATATTTCTTTATACTTTACATCCTTTGAGCCCATTCTTGTTACCCATATGCAGTGGCATGCCTTGGTCATTTGGCCCTCTGGGGCCCACAAATCTTTTGACTTCCCCTAATGTCAAAATTAATTAATTACGGTAATTATTATCAGAATGAGTTAATACAATCAATTAAATATTAATATTTTTATATGTTTAAAAATAATCTTGCCAATTAACCCTCTGTTCTAATCTTTTTTGGGAGAATGGGTTGTACTGCTTTCTGGAATACTTGTTGAGCTCCACTTTCATGGGATTGGGATCATTCTGGTGAATTCCTCTGAATTCCTTGAATGCCTTGAATTCCTCTGTGCCTAACCTGAACATAAACCAAGGCACCTTTGCTTACTCATGAGTATACATGGCTGTATAGCTCAGTTCCACTTTCCATAGGGGTCAATGCAATTATCAGGGACTTCTTTCTGGGTTGATTTGTGGGGGCTGTGTTCATTGGATCAGGACCATTCTGGGGGCATTGTATTCCTTTCAATCTACCCTTTCCAATGCACTAAGTCTTGTTTGCCTACTCACAAGTAAAAACTTGCTGTGGCTCAGTTTCATTTTCCATAGAGCATTTGATTACTGTGCACTGGCCTAACTAGTGGTGGGCTTCAGGGGGTTCCCACAGGTTCTATAGAACCCTTTGCTAATGAGCGCCTGGTTCTGAGAACCGGTTACTAATGGCACATTAAAAACCAGAACCTGTTGTTAATTTATCTGAATCCCACCACTGGGCCTAACCCTCCCCCAGTAATGGTGCAGAAGTGTCTTATGGCACTTTTGTGACACTCTCAGGTCAGCACAGGATTTAAGCCAGGGCTTAGGCCAGCCTTACTGGAGGTTAGGATTGCAGCTTCAGTTTTATTTATCCCCAATACAACTAGAAGGCTGCATGAAAGGGTCAGCTGTTTTTTTTGTGGGGGGGGGGGGGGAAGGAGAGCAGAGGAAAATCTATGGAGAGTTTCACTCCCTCCAAAATACTCATATACTAATTTGTTTTCCACCTCCCTGCCATGCATGTTAATGCTTCACCTTAGTAATCAGCCCATTTTGGGGGACTCTCACTCAATGAGGTTGCTTGTGTGTAAGAGCATGGAGGAACTGCCCGCCAGCATTTCAATGACATGATTCATTTTTACTCCTTCTCAAGATGGTCTCTGCTGAGATGGCATAAAGAGGTCTTTGAGCCCTGAGCAAAACCTCATTCTTTCATTCAGTCCTGCCTGTCAGGGCATTGTGGACAGCCTTTGTGTTCCCTAAGAGGATTTATTGAACATGGAGAAAGTTCTCATTACAAGGAAATTGTTGCCAGGATATACTGAGCAGCTGCATCAAGATGGAAACTGGTTCACACTGGGATTAAAAAGCAGGCAGGTGATGAGTCAGACCTGGTTGCGTATGGTGGGCAAACTTGCCTTTGGAATAATCTTAGTTGTTAAAAAAAAGTATTTTCAATGCAATTGTGAAAAGAGGTTAAAAACCCAGTTTTTCTGTTGATTAAAACTGATGACCCTAGGATTGCCAGAGCAAATGTTCGAAAAGAAATACTGTGGTGGAGTCTGGATACAGGTATTACCTGCTTTCCAACGGTTCATTTTCTGATGATCCACTCTTTCAACTCCTTTCCATTATACCCAGAACTCATTCATTCAGTGCATGTTTGGGTGTTTCAACCTCTCTCTCTCTGCTGTTCAAAAGGCCAAAATTGCCCTTCCATCTTGTAGCTCCTGGTCTAATCCCATTCTTATTAAGGAATCAATGAGAAGCCATGTGCAGAAATCTTTGTGTAGGAATTTGCAAGATAAAAGGGTATTTGCAATTTGCCAGCTTAAAAAAAATCATTGGAAGCAACATTTATAAATGAAACAATTGGGTTCCACTTTTCAATAGTTTTCACTTTTGGATGGTGCTCCATTCCCTAACCTTTCCAGTAAGTGGGGGATGCCTCATATTTGAATCTATAGAATTACACAGAACTGTGCTCTTGTCAGAGCTGGCTGTGTCGGTGCTTAGGGTGAGAAGTCTGTATAGTATTAGTTTATATAGTGGTGTGTACCATCCATCCAGGAGCTGGGCAGAAGTGTTGAGACTGTCAAGGTGAGAGAAAAAGGCAAAATAAGGAGCATGTAAGAGACTTTACATGCCCCCTTAGTTACTGCACCACCTAGTGAAAACCTACGGGAAATTCATATTGGAATCCAGAGTAAGTTGTTCTTACACCGGAGCAAGGACTCCTTGTAGTTACTCTGGATTTTGCCCATAGAAGGGAATCACCTGATGACTGTGACCCTGGGTCTACAATCCTATCCACATTTTCCTGGGAGTATAGTCCCAGTGACTATAATGGGACTTGCTTCTGAGTAGTACTCAGAGTACTGAGTAGTATAATGGAACTTGCCTCAGGAATAGGACTGGGCTCTGAGTAATGAACTCCATGAATGAATGGGCCCTCACCAACACAACATCATTACATCTTCTCAAAGACAGGTGTCTCATTGTCCAAGATGCTCATTGAGAGAGAACAGAGGGTGACGTGGAAACAGAAATGAGCAGGTGGAATTTCTTTTATTTTTTCATAAGGAATGACAGAACTATTTCATGTAGTCTTTCAAAGTCCTGCTGAAATCTTGCAGAAGTTGGAGAAGAGCCGACGAGGATTTCCTGCTACAGGCAGGGGGTTGGACTAGATGATCCTCTGGGTCCCTTCCAATGCTATGAGGATTCCATGATTCTCCAGCTCAGGGTAGAAGATATGCTTTGCCTGGGGTCAATCTCTGGCTTTTTCATCCAAAAGAATCAGCTCATGGAAAAGGTCCTACCTGAGACCTTTAGAAAGCTGCCTGTTACCATCAGAGTAGGCAGTGTTGGTCTAGAATGGACCCATGGTCTTACTTATGGGTATAAAAGTGCAATCCTAACCCCCACTTAGGCTGGTACAAGTCCTGGCACAAGTCCTGAGCTGACCTGGGGCAAACGCGCAATTAGGATGTAGCAGAGGATTTTTTTGCATGGGCTCTGTCCATGGAGAGACGTCCAAAGCCAAAGGTACTCACCAAAGTTACATGAAAAGTTGAAAGGCTTGACTTGTAGTTTGATATTATTTGATATTATAATAGATTGATATTATTGACTTGTAACATTAGCTAAAAGGTGGGTTTCAGGTCCTATTTCAGTCCTATTTCAGTCCTAGCTACGGGTGCCATTTTGCCTCTGCTTGGGGGTGTCACAAAAGTGCTGAAAGGCATTTCTATGCCACTCCTGGGTTTAGGCCATTGCACAGCCATGCGCCAGCCTCCCCACATCACCACAGAGTGGACAGAAGGATGAGTTGTGCTGGCCTAAGTTGGTTAGGATTGTGTTGTACAGCTTTTACTTATCTCACTGTTTTGGAATATTTATTTTTAAAGTTCAAACACTTTCTTTTTGAAAGTTAAAGATATGCAGGATAAAGTTTAAAATGCAGATGGTCTAAGCATTCAAACACACCTTGGAAAAGGAAATGTCAGATAAATTTTTAAATAAAAGGCTATTGTGCTGTTTAGGATTTGTCGCTGGGGATAAATGACATCAGCATCAGATATATCCATCAAGTCAACAAATCAACTAATCGTCCGCTAGTGCACATCTGCTTTGTTAGATCACGGCAAAGGAATAAACTCCAGGAAGTATGTTGAAAGTTTATTTTCACATTGTTACACCACTGTCCCTCCCTCCAAGAAGCTCAGATTCTTTCTTTTTGTCTTCACAACAATCCTGTGAGGTGGTGAGGCTGAACTTATAGTGATTGGCTCAAAGTCACCCAGGAAGCTTGGTGGTTGAGCAGGGATTGCATTTGGATAGGTACTTGAACATACCCCCAAATCCAGAGTAACTATGGGACCACGTAAGAGACTTTACATGCACCCGTAGTTACTGCACCACCTTGTGAAAACCTATGGGAAATTCATATTGGAATCCAGAGTAAGTTGTTCTTACACTGGAGCAAGGACTCCCCATAGTTACTCTGAATTTTGCCCATAATTTCAAATTGATTGCTTTTTATTCAAGGGGCTGTGACTGGCCGAATCAAAACCTATGATTACTTTAGTAACAGGAATGCAGATAGGAAATCTGAAGTTGCTCATTTTGATACTTTTGAAGGAGATATGCCTTGACTTACACCTTATGACTGTGTTCTCACCTATAAATAATTTCTCAACAAATACTGATGAATGACTGGAAGGTGGACATCACATCTGCAATCAAAATTGTGTCAATACTCCAGGATCCTATATCTGTACCTGTATGCCAGGCTATATTTTGGGTAATGACAACTGGACTTGTCAAATAAGTGGCATGCCTTCTTTTTATTTTATTATTGTGTTTCACACTCCAATTCCTTCATTTGTTTTCAGTATATTGTATTATGTTCTGCATCAGTAATGAAGGGGCTTTCTGGTGGCTGATGAGATAAGTGACTCACTCACAATTTATATATAAATGGAATGCATGCCTGGTAGGATTTTTTTAATGAGTCACTGTGGCTTGTTGAAATAGTCTTGGTGGTTTTACGGTTTGGAATATGCATAAAATGAGTAATCTGATATTTAACAGAGAATTTCATACTTCATTGCTTGAAGTTACCTTTGGCTGTACCCTATATAATTTGGCCATGGGCAGAGTGGATGTTTTTTAGAAACCACTTCTAAAAAATGAATTTCAAATGTTGATTCACAGAACCGTATGAAAGAAGAAACAAAGGGGGAGATGTTTGGTTGGGTTTAAAAAAAATAGTGGTTCCCCATGCATTTTCATTAGCAACATGCTTGTCTGAATGGGTAATCACAGTTCAAACACTACAGGGAGAACTTGTATATTGCTTCACATTCCTTCAAACACAATGCTCTATAAGCCATGTACAACCAAACGTACAACGCTGCGATGAATCAGCAAGTGCATAGTAAGCAAGAGAGATTTCATTTTCATGCTTGTTTCAGTCAGCTTTCTATGGGCAGTTCTCAAGTAGAATATTCTAAACTAAAATTACATTACATTGGGTAAGGCCATTATGTTATGCCATCCTCAGTGCAATCCTAACTTGTGCTGGGATAGGCAGGCTGATGTGCTTGTGCTGTATCCAGCACAAGTTTCAGAGGCTGCTGCCGCACTACCCTGGAAAGGGAGGCTTGTCCCCTTCCCCAGGGTAAGGCTGCAGTTTCTATAGGTCTACTCAGATTTGCGCTGCCTCTGGACTAGTGATTTTTTAACCGGTGTGCTGAGGATGTGCAGCACACTCAGGTGTGCTGCGGGAATTCAAGGAAAGTCACTTATTAATAGGAAAATTAGGGGATTTGAACAGCATGGTGTGCCTTGTCAATGGTAAAAACAACTGATGGTGTGCCTTAGCAATTTCAGTCCCTTGTGTGTGCCATGAGATGAAAAAGGTTGAAAATCCCTGCTCTAGACGCAGCACAAGTCTGAGTAGGCTGGAGTGCTGATGTGCTGCTCCTGCCTGCCCTCAAAGAAGGGTCAGGATCCAACATGAATCAAGGGAAAATTGAATATTCTCAAATCACAACATTCCTTTCTTACTGATCCACTTATTTAAAATACCACTGAAAGTAACTGGCAGTAACATAATAATAATATCAGGAACACCAATAATTTCTGGTTTGAGAGGCCAGATGCAGTTCAACAAACTGAAAGAAGCTCAAGATTGGCATGAGAGTTTTTCAGTGTGGAAGATCATACTTTGGAGTTAAGAACATAATAAAAGCCGCCACTGGATCAGACCAAAGGCCCATCTAGTCCACCTTCCTGTATCACACAGTGGCCTACCAGGTGCCTTGGGGAGCACATAAGACACCTGCATCCAGTTTTGCCTGCTAAGCTGAGCCTTTTAGTACTGTCTGTTGTATGATGTTCCTGGTCTTGCTAGTCTCCTTCCAGGGGTCTATGGGTACCACCAGTAACCACCTCAAGTATCACTGGTTGAGAAACACTGAGCTACTCTAACGGGAGATGTCATGTGTGGAGGTTCAGGTTAGTAACGAAACATACGTTTTATCAAGAATTTGGTTGAAGAAGTACTATAGCTGGAAGAATCACAAAACTTAACAGCTGTCAGATTTCCAAGACAAATCAACTTTGTTGCAGTTCGGCTTTGTGGAAAACAAGTCCACATAGTTTAAATACTCTCACATGCTTATTACAAACAGTAGAAAGCTCAGTGTAAGTTCATGTTTCAGTCCAAAGAGGAGTGAGGAGTGGGGCAAAATGAACCATGGAAACCTCTGGCTTATTATTAGGCTGTACAGTGGTACCTCGCTTAACAAGTGATCCACATAACAAGCAAAAATTTATCTAGAATTCTGCCTCACATAATAAGTGTTACTTCACTTAACAAGCAGACTCGTTGGCAGTTGGGGCAGACGTGCTGGCCGGCAGCCCTTTTAAAAAGCATCAGGGATGCCTAGTGTGCCTGTCCATAGCGAAAACAACACTTCTGCACTGTTCCTTCTGTGGCCGGGTGTCCGCTGGGCAGAGGGAGAGAACAGCAGTGGAGAAGAGGGAAGCAGCTCAGGGCTAGCCAGAAGGGAGCAGGGGAGAGAGGGGGGCTCAGGATGGAGAGAAGGAAAAGTGGGGAGACACTTTGAAAGTGTCTTGGATTGCTGCCTTCTAACCGTGTCTACCCATAATTAAGTCCCATTGTGTTAAATGGGTCTTATTCCCAGGAAAGTGTCTTTAGGATTGCAGCTTAAGTAGACTTCATAGGATCATGAACATTGAATGCATGTTTTGAATTCAATTCCTGTGTTTTCTCATCATTTTTACATCAATTTTTACATTAATATTTTATATGAATATTTTTGGGATTGTGGAACCAATCGTCTGAGTTTCCATGATTTCCTATGGAAAAATCCACTTCACATAAAGAGCGTTTCACATAACAAGCATGCTTCTGGAACGAATTAAACTTGTTATGTGAGGCACCACTGTAATTAATATACTCTTGTTCTTTCAGTCTTTTGTCGATTTTTCGTTCAGTCTTTCAGTCTTCATACTTTTGTTTGTTCTTTCTTTCGTTCCTTCGGTTGGTCTTTCAATTGGTCTTTCAGTCTTCTTTCTTTTGTTCTTTCATCTATCTATCTATCTATCTATCTATCTATCTATCTATCTATCTATCTATCTATCTATCTATCTATCTGACAGTCTGTCTGTCTGTCTGGTCTTGTCTTGTTAGGTTGGGGAGAGGGGGAGAGGGAGTATTAGGGTGGGGAGAGGGAGTATTAGATCTATTAGTATTAGATCTACTCAAGCTTTGGAAACCTAACCATGCAATAGTTTACAACATCATTTATACTGTACTTGGGTCTTCTAGGAAAGGCTGTTACTAAAAACAATTGATGAAAATAGCCAGCTGAGTAGCTATTACAAGGACTCCAAAAGGAGGAACACAGGCTGGTAATGGGCAGTACTATAGGACTAAAATGCGACCTAGAGTGCAATCCTAACCGAGGCTGCCACAACTCATTGGTCTTCCTGATTCCGTGGTGATGTAGGGAGGCAAGTGCATGTCTGTGCACAGGCCTAACCCTCCCCCAGGAGTGGCGCACAAATGCTTTACAGAATTTTTGTGACACCCCTATTTCAGCACAGGACTTGTGTCAGGGCTGAGGCTGGCCTAACTGCAAATTAGGATTTTTTAAGAAAACATAGAAAACATTATGTTTTCTAGTGTTGCAGTCAAGACAAGTCCACTAAGAGATCACATATGTAGATGTGTGCAGCTTCTTTGTGATTGTTCAGAGATGTAGGAAAGGCCCACTGCACATACTTTGAAGCACTCTGTTATTCCTTCATAAACTACAATATCTGCATGTGGGTTCTGGTTTCAAGTGTTGGTGAGATCTATTTCAGATAAAACCCTGAAGTTTGAAGATTCATTTCATAAATATCAGAAGTGATACTTTCACTCTTTTCTTCCTAGATACTACACCTTTCCTAGTTTTCAGTCAAGGAGATGCAATCTTTCAAACAGATGTAGAAGGAGCCAGTTACAAACAACTGGTGTCTGATGCTGGCTTATCAGCATTGATAGATTTTCATTATGAAGAAGAATTTGTTTATTGGGTAGATATTGAGAAAGGTCTTCTCCAACGAGTGCATCTGGATGGTTCCAATCAAGAGGTAATGGAATATAATTCTCAAAATTATCTAAGGTGAGGGACATGCACAATACTTGATTCAATGCTCTCCCCCCTCTCTTTTACATAAATGTGTTTTGTGCATTTTTATGATATTCTTGTCTGTGTTCAAAAATGCTTCTGGTTAAGAACATAAGAACATAAGAAGTGCCTCCACTGTATCAGGCCTCAGGCCCATCTAGTCCAGCTTCCTGTATCACACAGCAACCCACCAGATGCCTCTGGGAGCACATATAACACCTGCATTCTGGTGCCCAACCCTGCATCTGGCATTTGGAGGTTGTTCATGCACCCCTCATGGCTTGCAACCCATGATGGTCCTTTCCTCTAGGAATTTGTCCAATCCCTGCTTAAAGGCAATAAGGCTAGATGCCTTCACCACATCCTGTGGCAGGGAGTTCCACAGACCAACTACATGCTGGGTAAATAAATATTTTCTCCTGTCGATTCTATCCCTCCCAACATTCAGTTTTCGTGGATGTCCCCTAGTTCTTGTATTATGTGAAGGGGAAAAGAGCATCTCTCTATCCATCTATCCATCCCTTGCATAATTTTGTATGTCTCAGTCATGTCCCCCCTCAAGCACCTCTTCTCTAGATTGATGAGCCCCAAACGCTGTAGCCTTTCCTCATACAGAAAGTGTGCCAAACCACTAATCATTTTGGTCACATCATATTTCCTTATTCCCAGGAAAGTGTGCATGAGGTTTCAGCCTTGCAAACCAATCCTCTGACTGTCTACTCAGGAGTAAACCCCATTATGGTCAATAGGGCTTACTCCCAGGGAAGGATGCATAAGATTCCAGCCTTGCAGGCCTATCCTCTAACTGTCTACTCACGAGAAAATCCCATTATAGTCAATAGGGTTTACTCCCAGCAAAGAGTCACAAGATTCCAGCCTTGCAGGCCTATCCTCTGACTCAGGAGTAAACCCCTCCTGCTCCTCTCTATCCCTCCACTACACATCCTCCTCACTCTCTCCCTGCCTCTGCATGCCCCGGAATGCCTCCTCCCTCCATTCCCCCATGCCCTATTCAGTGCTTTGATGCCTGACAGTCTGGGTGACAACCAAGCACCAGAGTACCAGCCTAGATGTATCTAGATGTGCCATTAGCCATTACTTACGGTATTTTATTTTTTTCTGAAAACTGCTTTGTGAACTTTTTAGTTGAAAGCAATATATAAATACAACAGACAGACAGATAAAAAATGATGAAATAAAATCTGTGCTGACGCACCATGGCACTGGGCCAGCTTTGTGGCACGTTTGAGATACCCAGTGGTGGCATAGCCTGGTGTAAGCCCTTAAGATAGGGCTGTAAGAACACAATCCTAAAGGTGTGTACTCAGAAGGAAGTCTGACTGTGTTCTACAGAGTTTACTCCCAGGAAAGTATGCTTAGGATTGTAGCTGATGTCTGTTTCATTCTTGTTTTATTGTGTAAATGTCTAAAGTTGTAAGTCATATAGAGGATTCCATTGTCAGCCATTTGACTTGCAATTTGGGCTGTGAGTTTCAATGTTTTGGTACTTAAATGATTGATTCAGGTAGCAGTATTTGGTTTTTTAGGATGAGGATGATGAGGATGGTGTTTTGTTTGTTTCAGACATTGTGCTATATAAAAAAAGATGTTTCTGGATTTGCAATAGATTGGATCCATCAAGACATTTATTTAGCTCACTACCAGGAAGCTACCATTGAGGTGATCAACTTGGATGGAAACAATTCCCAGATACTTATAAAAGATGATCACCATCCCACAAGTATTGTGGTTGATCCAGGGGAAAGGTAACTCAGATTGGCTTTATGACTTTCAGCAACAAAGTCCTGGAATAGGCAGAATGTCCACTGGGACATCTGATGGGGAAAAGATTGTTTTGAATATATTGCATGAATAAAATCGTAATATAGATGTCAATCAGTTTTAATGGGTTGACATTTTTACATCAGACTTTGGCACTAGAAGCACACAAGCCATTTCCAGTATTTGTTTCATCTGTGACCTCCCCACTTCCCAGGAGGTCCTCTGAAGACCCTCCTTATGGAAGCCAAGATGTCCAGCTGTGTTCTCCCCAGCCCTCAGTAGAAAAGGCATGTAAAGGCCAGATGTTTTTTAAGAGCAGTGGGGTAGAGGTCACAAGGCATTTGCCACCCTCTTCCCCAGTAATGCCAGTGCCCTGATCCAGAATTCTGAAGTCCAAAATATTCTAAAAAACTTTCTTTCAAGAGCACCAATGTAATGCATTAAATGGGAAATTCCACACCTACTCTCATGTGAGATTGCATAAAATTATAAAATTATAAAAAATATTGCATAAAATTACTTTAAAAATTGTATAAGAGTACAATCCTAACCATGGCTACTCAAAATCAATCCCCATTGTATTCAGTGGGTATTACTCCTAGGAAAGTGTCTTTAGGACTGCAGCCTAAAGCTACCTTTAGGCCATGTATATATGAAAATATATTGAAATTGTTTTATTGTATCTGGTATCAGGACATTCCAAAACATTACCCAAACCTCCTTTTTTCCCTTTTCAATTTGGATGGGCTGATAGAAAATTCAACTCATTTTGGGAGGAACCAAAGAGATTTTTTAAAAAAGTTTTTTTACATTCAATTGATTTTGCAAAGACGGAATCTATTCCTAAGCCCTTAGATGTTTATATATTTTATAGTGGATTTTTACAATTTCACCATGAAAGGAGGAGTATTGATTATTTCCTCTGTCCCTTTTATTCTGTGTATTTCATTTCATCATGCTAATAAAGGTTTTTGTATTGTACTGTTTATTCTTGGGCCCCATCCATTAGATTTCTCATTAAAATATGCAAGTATTCTAAAGTATGGAAAAAATCTGATATCCAAAATATTTCTGGTTCCTAAACCCTGTAGATAAGGAATACCCATCCTATTCTGTACTGTTAGGATCCATCTCCCAATCATGGGATCAAAATGAAAATCACTGAATAAAGGATTTATGATGTTTTGACTACTCATGATTGCTTATGAGGAATCAGGCGGTTATTATAGTGAACTCAGTTGTTGTCACTGTTGTTACCTGCAGGTTTTTGTTTTGGTCTTCTGATGGAGTTGTTGACAGCATTTATAGAGCAGCTCTGAATGGAACAGGAGTGTGGAGAGTTCTAAGGAGCACTGGGAACATCAGAACCGTCTCACTTGATTTGATTGATCTGAGGCTTTTCTGGCTTGAGGATGATGATGATGATGATATTTCACGTATAGGAACCTGTGATTATGGTGGTGGGTCTGTCCATTTACACAAACACACAGTAAGGTATGTAATGGGTGTTCAATGGAAAACTTTTAAAAAATCATTCCAGTTCAGTTTTGGCAGGGGGAGGGAAGGGGGGGGCAGTCCCCAGAGAAACATTGGATGTCACCACTGGAATTGGTATTGAAAGTTTGCAGATTTGCTTGACCAGGTGATATCTGTGATGGGTATAAGCAAGTACCAGATCTGGCCAACCTATGATGCTTCCAATGACAGCGCAATCCTAACCCCTGGCTGACACAAGTCCTGTGTGCCCTGGGGGTGTCACAAATGTGCCATAGATCACTTTTGCATGACTCCTTGGAGGAGGTTAGTACAGTGCACAGCCATGTGCCATCCTCCCCACGCCACCACAGGAGCAGGGTGATAGGTGAGACTTGCTGGCCTAAATTGGTTAGGATTGTGCCCTGAGTGTTGCTCTCATGAATCCCAATTAGAAATGAACATGTAATTCCAACTATCCCACTCTTGATCAGGTTCTTTCTTTAATCCCAGACAGCTGATGTAGAATAACGTGACAGTATAAATCTATGTATGCCTACTCAGAAGTTCAGTAGGACCAGGGGCATTGCTAGGGGGTGTGGATGTGTAGTGCTTACCAGGTGATGAACTGAAGGGGGTTAACATCCTGGAAGGGTTTGACAAACCCCTCCGGCACATTCACCCCCTGCATGTCATCTCCTGACCTCTCCAGTCTAGCGAGAGGCAAGCCTTCCTTTCGTTAGTCTGGAGAAGTATCTGACACACAGGCGTGAAGATTGTGCCTGTGCATCACCCTCAGAACTCTCCAGTCTTGTGAGAGGCAGATTTGCCTCTCATGAGACTGGAGAGGTCTCTGACAGTGATGTTAAAGTGCAAAAATCACGTCTGCGCATCACCCTCAGACCTCTCCAGACTGAAGAAGTCTGAACGATGTGCACATGCAAGATTTGTGCTTGTGCAAGTGCACCATGCCTTTGAAGCTACCTGCTCTGAGTGGGGAGCTCAGTGGGGGCTTCGGGTGGGGACTTCACTTGGGTGTGGGCTTCAGAGGTGGCAAGTGTGTGAATGATGTTCACGCAGGTGCAGCATGCCTTGGAATCCTCCAACCCTTCATCACTTAGGCAAATGGGCTTAAGAGGTGTGGTGTGCCTGCATGAGCATGAAACAAACCACTATGCAGGAATACTAAATCATTCATTCCTGTACCTGGGGTGGTGGTACTGGTGGGGCAGAATGACTATGTAAGTTAGTCCCTCCCAATATTGTAGAGCTGGCAATCCTGGGAAGGATCCCTCCTTATGATCAGTGCTGTTGTTTTTTTTTTTTTGCTGGAGACAAAAATTGGTAACAAGAAGGATAGCGCTTTGGGTGCATCGTTTATGGTGGTGAGTCTTATTGGCATGCTTATCCCGTCCTCACCCACACTACAATGCACATGAGAGACAGTGTGCAATGAAGGCTTAAATGTCTTGATCGTAGCCTATGTGGCTCATCTGTTTAGGTGCCTTGTGTTTTATGAACCACAAATGAACTCAACTATTTATTATCTTTCCTCTTAGAAACCGACTCTATGACTTGTTTATTTTTGCCAATCTCATGTACTATTCGGATTCAACCACTGGCACTATTTGGAAAGCTGATAAATACACAGCTAAAGACATAGTTGCCATAAACCTACAACCGTTGATTCCCCCACCTGCCGAAATACTGGTGGTGCATCCCTTAAAACCACTGGGCCCAAGGAGGGATTTGAAAGCATTTGGTAAGCTTCTGTGTAATTGTCAGTGCCTTGAGAAAACATCGAGAACCACTGCAATTGATGATGATTAATATATCCTCAGTGGCTTGACCTTGCCAATGGAATTCTGCGCATCATTCATGTGTGCTCAGCCCTCGAAAGACAAGTGTAGGCTGTTGCTTTGGAGTCAACCCACTGCAGAGACCTATGCAATCCCTTGACTTAAGCTTAGAAAGCATTGTGTAATTTCACCTTAGTTGGTCGGGCATTCCAGCATGCGTGCTTCTGCGCATAGTTATTGGGGGTTGGTTAGCCAGGATTCTACACTGCCACAAATAAAATGCTAAGGACTTTTGGTAAGTGCTGCATTTGGAGCTGGGAGTATATATAAAATGTTAAGTATATCTTTTTGATCCTTATGCATATAGGTATATAGTACCTGTATAGGTATATTTTCCTTACAGTTTTTTTGGCCACATTTCCTTTTTGCTTCATAAATTTTAAACATGCTGATCTGTGTGTCCAGAACTTTCCTTTTGGAGCAAGAAAAAATGATGCATGAAAACTTGGGGTGCATGAAATGTGAGCCCCCCTTTCCTTCCCATATGGATTCTTATAAAACACTGAGGGGGTGGAAAGAAGCTTACGTTGGCCAATCCAGATGAACCCTTTGGACTTGGCAAGTGCGATGTTTAGCTTATCCAGCCCAGGGACCTGGATTGAGGAAAGGCTAATTAGCCTAAAGTACAAATGAGATTTATAAGGGGTCTTACAACGGAGGGAAACCTGAAATGAAATCATGTACTGTAAGCTTTAATTAGATGCCCTGCAGAGGCTGTCAATGTGTGCCAATTTTAAAAATGTACAATCTAACATTGTTTTTTATTTAAAAAGTACCGCTAAGTGGCAACTAAAGTGATTACCCTGCACAAGGCAGAAACTGTTACTGTTTGCAGAGGTCAAATTTAAGTTATTAGTTGCTCTTTTCTGTCCACTAGATTAGTGCTCTGCTTGCAACGGGTCAAACTAGGATGCCTCCCACTGTTTTACCTGCCCTCCCCTATGCCACTCTCTGTTATTTTCAACCACTGTGTTGTGGCACATTGGTGTGCTGTGGATGGTTGACAGGCAGTGGTGGGCTTCAGGGGGTTCTCACAGGTTCTATAGAACCCTTTGCTAATGAGCACCTGGTTCTGAGTACAGTTACTAATGGGACATAGAACCTGTTTTTAATTTAGGTTATTAGGACATAGAACCTGTTGTTAATTTATTTGAATCCCACCACTGTTCACAGGTGTGCCATGGGACTTTGTGCCATGGGATTTATTAGTAGGGCAATTGGGGGATTTGCGACACCTTCTTGCAGCATTGTGTGCCTTGTCAATGGTAAAAAACTGATGGTGTGCCATGACAAATTTAGTGCCTTATCAGTGTGCCACGAGATGAAAAAGGTTGAAAATCACTGCTTCAAGTCTTGCCTGGGATATTCCACAGAGGGTGACCATTTAGAATGGAGGACAGAGTTCCTATACCTCCATTGCATAGAAAAGGGAATTTAGGCAGGTATAGCTCAACATAGAAGGGTTTAAAAAGCAGCACCTGCCAAAAGTTCCTGTTCTATACAAAGATTAAAGGTACAGGCACTGTGTCCTCCATTCTGTATGGTCACCCTCATTGCACATTCATACAGGGCATTAAATTGACCCCATGTAACTATTGAAATCAATGATAGAGCAATGTCTGAAACGAAATCTATAATAGGGTTGCCATAATTCTCTTCCACAAAACTGGGACATGATGCTCTGTCCCATTTGCCAGTACGTGAACACAATCCCCCAAAATTGGGATTGTCCCCGGTTTTGGGGACATATGGCAACCCTAATCTACTACCATGTGTCACAGAATATCAATGTCTTTGGGGTATCATATCTGATACTGAAATGGTCTGAAATGTTTCTGTAGATCAGCATATCCAAATCTGCTGTCATCAAAAAGCCATCTGGCAGTAATGCTTTCCATTTTGTGCTGCCTTTCTGCCTTATCATCCTACATCCTCAAATGGGCATGCCGGTTATATCAGATACCTCTGCACCCCAGTTTCCCCACAATGTGAGGCTGTGGGATGATTTAGCTCGAAGGCAAGTTGCTATGATATGGAATTGAAAGCACTGCGTGTGGGCAGCTTTTTTGTGGTGCAGCGGACCATGGTTTAGATCATATGTGAAAATCCAGAAATAATGCATCCATACTTATGTTGCCCCAGCAAGAAGGATAGAAAGAAGGAAGGAGGAGAGCTTCAATGGATATTTCTGTGGTGCCCTGGTTGCTATCAACACTGCTCCAGGGGGACCCTCACACAGTTTGAGGACCCTGCATGTAGGAAATGGCTTCAGAATGTACAATCACAGTACATTTTCAGTTGCTTTTTATCCTTACATAATCCTATTTTCTACAAGAGAAACGCTGTACTTCAGACAGAGAAGGCTGCAAGACAAGGATCTGTGAGGAAGACCTGAAGACTAGTCGATGCATATGTAGGAATGGATTTACCCTGGGCAAAAATAGGCAATATTGTGAAGGTAACAGTGCAGGAGAATTACCCAAGATAACTGAATACTACGGGAAATCATGCATTCTTGTCAATTTGGTGTCCATGGTTTAATGTGTCCATGGGTGGTTTCAAAATTGTACCCTCATGCAGAGTGGGCTACTCCTGCATTATAGGTTTCTAATCTTGCTCACGTCATAAAAAAGAGTGCAATACAATGTTTTAACTAATAATTTATAGTGATTTTTGAAAAGTTCCATGCTGTCATTTTTTCTTCCATCAGATATCAATGAATGTGCATTATGGAATCATGGCTGTACTTTGGGCTGCATCAATGTACCAGGCTCCTATTATTGTACATGTCCAGGAAATTTTGTTCTACTGCCTGATGGGAAAACTTGTCATGGTAGGTAGTAGGGAAGAAACTGCTGTTGAGTGTTCAGCCTCTCAAATTCCTATATACAACTTGGCAACTTTTTGATTCACCATTCGTTAGCCCACTAATATTTTATAGTTGTGCACTGTACATTAGTCCTATGAACCTGATGGAACTTATTTATATGTATTTAAAGTTGAACATTATTAAGGGCTGAATCTCAATACCATGTCACTTATTATTGTAAAAGACAGATCCCACATTTGCACTCTTAATACCTCTGTTTGAAAGGCGGTGGTGTGTAAAAACACACAATGAGAACCCTCTTGCAATCCTTGGTCAGTTGTAGGGTGAATCTTTGCCTTGGTAAGAGATTATAGTATCAAGGGCAGAAGTACATTTTATGTCAAAACAATGAATGTGTGCCAGATTAACTAGTTATGAGGCTCAGAACTACCCTAGAATCACCACTTGCTTCACCTGTTGTGTCCAGGCCCCATGTTTTATAGGTAAACAAACTGTCTGCGTTCCATATAAAGATATAAGAAGAGCTGCATGAGACCAAGGGCCCATTTAGTCCAGCTTTCCCTATTTCATATTGGCCCATCAGATGCCTCAAGACAATATGATACCTGTAACCTCTGGGCATTTCTTTACATCTGGCATTCAGAAACAAGCTACATGTAAAGTCCAAATTGTACATAATCATCATGGTTTGTAACCCGTGATTGACTTTTCCCTTCATAAATCTGACCATTCCCCATTTTACTTACACTAGATTTAGAATTCTTGTCAGTTTCTCATGCTTCTCCTCTATTGTCAAATGATGTAAGAGCACATTCCCTACAATGGAATATGCTTCTAGCAAATGAAGTTACGGAAGAATGTATGTGTCCATTTAAGAGTTAGGTCATGCTGAAATTATGATGTACGTAATTATGATTACGATGTGCATCTCCTTATCCTAAAACATGGAAGGTGAAAACTTATATTTACTGGACAGTTTAACAATCACAACTGTTGCCTTGGAAAAGGAATATTTACTGATTTTTGTTGTGTGCTGATGAAATCAATGCCATCCAGGAAATAGATGTGAGCAACTCTCATTTGTTCCACCCTTGGTCCATCTCAGCAGATGTTTCCATATGGCACTTTCAGTTCTGGAGGAAAAGAAGTAGCAGGATAGCTTGCAAAACAGAAAGAGGTTATATGAGGCAGCGGCTATTCTCCTATCTAACTACTGGAAAGGAAAAGTTCCCAAACTGTGGGTCTGGACCCACTGGTGGGTTACAACCTGATTTTTTGTGGGTTGCCAAAGATTGACGGAAAGATCAGATAACTGTTTGCCTCGAGCCCTGAAGTTAATAAAAAATCAGATAACTATAGCTCCTCATCCTGCAAAATTTTACGGTCATTTTCTGATTATCACTATAAACAAACAAATAATTAAATTAAATTAAACTAAATTAAACTAAACTAAATTAAACTAAACGAAACTGAATTAAATTTCTTTCAAGAAGTTCTGGTGCTAAAATGATTGGGGACCAATGGTGTAGACAATTGATATCATATTGGCTCAAATGAACCAAAATAAAACGCCAAATGTGAGAGGTAAAATTTTATATGTAGCTCAGGTGCCTGAGGTATATGTGGTATGGCAGTCATCCATTTGAAGCAGAGCCTTAGTATGGGAGAGTGATAGGACTGATACTATGGAATTATATCCCTGTAGTGGCTGACTATGCTGTTGAAGCAGGAGGTTGGACTAGATGACCTTGACAAACTATTACAACTTTGACATTTTATGGTACTGTTACTGGATTCCAATCATGATCTCTTTAATTCCTTTCTATTTATTATAAATTTACCATAGAACTGGTTTCCTGTACAAACCATCACAATCACTGCAGCCATGGCTGTGTACAGACACCTGAAGGACCAGTTTGCTTTTGCCCTGAAGGATCAGTTCTCCAAGCAGATAGAAAAACATGCTCAGGTAACGAACTAAATGTCAAATGTTGACTCCCCAAATGTTGTTAGCGGTATTAGTGTTATGATTTTAAAGAAGTAGGTATATAAGTAGTATTGTATGTAGCAATTCTATAGTGTTCAGTCCATTTCACATTAATGAATCCTTATAGTTGCGCTGGGTCAGTACTGTGGCACATTTCCCACTTACCGAGGTAGTGCCAGAAGTTTGGGTTTGGCTTCTGTGAGACTTTTAAGTTTTAATTACCAAAATTATCTTGCATTCTAGCCTAGTGGAGCAAAACCCAAAAACTACATTAAGGGGAATTTCTTTTCAGGTATGATTCTCCTAAGGTTTTGGTCTGTCTCTGGGATGGAAACATAACCAGAGTTTTCAATCTGGAGCACTCATGAGCTTCCTCTTCCTAATTGTGGAGCCAGAATTGCTCATTGGTTAGAAAACTAGAAAAATGGTGGAAAAAATTTGTACTAGATCACTATCTGTGGGGAGAGCTCCTACCAAGAGATAATGGCATTGCTAGGGATATGTGGGCCCACTGGGTGACATGCACTATGGGTATGAGTGTGTGACACCACTCCTGCCCAAAATGGAAAATAGCACATTTAAAGAAATAATACCATCATGTTATATTTCTATCGAAGTGCAATTTACAGCAGAAATGAATGGAACAAACTCCATTGAAATATCTCTATTTTATAGTGCTTGTTGGAGATAGACTGGATTTAGGCTGCAATCCTAAGAGCACTTTCCTGGGAGTAAGCCCCATACAACTCAATGGAACTTACTTCTTAGTAGATAGTAATAGGATAGCACTTTTAGGGCACAATCCAGAGTAACTACGGGGAGTCCTTGCTCCGGTGTAAGAACAATTTGCTGTGGATTGCAGTATGAATTTCCCATAGGTTTTCATTAGATAGTGCAGTAACTACAGGTACACATAATGTCTCTTACGTGCTCCCGTAGTTACTCTGGATTGTAGGGTTAGTGTTAAAAATTGGATTCTGTAAAATAATTAGAAGCATTGGCTTCACCTATGCTACATGATTAGAATTATTAAGTTTTCTTTTTCCTTTTTCTTTTAAACTGTATTTTAGTCATCTTTTTATTATTTCATTGTTATTTTTAATATACTATCTTTTTATTGTTTATTGTTAGTATGCTTTTTTATATGTGTAGATAAACAAAAATATTTTTTTAAAAGAGAAATATCTCTATTCTATCAAAAGTTATAGCCAAAAAACCCATCAAGGGCAGGGTCACACAGGCAGTGCTGGGCTTCAGGGGGTTCTCATAGGTTCTATAGAACCCTTTGCTAATGAGCACCTGGTTCTGAGAACCGGTTACTAATGGGACATAGAACCTGTTGTTAATTTAGGTTGTTAGGACATAGAACCTGTTGTTAATTTATTATTAACCATTGCACACAGGGTATTGCCATGCCCACTGCATGGGAGGAGGTCCATCATGGGGGTGATCTGCTAGTTTCCTACACTGGGTGATGCAAACCCTGGTGATGCCACTGATAGATAAAACTGTTCTGACATATTATAAATCATGTTCACATGTCTTTCTACTTTAAGATATTGTGCCAGTCAGGCACAATATGGCAGGGACATTCTCTAGCCCTCTTGTATCCACCTTGTAACAGGATTGTATTTTAGCTGAGACCCTATTCTACAGTGTATCCCTTAAGTTGCGCTATTTCACGTGAGACACTCACTGCAATCATAACCCCCCGGGTATGCTAGTACAAGTCCCATGCTGGCCTGAGGATGTTGCAAAAGTGCTGTAAACCCGGGGGGGGGGGGGGAGTTAGAGCAGTGCACAGCCATGCACTGGCTTCCCCACACCACTGCGAGAACAGGGAGATAGGTGAATTGTGCTGGCCTAAAATGATTTGGATTACACCTGTGACATTTATTTTTGCCGTTCCTTTTTAAACATTGATCTGCTTCAGGTTGTACATCCCCTGATAATGGTGGTTGTAGCCAAATTTGTTCCACTCTGAGTCCATCCACTTGGGAATGTGGTTGCTTTCCTGGCTATCATCTCCAGATGGACAAAAAGCATTGCTCTGCTACAGGTCAGTACAACGGTCAGGCTGAGTAAATAACATGCATCATTCAAGCAGTAAAGTTGCCCTGGAAGTCCAGTGTGAACAGAACTTACTATTCCTCCACTTTACAGGGGGAGTGGTGGGGCGCTACTCCGTCACATTCCCTCCTCATGATACCATTGCAAGACTTTCATGGATAATAACCTGTGCTTGTTAACCAGCAGGCCAGGGTTCGAGACCCAGGTCGGCCCCACAAGACAGGGTGAGCTCCTGTCCTTAGCCCAGCTCTGTGATGCAGCTGGAACCAATCGTATTGGCTCTGCCTTTCCATTGGACTAATTCAGTGGCGTGGAGGGGGGGGGGATCAAGTGCTTGGGTAACAGCCTATCCTCCATAACAATCTAACCCAGGCTTTTGTGCTTTGCATGCAGCGTATGCAGTGCTAAGCACGATACCGTAGTCTTTCAAGACTGACAGAGGCCTGCTTGTTTTTTTATATTAAAAGTTTTTTTTGTCACTTATTTCTGCAGGAGGTGAACTTACACTTTGAAATATTGTCTGGAATTAAGCACACAATAATGAGCATCTAATGTGAACATTTACTCACAGTGATCCATGGCATGTTATTACTGGCTATAGTCTTTAACCAGTAGTGCCATAGATGTAAATGTAGTGCCATAGATATAAATCCAGTAGTGCCATAGATATAAATGGACTTACACTGAATGAATAAGCATTATGGTTTTAAATTGTCATATCCATACTCTAGTAATCCAAGAATATTCAGGAACATCAGTTGTTTACTGAACTCTATTGCTGAGAAAATAAAATATCTTCACAATTTTATTGTGGCAAAAATTCAGATTTTCATAAAATAAAATAAATCTTCACAACTTTATTGTGTATAAAATAAATCTTCGCAATTTTATTGTGGTAAAAATTCAGATTTTTATAACAGGAAAGTCTTTTAAGGAAGTTGGATGAAGAAAACAGCTTAATTAAAATTGAGTGGAAGCCTCCTAATTTGCCCCACAGAGAGAAATATTGTGGGCCAAATCAGGAGGCTTCCACTTAATTCTTATTCCACTCAATTATATATTAATATATTTATTAATTTATCTTCTTATTGACCAGTTTAAAAAATATAGGCTGCAATCATAAAGACACTTTCCTGGGAGTAAGACCCATTGAACTCAATGGGGCTTGAGTAGACTACTTTTGAGTAGACATTGTTAGAATTGTGCTCTTATCAGTTTTATCTGCCTCTGTCGTAATTGCTGCTGTCTGCTTTACTTTTGCTGATCATAAATCTCCTTAACGCATTTAGTTATAAGTAACAGTAATTAAGGTTGTAGTCATGTGCATATAAAGCTCCAGTGAATATATTGCTACATTTTTCTGAGTAGGATTGTTATGCATAAATCTGGAAAGAATAGGAAAGAGGGAAGCGGCACAATGTTTGCTCCCAAATGAAGAATATTGCTTAATTACCTATTATTATGGGATGAGAAGAATTAACATGCTATGATGTTTGTCACGAACAGGGCCAAAGCCGTTTCTTTTGTTTGCAAACAGCCGAGATATCCGTCGTATTGGTTTTGATGGAACAGATTACACAACTTTACTCGCCTGGCAGATGGGAGTAGTCTTAGCGCTGGACTATGACCCTGTGGAAAATAAGGTAAGGCAATTTAAAAGACAGGATTTTGAAGTGTTGCAAGGACATATGGCTTTTGCTTCTTTGCATTTTAACCAGTTGGTTCCTGGTGTTCCATAGGTAAGCTGCACCCACTGAATATTATTGGGCACACCTTTCTGGATTTTTTTTTTTTACAATAGTAGCTCATCAAAGATTAAGATCTTTGGGTGACCATATGACGGGAAGTTTCTGGATTTGTCCTCTTTTTTAACCTCCTGTCTGGGTCTCCTCCAAAAGGGCTTCATTGTCCTCCATTTTGGCGTCATTTTGGAACTTTGCAATCATGTAACGTCATGCAAATGCCATCATGTTATATTTTGTTGGATTTGTATTGAAGAGCAATGCAAAAATGCGTTTTGAAATATCTCCTTCCTTTCAAAAGCCAAAAAACTAAAACTAAAAATATTTATTGAGCTCTATGGGAAAATGAAAGTGCCTAATATCACGGCGTTACTCTTGAGTAGGTAAACATGCCATTCTCTACCGGAAAGCCAACCTGAGAAGAATCCAAGACCTTGTCCTCCTTTTGAGGTTTGGGCATCTGGTCACCCTGAATGGGCAGCCCAATTTTATTAAGTGCTGGAGTAAAAGGGGCGCAAGACCCACACTGCATCCAGCACTGAAACTGAGTAGGCTGGAGAACTCCAAAGGAAAGGCAACATTTAGAGTATATGTTGTATACCATGTGTATCATATATGCTGTATACAAGAGCTTGTTATCCAGCTGTGGCCTGCTTACTGGCACAGTGTAGGACTTTCAGGCTCAGGAAGGGATGCAGAATATACAGAGGCTTCCTCCACTGACCCTGCAAGCATTAAAAACACAGTTATATAAATGGGGCTTACTCCTAAGCGTGGACAGTGTTGCAGCCTTTTGAAAGTTGTTTCAAAAAGTTTCTGAAATCCGTCAATAAAGAAGGATTTCAGAATCATTCTGAAAGGATTTCTGGATTTCAGAATCATTTTCTGGATGCTGGTTAACATCATTATGCAATAAACTTATGCAATAGCAAGCTAGAAACATTGTGTTTCAGTAAGGCTTATACCTGTACTCAGATAAGTGTATATTAGCTTGAAACTTTGGTGTTTCCTTCTCAAGTGGTATAACAGTTACAGGAACAGGTTCATAACTGCAAAAGAGGACAAGGTCCCAAAAAATGTTTGACACCCAAGAAAAATATAGGACATGACAGAATGAAAGCTAAAATCACTCATATATCGCTTTCATGTGATTAATAAAAAATTGTATTAGTAATTATTAAATAGAGGCTGCAATCCTAAACACACTTTCCTGGGAGTAAGCCTCACTGAATATAATGGGTGTTACTTCTGAATAGACAGGCATAGGATTGCACCCTTATACTATTACATATAATTTATTACTGTATTTACTCAAATCTAATGCTCATCTTTCCCAGCCAAATTTAGTCTCCAAAATCAGGGAGCATGTTAGATTCAGTGGTTAATTAGATTTGAGTAAATACAACATTTTTATTATAAGCATAGGGTGCGCACATTTGATTTGATGGCACATTATATTTGAGTAAATATGATAATTACAATAAGGGTACATGCTGCCAGCTCACAAAGAAATTGAGGACAAAGAAGGTTTTTTCAAGGATACAAGACTAAAAAAACAGGACATACCCTGGAAAAAGAAGACATATGGTTACCCTGTTACAGGAGAGAAAAATGGTTACTAGGAATTTGATCTATGGTGTTTTGCCAAAATAAGGCTACAGCCCAATCCTATGGGGTGGAATATGGGCTATCCAGTGGCATACTTAGGCAAAATTTCACCCGTGACAAGGACTGAAATTTTGCCCCTATCAAAACAGTTGGAAGGGATCCCAAGAGGATCCCAAGAAGGCTGGCTGGTGGGCAGGCTTTGGGTAGAGCAGCCTGGCAGCTGAAGGAATGGCATAGCTGGCTGCGGGGCATTGTAGCCGCCAAGCGGCTCTGAGCATTGATGGGATTCAAAGAAATTAACAACTGGTTCTATGCCCAACTAGCAACCACTTTTAAATGGCTATTTTTAAACTTTATATGTCCTATCTCTCGTTAACAACCGGTTCTATAGAGCCCACCACTGGCTCTGAGTCCTGGAGGACTGGGGTGAGGGTTGACCGGGCACCAGGTGGCAGTCTCCCAGCTCAGCCAGCAGACATTTTTGAATTGCGCGTGCTTTGGGTGTTTCCAGAGCTGATAACAGTGACACCGGCCTGGAGAAAGCTCCTTCCCCAGCTCCTAGCAGCAGCAGGGGAAGCGCTCTGACTCTTAGGGGGAGGAGCTTCCTCCAGGCCCACGTCACCAGCTCTGGGAACACCCAGAGCTGCACGCAATTCAAAAATGGCTGCCCTGGAGTACGCCTAAGGAGGAGCATGGGAGGGGGCGACGGGGGGGGGGGGGGCCACCAGAGGAGAGTCAGTGGCGTCCCTGGTACCCTGTCGCTCATGGCAGATTGCATCCTGTGCTACACCCTCGTTATGCCTCTGTGGCTATCCTATGGGCTTATAACGCTGGCAGCGTTGTTTCCCTGCTCATCAGAGGGCCAACTGGGTACGGTAGCCATTCCCAGCAGACTTAGTACTTAACAGCTGTAGTAGGTCCAGTGATTTACCAGTGATGGGAACCCCAGTAACCATCTACTGCAGTTGATTTGTAAAAGCACAAATCTCCAAGATTTGGGGATAAAAACATATGCTTTTTCACCAAAGACTTTGAAGGATACAGCTGTACTTCTGTGGACCACAATTTCAGTCCAAAAGATGGTTCCCCATGCCCCATGCCTTCTTATCAATATTCAGGAGTAAAACTATGGACTGACCAAACAATCAAGAAGTGGACTGCATCACCCTCCCTTTGGGGCTTCTGTTTCATAGTATAAGCTGGCTGGTTGAAAGGGAAATGCAGGATATTCAGGAGATGAATATATAGGGCAGATGGATTTACTTGTTAAGCAAGCTCAGCCGTGCAGAAGTCATTCTGGTTGAAGGATAAGTGCCTGTTTATTTGATCCATAATCATGCCAGCAGTTTTGTTAAGTAACTCAACTGCTTTAAAAAAATTTTTTAGTGCTGAAGTAAATCCACTGAATAAGGAAATCATACCCCCACATAAGAAGTACTATAATCATCTACACCTTCTGTTTTCTCATTACAGATTTATTTTGCTCACACAGCCTTCAAGTGGATAGAAAGAACTAATCTGGATGGCTCAGATCATGAAAAAGTTATCCACGTTTCAACTGAGAGACCTGAAGGGCTCGCTGTGGACTGGATTAACCGTAAATTGTATTGGACTGACAAGGGGTATGCAGCTTCTTATATTTATTACAGGGCATCTAATGCTGGTTTAAACCTTTATAATAATGACAGGGAGACGGGAATCATCGAAATAGTGTCCTAAAAGTACCAGCATATTGTGTCTGCTTAAGGCAAGGAATTGAAAAAAAGGCAGAAAAACATTAGTGTCACCACCTAATGATGAGGGATCCCATATTATATAAGCTGGATAAAAGCTATATTGAACACTGGATGGGAATTTGAATGGGAACAGTATTGGAAGAAACACTGCTAGATCCATTGACATGCCAAACTACCCATGAGGTTAAGCACATCATTAGAACTGCATGCTTATGTTTTCTGATGTGCTTACATTTTACATCATTAGAACTGGCATGCTTATGTTATCCTGAATAGGAACCATGTCGCTGGTCCCCTGACCCAGAACCATTGCAGGGGGACTGTAACCTTTGCTACCATTAGCAAATACAGGTATTCCCTCCTTTCTGGTGGTTTGTTTTCTGACAATCCACACTTTCAACACTTTTCAATTATATCTAGATCTCAATCATTCAATGCATGTTCCGCTCTTTCAACCCCTCTTTGGTATTCTAAAGGCCAAAATTGTCCTCCTCCTTGGTGTAGCTCCTGGTTTAATCCCATTCCCAAAAGAGTTAATGAGAATCAATTTGCAGAAATCTTTGTGTGCAGCAGGAATTTGCAAGATATAAGGGACATTTGCAATTTCCTAGTGAAAAAATAATTTGAAGCAACGTTTTAGAAATGAAAAAAATGGTTTTCACTTTTGGACAGTGCTGTGGTCCATCCAATAAGTGGGGGATGCCTGTACAGATTGGCTCCCCATCATCAGAACCCTATGTAGCAGGCATTAGTGGGAGCTTTTTTCCTGGACAAATACCATAGTTGATGCTGGAGTCAGGCGGGGGCTAACCTGCATTCAGACCATGGCATCTGAAAACAAAGAACTTCTCTTACCTCCACTACAGAACAAATCTCGCTTCCAATTCCTATTTTGCATGGAGAAGTTAGGCACATCAGCTATTTATGTGGAAAGGGATATAACTCCCCCCACCCACTGCTCACCCAAAGTCAGTATAGAGAATTCTGAGCTATTTGGGCCAACTGTCTGACTTAATAGAAGTCAAAGTTGAATGTTCAAATGACATGCTTAGTGTCATGTATCATTTGACCTTCAGTCTTTACAGACTCTCAGTTCAGGGCACCCATGAAGAAGTCGTCAATTTCAAATTAAATGGGGAAAATGGAAAACATGGCCCCACTAAAGCCAGGTCCTATAACACTGGCCTGTCTCTGAAAGGATATACACTCTATTACACACTCTAATACACATTCATATCAGCACAAGATTTGCATTGCCATTCATCAGTCTTGAAAGACTATGGTATTGTGCTTGACGCTATATGCGAAGCATGAAGGCCTGGGTAGATTGCTATGGAGGATAGGCTGTTACCCAAGCAGCAAATCCCCCCTCTCCACGCCAATGAATTAGTCCAATGGAAAGGCAGAGCCAATAAGATTGGATCCAGCTGGCGTCACAGAGCTGGGCTAAGGACAGGAGCTCACCCTGTCTTGTGGGGACCCGGGTCCTGAACCCTGGCCTGCTGGTTAACAGGCACAGTGTCTTAACCACTTGTGCTACCCACAGCCCTTACAAGATTTCTGATGGGGCTAAGTGAAGGTTAGAATTGCAGCCTTAATTACTAATCTACACCAGCTCCTAGTATAATCTGTTGCAAATATTATTATTATTGATAATGCATACTTGGTGCGCTGCAGACTCGAAAACTGGTTTTCCTGACATTACAACACATGGCAATGGGACAAGACAGCCACGAGAAATATTGAACAGATTCATAGGTGTAACTGACAATATGGTGGAGCAGACTCAGAGCAGAGTGAAACAGTCAGTCTTGTGCTTTGAAAAGAAATTGTTGCAATAATGTGTCTGCTTTTGCAGGAAGTCCCGCATTGAAAGCAGCAATCTAGATGGGATGCAGCGGAAAACAATAATCGAGAAAGGTGTATCTCATCCTAGAGGAATTGCTGTTCATCCATTTGCAGAGTAAGATGTCAATCATAATTTGAAACTGCCAGTAGAGAGTAAATACTTTAAAAAACCATTTTTTTTACCTTGGTTAGAGAAAGAGTGACCATATGTCATGACCAAAAAAAAGAAGACAAGGTCCCCCAAAATGTAGGACATTCAAGAAAAATATAGGACTTGACAATATAAAAGCTAAAACATTCATATATATTCTTTTCACATGGTTAATTTAAACACTATATATTGCATATTATTAAATTTAAAACTATTATATACAATTTATTATATTATTATATATTATATAATGAATTACATATAATTTATTAATCGCAAGAAGGCTGCATTCTGCCTGCGCACCAGGAAATGGAGGACAACAAAGATTCTTTTCCAGGACACAAGGTTTAAAATCCAGGACATGTCCTGTTAAAATGGGACATATGGTCACCCTGGGTTGGAAATCATGGGTCCTTTTTTCTGCATGACCTTACTGAGCTTGAGTGTGTGTCAGTCAAGATTGTGTCCAGTCAAACTGAAAAATTGGTTTTTAGAAAAACCTATATGGACACTGTGGAGTATTGCAACTTGAAGACAATTGGATGGAGTTGAGACAAAAGGGCTTGTGATGTGAAAGATGATACTGGAAATTGCTTAGTGAATTCCTTTTGTCATTTAGGAACAGGAGTAGCTATTATGTGATTTGCTTTATTAACAAAAAAAATCTTATGCTATCCCTCAATAATTTGGTTATCAAGATAGTTTACAAGTTAAAAATGAAAAGCTGTAGCTGGTAAAAGCAGCATTAAAACCACCTTAAGATTAAGAGCTTTAAAGACCTGGAAAATGAAATGTCTTGAGTTCCAAGAGATGTCCATGTCAGTGTCCCTTGGGTTCTCCAAGGGAATGTCAGCACTGCAAAAGTATTTCCCTTGCAATTACCCAGCTTGCTTCAAATGTCAGGGACTCCCAGAAGAGGACTTGCAAGGCTGACCCCAGTGCACACGTTTATAAGGTAACATGAAGGGGAAAATATGTATTAATTTGTGTTTTCCTCCAATAAAGGAAGCTATTTTGGACTGACCTGGGAATTGATCCACGGATTGAAAGGTCTTCATTGGAGGGCTCTGATCGTCTCATCATAGCAGCTACAGACTTGGTTTGGCCCAGTGGAATAGCAATTGACTATTTCACCAACAAGTTATACTGGTGCGATGTGAAAAAGTCTGCCATTGAGACAGCAAACCTGGACGGTTCCGAACGTCGAATTGTCACACAGAATCATGTAGGTGAGGCTTTGGGGTTGATAGTTTACTTTTGGTAGGTGATGTTGTCTATCATGTGAATACATATCTCATTGCATTTTTTCCAGAGAGATATGCATGCAGGAAAGCATTTGAAAAAAGTATCCCAATTCATATTCTGTTCTCTCCCAGCTAATCATTTGAGTTAGTGGATCAGGGTGAGGGGATGTCAGACTGATCTGCAGTGAGGACACATTTCCTTCCCCCTCCAATATAAGTCCTTGTCAAGAGCTTTGCATTTTTTTCTTTCAAAGTGTTATGAAAATTAATCAAAGGTGGTACAGGAGCCAAAATATTCATGATCCCCCTGTGGCACAAAATTTGCACTGAATATATGAAAGCTTTGCATGCACTGTTATTTGTGCAAGCCTTCTTCTGCCACCTAGTGTCACTCTTGCTAATGAGAAGCAGATTCCAGCATCACTTTGAATACTTGATTTTCTGCTTTATTTAAGTGGGCCCAAAAATTTATCCTAAGATTAGATTTCCTGATTTGGATGCAGAAATTATTTTTTTCATAATTTTCTAGGGCTTAAGTTGCATCTCTTTACAGCCATTCCTAGGTTGCCAAACTGTGTGATCCACCAGTGGGTCATGATCAGTGAAGGGATTCAAAGAAATTAACAACCGGTTCTCTGCCCATCTGGCAGCCACTTCTAAATGGCTATTTTTAAACTTTATATGTCCTATCCCTCATTAACAACCGGTTCTATAGAGTACATGCGAACCTGCTGGAGCCCACCACTGGTCATAATCTATTTTGGGGAGGGGGGGTGTCAAGAAACTGACAGGGAAGATTAGGCTATGTGTTTCAAGGGTTAAACAATTGGGCTACCACCTGATCCCCTCCAAATGTGACTGGAGCTTCATTTGCATCGAGAGGGTGTTCTGAGGACTGGGGACCATACAAACACCATGTATGTTCAGTGACTTTTAAATATATATATATTTGTGTAATTGCAAAGAATTATCTGTATATATGTTCTAGGTCATCCATATGACATTACAGTGTTTGAAGATCATATTTGGTTCTCTGACTGGGCTCGGGCTTCCTTGTTGAGAGTTGATAAGAAGACTGGCCAAAATAGGGTCCGCCTTGGAGGCGGTATGCTAAGACCTTCATCATTGGTTGTCATTCATCCTCTAGCAAAACCAGGTACATCTCGATGTGCACTCAATTTGATGCCTGTCTGTGGTGTAATGTGAGGTCATTTGTTGTATATTTCAGAAGCAGAACATTTGAACAGGTTCTGCCTGGCAAGAACTGTAAATACAAGGCCTATTCAGTTTGACATCATGGGCTTAATACTATAATAAAGGGATACAAGAGGGAGCAATAATTTGAATAGGTAGCAATCCCAAAGCTGCTCAAGTTATTAAATAAACATTTAAAAAAATAATTCTGAATTTTATGCCTTAATTTCACAAATCAGAAAGATTATGTCTCAATTAAATGTATGTGCAAGAAGTGCAGTTTCCCACAGCCTTTATGAGTCCCTGTTGTCCCATTAGAAACTATCTCTGCACTTTGTGTTTCAAATACACTTCCATGACATTAATTTATCACTAACCAACTTTATAATTACAGCTGCTGCAGTAAATCCATGTATCTCTTGCATTCTTCTAGCTTCAGATCCTCTTTTGATGTCCAAAGAGGGAGGGCCAACTAACAAGACCTTGGCTGTTCGAACTTTCTACCATCATCCACCTCTTATCAATGCCTATGGAGATAGAAGTGAAGGAGATGACCTACAGACCAAGCAGATGCTGACCGCTGAAATTGTGGTGTCTGGTGGTAACAGCTACAATTTCCTACTGTGTTGTGATGGCTGCTATAGCCTGTGATGGACGAAAAGGTTGATAGGAGCCACACAAGGTTGCCTGCCACTGGAAAGTGTAGCAACTCTGATCCAGTGTTATTGCTTTTCCAGAAATATTTAGCATTAGATAGCATTGGTAGGATCCAGGTGCCTACTGTATTTTCTCCCAGTACAACTAGCAGAGATAGTGGGATCACCACCTGTGATTGGATCACTTGCAGATATTTATACTTATACTGTAGACAAACAGACACTGTATAAATAAATCCAGATAGAGGGGCAATTGAGATCAGAGGCAAGCTAATGATGAGGTTTCGGTAACCTTTCCACAAGCACTTTTTAAAATTCACCTCACCCACACCCTTTTGATTTACTCTACAAGACAAATATAACACCTGTAGGTTTCTGAGTTGCCCTATGTAGGAAACAGCAATCAGAGGCAAGTGTGCAGGATGATTCAAATTTTTAAAAATGGTTTATGTGGGGTGAGAAGGACTGATCCCCTATTTTTTCCTTTTAAGAAACTGCGGAAGGTCTGATCGCAGGTCTTCTAGCAGCTGTAGTTTGACTATAGTAGTTTTGACTATTGGATCACAAAGCTGCAGGGCAGAATATTTGTTTAGGATACAATCCTAACAAATTTAGGCCAGCCTAACTCATCTGGCATATCTTCCCAAAATGGTGTGGGGATGTTGGTGTATGCCTATGCACTGGTCTAATCTCCTCCCTTCCTGGAGTGCTGCAAAAGTACCTTACAGTTTAACTAATGTTGACCTAAGTGGAGATTAGGATTGCAGCTTTAGGGCTCAATCCAGAGTAACTACAGGGAGCTCTGACATAAAAACAATTTACTCTGGATTGCAATATGAATTTCCCATAGGTTTTAACTAGGTGGTGCCATAACTACGTTGACGTAAATGTCTCTTACGTGCTCCCGTAGTTACTCTGGATTGTAGGGTTAATCCTGTAGTATCTTATCCACTGCTTTTTGCCTTTCTTTAGGCAAATGGCAATCAAATGGTTATTTTGGCTTTTTATCCGGTTATTTGCTTATCATGATCTACCTTATAACAAAGCAACTGTAATGCAGACAAGTTTAAAATATAGAAAGTTACAGAAGTAAGAAACTAGTTCCAAGCTTAAATTGTCGTGCATACATTGAAAGCCATGCTTGTTTGTAGCAACAAAGTAGGCAATTAAATATGGCTGTTGGCTAAGAACGTAACAAAAAGCTTGCTGAACTGGGCCACAAGACCATCTGGTCCACTTCCATAGTGGACCACCAATGGCCTTTGGGAAGGCTACAACTAAGAGCAAAAATGTTTATTTCACTCACGTTATTGCTCCCAGCGGAGGCATTTTGCTGCTAAAAGTAGAGGTAGCCACATAGCTCTTTTGACAAGTAGCCATTGATAGGATTGTCCTCCATGAATCAGTCCAATCCATGTTTTAAGCCATCCAAGCTAGCCATCCACAGTCTAGTTATGTGATACGGGCAGAACATTGTCTCTGATTAGTCAAATGCAATTAACTATTCCAATCACATTAACTACAGAGTCCACTGGAGTGAATAACGCTTTATTTTATGCCATAGATCAGAATGACTGTTCAGACTTGGAATGTCCCATCAATGCCGAATGCATTTTGAATGAAGAAGGTGCTACATGTCAGTGTCAGACAGGGTTCACCATGGAGGGTCACTTGTGCTATGGTAATGCCAGTTTCCTAGTATAATTCTAATTAGAAGTCTCTTTAAATTCTAAAGAAATTAAAGCATTCTAAACTAAACTTTTTAAAGAACTCTAAGCAGTTGATTCTTAAACTTTTTTCTAAAACTTGTTTAGAAAACAAGTCTATCTATCAGGCTAACCTTGAATGACCCTCACCATCATAAGTTTGCTCAGTCCTTTAACTTACAGTATTTCTTTACACATTTTGATCTTAATCAGGAAAAAAATATCTTTTTACCCGACTTAGATCTGTCAAAATATTCTTTCAGTAACTTTTCCTGATTTTAACTACTATGGTTCTTGTAGATGTTGATGAATGCGCTTTCAACATGGACCAGTGCGATTGGCGCTTGGCAAGGTGTGTCAATACTGAAGGCAGCTATGTATGCCAATGCATGGTGGGATATACTGAAGATGGGCTTCATTGTTCTGGTGAGCTAATGAGTTGGTGGCTCTAGTTGCTTTCCTTGTAAATTTACAATTGCCTTTGAGATAATTTGTCCATATTTCACAAAGAGATAGTGCCACCACCAGAGTTGGCATAGAGGACTGAGGGCACAGTCCTAACCCCTAGTAAAGCCAGCACATGTCCCATCATGAATTCCATGCTGGTGTGGGACAGCATGGAATTTTTATAGTAATAGTGAGTCAGTTACAGGAAAATGATAGGGGAAAATACTAGAAAATGATAGGGGAACTTAATTTAATCAGAATTTAATTAAATTCTGTAGCTCAAATTTTATACATGGAATGCTGGAGAGAAAATAATTCTCTATATGAAAGAATGGGAAAAAAGGATGGACTTTTGTCATTATGGCAAAATTAATAAGCTGATTGCAAATCAAGGGTGCAATCTTAACCCATTTAGGCCAGAGCAACTCACCTGTATCTCCAGTCTTGCAGTGGTGTGGGAAGGCTGGTGCATGTCTGTGCACTGGCCTAACCCTCCCACAAGCAGCACAGAAGTGTCTTATGACACTTTTGTGATGCTCCCAGGCCATCACAGGACTTTTATTTTGCATAACTGGTAGGTTAGGATTGCACTACAATTTTATTAATCTCCCTTTTGTGATTTTATTGAAATGCAATTTCTCATCAAAATGGCAAATTGTATCGTAATTTAACTAACATCTATTCATTGATACACATGTTTAAAAAGATGTTACTTTAATATGTAATCATATAGGTGTGAGCCACTAACAGCACAATCCAGAGCAACTAATCTGTCCACATAAGAGCCGTTAGGTTGCCCTATCTAACACTAGGTTGGAGCAACTGCAAGATGCTCCAGCCCAGTTACTCTGGAAGAGGCTTAGGGCAGAGCAAGGCAACATAGGGTGCCCTAAGAGAGGTGGACCTGCTCTGCCCTAACTGGGGCAGCCTAAGCAGCTCAGGAGAGGCATGTTGAGGGCATCTTTAGCATTGCCTAGGGCAGAGCAGTTACTCTGTATCCAAAGCCTGTTTCCAAAGGCTATTTCCAGTTCCTCAGAGATATACCACCTCAGGAGCAGGTATAGTAATGAGTAGACCCATAGGGGTCCATGATAAGGCCCGAGTAAGAATGGCAGTGTTGACCAAAAATCTGAGTTCTTGGCCAGCCTAGGTGCAACCCCTGCCTCTCAACCTCAGGATATGGAACAAACTACGGCTGCCCACAAACCTCAGGATACAGCAGGCCACTCCAAGAAGCCCCTTGTATTCACTGTAGAATGTACTGGCATCTCATCAGGGACTCCTTATAAGGCAGGCACCCAGTGGTGTCACTGGTGCGGCTGGTGTGGGCTGCATTGGGTGATGCGCTCCGTATGGGGTGATGTGCCGGAGGAGTTTGACTGTCCTTTGGCAGGCCCCGGGCGTCAGCACACCCATTCAGGCCTGCTCCAAGGCGGAACAGCAGCCAGAAGCTGCCACTTGTCTGAGGAGCTGGCCTGAACGGCCATCTGAGGTGCACTGCGCAGAAACACACAGCATGCTGAACAGCTTCAGAGGAGACTTCCTTAGAGCAGAGAAAGTCCGCGCCTCTGCACAGCCATTCGGCCTCACTCAGGAGGCGGAGCGGCAGCCGAATGGCTTCAGAAAGAGTACTGCACAGGCACCAACTCTGACGCCTGCACAGTCTCCCCCGAAGCCAAAAGGCTTCAGAAAAGTACTGCGCAGGTGTCAGAGATGGTGCCTGCGCAGTACTCTTTCTGAAGCCAGTTGGCTTCAGAAACAACTGCGCAGGTGCCAACTTTGGTGACTGCGCAGTCCAGGTGGGGGGGGGGGCGCGCATCCCAGGGATGACGCACAGACTTCCGCACCAGGTGATGTGCAGAGTCATATCACCACTGTAGACACCACAGCTGTTCCTTGTTCAGTGTGATCTGAGGGGTGTCTGCTCAGGAGCAAGTCTTCCCCTTGTGTCAATTACTTAGCATGCTCTGGAGCAGTTAGGGCAGCCCAGGCTTCCTGACTCTCTGGATTCAGCATAACTTTCTGCTCTGGATACAGAATAGTTAGGAGAGTGCAGTTAGGTCAGAGCAGGCTGAATTTGCTCTGGATTGTGTCCTAAATGACTGGGATATATTTTCCAGTACTCATTGTTATGTGATTAGGTTGTTAAGGGAACATTCAGCCAATCTAGTGCTTCTGAATATATACTTCCTGCCATATACTCTCAGGCTGAGTAGGCTATTGGAAATAGACTACTTCTTTGCATCGAGAACCTCTTTGTTGTATACACACACTGCTGCAGGCTGTGGGAGATCTGTCTGTCCCTTTAAGGTCCTCTTTGAACTATTACAATCGAGAAGAAGATTCAGGGTATTGAGAACAAGGACGAGCAGATTCAAGAACAGTTTTTATCCAAGTGCAGTACTGAGTTTAAATGCAGGGTTGTAAGTTTGTGTGGAATTTAATTGCTGGGAGCAATGGGGTATTTATATTTGTATAGAGATTGTTGTATGGTTAGTTGTGTTTATTTTAGTTTCTTTTTTAGTGGTGTTGTCCAGTTTTACCTTGGGGAAGAGCACCTCATTTCGTTGCACCCAGTTGTGAGTGCAAGGACAAATTAATTCTTCTTATCTTATCTTATCTTTATTGTGCCTTGAACACCATTGTATATGCTGTCCATTGTTAAGTGAGAAGTTGTTAAGTGGTACATGCCTGTAATTGAAAAAGAATTTCAGAAACACAGCATTGTCCAATCCATATTAGGTATACTATGGAAAGCAATAACAGATGAAGGCTGCAATCCTAACCACACTTTCTTGGGAGTAATTACTGTTGAACTCAATGGGACTTACTATTGAGCAAACATGCTTAGGATTGCACTGAAAATCTGAGGTTTTCTTTGCAGTTCAGCCCAGTAAAATATGATATGCATTAATCTATATATATAAAACTGAAATGTGACTGACTGACTGACTGACTCACTAACTCACTCACTCATCAATGCCCAGCCAAAACTGCCGGGCCTTGAAGCGTGAAATTTGAGTAGGCTGTTCCTTCAATGATGGAGGCACCCATTAAGAACCGGTTTTCAGAAATTCCAACCAGAAGGGGGTGTAAAGGGGTGCAATGCATTTTCCTGTTGTCCTCCAACAATGCGCATGGGGAACAATGTGCAAGGGGGGGTTGATGTGCAGTGGGGGCAATGGTGTACGGGGGGGATTTTACTCCTGCAACACTGGTACGTTTTCGCTAGTGTATTTATAATCCTTATGTAAATTGGCCTGTAGGGCCTTACATGCTAATGCTAAACTTTCAAGATATAAAAGGTATTTGGCATTTATTATTCCCTCCTTTTAGGGACTTTCTCCACAATCTGATGTTCAACATCAACAGCTCATCAATATACAAAGACCCCCCCAGCTGTCAGTGGGATGTTTTTTCTCCTTTTGTTTGGCAGCTCTAATGGAAGGGTGAAATGGATGACCCAATAGTGATTTATTGGAAATCTTTACTGTGCATATAAACGAAAGCAGGTATTGAGTCAGCTGTAATACTCATCAAATAATTTGATGTTAGTTTAATAGTCATGAGATTCAGAGTGCTGACATTTCCAATCTGAGTACATTTAAAGCCGTGTTCATAATCAGATTCACTGATCCCTTATAGCTAAAACGTGAGGTCTTACGTTAAACCACCCGTATACTGTTGAAGAGTATTTTTTCCTAGTTTTGTATTGAATGACAAGCATGAGGACCAGCATTTGGCAATTTGTCCTCCTAATCCTGTGCTGGGTCCATTGCAGACATCCAGCACAATCCAGAGTAACTATGTGAGCTCTTACGTCGATGTAAGAGACGTTTACGTCAATGTAGTTATGGTGCCACCTATGGGAAACCTATGGGAAATGCATAGAGCAATCCAGAGTAAATTTTTCCTTACGTTGACGTAAGAGCTCCCGTAGTTACTTTGGATTTTGCTGATTTGGAACCAGCTACCACTGATCCACCTCTACCTCCCACTCCCTCTTTACTTGTTGGCATATACAGTACTGTACTCTGATTCACTTAAACCAATAAAAATCTTGGTTTTTTATGTTTCAGAATATGTCTTCTCATCAACCCCTGCAACCATTGATGAGTCTACACTATCTACAGAAGATTATCCTATTGGGTGCCCACCATCTTATTGTCTCCATGAGGGAGTTTGTATTTATTTTTCAGATCTGCAAGCTTATGCATGCAAGTAAGTGCGGAACTGTTCTGATATTTTCATTTGTCCATTTCTTCTCAGATAATATGGAGACCGTTAAAATATTTGATCATGTTGACCAGCAATTTTAACTATGCCGTGGAACAATGGTGTGCCACGAATGGTCTGCAAGTGTGCTGTGGGTGTTTGGGGAAAGGTACAGCCATCGGGAGATGTGAGACCCTACTAGCAGCACAGTGTGCCCTTTTACAAGGCCAAAAGTTGAAGATGTTCTTGACCATTTTAATGTCTTCTCAGTATGCTATGAGATTAAAAAAGTTGAAAATCACTAATACAGACATGGGGTTACAGTTTTTTTTTTAAATTACACCGCCTCCTTCCCATCATATTAGGTCATCTGAGGAGGCTCCTCTACAAGTGCCACCATTGAACCAAGTGAGAGCAGGGTAACCATATAGAATGGAGGACAGAGTGCCTCAGCCTTTAAGCAATACATAGGGGATTTAGCAGATTTAACTCAGCATAGAAGAGTTTAAAAAGCAGCGCCTGCCTAAATTCCCTCCTCTGTGCAATGCTTAAAGGTAGAGGCACTCTGTCCTCCATTCTATATGGCCACCCTGAGTGAGACGGGTGGCAGTTCAGGGGCAAAACTTCTCTGTAATGTAGATTTGGACCCTATAACCATCTGTTTTTGAGGTTGATGCATGTACGCATGTATGCATGATGCATAAAAGAGTTTAAAAAGTGGCACCTGCGCAATTTCTATACAATGGTTAAAGGAATGGGCATTTTTTTAATGGATCTGTTCATTCTGCATATACAGTGCTGTTCTAAATATATGCACAACTGAGAAGGTATACATTTTTTACATGTGACTGTTGTTTTTACAGTTCTGCAGTAGATGGCAATGTTTCCTCATTCATAACCAAGACATGCACCCTCTACAATACAGAGGAGAAACTAACCTTTTCCCCAAGCTACAACCTAAATGATTTGCAGTTTATTTTGACAAGCATGGTTGTGTTACAAAATTATCAGTATGACTTATGCAGGGTCAACAATATAGTTCAGAATACTGTATATAGTCTTCATATATGCTTTCTGATTGGTGATATAGTTATGCACCATAGCATTTAGGTTGGACTAGATGCCCTACTGGGTCCCTTCCCACTCTATGATTCTATAAGACTATCCTTCAGAGCTTCAGGGTGCTACTTCTAAATGAAAGGTGTGATTAGTCCAGGGTGTCCAGTGAAACTTACAGAACAATTCTATGCATGTTTACTTGGAAATAAGTGTTGCAGTATCTGGCGGAACTGGATTGCTGCCTTGGAATGCTCTCTTTTCTCTATAAGAAAATGAAAATATAATTTGTTTCATTTTTATCAACAGGATGTATTTTTGTTAGATTCCTGTACATTAGTTTGATATAACATTGCTTAAAGAGGTCATACTATGGTTGTTCAGCAGGAGATGGTTGTTCTGAATGTATTCCCATGAGAAGAAAATAGGAAAAGTCAAATCTTGCCTTTGACATCTAGTTGTTTGCTGACTTCTTGGTGTTGGGGTTTCTTTAAACATATGATGGATGATCCATGTGATCCTCCACCTGCAAACTGTGACATTTGCATTCTTCCTTGGTACCTATTCTGATATCTATATCTTCATCTGTTTTTCTCCAAGCTGTGTGAAAGGCTACCTGGGCGAGCGCTGTCAGTTCAGTGATTTGGAGTGGTGGGAACAGCAACATGTGAAGCAAATCAAGACGCAAAACATTGCAACAGCCGTTTGCTTGACTCTCATGTTCCTCCTCCTCCTCCTGGGAGTTCCTGCTGCCTGCTGCTATAGGTAGAGCTATCTGGAAAGAAGTTATTTGGTTCTTGGTTCTGCTTATCATCAACTTTTCCTTTGTTTTAATGCACTTAATATATTGCTTATGATGTATGTGTAATTCTCATAATTTGGGTGTGCATTTTTGTCAGGCAGTGCATGTTTTGCCTTTGACAACTATCCTCTCCCCTTTTTGGTTTTATAGAAGGAAGCATTTAAGTGAGAGTGTTTGGGAGCTGTTTCTTGTTAGCATGTCCTCCAGTTGTTTAAAAAAAATTAGGGTGTGCTTTTCTTTGAATACATATATTTTTAATTATAAGAAATCTATATGCTGTTTGCTTACAGGAAAAATGAGGACAGTGAAAATTTTTTTAAAGGACAGAAGGTAAAAAAGAGAACATGTCCTGGAGAGCATGGATCTCATGTCACTTCTGGTTTGATCCAGTGGTGGGCTTCAGGGGGTTCTCACAGGTTCTATAGAACCCTTTGCTAATGAGCGCCTGATTCTGAGAACCAGTTACTAATGGGACATTGTTGTTCTATGGACACAGAACCTATTGTTAATTTAGGTTATTAGGACATAGAACCTATTGTTAATTTATTTGAATCCCACCACTGGTTAGATACTGCTGTGCATGGGAATGATGACATGAAATCAAGGTCAGACTGAACCACCAATTTCTGCAGTGTTGAGACTATGGCTACAATTCTAACCTCCACTTAGGCCAGCCTAAGCCCCAGCACAAGTCCTGTGCTGACCTGGGGGTGTCACTAACCCTACTATCCAGAGTAACTATGGGAAGACATAAGAGGCACTTACTCTGGATTTCACTATGCATTTCCCATAGGTTTCCCATAGGTGGCACTGTAACTACATCAGTGTAAAACGTCCCATAGTTACTCTGGATTGTAGCCTAAGTGAACTTGCACTAAGGCTACCATTTTAATGTGCTTAAAATACTGAAAGAGTTTATAATTTTAACGCCTTGAATTCATGCACTCTTTTTGGAAGTTGTTGTTGCTACTACTGCTAACAACCTGTTTCCATTCAAAAAACAAAACTAGAAAGTCATTGTTTTGCCCTGATTTACTTTCCTCCGTTATCCGAATGGTTTTGATCAATATAACTGTTTATCTTGAGAGCAAGTTTTCAATTACATGCTCTGCTGGGTTTGTACTACAGCTATTAGTAGCATAACTAGATCAAAATGAAACCACTGATCTAAATCCCCTTTTAACTGGAGCCCAGAAACCAATATTTGGATTGGGATTGCTATTTCATTTTTACTCGTACACGGGCTGTATTTTAAGACATATTGATTAAGTTCCATGAGCGGGTCAGTAAAAGTCCTTCCATCCATCCATAAAACATAAACCCATATTGCCCCTTAATGTGACAGTTGTGGTAATAAAAGATGAGGTAATAAAAGTTTTAAGACTTTTATGAGGCCTCTTCTATCTGTGTCTCTCTCTTCTGCAACTATGTTTACCCCTTCAGAGCATTTATAACGTAGACTGTGGAAGGATAAAACTTCACAGTCAATTGATAGGTAGAAAAAGAAATTAATAAATAATTAGGTTGATGTAGCCCATTTGATGGTTAAGAGTGTTTAATGGCCCAATCTTATCCAGCTTTCCAGTGTCAATGCAATTGCGGTGCAGCCTCAAGGTAAAGGAACAAAAATTCCCTTCCCTTGTAGTGACCTCTGAGACAGGACCTGCTGGCATCGCAGCATCTGTGCTGAAAAACAGGATAGGATTGAATCCTCATATACATTATCTCATGCAGGAGATTAGGCTAGATGACATGGTTGGTCCCTTTCTGCTCCATGATTCTATGAGCTCAAGCATGATGTGCTTTTAAAATAATAGGAATTTTATAATTTATAATTTTATAAGTATTTCAGCGATTAAGACTGTCAACCAGTAGGCTGGGGTTCGAAACCTAGATGCTACAAGTGAACTCCCATCCCTTACCCAGCTCCTGCCAACCTAGCAGTTTGAAAGCAGGGAAATGCAAGTAGATAAATAGGTACCACCTCCGTGGGAAGGTAACAGCATTCCATGCAACTTGGCGTATAGCCATGGAAGCCATCTGACCATGGAGATGGCTTTGGATAGCACTGGCTCTTTGGCTTAGAAATGGGGATGAGCACTGCACCCTACAGTCGGCCACAACTAGCAGTAGAAGCTGCAGAGAAACCTTTTCCTTTAACTTAATTTTATAACAGCCCAATCCTATACAACACACCATGTGGTGATGTATCTGTGCCAACAGGTTCTTGCTATTTTTGCTGCTGGAATAGGTACTTGGCTCAAATCTAAGTGGATCTAAGAAGGCAGATTGAGGTCAGGACCTTTGCCGATGTCATGCAAAGGGAGGACACTTTAGAAAAGAGCCTGATGGTAGGAAACACTGAATGCAAAAGAAGGGGACGGCAGAAGATGAGGTGGTTAGACAGTGTCACCAAGGCAATAAACATGATTTTGGAAAACTTTGTAATCCAATGGTGGCTAGGGGGATCTGGCGTGCTGCAGTCCATGGGGTCACAAAGAACCAGACATAACAACTAGAATATCAGTAGCGTTGCTGCTGCTGCTATCTCACCTTCCAGACCCCATTCCACTGGGTTCTCTACTTGTTCTCTTGCACCAGGCTCTGTGCCAGGGTGACCATCTGTTCTCTTTTCCCAGGACATGTCCTCTTTTATAGCCTTGTGTCCTGGAGAAAAACCTTCATTGTCCTCCATTTTTTGTGAGTTGGCACATGTAGCCTTCTTGGAATTACAGGTAATTACAGGTAATTACATACAGGTAATATGTAATATTTTTGCATTTAATAATAACATAATGTTTAAATTAACCACTTAAATTAAATTAAGGCTGTAATTCTAAATACACTTTCCTGAGAGTAAGACCCAATGAATACAATGGGGCTTACTTCTGAGCAGACATGGTTAGGATTGAGCTCTAACCCCCAAATCCAGAGCAACTATGGGAGCACGTAAGAGACTTTACATGCATCCATAGTTACTGCACCACCTAGTGAAAACCTATGGGAAATTCATATTGGAATCCAGAGTAAGTTGTTTTTACACTGGAGCAAGGACTCCCTGTAGTTACTCTGGATTTTGCCCTAAGTGTTTTTAGCTTTTGTCAGGTCCTTTATTTTTCCTGGGTGTCCTACATTTTGGCCATGCTTTTTTCTCTTTTGCCATTATGACATATGGTAACATTTTTGGTTATGGTCAAATATTGTGATTATGACATATTGTCCCAGCTGCTGGGAAACTTGGAGGAATTGCTTCTAGCTTCTTGTGGTGGCGGCCTGGCTCTGTTATAAGGCACCTTTTGTGGCAGCTGAAAAGGATCTTATGCTGGAAAATGGCCATCAGTCATACAATCTGTATTGTCTTGCAGTGGAATGCAACAGATTTCAATCCTATCATTATAACATCTTATGAGACACTGTGTTTACATTTATTTCACGTGTTCATAATACTTCTGTCTTGCTGTCTGGAAAGAGGATGAAACTCCTCCTTGTTTTCAGTCTTATAGTGATGAAACAAAGTGCAGCTGCCCACCCAACTGAGTGTCTGTGTCTTGCTGTATGGACAGCGTTTTTCCTTCCCAAGGGCTTTTCACATCTTCAGGAATTTTGTTTTACAGTAGACAACAGCAACTCCATCAGAAGGATCCTTATTCAGGAGAAATCAAAGACATCAGCAGCAGTGCCGACAGTGAGAACATGAAGCCCTCAAACAAGGAGCCTCTGGTAATTCTATATGAACGTGGCTGGTGAGAGAAGGAGGAAGGATCAAAGAGCATTAGCGATCCATGAGATTATCCATCAAACAATTCACATCTTAAATATATTAAATAACTGCTGGGGTCATCAAGTACTTTGCTATGGACCCTGATTCCTCTTACCTCATTGTTATGTTATCCTTCAAAGTTCACAGCTGCCTGAACGCGTTGCAAGCAGGAGACAATGTTATTGTTAGCTCCGCGCACAACAGTTGGAGCTACGTGTTCTAAATTAAGGAATGCCAGGGTGATGACATGAGATATCGGTGACTGATTCTCACCACAGAGATGTAAATGGGGTTTGTTCCTTAGAGACTGTGGCTGCAATCCTGCAACCTGTTAGGCCTGTTTACTCCCATCCACGTCCATAGGCACCAGCACGGTTAACCCAATGTAGAACTGCAATCCAACCCAGAGGATATTTGGACTGGAGGAGGCCTTTGTATCAGAAACAGCTTTGAATTTATTTGTATCAGAATGAGCTGATGAGTAAAACAAAGAGAATGAGAAATGAACCAATGAGATCTCCTTATATTACTCATTATCTTTTACACGAATATTTATTTTATTGCAAACTCCCACTCCAGGCAGAATAAATGTTATATGTTTCAGCCAAGCACATTATGCTTGCTCCTTGCAGTGTTTTCTACATGAAAAACATCTTCTGTGAACCCATCCAGCCTATCTGCAGCCAGACACATGCAATCGAACTTCAACCACTTATTCATTCTCAGCTGCTCAATTAACTGAATAACATCTGCTGTTAGCTCCAGTTTTCTCTATAGTTAATTTCAACTACTAATATAATTTTCATTGAGAATGGAGGTTAATTAAACATCTAAACACTGGACTGAATCAACAAAATCAAATCTAATCTGCTGTGACATAATTTTGTGACATAATTTTTGACATTACTTTGATGGATGCAGGAAAGGTCCATTTCATGAAATTATCAGATTCACTTGTTAAGAATCCAAAATCTTGGGGGACTATTTCCCTCCCAGATTTAGACTGCAATCCTCACCTCCACTTAGGCTGGCCTAAGCCTTGGCATAAGTCCTGTGCTGACCTAAAAGTGTCACAAAAGTGCAGTAAGACACTTCTGCTCCACTCCATGGGTAAGGGTTAGGCCAATGCACAGAATACGCCGACCTCTACATCATCTACATCTACAGTATTTATATACCGCTTTTCAACTGAATAGTTCACAAGAAAATTAAAAAATTAATAGCTAATTAATAGCTAATGGGTTCCTGTCCCAAAAGGGCTCACAATCTAAAGTGCAAAAAGAACACCAGCAGAAGCCACTAGGACAGACATTGCTGGGGTGTGGAGGGCCAGTTACTCTCCCCCTGCTAAATAAAAGAGGAACACCCACTTGAAAGAGTGTCTCTTGACCAGGGTCTACACACCATTACAGAAAGATAGGCCAGGTGAGTTAGGCTGGCCTAAATTTCTCAAGATTGCACCTGATGTATGGATGTGCATAAAACTGGAAAGGAAATGGAGAAGGGTTTGTAAGAGACCAATAAAATGTTAATTGAGAAGAATTCTGAAGGTCTTCTGGCTGAACCCCCTGCTCAGGGCAGGCACCTGCACATATTCATTCTTGCATACATTTAAGATCCCCCCAAGCATTATGAGTAAATACTCATACATTAAAAATTTATTTAGAACCCATATAGAAAGACTGTAGGCACATAATGAACCTGATTCTTAATCAGCTAAAGGCTGGTGTTATCATATGCAAGCAAAATTGAAATAAATATGAGCTTTTCTGCTCTCATTCATTTCATTCCCACAAAATGACCCCATATCTAATGACTGGTGTGTCTGTTTTTATTTCATAGTTAATTGTTGTAATGGAATCTGATGACCCCAACAGAGACAGAGCTACTGGAGTAACTGAAAACGAGAAGGAAGATCTTGGCTATTTCTGCATTTCAGAGTCCTGTAAGTAGGATTTTCATTGGGGACTGTATTCAGATCAAGGAGTAAGGGCGCAATCCAGAATAACTATGGGGAGTCCTTGTTCTGACATAAGAACAATTTACTCTGAATTGCAATATGAATTTCCTATAGGTTTTCACTAGGTGGTGCCGTAACTACATCAACGTAAAGGTCTTATGTGCTCCTGTAGTTACTCTGGATTGTAGGGTAAGAGAAACAAGATGCAGCTTTGAATCTCGGAGTATTTTAAGTAATTATGGCATAAAATCTTATTTTTTCCTCTTGCATCTTGCCTATCTTCCAAGTAACCCAAGACAGTTTGTCTTCTCCCATTTGTCCTCACAGCAATCTCATAACTATTTTTGAGTTTTAATGCCAAGTGAAAATATCCTTGGTCCACTCTATCATGCTGGCATTCATGAATTCCCTATGTATGAATATAAATCTCTGCAGGCACATGTAGGGAGACAATTTGAATAACTGTCTCTTTTTTGTTGTCCAGCTTGAGCTATCGAAACTTGGACCACCACTGTTGGCAAAAGAAGAAATGGAGTATGTGTCTCTCAACAGTAGCATGAGATACCCCAAATCCCTTCCTAGTCATGTGCATCGGAGAATGACCTTTAGCTGCTTCAGTGGAATGCCTCTGCCTAACTTCTGGAAGGTTATTCTGACCCCACTCCTCACCTTGTGCAGTCAGTTAATGCAACTAGATTAAAAAGTTGATCAACAAAGCCTAACATGGAACATTGAGGGCTCATTAGATAACGGAAATCTGTGTTCTCTGGAAACATTATATAAAACAGCATATTAAAAACATCAAAGTAAATCTCGCGTATGCACATAGTAGCATATGTGCAAAGGGAAGGCTGCAATCCTAAAGACACTTTCCTGAGAGTAAGACCCATTTAGCACAATGGGGCTTACTTTTGAGTAGACATAGGTAGGATTGTGCCCTTAATGTGCCCTCCATGAACAGGCTAAAATAGTTTCAATACTGCTTCAAAGTCCATTGTGTTAACTTGCGTCAGTGGATAATTGACAGAGGAGAGAATTCTGTATTGATGGCAATGACTCATTTGAATTATTATATGAATTATTTTATAGTAACTAATTTCTGCATGAACACAATATGAAAAGGAAAAATGCAAACAAGAGGATAAAAGAAGATTACAGAAGGAAGGCAAGGCCCTCCAAAATTGAATTGAGGACTAATCCCATTTTAAATGGAAATTTTAACAGAAATAGGAATAATTTCTCGGAATGGGATTAGGTTTAAAGCAGTGATATCATCATCTATTTTTGAAGAACCATGTAAGGTTCATGTTTAGGATGTATTCTCAGCATTCCAAAAAACGAGTTAGGTGCTATTTCAGGGACTCTTATTGATCTTCTAGTGAAATTCTTATAATCAAAAAAGTAATACTGGAGCATTTAATGTAGTTAAATCTGTATTTATGCAGTAAATAGTGGGTGTTGGTCCGAGGAGACCTACTGGTAACAAGGTGTTTTGTGGAGAAGTAAGGAAAACTTTTAGTTACCTCTCAACAGGTCATTCGTTCACTCCCCTAAAAGTGTGCAAACATGCTCAAGCAATAGCCTTGCATTCTAGGGCCTAGCAGGGGATAGGGTAGGGCCATAAGTTATATAGGAGCCAGAAAATCCCAGAAAATCAAATTTACTGAGGTCTAGACTGACGTTTGTACTTTTGGTTTTCTACATTGCAAATTGCTGAGCGAGGAGGAGAGAAAAGAAAGATACAGGGTGTTGTCATATGGATAAAGATATATTCAAGCTATTCAATGAAAGCTTACTTTAAAAATTTAGAAGAAGATCAATTTTAGAATTGATTTATTTTATTGAACTGATTTGCCTTGTTGTCTCCATAAAATCTGTAAGATTGATTGTACAAAAATGGAGAAGATTTATTTTTGTAATTAATGGATAAGTAGTTCCAGATTATAATTTAACATGAAATTAAAATTAACAGATTTAGGACACAGTATTGTATATGGTGTTTTTGCTTTTACAATTGCTGATTATTTTACTGTTCACTTTGTTCATTTTTTTTTACCAGGAAAGCACTGATTAGGCTGCAATCCTAAACACACTTTCCTGGGTGTAGATGCAACTGAATACAGTAAGACATACTTCTGAGTAGACATACTTACGATTGCACTGTATGTCAATTAATTGGTTATACATATTAGAGCACAATCCAAACCATGTCTACTCAAAAGTAAGCCCCATTGCTTTCAGTAAGTCATACTCCCAGGAAAGAGTCTTTAGGATTGCAGCGTAAATTGATCTAAAACTTTTACTAATTAAAATTAATCAACGTTTATATTTTTAATTCTTAAGTTTTAAAAAAAGTTTATAAAAATGTGATGACAGACATTACCTTAGAAGAGGTATTCCGTCTTCTAGAAGGTATAGCCAGGGAGAATAAAGTAGAGGGATAGGTATTTCCTCTAACTGGATGATGTTTGCTGTGATGGTGTAGGAACAAATTACGATTTTTCTGAAAAACGTAATATAATTTTTCTTCTGAAGTATTGTTTTATTCATATACAAAATTTCATAAATTAAATTATTGCTGAACCAACTAAAATTACTGTGATTGACTGAGATTTCTTTAATCCAGTGATATTTCAAGTTTCAACTATCTGAAATAACATTGTTCTGAGTAGTTCCATTCAGATAACCCAAATCAAATTCTAGGTGTGTGTTTTATGTTGTGACATCATTCATTTTTAATAACGAAATATTTCATTTATTTAATTATTCGTTTGTTAAAATAGCATTTGCTTCAGTGTTGGTTTGTTGAAACTCTATTGATCATCTCTATTTTTGTTAAGAGGAGTCATCCTTAGCACTGAAGCAATGAGAATTTTTTTTCCTTTTTGACATTTATCAACTCTTTAAACAGTATTGGTGGCAGAGCTGGGTTGTGCTACCCCATACTATGACCTGGACATCATGTTAGGCTGGTTCATCTTCCCATGAAACATTACAGGTATCACCAATGTGTACTATCTATACCTTCTACTTTAACCTCAGTCTCTGAGATCACACAGGCATCACACAGAGAGGACCTTCCCCTCTAAAAATGGATTTTACTTGCAATATGCACTTTTTCCCCAATTCTTTAAACAGTTGCTTAGACTGACAGCTTCATTTCCCAAAAACACTACAGTGACTTTTCAACAGACCGAACAGGAAAGGTTACACTGAAATTTGGCACATCAATCCTTGGAAAGTAACGCAACAAGGAGCAGAGATTTAGAATGTCAGACTTTATTCTTTCCACATGTATTCATAGAAAATAGATTTTAAGTTCCAAGTGTTTCTATTGTAAGCTATCTTTTTCTCTTCTTCTAATGTTGATTTTGACTTTAATATCAGATATTTTTCAAGAGATTAAATGGGTAACCAGCCATGTTGGCCCCTTTGAAAAAGAAATCCAAAAGCCAAAAGGATTGATCCTCATAAAAACGGTCTGTTACTTTGACTTTGGGTGTTCCTTGGCAGGGCATTCAGCTCTGCAGTCTGGATTTATATATGAAACAAAACCATTAATGACCTTTCTAGAAGCAGCATTTCATATACCTATATACCTCAGGTATTTGCATAATCACTGCATTGGAAACTATTGTTGGATTGGAAATATTTGCTGCAGCTAATATATGCCCATCTTCTATGTTGTTTATCCATAACCTAGAAAACCCGTTTCAGAACTCTGTTTTACCAGTTTCTGCCCTATTGTAGGTCTTTTGCAAGAAAATTGAGAGAGTAGTTCAAGTGTGTGCAACAACAGCCCTGGACCACAACCATAATATTTGTACATGTGTGCTGGTAGCAGAAGCAATCCTTATCAGTCTGATTGGGAAAACAGGCAATCTAAAACACCACCAATAGGGTGGGACTACATGGAATTAAGTTGCTTTAGTTAAAGTCTAGTTAAAGCTAACTAAACAAAATCAGCTTAAATCCACATGCTTGGCTTCAAATGGTCTGTGAACTGGGTTGTTATCCAACCAAATCCAGATAATCTGCCTTAAGTGACTGGGAGATCATGCCTTCATTTGGCAAAGGGGAAATTTATCATAATGCCTAGTGAATTGCAAGCATGTCACATTCCCAATTATTTTAATCAAGGCTGGATAATGCCTGTGAAGTCATAGGACTCCAGTGAACTGGAAGCCATAGGCTTCCAGTGAGATAGTGAAGCTGGAAATATATTTCTCCAATCTACAGAGTATTAGCACATGGCTGATATTGCATGGTGATGGCATCTTAATTTTGTTTCACATTTTTTTAAAGCAGGGGTGTCCAAATTTTTTGGCAGGAGAGCCAAAAACACTGACACTGTAGGAAAAAGAAGTAATTTACATTTCAAAGTTGAATAAATGGGACAGGGACCCATTAGCTTTTAATTAGCTATTATTATTTTTCCATTTTCTTTGTAAACCGCTTTGTGAACTTCTTAGTTGAAAAGCGGTATATAAATACTGTAGATAGATAGGTAGTTGGATAAATGTACATAAATGAACAGAACTTACATGAATGAATAAATTAATTCAAATCTGTTAACAGTTTTTAATACAGAAAGGTGATGATTTTCAAACCAGTTCATAAACACTTTCACACACACAGAAAGTGATCTTCAAACCAGTTCATAAAAACTTTCACATAGAAAGAAAGTACATACATCCTTCATAGCAACACAGTGCTCACTTCTGAGCTGGATGGAGGGGGCCTGTCATGGGGTACATGGAGGATCCCTGTGAGCCACATCTGGCCCTTGGGCCAAGGTTTGGACACCCCTGTTTCAGACTAATGAGAATAGGGTAAGGGTTGCCATATGTCCCAGAAATCCAGGACTGTCCTGGTTTTGGGGATTCCATTCACATACTGGCAAGTTTGATGGGTTCCTGTCCCAGTTTTGTGGAAGAGAATTATGACAACCCTAAATAGGGGGGAACCACCTTGTCAAATCAACATATCACTCTTTAAGTCTTGTATGTGTAAACCTGCTTGTTGTCCTGATCCAGCGGAAGTATGAGACCCTGATCCTCCGTATTCTCTAAATATGCACCAGATGTGCTAGAACAAACACAGCCTCTCTTTTTCTCTGGATGCTGTCCATGGCTTAGATACAACCTTCAGTGGGGCCACTTTACAGATCAGTTTCTCAAGGTCATAAAAAATAAATGTAAGCATTCTTGCAAAAGTCTGTTAGCATTTGTACTGCTGCATTATGCATGACTCTTACCCTCTAAAGGCATGTATCAACTTTGTGAGATTGATCCATGTTGGCTTTCCAGTTGGCTTTTCCATTTTATGTTGTGTAGAGCTGGCAAAAAAAAATAAATTCAGAATGATATCTCTTCAGTGAAGGGATCAAAGAGAGAGAGCTGGTCATTTAATCTGGTCATTGCATACATACAGTATTCCATAGAAGAATCTCACCTGATAAGAGCTGATTTGCTGTGATCCTTCCCAGTCATTTGCCTGGACCAGTATTATGATATACGACTTCCCCAATCTTCCCATATTCAAAGGGCAGCCGCTGAACCCTCAGTCTGGGACCGTGGCAGAGGGAAAGGGTTAAAGCCCTCACCCCCTTTGTGACAGCTCACGTCATTCTGGTTAGATTTTTGAGTTTTCTTCTCCATCCTTGCCAGAATTTTTGTATTTGTAAAGCTTGAAAAGCCATTGAACAACCTTTTTGAATTTTATCTTATGCTGTGACTTTTTTTCTTTATTTAAAATATTTACACCCTGCCTTTCCACATCCATGTAAGAATGTAGCAATGTAAGGACATGTAAGGTAAAAAAATTTAGAGACATGTAAGGCAGTGATGGGATTCAAATAAATTAACAACCGGTTCTATGCCCATCTGGCAGCCACTTTTAAATGGCTATTTTTAAACTTTATATGTCCTATCTCTCGTTAACAACCTATAGAGTAGGTGCGAACCTGCTGGAGACCACCACTGATGTAAGGTAAAAAAACTTAATGATGGCTAGTCTGAGATGTAGCCATACAGACATCCCATAACAGCAGCGCCGACAGTACTCTCCAAGTGACCTCCAAATGCAGTCCCATGTAGAAAACTTTACAATATTCCAGTCCTGATATGATCAATGTGTGGATAAATGTGGATAACTGTATAGTCAAATTTAACTTATTTAACTTAACTTAAAATAACTGTACAGTGATGCCTCACATAAAGAGCTTAATTTGTTCCAGAGGCATGCTCTTTAAGTGAAACGCTTTTTAAGTGAAGCAGATTTTTCCATAGGAAATAATGGAAACTCAGATGATTGGTTCCACAACCCCAAAAATATTCATATAGAAATATTAACTGGATGTAAAAATGATGACAAAACACTGTAATTGAATTCAAAACATGCATTCAATGTGCATGATCCTATGAAGTCTACTTAGGCTACAATCCTAAAGACAATTTCCTGGCAGTAAGCCCCACTGAACACAATGGGGCTTGCTCCTTGATAGGCATGGTTAGGAGGCTGCAATCAAAGACACAATGGTGCTGCAATTGAAGACACAATGGTGCATTTAACATAATGGGGCTAACTTCTGAGTAGACATAGGTAGGAGACTGCAATCAAAGACACTTTCCTGGGAGGCTTACCTGGGCTGCTGCTGGAGTTTCAAGGTGGTCAGTGGGGGCACTTGGGGGCAGTTAGGGGCGGCTGCCTCTAGCACCTTCAGGCAACTGCCCCCAAGTTGGGGGCAGTTAGAGGCAGCAGCGCTGGCTGGCAGCCCTTCTAAAGAGCCTCCATGTGGAGCGTTAGGACTGCATAGCACAAGTGCCCATAGCGCGCTTGCTTGTTAAGTGAAGTGGAACTTGTTATGTAAAGCAAGATTTCTTGGAAATTTTTGCTTGTTGTGTGAAACACTTGTTAAGCAAGGCGCTTATTAAGCGAGTGGCGCAAGTGGCTAAGACACTGAGCCTGTTAACCAGCAGGCCAGGGTTCAATTCATGGGTCGGCCCCACAAGACAGGGTGAGCTCCTGTCCTTAGCCCAGCTCTGCGACGCCAGCTGGATCCAATCGTATTGGCTCTGCCTTTCCATTGGACTAATTCAGTAGGGTGGAGAGGGGGGATTTGCTGCTTGGGTAACAGCCTATCCTCCATAACAATCCAACCCAGGCTTTCGTGCTTCGCATGCAGCGTATGCAGCGCTGAGCACGATACCATAGTCTTTCAAGACTGACAGAGGCCTGCTTTTTTTTTTGTAGGGGGGTACCACTGTATAGTCAAATTTAACTTACAGTCAAATTTAATAAACTTGCATAAAGATGGTGCACCAGCCTAAGCCCCTAAGCCATTATCAGCACCTGGTTATCCAGAAATAATGGCATTTAATGGGATATTCTAGGAATATCGCAAACTTCAGAGCTTCTCCTTCACGGGAAGTGCTACCCCATTAACACTGCTTAACAATCTTATTATAAGATTGCAGGTTTCTTGATAAACGGCACCTCCTTTAAAATCTGGATTTAGTCAACTTCTTTCTAGTCAGTGAGATGTAGACCTGGTTGTCATCTGCATATTGGTAACACTTCCACCCCAATACTCTGTTATTCCCTCCCAGTTTTTTCTTGTAGATGTTGGATCATATGGGGCACAGAATAGATGTCTGGGGAACTCTATAATCCAAGGTGAAAAGCCAAAGTATCCCAATAACACAGAGTATCCAGAAAGGACTTAGATCCCTGTAAAACAGTTCCTCCTCAGTCCCAACCTTGCCAGATGATCCAGAAGGATGAGGACACCAAGACCAATGGCACTGAAACCCATTGAGAGATCCAGCAAGATCAACAGGGAAGCACTCCTCTATCTAATCCTAGCAATCTTAATTACACTTTCCTGAGAGTAAGCTCCATCAAACACAATAAGGCATACTTCTAACTGTAAGCTTACACCCTAAGGCTGCCTCTATTCCAAACCCCCATCAGAAGGCAGATTGAAAAGGGTTCAGATGAAATAAGGAAATTCCTGAAGTTGGAATATCACAACCCTCTTGAACCCCTTTTCTTAAAAAACCAAAACAAAATACCATTGGAGTTTCAAGACTGGCCAGGAATTTTTCCATTATGGTGGGTTTACGGGCAGACAATTGCCAAGCCTGATGGTTCCATACCTTCAGAGATGTGAATGATCACCTCAATCTATGCTCACTTCATCAGTCCTTGGGCAGCTCTTATTAGTTATAATGGGCAAAATTCCAATTAGTACATCTCCAGTCTCACACTTCCAAAAATCCCATCTCCATCCTTAGGCTGAACAAGGTGAAAAGGATCTATAAAAACTGAAGAAAAAACCAGTTGGAATGGATACATCCACTGAAACTGTCAACATGAAGTGCAAGTCATGATCGATGGGAGCAATTTTATCTGCAGCATGTCTAGCAAATTGGTCACAGAATGCCGGTTTTACACATCCAATGCTCCGTTTTACAATTTGTTTCTGTTCCTTTGAACAGTGTGTTAACTTGGGATTGTCTCAAATAGGGCTGTATGCAGGCTTGGCACACGCATTATTATTATTACTAGCAGAATTTACCCGTCACTGTGGGAATAAAACTTCAAGAAAATTTGTGGGCCTCAGGCACGGCTGGGCACCGGTGGGCACCAGGTAGCGGGAACCAGCAGACATTGGACACTGGGCACCACTGGGCACTGGGAAATTGCTAGGGGTCAGTGGCAGGCCACGGAGGGCACTGAGCATCCCTATCAGGCACTGGGCACAATTGGGGAGCAGGCACCACCATGCAGTGGGCACTGTGGGCATCAAGCATCCGAATCAGGCAATATTGGGCACCAGTGGGCACCACCATGCACCAGTGGGCATGCCCTGGGCACCACCAAGCAGTGGGCAGCAGCAGCCACTGGGAATTCCTACCAGGCAAGTCTGGGCGGCAGTGGGCATCACTGGTGCCACAGGGCTTAAAAGGGCAGCAGGCTCTAATGAGCACCAGAAGGCCGTGTGCATCATGTTTAAGCATTAAACAGAAAATCATATACCCAATATGTGTGTTTCAAATGTATTTTATTTTACTAGCGAAAAGCATACCCGCATGGCGGGAGTAACATTTCCCTATACGCCATCTCCGCACAGTGCATAAACACCCCATGCGCCACTTCCCACCATGTGCCACTTCCCCCCATGCACCACTTCCCCCATGTGCCACTTCCCACCATGCACAACTTCCCCCCTGCGCATCAACCTCCATGCGCAACTTTCCCCATGTGCAATTTTCCCCATGTGCAACTTAGCTCAAGCACGTCAACCCCCATGAGCATCATCCCGACATGCGCAACTTCCCCCATGTGCAACTTCCCCCATGCATATCATCCACCCATGTGCAACTTTTCCCTCCATGAGCAACTTCCCCCATGCACAATTTTCCCCCATGCACAATTTTCCCCCATGCGCAACTTCCCCCAGGTGCATCATCCCCCCAGGTGCAACTTCCCCATGCACAATTTCCCCATGCGCATCAACCCGCACGTGCATCAACCCCCATGCGCATCAACCCCATGCGCATTGGTCCCCCATGCACAACTTCCCCCATGCGCATCAACCCCCACGTACAACTTTCCCCTATGCGCAACTTTCCCCATGTGCATCATGCGCAACTTTCCTCTATGCGCAACTTTCCCCATACTCATCATCCCCCCATGCGCATCAGTCCCCCCATGCGGAACTTTCCGCCATGCGCCACTTTCCCCCATGCGCAACCTCTTCCTCTGAATAACATCCCCCCACTGCACCTGGCACTGAGCACCAAATTGGCTGGATGTTGGTCAGTCTGAATACACCATGTTAAGTATAGGACAGAAACACGTTGCCCCCTTTTCAGCCCCTGAAGGGTTAAATTTCTCCAGATGGTTCTTGGTGGGTGTTCAGGTGACAGAAGGAACTCCCAGAATTCCATGCTTCAGGCCCAGCAGTTGGGGTGGAATGTTGATGAGTCAGCAATTCTCAATGCAAAGTATAGGGAGGAAAACGCGTTGCGCCCCTTTTCACCCCCTTCCGGTTGGAATTTCCGAAAACCGGTTCTTAGTGCACCCCTCAGTCATGGAAGGAACACCCACCCCAAACTTCATGCTTCTAGGCCCACCGGTTTTGGCAGGGCGGTGATGAGTCACTGAGTCAGTGAGTGACTTTTCTCTTTTATATATATAGACAATAAGCACTCTATGCTATACTGGAAGCTCTCTCTCTCTCTCTCTCTCTCTCTCTCACACACACACACACAGAATTATGACTGTCACATTCTAGTGCCATAATTTTAACGTTCAAAAAAAAGCAGAAGGCAAGGTTTCCTCCCTCCCTCCCTCCCTCCCTTCTGTCTCTACCAGCAGAGGGAGCACATCCTTTCTTTATATATGCCTGAATAGAATCTCACTGTGGTCTTCTCCATTCTTGGACAATACTAGTCCACCTCTAGGGTTGCCATAATTCTCTTCCACAAAATCGGAACTGAACCTTTGCCCCATTTGCCAATACTGTATGGAGCTAATGTGTTAATATGAATCATATGATTCTATGATTCTATGAATCAGCTCTCATTTCCATATATATCTACAGTAATACAGTTAACCCATGCTAACTGGGTATACAGGCACTTCTAAATGGTGTTCATCTTCTATTTAGCACAGAAAAAATAACCATTCCTCCTTGCCACAGCAGTTTCCCTAACCAATAAGGGACACAATTTTCATTTTTTTTACTTAATTAAATTTGATGTTGTTGTTGTAGGGGGAAATTTTTAAAAAAATTAAATACCCTGGGATGACATTTTGGGGCAACGTTTTGAGCTTTGCACTGGGCTACATGATCATTATCTACGCTACTGCCTCAACATGTAAAAACATTAACATAGGTGGAACTGAATATTCTTTTTAGGAAGACACTGTTTGTTGTAGCTAAATATAACACACATTCTTGTGGCACCTTAATATGTAAGTTTACCAATTGATGCCACGTTGCCACTGTCACAGAAACACATTAGTGCATGACAAGAGTGGCACATCCACTTTGCAATGGCCACATTGTTGATTTTGGAACTTATCATGCAAGGGCATCAGCCTATGCGACTGTAACAATTCCTGTGACAGAGCAGTATCTGAACCATCCTGAAATGGTACATGTGAATCATTGTGCAAAGGAAAGGAGGGTAAAGAAAGTGATCATCTATTTAAGTAAAGTGTTGGTGAAGCAAGAAAGCCAGAAAAGAAGATATCTTTCAGAATTCCCAAAATAATTTGATCATTTTTGGGGGGCCTGAAACAAAGAACAATTTCATCCTATTGTTCCCCTCGGGGTATCCTTCCTTGGTGGTATAATGGCCATTTAATTATTTACACCTGCAATACTTTAGTAACCTGGTAAGGATTCCTTTGAAGCAACAATGGCCATTACACAGACTAGAAGCTCAAGTGAGTTTTCAATTAGCTAAAGTGCTTCTTTGATACTAGAAACCATCTCTCTCTCTCTCTCTCTCTCTCTCTCTCTCTCTCTCTCTCTCTCTCTCTCTCTGTATGTGTGTGTGCATGCATATGTGTGTGTTAGAAGGAGGGAGAACAGTGCCTTTCTGTTTTCGGTGCATCACAGTCCAATTAGAAAAAAAACTGATAGTTTTACTGTTATTTGTGAATAACACATAATAATATTTGTTGGGTTGCAAGTTTATTCAAAACGATGCAGTAAATTCTTTTTTGCACATGGATCAAACCTTGGGCCAGATGAGCTTTTCTGACAGATCTATGGACTCTAACCCTACAGTCCAGAGTAACTACGGGAGTACATAAGAGACATTATGTGCACCCGTAGTTACTGCACCACCTAATGAAATCCTATGGGAAATTCATATTACAATCCAGAGTAAATTGTTCTTACAAGGACTCCCCGTAGTTAGTCTGGATTGTGCCCTAGTGGTATCTTAAGTATCCAACTGTATCCTTTTAACTTTTTAATACTCAAGATGTATATTTTAGACTGATATGTGCTTGTAAGCCTGCAACAGCTACTTTTATTCTGGTTTTGAGATGGTAATAAAGGTAAATTGAATCAAATGGAAAAACTGAGCTTCTTGTGCTGCTCAAATTTAAGAACATGTACCAACCAAGATTAAAGATACATATACCAAAGTATTTATTATGCTAATGTAGGGGCTTCCAAATCTTAACCTGTCATCTGGATCCAGAATTTCTGATCAGTGCTATAGCTTTCTTTCTTTGTGCCTGATCTTCCCATATCCATCCACATTTGCTGCCTATCGCTATCATTCAGGGGACTGAAATCACCAGAGCAGATAAAATTATCAGATTTTCCATAATAGGTAAAATAATCAGATTTCCCACAACAAATATGACATCAAGCCTTGCATGCACTAAAGATGAATGTTGTTTTTTCTCCCCCAATTATGTTATTTCCATTAGTTTTTAATGTAGCTGGATTTCCATGATCAGAACAGTCAGATACAACAAAGAGGAATATAACCACTCTTATACAGGATTTTGTCTTTCTGTTACGGGATTTTCCCTACAATCCAGAGTAACTATGGGAAGATGTAAGAGGCACTTACTGTAGATTGCCCTATACATTTCCTATAGGTTTCTCATAGATGGCACCGTATGTGTGCCGTAACTACATCATTGTATAAGGTCCCAAAGTTACTCTGGACTGTAGCCCTAGTCTTTCTGTTTGTATATAGGGACACATAAAAGCTAAATCAGCCAGTGAGTTGAGTAAGAGCACCCTGAACATGCCCAGGCAGGTTGTCATTTGGGATCAGTGTCACAAATTTATTGTAGCAGAGCAATCTGGATGGGAGTCTTTTGTATCTCTTACTGTGACCTCCAACTCAGTGCCGCCAGGCACAAGAGATTTTGAGACTGCTCACTTGTAACTCTGCTCATGAGAGAGAAATGCCATTTTAAGAAAGCACGACAAGTTCAGTACTTTCTAGAAGAGTGTACGACTTGGAGCTATAATGAAGAGATTATAGGTCTGGGATTCCCATTTTAATTTGCAGTCTTCTTTTCCTGAAAAAAATTTGTCTCCCCAGTGGTTCACTTTAAACAGAAAATAGACCAACAACAACAGTACAGTACATACCAAACATAACATTTCAGTAATGTTTCACCTTAGAAAAAAAATCTTCCTAGGCACAGAAAAAAAATGAAAACAAGAATCTGATCTGGTGGATCAGTCCCAGGTCCCATCTTGCAGTGCCATCAGATGCCTCAGGGAGCACACAATACCCCAAAATATTTGCATCTCACTGCCATTCCCCTGCATCTGACATTTATTTACCGCCACTTCCCCAGTGAATATACCACAGTGACCAATTTTTTATGCATGAAACCTACTGAAAATACCTTTCTTCCCTTGTCAGTCCGCCGCAGTATGCAAAAAAATGCTATCCATGGCCAATTCGGGTGAGAGGAAAAATTCCTATCTGGTTCTCATGGTCAGCCACCAGCTAATCTCAAACTGGACATACCCATCATGGTTTGTAACCTGTGACAACCTGTCCTTTGGAAAACTGCCCCGTTTCCTTTTAAAAGCATCCAGGCCAGATGCCGTCATCACATCCTGCAGCAAGGAGTTCCACATATTAATAACACAGTGGGTAAAGAAATATTTTCTTTATTTCTAGGCTGGGAACATACACACCTAACTATAGCAAGCTGCAGGCTTGCTATAACAATAGATTACCATTAGAAACAGAACAAATGTTTGAGATGTCTGCTGTTTGAAATCACATACTTATTATTAAAATAATGTGTTTAATAATATTTAATAAATATTTATTGAACACATTATTTATTATTTATTAATAAATATTATTTAACAATAATAACTAATTATTTATTGCTTATTATTTATTTATTAAATAGATTTAATAAAACATTAAAATAATGTGAAGCAACTGGCATTGCAATCCTAAATATATTTCTCTGGGATGAAGCCTTAGTGGACACAGTGGAATTAATTTCTGAGTAAACACCCATAAGATCAGGCTGTCAGGAACTTATTTTCAAGTTGGGATATGTTGAAACTGGGTTATGTTCAAGAAATTTTGGGTTAAGCTGGGTGAGGTTTGAAACAATACTGTACAGTAAGTTTTCATGGCCCTGTTGTTGTTGGGTGACTTTCATGAGCGGGCAAATGGGGAGTAAAATTTTCAAGATCAGAGCAGGAAAAAGTTTCCTTCTTCTCAAGTCAACTCAGGCAAAGTTTACACATGATGCTGAGGGCCAGGCAAAAACATCCACACTATTTATTAGTATAAGCAGAGGCACAAAACCTCTCCCTTTCCCACAGACCCTACAATCCAGAGTAACTACGGGAAGATGTAAGGGGCACTTACTCTGGATTGCTCTATGCATTTCCCAAAGGTTTCCCATAGGTGGCACCATAACTACGTCAGTGTAAAAGGTCCTGTAGGGTGAAATCCAGAGTAACTACAGGGAGTCCTTGCTCCGGAGTAAGAACACTTTGGATTGCAATATGAATTTCCCATAGGTTTTCACTAGGTGGAGCAGTAACTACGGGTGCACGTCTGGATTGTGCTCGTAGTTACTTTGGATTGTAGCCATAGACAAATATTTTCCTGTCTACTGATGGCTAAATATTGCCCAATGCCTATATCTAGGAGTACACAAGTGACAAGCCCGGGATTACATATGTCCTTGCCCTGGCTCCCACTGGCAGTTCTATAAGAAATATCACTATAATATCACCACAAATATCACTACAAGTATACACTAAATATCTTTTAGCACTATCATCATCATCATCAACATCATCATCAACATCTGTGCTTTCAGGATATTGGCCACAATTAATTAATAAAACACTACTTTTCTACAGAAATATTCATAGGCACAGGCAACTTCTTCAGCGTTTGTCCCGTTGGTGGTGGTGTCCTCTCGTTCCGGATTGCAGTCCTCCAAACCATGTTTGGTGGAACATTGGGGAAACACCCTGGCCTGTCGGATTTTCTTTACATGGCTTGTTGTACACATGTACATAGCTTGTATACATGGCTTGTATAGTTAGACTTGGCTCCAAAGATAGCGTTTTGGCAACCTATATTGCCAGTTGAATCTTTGGTGCCTTCCTTTTGAGTTGGAATTCTTTGTACCATATCCAAAGGTTCTTTCCTTAGAGTCAAACTCAAGAAGAAACGGTAGGGTTGTAAACCCAGAAGTAGGGTTGCCCAAGTAGTTTTCTGCATCTGAGAAAATATTCAAGTACAGGTGTCTCGGAAACTCCCATGGATTAAAAAAAACTGGAATACAGATTTAAAGATCTGTTTCTGGGTTTCTTGCTTGTAATGGATTAAGGACATGCCTCAATAACTACAGGGCTTTGATTCTGGAATTCCCTGCTGAGATAAAAAATGTGTTAAATAAAACCAATTTTTTTAAAAAAAATAAGTGTCCTATTACAACTGTTTAAAAACAGCTTTTCTTACTGTTGTAGAAAGGCAGTCAGCAATTAGAAATGCCAAGAACATCCTGCCTTTGCTTGGCTCAGCAGAAGAATGGAATGATTGCCTGCATGACTGCCTCTTGACAACAGTAGAAAAGCCATTTTTAAAACTGTGATTTTAAAAACAGTGGCCATTTGTATTAAGTCAAATTGGTGTGTTAAAAAATCTGCATAAAATGGGATTGGACTTGTAATTTCAACTAGTTGGACCTAGTAATTAGTTACTAGGAAATGGACCTGTAACTAGTGCATGATGTGCTTCAACAGACCATATAACCTATTTTGCAAAAGATGTGGCACTGGATTAAAAACTTTGCCTTTAATATCTGTTCTTAGGTTAGTTGGGTGTGGGGCTTGGGTATCTAGAAGTGACTTAAGCCTAAGAGCACAATCCTAACCATGTCTACTCAAAAGTAAGCTCCATTGTGTTCAGTGGGTCTTACTCCCAGGAAAGTGTCTTTAGGATTGCAGCCTAAGTAGTCCTACTGGGTCTGCTAGTGCCCTACTGCAGGGAAGGGGATGAGTCTCCCCCTCCATGCAGTAAAACAGCACCATTCCAAAATCTTGAACAATCTAGCCTGTTGATTGCAGTGCAAGTTAGCATATGACATTCATATGCAATCTGTTTAGGACGCAGTCTATTTGGGAACGTATTCAACGTATTTAGGATGCCAACATTACAGATTTCTGAAAACTGAGCATCCTTTATCAGTATAATGTAGGTGTCATAAATTTGCACTTTTGCAACTTCAAAAAATGGAGCAAGTTGTGGTGCAAGTGGTTAAGACACTGTGCTTGTTAACCAGCAGGCCAAGGTTCGAGACTCAGGTCCCCACAAAACGAGGATTTCTTGCTACAGGCAGGGGGTTGGACTAGATGATCCACTGGGTCCCTTCCAACTCTATGATTCTAGAGAAACAGACATTTAGAAGTTAATGTTTCATACGTTCTAGGGCAGGGCTGGGTGCTGGACCATATAGAAATGGCTCACTTGTTCAGCTTGCTTGCTATCAGTCCATAAATCCCTCATTTGCTTAATAAAATAGGTGAAAAGTTTACCTATTTTCCTCTGTCAAAAATAAGGCCGGATTTAGGTTCAATGAGGCCCTAAAGCTGCAATCCTAACCACACTTTCCTGGGAGTAAATACTATTGAACTCAATGGGATGTACTTCTGAACAGACATGCTTAGGATTGCACTGTAAGCCACTGAAGGTAATGGGGCCCTTTATATGTCCAGCAGGCTAGCAGGCGGGTCCCATTACTTACATCATAGGAGCCTACACAACACAAAACCCTGTTGCAGTATGTAGGTTTTATTTTATTTGTTTATCTTACATTTTGGAAATGTATATCCAGTTTTTTTCCCTTTAAATTTTTTTGGGGGCCCCAAGAGAGTGGGTCCCTAAGCTATAGCTTGTTTAGCTTATATGTAAATCCAGCACTGGTTCAAAAATGTTAGAGGGAAAGTGCTTGATGTGTCAGCAAAATGGAAACCTTTAGACGTGGTTTTCATTTTGGCCTTATGAATAATACTCAAGAACAGCAAATCAATCTTCAGTGCCGTTAGAAAGTGGGAAATTGCAACAACCCTCTTCAAGCTCTTAAGGCTCATTCATGATCTTGTTCATCTGGATTTCAGTAATCATTTCAGCCGTCTGGTGCAGGGTGGGTGGTCTCCAAGCCTGTTGGAAACACCTTGTAGGACCATTTGAAATGGTTCAAACACCAGGCTCCAAATCCACGGATCATGGTTGCACAAGACATTGTCATGTTTAGAGACAAATTTCTCCAACACGGACTGCAGCTTGAAGCTTGACAAGTAAATCTGCCTCCTGGCAAATTCAAACCATACTGTACGGATTGACCTGATTGCTCATGAAAACCTGAAAGGTTTGGAGAACTGTAGATATCAGCTGTGAGGTCCACATGCCTGTCTAATGTATGAAAAGGGCCACAAATTGACTTCATGCTTTGTGAATAGGGGCAAAATCCAGAGTAACTATGGGGAGTCCTCGCTCCTGTGTAAGAACATCTTACTCTGGATTCCAATATGAATTTTCCATAGGTTTTCACTAGGTGGTGCAGTAACTACAGGAGCAGTAATCCAAAGTTACTTTTGATTTGGGGGTTACTCTGGATTTGGGGGTTACTCTGGATTTGGGGGTATGTGCCTATTCACATAGGAAGCTGCCTTATATAGCAGCTTCATCAGGTATCAGCAGTTTGATCAGGTCTTCAATACAGTTTGATCAGGTCTTCAGCATCAGCAATTTGATCAGGTCTTCAATACAGGCATTCTCCACTTATTGGATGAATTAGGGACCAGCGCACTGTCCAAAAGTGAAAACAGTTGAAAAGCAAAACCCAATATTTTTAGTTTATAAATGTTGCTTTTAATTCTTTTGTTAGGCTAACAAATTACAAATGCCCTTTTTAACTTGCAAATTGCTGCTGCTACTCAAAGATTTCTATAAATGAATTCTCATTAACTCCTTTGGGACTAGGATTAGACCAGAAGATACAACATAGGGGAGGCTACAACATAGGGGAGGCTACAACATTTGGCCTTTAGAACAGCAGAGTGAGGTTGAAAGAGCAGAACATGTGTTGAATGAATGAATTTTGGGGATAACTGAGAGGTGTTGAAAGAGTGGATTGTCAGAAAATGAACTGTCAGAAAGTGGGGGATACCTGTAATTATTTATTTTATTTATTTATTTTTATTTTATTTAACAGGTTTGTATCCCACCTTTCTTCCACATAAGAGGGAGCTGTTGCATCTTGTACAGGGGTCCTTATCAGCCCAACCTGAACTCAAAATTCAAATTATGGAAGCTTTCCTTTTGGATCAAATAACAGCTGACATGCCCCCCCCTACAAATTGAGATACAATACAAATTGAGATTGAGGTTGGGATGTAATCAGTGGTGTCAGTTGGGTTTGTGACACTCAGGCTGCAATCCTAACCCCTGTTAGGCTGGCATAAGTCCTGGCACAAGTCCTTGGGTGTGGAGGTGTTATGTTGGTCTGGGTGTGTCACAAATGCTGCCTGGTTGTGTTTTCTGTTTTTGTTTTGCTATAACTTTTGATAGATATAACATCATAACACAAGAATATAAGAAGAGTCCTGCTGGATCAGGCCAAAGGCCCATCTAGTCCAGCTTACTGTATCTCACAGTGGCCCACCAAATGCTTCAGGAAGCACATAGGACAACAAAAGACTTGCATCCTTGTGCCAGCTCCTGCATCTAGCATGATCTGAGATAGCCTACATCTATCTACATAAAAGTCTTTGGGCACAATTCAGAGTTAGGGCAATGAGGAGTGCCCTAACTGGACTGCCCCAACTATTCTGAATCCAGAGCAGAACGTTATGCTGGATCCAGAGAGTCAGGAAGTCTGGGCTGCCCCAGCTGCTCCAGATAATGCTAAGTAGGCACCAAGTCAGTGACACCTGGGGAGGGCTTGCTCCTGGGGAGACCCCCTCAGATCACATTGAAGAAGGAACAGCTGTGGTGCCTGCCTTATAAGGACTCCCTGATGAGATGCCTGTACAGTCTACAGTGAATGCAAGGGGCTTCTTGGAGTGGCCTGCTATATCCCCAGGTTAGTGACCTGCCGTAGTTGTGCCATATCCTGAAGTTGAGAGGCAGGGGTTGCAGCTAGCCTGGCTAGGAACTCAGATTCTTGGTCAACACTGCCATTCTTACTCTGCCTTATCTTGGACCCCTATGGGTCTACTCATTTCTATACCTGCTCCCGAGGTGGTATAACTCTGAGGAGCTGGAAGAGGGCATTTCTGCTCTGGAAACAGGCTCTGGATACAAGTGCTCTGCCTAGGCAATGCTAAACATGCCCTCAACATGGCTCTCCTGAGCTGTCTAGGCTGCCCCAGCTAGGGTACCCAGGTCCACCTCTTGGGGCAGCCTATGTTGCCTTAGGCTGCCCCAAGCCTTTTCCAGAATAACTATGGTAGTCCATGTTGCAGTTGGGTCAGCCCAATGATAGATAGGGTAGCCCAAGTGCACTTCTGAATTGTGCCCTTAACCTGTTTGTTGGGGTGCCCGCATCTTCTGAACAAAACTTTGTGTCAGTCAAGTAGTCTGAGGAGAGGGAACTATCAACATTCCAACTATCAACTGTCCACATTCCAGCTCCTACTAAAAATAAGGGAAAATGAGATGTGGGGGAGAGGGATTGTTTTTTTCTAACTGACGTGTGTTATATTGTACCTCTGCAAGAGGCAGTGGTGGGCTGTTAACAGCCTAAAATAAGGAGGCTGCACATATCCATCATAGCTTGTATCCCATAATGGACTTTTTCTCCTGAAATTTGTCCACTCCCATCTGAAAGGCATCTAGTCCAGACGTCGTTACCACATCCTGTAAAGAAATATTTTTCTTTTGGCTATGACATTGGAAACCCTCCCCCAAAGTGCTTGACACAAAAGTAATTGTGGTGATGTGAAGATGTCACCAATTTTTTCTGGTGAAGGGTAAAACCTTTTCTTGCACCATCACCCCAGTGCCATTTGCAAGGAAACATGGCAAGCTGGTAGGGAGGCTAAAGCTCTGCCTCAGGATCCACTTCCAAGATCCTTGTTCTCTGCCACTCAGCGATCCACTATATACCTATAGCTGCATTACTTTTAATAAAACAAATCTGCTCCAATGATCCAATTTCTACACTCGCACCTTAACAATCCATTTGTTGAACCTCTGACCCCAGTTTTGTGGGACAGCAGTGCGCAGAACTGGCTGGCCATGCTATGGTCCCCTTATTGGTTTTTGAGACAGGCACAGCGTGAGCTCAGTTCCAAGGCCATCATCATCAACTTGCGGGAATCTCTGCCAAAGGGCAAAATCCATAGCAGTTACGGGTCCACGCAGTTACATCACCCTCTAGTGTTATTTTATGGAAAGTCATCTTAACTGCTCTGGAGAAAGGGGCTTAACTTCACTTTAGGATCAATGCACATATGCCTATGCATGCATGAACACACACTCACAGAGGACGAAAGGTGTTCTATCAATATTTCCTTTCCAGTGAACGAGTCTATTAAGAGACTGCAGTAAAGTTCAGCCCCTGTCTTACCGGTATATATTACAGATGTAGCCACTTAAGGCTGCCATGAATCATTAAATAACATAGCCATGCACCTTTTGATGCTGCAATGAATACAGCTGACTGGAGGGACTTGCTGGCGAAAAAATGAATTGAGATAATGAGTGCTCAGTTCTTGTCAAACTGACAAAAATGGAAATCTTTCACTGGAGGGCAACGCACTATTCATCTCTATTTATTTATCAAATAAGCTGCTCAGCTTTTGCAATTAGACTAATTTCCTCAGTCTAATTTCCTCAGTTAATGGGCAAGTATCTTTTCCTGAGGATCTCAGTTGATTAAAAAAAATTAAATCCCTCATTATTATTGATCAAAATATCTAACGTCTCTTTTACCTTCACAATCAGCGCCAGTTGGAGCATTAATAAACATGCGATCAAAAGCAAAAATATGTGCTGTGTTGGTTTTGTATAGCTTATCCTTAACTGCTTGGTCAAATCAAAATATTTTGCAGCTCTTGTGGCCTTTATAGAACCTCTGACATTTCATGTAACTCTTGTACATATCTTCAGCATCCATGGATGGGGCTAAGAGAATCTCCACATGAACTCAGAAATCTGAGTGGGATAGAGAAAAGGGTGTTAGAGGTCACATCTACAACAAAAACCATCAGACACAATCCTAACCAATTCGGGCCTGTGCAACTCACATATCTCTGTGTTCCTGTGGTGCTATGGGCTGTTCGGCATATGTATGTGCATTGGCCTAACTTCCCCAGCAGTGGCATAGAAGGGTGATCATATGACCAATTTTTTTCTGGATTTGTCATCTTTTTTAGCCTTCTTTCCATATGTCCTCTAAAAGGGCTTCATTGTCCTCCATTTTTGCTTCATTTTGGAACTTCACAATGGTGTGCATTACCTCATCGTGTCATATATCGTTGGATTCGTATTGAAGAGCAGAATCCAATGCAAAAATTGGTTTTGAAATATCTCCTTCCTATCAAATGTTTTGGCCAAAAAACTAAAAATCAAAAATATGCATTGAGCACTTTGGGAAAGGGAAAGTGCCCAATATAGTGGCTTTACTCATGAGTAGGCAAACAGGCCATCATCTCCCAGAAAGGCCAGGCTGAGAGGAATCCAAGACCTTGTCCTCCTTTTTAGGTTTAGGTATCTGGTCACTGTGGCCTTATGGCACTTTCGTGACACACCCAGGTCAGCACTGAACTTGTCCTGGGACGTGTGCCGACCTAACCGGGGATTAGGATTGCTCTGTCAGTGTCTTTTGTTGTAAACATTTTATAACTTTATACTTTTTTATGATAAGATGTGCTTGATATGGATACGCTTTGTTTTTCTAACTGTATAGCAGCTGGACTAGGTCTCCCTGTAAATCTGAACCATAGCATGGATGTTTGAACTTCTGCAGTGGCTGCTGCTTTAACACTACCAAATCCTGTGCCAAAAACAGTGCCAAAAGAGACAAATTCTGAGACAGCATCACCAAGGGGCTGATCTTTATCCAGCCTCCAAAGGATTCCCAGCTCTACCTCCATGATGCAGTTCTGGTAAGGCTTGTCTTTAGTTAAGACCAGCAAGTTTGTTAAAATTAAGCATACGTAACATCATGTGGAAGTTCAGCCCCCCACTGAAGTGTGATGAGATGGCCACTTTGGGCACCAGATCAGAAAAGTTGGCATGTTGTGCACACCTGCATCTCAGCCAGCTGCTTCACTGTCCTTCTGCTACACCTCATTATTCAGATGTTTGGTTTCTGCTGTTCCTTCTCTTTCAGTTGGCCCTGATTCCTAGCGCTGTGTCTTCTCCCCCCTCTTTTCCAAAAACATCAAGGCAGCTGCCTCAACCACTAGAAAAACAAAGTGGGAATAACTAGAGTTACTTTCTGTTGCTCTGTTGGCAGCAATGGGATGGTGATTGTTACAGACCAAAGTGTGTGCAAGTTCTTGTGGTGATAGCTTTAAGGTGACCTCCAAAACATACATGAATGAAACCAGGGGCAGATTCATTGTTTATGTTTGTGGGGAACATACGTGATCACTAACTCAACTCCAGAGTCCAGGTCAACCAGGTGGGTAAACCTGGGCTCCTGACCAAATGTGGAACCCAGATCTACCTGGGTGATAGACATGGGCTCCATACTGACTGCCCTTCGGAGCTGGCTCTTCCGAGCAGGTAGAACTTCTGGCTGAACTGGCATCAATGTCCAAGGTTTGCAGGTAGGTAGGCTTGGGCTCCTGCCTAGACTTGTTGCCTCCATAGCCAAGGTTTGCCAAGGTGGGTGGGCTGCTACCTGGATTTGGAGCTCAGATCTATACCTTCCGGGTAGTTCTGGGCTGTGTGCCATACTTTGCTTCCCATTCTTGCAGGCATCCTTTCTCACTGGTAACAGTATTGTATGTGCCCATGGTTCCCTTCAGGATCTAGCCCAGAATGAAACATAGATAAAAGATATTAGAAGCAGATTAATAAGATTCTGGAAGTGTGTTTGTCCCCAGCATTTCTTTGTTTGCTGCATCTGTGCACTTATCAACATACAATAACATCCACCAGCAATCAAGCCTGAGATAAGAAGACACAGAACTTATTTTAAACCAAAAATTAACATTTTTTATTTTCAATACTCATAAATACCAAAAATAAAATAAAATCAAAAGTTTCTTTTCTTGTGTGTAGTGAAATACCAATTTGAAAATGGTAAAATAAAGCTATTCCTAGTCATTATATTATATAGAACTACTTGAATCAGATCATACATCTAGCTCAAGCTTTAAGACACTGAAGACACTAAAGCACCAAATGGCTTTGGGTAAAGCAGACAGGTGAGAATGGCTTGTTTTGGCAAGAAGGCTTGTGTGTTACTAGCCAGCATTGGAAACATGGAGCACATTGCAGGGGATGACACAGCATTGATGGTTCCATCTTTGACATCTCGTAGGGAGAGAGAGAGAGAGAGAGAGAGAGAGAGAGAGAGAGAGAGAGAGAGAGAGAGAGAGAGATTTTTTAAAAGACATGAAACTCTTGGAATTTTACTGAAAGATATTGCAGATATAATTGAAAAGGCAAGTTTTCTAAATGCCCAGGCCTAGAAAATGATAAGCTGAATTTTTTAAGATAGACTAGGTAGTAGGAATTTAGAGTTCTGTGCTTGCCATATTACTTTCAATACTGTTTTTTATTTTATTCTCTGTTCTCTTTTTATATTTTATTTTCTCATTTCTTTCTGATAAAATCAATAAAAATTATTTGTTAAAAAAAGCCAATAGGACTGCCTCAAAAAATAGGCACCAGTGGTAGCTAGAGAAATTGCAAAGCACTAAGGGCACAATGCTAACCAACTTTCCAGCAGTGACATAAAGGCAATCATATGAGCAATGCAACAGTGATATAAGCGCAATCCAAGGTAAGGAGACACAACATTCTCTTATTTCCACAGATACATCCACGATCATAAGCCAGTGGTGGGCTTCAGGGGGTTCTCACAGGTTCTTTGCTAATGAGCACCTGGTTCTGAAAACTGGTTACTAATGGGACACAGAACCTGTTGTTAATTTAGGTTATTAGGACACAGAACCTGTTAATTTATTTGAATCCCACTACTGATCATAACCCAGCTGCAAGATTCAGTGCAGCTGGCGCAGCTATGCCAGTGCTGGAAAGTTGGTTCGGATTACACCCTATGAGTTGCACGGAACCTGACCGTGGTGTTCAAGCAGCTTCTCCCCTTCAGATGGTGGATACAAAATGGAGGCCTATGCTTTTTTTTTTTTACAGTCATTGCCCAGAATGGCACACAGGAGGAATGGCTGCTTGCACCTCATGGGTGATTCTCTCTGCAACATTTAGCCTGCAATCCTATCAACACTTTTTGGGGGGGAGTAAGCCCCATTGACTATCATGGGACTTTTGAGTAGACATGCATAGGATTGGGCAATTAGTGTTTTGCACAACCTTTAGCTACATAACTGCCAGGCTAAAGTGCTGGTTCAGGGCTCAGCAGTGCATTTGGCAACTCTACTGAGCTATCCCAAAATCTTTGTTGAGCAAGATTGGAAAAAGCAAATATCCCTGCATTAATGGAAACTGATAAGTGAGTGAGAACATGACATTTCTGCCCTGTTGGTCAAAGTACTACACAACGATAGTGGCTTCGGTCCCAAATACTGTTTGCACTGCAACAGTTAAAGCTGATCCATGAAACTAGTAAGAATTCTTCCCCTAATTTAGCTGAGATAGGTGGGTCTCCCTAATTTTGCTGGGCAATGTTAGATGCTATAGAAACATATATTTCTGTTTTGATAATTCCGCATAATCCTGTGTAATAATGATTGGGTCTGCAGAGCTAATGTATTAAAATACACACACACACACACACACACACACACACACACACACACACACACCCTGTAATATGTTGGGACAGATGTTAATTGTGCAATTTGAGGGGTGCTTAAAAAATCCTTTGAAGGTCAATGGTTCTTTTGTGTATTTTAGTACCACACTTGGAGATAGTAAATATAATACATTGCTATTTAATTGTTGGAACCCTGTTTTTATTTTACGCCCTGCCTTTGTAAGGGCACTCGAGGTGCCTGTTTAGGCATTCAACTTCCCATGGAAGTGAACATGTGAGGGAACTCTCTGGAGTGTATGCATAGCAATATATGCATAGCAATGCATAGACAAAAAGTGTCAAAAACTTTGTAAGCCACCTTGGGTATTCACTTTGGCAGGGGAAATGCAGGGTATAAATCCCTTAAATAAATAAAATATATAGCCCCACTGCTTCCAATGAGGCAAGAGTTGTCCCCGTCAACACTTGTCCCATCACTGTGATCAGCATTTCTCTGCAACAGAAACAGGAAAAATGGAAAGAGGTAAAAAACTAACCCTACAATGCAGAGTAACTACGGGAGCACCTTTATGTCAATGTAGGCACCACCTAGTGAAAACCTATGGGAAATTCATATTGCAAGATAGAGTAAATTGTTCTTACATCAGAGCAAAGACTTCCCGTAGTTACTCTGGATTGCGCCCTATGTAGGCAACATCAGATTGGGTAAGCTGTGCTTAGGAGACGCCTCTCCCAAAGAGGTGAATGCCTAGATGTTAACTTTTGAATCATTCCGTCACTAGACTCTCGGTACAATCCTAGGCATGTCTAAACAGAAGTATATTCATTGTGTTTGGTGGAAGTTGCCCCCAGTATGTATGGAGGTATGAGGCTGCAGTCTCAAGAGTCTCAAAGTGCAACCAGTAACTGGTAGGGCTGGCTGTATGACAGATGTCTACTTGGATCCCCAGCATGTCTAGCTGGGTGGGTGGTGTGGGGGAGAGGAGGCAGGATGGATGGATCCAGTGGGAATGGAGCATGCCAAATTGTTTCTGCTCCATTTTAAGCCACTGCACCCTGTTTGCATCTTTGGACATGTGCTACCAAATAATGTATGGGATGTGCCTCCAAAAGATGCATAGTGTATGTGAAGATACACATACTCATCTGTCTCAGATGTATCCAGTTAGGAGCAGTGAGCACCCTGATGCATGGCAGCAGTCAGATATACATTCAAGTCTGATTTTTTATAGACTGCCTCAACTGTCCATAAGTAAGAAAATGGAGTTACTTTATTATGCAGTTGGCAAGCTGTCAGTGATTTCAAAATGTGTGATATCCAAAGTGAGGAATATATGGTCTTGTGTTTGCCTTTGTTGTGATAACATTGCTATGATGTGCCTTATAACCATCACTTCTGAATGATGAAAATTAAAACACTTAAGATCAGAGATTGACTATAGATCTGAACATTTTTCCAGTATGTGATCCGTCAATCTTGTATGTGGCAAGCATATAGCAGATCATTCAGAAAAAAATGTATGTATTATAATCTATTTAACTACACATCAGGATGAATTAACCACATCAAAAATCAAAGTGTATCGGACCCGGAACGAGATAAATACAACACATGAGGGTACTTTGAAAGTAGGGCTGTAATCGTATGCACACTTTATGGGAATAATTCCCATTGAAGACAATGGGACTTGTTTCAGAGCTGCATGTTTAGGCTTGTGATGTTGCTGTTGGGATATGTGATAATCCAGATGTGTTCGTTGTGTCTTAAATTAGGTTCTCAGATAACTGTCATGTTTGTTTTTTGTTGTGAATGTCTAAGTCATAAGATGAACATACAGATAGACATCCTCCACCTATGTCATCAGGTGTCCTAGAATGGTTAATGCAACAAATTCTGCACCTGTGAGATTGGGACCAGTTGAAAACACTACATAAATAACTGAATCATACCGATATACATACATCACTATGTAAATAACTGACTCATATTGATAAACATACATATAAAAATGATGCTTCATTGGCAGCATCATTTATTTCATATTGTTTTATTTCTTGAGTATTTTCTGCTATAATCAGTAAGAGCTTCTATTGTGAATCCAATGGAATCCTCTAGCTCTTCTATAAAGAACATGTATGTGATGTGCTTTGCCTGTGTGTAGTGGCATAGCTAGAGGAGGTGCAAAGCACTATGTTTAGTAGGCAGCCTCACCGCAGTGTACAACAGACCCTCCACTCCCCTTCAGAGTCATTCTAGGTGGGGGAAGCAACATGGAGGTGCTCAATAATCATGAGAGTAATAGTAACACCGAATGCACTGCTTTGCAGAACTAGTACGCAACCAGTGAAGGCTGTGCTTAGGCAGTGTGTGCTGCCACAGTGTGATAGGAAGGCTGGAGACTTACTATGTGCATCATCCCAATGCTGGCTGCCCCTGGAACTGGTAAGGCAGCGCATAATGCAGGAGAGGATGGAGAGGTGGAAGGGGAAGGAATGGGGAGGAATAGGTGATGTGAAGCCTTCAGAGAGTGGTATATCTAGTGGTGTAGTATGCATTTGTGGCAAGTCCAAGGAGACCCATTGCAGTATGAGGGGCTGACAGAGAGGAAAGGAGAAATCCACATTTCTTTCCGAAGTCTACTATGATGCTCACTCACTGGATACTGTGCATACCTTTTTGGCAGCAGGGGTAGGGGAAAGAATAGGGCCACAAATATTAAAACACTAATTAATCAGGGTAGAAAGGCTAATTAGGATACTTTACAAGAACTATTAATAATACCTTTTACATCTCTAAAGTGTTGCTTGACTTCATGTAAGAATGAAATGGGAAGAAAGACATTTTAAAATTGAATGTATGTTCTGATTGATGTAGTTCCTTTGATTTATGCAATCAGTAAACTATAATGAGGTTCTCAGCTTCAATTATTAAAAGCTTTTTTCATTATTTCAATTAAACTTCTGAGAGATGTGATCTGACATCAGCCAGCACAGTATTAATGAAAGGAGAATGAAAGACATTAAAATGAGGGAGAGATGCTTACTATTGCTACCTTATAATTTTACCTTTCTAGAACTGATTTTGGTTTGCTTTAGATATTGCAGATTAGAAACTGGAAAAATATTTAAGTTGGAGCTTTTTCATTTAAAAAAAATCTTGTTGTAAAATATCATCTACTCCCAAAGTTGTAAAATAACATTGTTTACATTTTAATTGATATTTCAATTTATACAGGACTCCTATGATTTAAGATCATGTTGTATGTTCTACTCAATACCACATTTTGCTGCTCTTTTTGTATTTTATAACAACGTCAGAATACCAGTAACTTAAATGACATATAAACTTTTTTCTTTCATTTTTTTTCACAGTTATGATTAAGCCCCAGAGAGCTTTTGGATTCCTTTTTCTTAAAAATATTCACATAATACAGAATGTAACAGGTTTTTTCTGCACAGAGTGAAACACTGGAAAGCCCTTGTTATGTCCAACGGGATATTACACCAGCTCTGTGTCATGAACGACGGACAGCACAGTTGAGAGCTAAAATAAAGAAAACATTACTTTGTATTGTACAGTCTTCGATTAAAGCAAAAATGAAAACAATCTTTTGCATTAGCCAGAAAAAAGGTGATTCTCCCCTCTAATTATTTTTTCCTTCGTTGGACAACTCACATCATATAGTTCGATGGGTGTTGGTATAGGCATGTATGCAATTTCTATGTAGAACAGCAGTTCCTAATCTGTTCTTCTAGTTTTTTTTCTAATTGTTTAGTTCAACTACCAAACTGATACGATTGAGAATACTATGTTAACACAGTTATAACATCAAGTGTACATACTTGTTTCTTTGAAGTACTAGGAACGCTTACACATTTTTATTTGGCTTTGTAAGGACTGAAATCTTACAAGATAATGCAATCTACTTTTTTCATATAGAAAATATGGCTCTTTTCAGCTAATTCTCTGAGGTTCAGAGTGGAATATTTTTATCCTTATTTCTGCAGCTGACCAAAGAACCAGATGTCTTTTTTAAGCAATCAAGGATGCTACATTACATTTTTCTAGACATCATTTTTTAAAGTAAGGATGGTTCTCTCTGGACATTAGAGTTAATTTGTTGCAGCAAAAGGAGTCCGTTCAGGCTTTCCCCATTGAAACGTCCGGTATGACGGTTCCAAATACTGTATGTCTCTTTGTTTTGTAGTTTCGCCAAGTGACCAGAAGAGGGCACTTTAAACATCTTTGCATTGCTTGAGTAGTCAATGCAGAAGCACAGTGTTAACCTAGTCACATATGTATACAGTCCAGAATGCTATTAAGGTTGCAGATCTCTATACTCTCAAGTTAATACAAATATAAAATATGTTCCAGATCACAGGTTTCCCCCCCCCAAAAGCTTCTCCAACAATATCAAGACTTCTCTAGATTTTCTTTTGTCTTAACATTTTAAATTTGAATTGCACTTAATGCTTCAGGGCTGTGTTATGTTTGGGGCACCCGATATTCTTTCTGTTTAGGATGGTTCCTTGTTCATGATGGTTGGATTCCTGCAGCCCAATCCTAGGCATACCTGTGCAGAAGTAAGCCTGTTACAGTCAATGGGGCTTACTCCCACATAAGTGTGGATAGGATTGCAGCTTTGCTTGTTCCAAGTCAAGCTTGCATTTAGGCATGTCGGTGCAAACTTCCTCCATTTGGGTCTTGTGGCAGGATTTGCAAGCAAGGTACTCTAATCTAGCAGGCTATATTCCCAAGACTAGGACTCCCATAATATTCTGTATTCACAAGATGGCTTTTGCAAGTATTCCTATAAATATATATAAAGGAAATCGTTTGATCAGAATAATCGGAATCAACTTGTCCAATATATTGATTGCCTCTGTCTAGCAAGCTCATGAAATTGACTTTGGACAAGTAATATGGGTGACACATTCCAACTAAATGCATCCATGGCAATTAAACTTATTGTATGATCCCACATCCTGCGCATCAGATATATGCAGGTATTGGCCCTGAGAACAGATGTGATTTTTAAACCTTCGTCACCAGTGCAACATAGCGCATGTGAAACGCTTGCTTGCTCTGATTCTATCTACTTCTCATCATTCCCCAAGTAAATTTAATTAATTTAATATTAAATTGTTCTCCTAAGAGCTATGCTTTGGAAAAGCACTTGAATGAATTCTCATTTTAACTCAGTCCATGTTGACTCACTTTTTCATTTTGTTTTGAAATCGAAGAATCATACAGTTGGAAGGGACCCAGTAGGGGTAATAATTCTATTATTTTTGGATTTTTATTAGATAAAATTTAAACAGGGGTATTACTTGCAATGGATTATTTATGGCAGGAAGTTATCTTGCAGCAACCACCATTTCTTTCAGGATTTCGTATTTTTTCCTTACTTACACTCCCTTGTGATCTCCCTGCCCCTGGAACTAGGGGTAATTAAAATGGCTTCAGCAAGGTGATGGTCTGTCGGGGTACTAACCTTGCAACAGTCACATTTTTCTAAATAACCCAACCTTCCCAAATTAACAGCAATGAATGTGTAGGGGTTGCTTTCATGTTCATTGCTGAGTGCATTCATGCCAAAATAAGTGGATCCCAGTACGACTGGGGTCCATTTATTCTGCTCCATTCTGACTGCTCATGCTTCTCACTTGTCACATCAGTAGCTCATACCAGATCTTTAGCTTCCACATGAGAATTTCTCACAGCACAGAATACAGTACAAAAACAACTTTTTTCCAGTTATTACTTCCTTGGATGACACTCTATAGCAGATGCTTAAAACAAACCTTTCATTTTAACGACTGAGCTTTAACAGTCTGACCCTCTCCATAGAAAAGCTTTACAGAAAAGACTGGTTTTATTTGGGCAGGGGAAACAGCTTAGTGATTAAGTAGAAGTTTTATAAGCAGAAGTACCAGGTTTAATTCCAGGGATCTCCAGTTAAGAACAAATCTCAAGTTGCAGGGGACCTGCCTGAGATCTGGAAGAGGTTCTGCCAGTCAGACAAACCTGGGCTAGATTGACACCAGCGGTCTGACAGTACAAGGCAGCTTCATCTGTTCGTACAACACAGATCATGTGTTTCATTTGCTTAAACTTTGTTCAAGTTTTGAATTTTATAAACAAAAGCAAGTTTAGAAAAAATATAGAAATAATTAGCTTTTTTGTTTTAAATAAAAGTCAGCTATTCTCAGGGAAACTATTTTAATATTTTACTTTGCAAAATCATGATCTTCTGTTGCTTTTTCTTTCCTTTTCAAAAACTGTGTTTTAAGAGCGAACAGATGTAGAGAGGAAGATTTCTTATCAGCAGTCTTTTGAGAGGCAAGATCATTCAGTGAGTCCTCACCATGATAGAATCATAAACTTACTGGTTTCAACCAACCTAGCTGTCCCTTTAGCTGCTGAGTTTTTAGTTGCACCATATAGAAACATTTTCTTGTGCCATGTTTTTTCTTTGTGTTGTTGTTTCATGGATGACCTGAGCTGTTGCTTCTGCCTCGTCAATAGCTTTACTCGGCCTTCTTCGCTTTTCTGGCTTTGCCAATGTAGGCCTCAAAGAAGAAATGGCAAAAGAGCACAAAGTAGCTGAGGTACATGATGGAACACCAAAAGACGTTGGTAACATACGAGTGGCACTGGCCTTGTTGCATCCAGGCGAAGACCAGATAGTTGATAATACAGCCCATAAACATCTGTGTGATCTGTGACAACGTGATGAACATGGCAAACTTGCGCGACACTCTGAAGCCTGCAGCCCGCAGGGCATAATAAGTGTACATGACAGCATGCACAACATAGTTCATGGTCATGAACCAGCCACCGCCAGCTACCATGTCCTTGTAGGAATACCAAGAGTAAAGCAGTACAGTAATGTGGTGGTACCAGTGGAGGAAGATGAGCTTCTGTTTCCTAAGAATAATAAATATTGTATCTCCTAGAAATAAAGGGAAAAAACTATTAGAATTAAACCTGTGGAGATGAAATGTGCTGTGCAATTTTAAGATTAAGGTGCAAAGCATTGAAAATGGAGGACTGGGACATGCACAGGGTGACCAGATGTCATAACTGCAAAAGAGGACAAGGCCCCCCAAAATGTAGAAAGGTAGGACATAAAAATGTAGAAAAAGGTAGGACATAAAATAGAATCTAAAAACTATCATATATATATATATTGATTTCATGTTTCAATTCATGTTTCATGTTTCAATTTAAACACTGTATTATTATTAAATTTAAAACTGCCTGCTTGCAAGGAAAAGGAGGACATGAAGTTTTCCCAGGACATAAGGCAAAACAGAGAACATGTTCTGGAAAAAAAAGACATACCGTAACTCTGGACATGCACAAATCAAAATCCATTTGCTGATATTATCAGCATATTATCAAAATCCATAAGCTGATAGAATATTTGGAAAAGTTTTGTTCAGTTCATTGTCAATGGAATGACCAAGTTTGGAATTTACTTAAGAATCTAATATCAAAATATCTTTGAGAAATAAAGGCAAGGAGCATATCCTACAATATATTTTCTATTGTTAAACAGAAAGTTCAGTGAAATATATTTTTGCAATGGCTCATCATATTTGCTGACACTGATCATGGGTAATCCTGTAGTGTGAATATATGAAAATTGACAGTTTAATGCATTTATTGATCCAAATGCTAATCCTAATACAGTCTCTGAAGTCATTATGCTCAGTCATTGATTAAAACTAAGCTCTTAATGTTACATTTAGATATATAGATAATGATAGATATGAAATCCAATTTCTGAATTTTACCTGGCAATGATAACAATTCATACAACTTACCGGTACCCTTTTGGAGGGAAGCCCAGTGAACCATATCCTACTTTTGAACACATTACTCAGGACTAAGAGCCCAATCTTATCCTCCCACTCTGCAGCAGTGCCAAAAACAGGGATGCTGATCCATTGGGGGTGAGGAGAGATTGGGATATTCCAGAGGCGAAAAGATTTTAAAATTCTCTTACATCTTTATAAGCCCCCATTCTGCAATGCACCGACTTAGACATATGCTAGTCGGACCTCTTCCATAACTTCCCCACCAACATTTCACTCCTTACTTCTCCTGCCTCTCCTGCTGAGTTTCTTACTCTGGCAGGTGATAAGAAGCTGACAATGTGCTGGGTAGATATATAAAAGTTACCTGCTAATTTACTTTTGCAATAATTTTTACTTTTGCAATAATTTAGTGCTGGAGGAATGCCAGTGCTAAGGCCCAAGAGATTGGGTTGTTCTAATTGGTGACTGCCTCTCTACAACAGTAAGGAAAGCTTTCTTAAAAGATTGTAAAGGGACACACTTTTTATATTTGTCTGCCTTTCTCCCTCCTCATTTCCATCGCTTCCCTTCCTGTTCTTTGTATAATTTCATTCATCTGTTTTATTTCAACCAGTGATGGGATTCCAAGAAATTAACAACCGGTTCTATGCCCATCTGGCAGCCACTTTTAAATGGCTATTTTTAAACTTTATATGTCCTATCTCTCGTTAATAACCGGTTCTAGAGAGTAGGTGAGAACCTGCTGGAGCCCACCACTGGTTTCAACCCATTTAAAGATTTTAAAGGAGAAAAGACAGAGTTTTTAAAAAAGTTTTTAAAGTTTTAAAAGAGTTTTAAAAAGTTTTTTAAAGGAGAAAACACAGAGCATGTTTCCCTGGATGTACATCTTTCAAAGCTCAAACAAAGATCACTGGTAAAGTGCAAGAAATAAGTGGTGTTCAGTTTTGAATGTTCCAACCCTACACTCTTTTTACTTGCAAGCAAGCCTGACCATGATTATTTCCAAGGGAGTGTACTTTGGATTGTAGCTTAAATCAGCAATAAATGTCTCCCGTCTCTCCCAGCTTCTGACTGCTTCATTAGCAGCAGAATTGCTGAGTCACATTTTCATAAGCAATCACGGGACTAATTTAGCTCAATCTCAGTAGGTTTTCCTATATTTCAAACAGTAGGAAGTCTGAGAATCTTGACATATAAAGGCTGGAAGTTTTTCTTTTTCTTTTGGCTTGCAGTGAAAATTAGTAACTCACCAAAACAACATATTCCTCATCGTCATTATATTTAGTGCAATTTGCAGTCCTGCGAGGTTTTATCAGAAACAGACATCAGAAGGTCTGCTGAATCACAGTTTCCTACTTCCAATTAGAATTATCTTAATAAGCCTTTGGGTAAAAAACACACTTTCAATGCATGAACTGAACTGGTATTTTTCCCTCTTTAAAAAAAATAGTGATGGGATCTTGGGTGCTTGAAATGAGGTGGGAGTGATATCTTTCCAATCTTTCCAATCAGGTGGAAAGATTTTAAACCTCTATAGCTCCACTGTGGTTCCATCCCATTTTGGTCACCCTTTCCCCAGAATAAGTATTTTTGAAAGAACCACCATCAGGTCATTAAGTGATTAGGTCATTAAGTGACCATCAGGTCATTAAGTGGTAATTAATCAGGTCATCCAACAGGCGTTTTGGTCTTCAGGATGAGCAAACAAAGGTATGCGTGTTGCCAAAGTCTGATTGATTTGTTGCTTAAAACCCTCCTAGAATTGTTAGTGAGGACGTTGTTTAGAATAAAACTTCCATCAGAGCTGTCCTGTATTGTTTGGGTATTGCATGTCATGTCATAGGAGAATCAGGTAGGTTCTCACACCCATTGTGATGCTTTTGCAACACATTTTGTGAACAAGGTTCAGATTTGACTCAACCTGGATTCCATTTTGACAATCTATCAATGTCCCTCGCATAACTGTCTGTCCAGTTACTTGGAATAATTTTTGAATTATGTAGCCTGAAGATGTTGACAAAAGTGTGACAAGAGCTTGTCCTCTTGACCCTTGCCCAGCTTGGCTATTCCATTCAAACTGGGGTAGATTGGTAGACTGGAGGTGAGTATAGTAAATTCATCTCTTAGGAAAGGGGTGCTGCCAAAAGCCTTAAAGTCAATCATGGTTTGTCCATTTTTAATGAAATCCTTCCACGACTTATTGATCATGGACCATCTCTTATCTGTGTCCACCCTTCCATTTTTGAATAAAGCGACTGAATAGGTGGTGGCATCACAACTCTAGGGAATTCTGGAGGAAGCAGATTATCTGGACTCCTTTCTGTCTGTTGGGCTGGGTCATGGGATGGAGATGTCCTTGATTGATGGCCTGTGCTGGGGACTAGACAGGGATACTACATCCCCTTTGGTACTGCTGGACCTCTCAGTACCTCTTTGGTACTGCTGGACTTACGGCAAAATCCAGAGTAAAATCCAGAGTAACTATGGGGAGTCTTTGCAAAATTTTACACAGTTTCTCTCATTTTCAGCTCTCACAGATGAAATACTTATCTGTTAGCAGACATAGGGCAAACTCCAGAGTAACTACAGAGAGTCCTTGCTCCGGTATAAGAATAAGTTACTCTGGATTCCAATATGAATTTCCCATATATTTTCACTAGGTAGTGCAGTAACCACAGGTGCACGTAAAGTCTCTTACGTGCTCCTGTAGTTACTCTGGATTTGGGGGATAGGTATTATCACTGATACTGACTGTGCAATTTAAGTTAAGAATAGGAAATACTGTAATACAGCAGAGCAATACAACACTGCAGTGCTGGCTAAACGGTTAACATTTTGTGGCTGAATTAACCTTTCCCTACATTGGTGAATATCCTCTGTGTTGTTCGTAAAATGTCATTTTCTAGCTCAAGGACACCACTAGAATATAGCAAAGGAACAGCAGCAGAAATAGAATCCATAAATCCCAGTAATCCAGAATCAAAACAGTAATGGGTTCAGCATACATATTCCCTCCGGGTTTTGGGACCCATCATCTTACTAGTCAACAATGGACAATTTTTCTTCAAAGAACATAAATACATGATGATGTTTGGGGATAATGATAACTGGAGGGCTAATTTATTGCCTGCCTACAAAATTAGATATGCACGATTCAATCACTAAGGAGAACCTTTTTCCAAGACCTCACTCTTTTGCATGATTGTACACCTAGGAAGCGAAAAGCAGATACTCACCTAATTCTGGTGCTTTGCTTAGCACAAATGCGTAAGCCCAGAATTTGCTGACAGGTCCATTGTAAAAACTCTGGTCGCAAACGGATGGCTTCAGGCCTTTGGTCATCAACACGTACAGCATATAAGCACCCGTTCGGACAGCACCGAATATACTTTGTGACCATAAAAAGAAAAAAAAGACAGTCAGTGATCATCGAAAAGGATTAAACAGATTGGCTCAGGCCAAGACAGATGGTGGAAAATTGCAGAAGACCACTGCTACCTTGAGAAATCAGAGCAAATCACTGTCTCTCAGCTCACTATAGGGTAATTGTGATATTAACTTCCATGAATCTGCCTTGAAGTCCTTGTAGGAAAGGTCGGCTGCAATCTTATGCATAGTTACTAGGAACAAAGGCTAAATCCAGAGCAGTTCCGGGTCCATGCAGTTACATCACCCTCTAGTGTTATCTTATGGAAAGTCATCTTAACTGCTCCGGAGCAAGGGGCTTAATTTCACGTTAGAATATAGGCCCAAGTCTAATTTAACAAAACTGCACTTACTTTTGAGAAGACATGCATAGGATTACGATATAAATGAATAAAAATCACAACATCTGTGAGCCTAGCTGGAGGCTCCTTTTATTCCCTGCTTCTTTCCTTCCACACTTCCATTAGCTTCCTTTACGTTCCTCTAATTACAGGTGGTTTGGATTATTGGGATCTCTGTACTTATAGAATCATAGAGTTGGAAGGGACCTAGTAGGTCATCTAGTCCAACCCCCTGCCTGCAGCAGGAAATCCCCCTACAGCATCCCCGACAGATGCTTGTCAAGCCTCTGCTTGAAGATCCCCAGTCCACCACCTCCCTTGGCAATCTGTTCCACTGCCGAACCACCCTCACCGTCAGGAATTTTTTTTCAGATATCCAACCAGAATCTCCTCTCTTGCAGTTTGTACCCATTGGTTCTAGTTCTGCTTTCAGAGGCAGCTATGAACAAATGAGCCCCTTCCTCCCTATGACAGCCCTTCAGGTATCTGAAGAGGGCAATCATGTCTCCCCTCAGCCTCCTCTTCTCCATGCTGAACATCCCAAGTTCCCCCAACGTTTCCTCGTAGGGCTTCCCTTCCATCCAACTGATCATTCTTGTCGCTCTCCTCTGGACTTGCTCCAGTTTGGCTGCATCTTTCTTCAAGTGAGGTGCCCAGAACTGAACACAATAGTCAAGGTGAGGTCTGACCAATGCTGAATAAAGAGGAGCTAGAACTTCTCACAACTTGGAAGCTACAAGTCCTCTTAATGAAGCCTAAAATGGCATTTGCCTTCTTTGCAGACACATCACACTGCTGACTCATGTTCAGCTTGTGATCCACGGCGACTCCAAGATCCCGCTCACATGTTGTGCTGCCAAGCCACGTATCCCCCATTTTATACCTGTATTTTTGGTTTTTGTTTCCTAAGTGCAGAACCTTGCACTTCTCCCTGTTGAAATTCATTCTATTTGTTACAGCACAGTATTCTAGTTTATCCAGATCCTCCTGGAGGTTTCTCCTGTCTTCTGATGTGTTTGCTACTCCTCCCAGCTTGGTGTCATCTGCAAATTTGATCAGGCTCCTCTGTACCCCTTCCTCCAAGTCATTAATGAAAATGTTAAAGAGAACTGTTCCCAAGACAGAGCCTTGGGGGACCCCACTAGAAACTGACCTCCAGGTTGACACAGAACCATTTACTAAAACCCTTTGTGTGCGGTCGTTGAGCCAGTTGCAGATCCACCTAACAATTGCCCCGTCTAGCCCATATTTTTCCAACTTCCCAGTTAAGATGTCATGTGGGACCTTGTCAAATGCTTTGCTGAAGTCAAGATAAATGACATCCACAGCATTGCCACTGTCCAGTAAGCTTGTAACCCGATCAAAAAAGATCAGATTTGTCTGGCAAGATTTATTCTTGGTAAATCCATGCTGGGTTGTTTTGATCACCGAGTACTTGTCTAGATGTGCACAAATTGTGTGTTTTATGATTTGTTCTAATATCTTTCCTGGGATAGAAGTCAAACTAACTGGTCTATAATTTCCTGGGTCTTCTTCTTTCCCTTTCTTAAAGATTGGGACTACCTTTGCCCTCTTGCAGTCCAGTGGCACTTCTCCACTCCTCAAGGATTTCTCAAAGATGATCGACAGAGGCTCTGCAAGGACATCTGCCAGTTCCTTCAGAACTCGAGGATGCAGCTCATCTGGTCCAAATGACTTGAATTTATTTAGGCCAGTTAAGTAGTTTCGAACCAGTTCTCTGTCAATCTTAATCTGCTGTTGTGCACCATCCATGTTTTCATTACCTCTTCGGGGATGCAAGCACATCCCCGCATCAGCCAATGATCCCACACCCCCATTTGCACAGCCCTCCTTCTAATAGATGGACGCAAAGTAGGAGTTGAGTAGCTCTGCCTTCTCCTGGTTCCCAGACACCTGCTGTCCATCTTTGTCCAGGAGCATCCCCATCCCCTCGTATCTCCTCCTGTTCCTTTGGGCATATCTAAAGAAGCTCTTTTTGTTATCCTTGACTGCCCTGGCCATCCTCAGCTCATACTGAGCTTTAGCATTCCTGACCCCCTCCTTACAGGACCGGGCTATCTGCCTGTACTCCTCCCTGGTGATCTTTCCAGTCTTCCACTCCCTATACTTCTCTTCTTTAACTTCAGCTGATCCCCAAGTTGCTTGTGCAGCCAACCTGGTTTTTTCAGGTTTTTTCCCCGCTTTCTTTTTCATGGGAATTGTTTCTGACTGAGCTTGTAGAAGCTGTCCCTTAAGGAGCTCTCACCCATCTTGGGCCCCTTTCCCCATTAGATCATCAACCCATGGGATCCCACCAATGAGTGGAATGACTTTGTAACATTAGCAAAGGCAGAATTCAAGATAGTTTCTGGAGGTGAGGGGGAAAACAATTGGTATTAAATGTGTTTAAAACACTTTTCATACCAAAATAAGAAAATGCCTTCATTACACCATAAGACAAATCACATTAATAGATTAAATCTTAATCTTGCCAGATCTTAACTTTAAAATTCTGTCTTTAAGCTCTCACATTTGCTTTAGAGGTGAGCCACCTAAGGTTCCTTCTGGGGGATATGTCATTCCATTAAACTTTCATAACTTATCCAAGTCCTTGTGATAATTAAGAATTTCCATGTATGATTCAAAACATCCTGTCAAAAGATGTTAACATCCAGGCTGCTGAATGTAACTGAATGTGATGTTTAGAATACCAGCAGTTAAAAAAGAAAAGGAATCACAACTGGAACTCAATAGCCACTTCTGCAATAGCAAGCCAGAGAACAGGGCTTCCATTTTTCAATGAATATTTATGAAATGAATCTTTATTGCTAATTGATCAGTGTACTGATATATTGATATGCTGTATTTAAATTGCCTAGTTGCTGGCACAGCGATACTCCCCCCCCCCCAACAACAAAGAAAGGGTGACAAAGGGCACAATCCTGAAGCACCCTTGGGCTGTGCAAGTCTCTTGTGTCAGCCCACGAGTTTAGCAAAATTGCTAAAAAGCACTTCCATACCACTCCAATGGGAGACTGACTGGTGCATATGCACTGGCCTCCCCATGCCATTGCAGGCCACAGGAAAAGGTAATATTGCATGGGTCGAGCTTGGCTGATGCAGGCATCAGAGGGGCATGGGGAGGGAAGAGGTGGGAGGAAGGGAAGATTGGACCAGGATCTGTCATTTAGGCTGGATCCTAGGGCTGCTCAAGTTTGCACCACTGCTTGACATTGCACAGATCAAGGTAGCCCCACTGGGAGTGGGGATGTGGCATGTGGCTATCTGGGATGTGGCAATTTACATCGATGAGACCTAATGATTGTATTTTAATCTTTGCCTTTTAACTACATAAGAAAAAGTATTTCTAAAAAAAATCTTGACTTTTCTGACGTACTTTAGATCCATGCTTTTTGGCTTCAAAGCAGAGGAAATACCATCCAGTAAGGACTGTGCCATTTTGAATGCTTGGATTGGATTTTGCCTAGTTTGAAAACATTACAAGATTATCAGAAAACATCACAGGATTATCAGAATGTAATCTAACTTTCCTCATCCTGACCTGTATGATAAATGTGTCCCAGTGATTTTAAATGTGTATTTTTAAAACACACAGGTTGAACACTGGATATTTTTGTCGTATGAGGTTAGGTTTTCAGACTGGTATTTTTTCTATCAGGAATTAAAGAAACAGTTGGATTGGTCAATTATATGGGCTAATGTTTGTTAACCCAAAACTATCATTCCCTACATATTATACCAGTTGAAATAAGTCTGTTTATAATTGCCTTGAGGATTTTGTTTTGCACCAGTATAAAGTCACAGATAAATATAGACTCACACAAAAAACGTGCTAATACAGCATAAGCTGATCATGCTGTATATTTTTACAAGGAACCTAAGTGGAATTAAGTAAGATTAAATTGTTATTATCAAATTCATATGTGCTCCTGCACATTATTATGAGACTCTTAAAATCTTACTTAAAGGAGGGAAAGCACTTCATACAATCATAACTGTTATTCAGCATACAGTTATTTACATTTGAATTTTTTCCCTCTTTAAAGATGAAGTTTGATTAAAATGAGTTTTTTAAAAAAAATAAAAACAAGATTCTATTATTGAAAATTCAGCAATTAAAAAACATACATTAGCTAGGATGTGGCCAGTCCAAATAATCAAATAATCTGCAATGATTTTCAGCTTGGGACCGCTGGAGTCCATTGAGTTGAACTTCAAAACCAACAAACTGACAAGGAGATAGTGCCACTATATATCTCTGGCCATTGCAGACATATTGTCCTCAGTTCAGTCCAACAAAAGTGTTTCAACACACTTGCAACAAACAACTGGATCAAGGCTTTCTTCTCTGTCGTGTATCCAAATGCATGCCCCATGCAGGGTGCACCTAACAAGTAGTTCTTTGAATGCAAATCTACTACTGTATTATACTAGAATTAGATTTAAGCTATCAGAATGTTAATGAAGAATCATTTGCTAAACATGCTCTGAATACAGGTCTAACCTTGTTATACATTGATTTTTTAATATATGGATGTGTCTCAACAGGAATGGCCACTGCAAATGAGAACACACATGTCGATCCCTGGAGAAGGGGGAAAAATGCATCCCTTTAAAATCACCAAATGTTGCTTCTTATGCTTTTTTAGACAGCAAACTACAAATGCATTTTTTCTCTCTTACAAATTCCTGCTGTTGCACAAATATTTCTGCAAATGGACTCTCATCACCTTTGGGAATGGGAACAGATCCAGAGTTAAAGTTGGTGTGTGTTTTCTCTCTTTCCTTCTTACACACACATACAAACCAAAACAGTTTAAATCACTGTCAGAGCAATCCAAAGCATAATCATAGAATCATAGAGTTGGAAGGGACCCAGTAGGTCATCTAGTCCAACTCCTTGCCTGTAGCAGGAAATCTTCTTAGAGCTTCTCCAATAAGTGCTCATCGAGCCTCTGCTTGAAGATTCCCAGTGAGGGAGTGTCCACCATCTCCCTTGGCAATCTTCCACTGCCAAACCGCCCTCACTGTCAGGAATTTTTTCCGGATATCCAACCGGAATATCCTCTCTTGCAGTTTGTACCCATTGGTTCTAGTTCTGCTTTCAGAGGCAGCTATGAAAAAATGAGCCCCTTCCTCCCTATGACAGCCCTTCAGGTATCTGAAGAAGGCAATCAGGTCTCCTATCAGCCTTCTCTTCTCCAGGCTGAACATCTCAAGTTCCACCAACCTTTCCTTTGTTTGGAGGGAGGGGTTGTACTATGGAGGATACTGCATGGGAGGCCGTTGTGCATGAGAGCCATTGCGCATGGGGGTGTTGCACACAAGGGGTTGATGCACATGAGAGGACTGATGTGCATGAGGAGTTGATGCTCATGGGGGTTGTTGCGCATGGGGGATGATGTGCATGGGGGGATGTTGCACATGGGGTGATGCGCATGGCAGGTTGATGCGCATGGGGATGTTGTGCGTGGGGGAATGAACATGGGGAATGTTGCACCGGGGAAATGTTGTGCATGGGGAATGTTGCGTATGGGGGATGTTGCACACGGGGGGTTGTTGAGCATGGGGGGTTGATGTGCATGTGCGTAGGGGAGATGATGCACATGGGGTGGATTAACCTGGGGTATGTTGAATATGGGGCTGGACGTGCAAGGGGGGATTTATGCGCAGTGGGGGGATGGCGTACAGGGGAATTTTACGCCCGCAATGCAGGTACACTTTTCGCTAGTATGTCTATAATTACATGATCTGATCCATAAAACAAATCACAACTGAAGAGCCTGCAGCTAAATATTTTTCTGTGAATTTCTTATTCATTTGCTTGGCACCAGTTCAGAATGAATGAATATACATCACAGCAGAACAATAAGCACGCAATAAGCACTGTCAAATCATGTTACTGCTTATTTGCACCTGTACATAAAGAAAATTATTTTGACAAGAGTCTCTATGGCAGTAGTTTGTATTTTAGCACTGGTAGTACTCACTTTATGGAACGACCCACCAGAAGTGACCCATCAAGACCCTAGCAGGACCCATCAGAAGTGATGTGTTATGACTGTGTTATGAATGAATGTTATGTCATTAACCTGGAAATGATGTTATGTGGCTTCATTCCTAATTGGAAATCAGCCACAGATCCCAGTAATTAGCACACTCATGCTGTTATTTGGCATTGCTTGGATTTCAAGCATTCCAGCTCCGAAGTCAAAGCAGAACATACAACTTGGATACTTGCAAAAGTCCCTTTTCCAGCACCCCACATTTTCACCTATTCAGGGAAAAGCACCGTGTCTCCCATTGGGAGCCTGCTGTGTCCAGCAGCTCTTTACCATGTGTTTTCATCTGTTTGTTTTCAATGACTGATCTAGGTGGGCTAAGTGTGGCTTGCAACCTACCTAGTGGGTCCCGACTCATCACTTTGAGAAATGCTGCTCTAGGATAACAACAACGGCACAATGACATGTTCTCAAAAAGAGCAGAAGCAAAGTGCTTTTCCAGGATGTGGAATCTTACCACATGGTGGTGCTTTCACCACAGGGGAAATAATGCTGCATGTCTCCCATTCATTTACACTGAGCTCTTGGAAGCCTTGAGCTCTGGAGTATGAGTATGGAGTATGCCTACTCCAGGTACCAATTTAATGCTGAAGTTTGTGATACTAAAAACCTTCAGAAAGACCATGTATTTTTTCATTCATATTTTGAATTGGGAGACATGGGGTTTCTTTCTGACCCCACCCTCTCCTCCAATACTTGTGATATGGTAGGTAAACTGGAATATTAAAAGCTGGCCTCTGTCAGTCTTGAAAGACTATGGTATAGTGCTCGGCGCTCCATACGCTGCATGCGAAGCACGAAAGCCTGGGTTATGGAGGATAGGCTGTTACCCAAGCAGCAAATCCCCCCTCTCCACGCCACTGAATTAGTCCAGTGGAAAGGCAGAGCCAATACAGTTGGATCCAGCTGCGTCGCAGAGCTGGGCTAAGGACAGGAGCTCACCCTGTCTTGTGGGGCCGACCTGGGTCTCGAACCCTGGCCTGCTGGTTAACAGGCACAGCGTCTTAACCGCTTGCGCCACCCACAGCCCTAGCTCACAGGTTTGCTGTGAGGACAAAAGGATAACAGCTCTGTAATCTGCCTTGGGTTGGGAAAAGCAGGGTAATTTGATGATAGATACATATGTTTGTTCTTAAAAAAGATGAAAACATCGGTTTCACAAGAATGCCTACCTGAACACTGCGAGGCTCAGAGACCAGAGTATTAGCGGTTTCCTCAGTTCAAATTTTGCTCGTTTATTCATTACATGCCGACCACCAAATATAAAGGCAGCATACAAAGCAGAAAACAGGAATGATTTTTTCCTGGGAAAGAAAAACAATCAAACAAAAACCATTATAATACAATATTCAGTCAGACTCCAATATAAAGGCAGCACATAAAACAGATCACCAAATATAAAGGCAGCATACAAAGCAGAAAACAGGAATGATTTTTTCCTGGAAAAGCAAAACAATCAAAGAAAAATACATTATAATACAATATTCATTTAACACAATACAATATTCATTCAGTCAGCTCGGATACTAACCAACTTCCCTAAGAAGCACTCCAGGTTGCCATAATTCTCTTCCACAAAATTGGGACAGGAACCCTCTGTCCCATTTGTCAGTATGTGAACACAGTCCCCCAAAATCAAGGTTGTCCCTGTTTTGGGGGGACATATGGCAACACTACTCCAGGAGTAAATGGCTGTAGATACAATGGGGCAACTGCTTTCACCAAAGACTGGCACTGAAAAGCCCACTGTGGCATAATACAAAAATTCTGGGATAATTATAAAAAATCATTATAGGGTAAATTTCACATGAGGGTTTCTCTGCATCTACAGCAGACACATGCTATCCTATCCTGTCAGGTACTGTAACACAGACCATCTGCGGACAATAAAATCTTGAGGGATATAAAAGTCCACTGTCATAATATAGGACTATTTGCCAGGAAGCCCACTTATTAATAAGAATTTGGAGGGATCCTAAAGAGAAAGTCATTATGATTAAAATAAAATACTACAAAGACATTCTGCTTCCCTCAAGCAAGGTCTTGATTAGCTCAAACGGTAGTTCAAATATTCAAAATTACTGTACATATTTCCAAAAGTGTATGATTCAGAAAAGAAAGTCAACCCTGGCTTCTACCCAAAGGAGAAACAGGTTTTGCAACATCAGAGTAGACACACAACCTAGTCAGTCAGACAGGTAACTGGATCCAGTGATCCAGGCTGACAACCTTTAGTCTCAATGACACAGCAAATTTCTAAAGCAGCCCACCGTCTGTCTCCGCATCAGAGGTTGTAAAGCACTTACAAAAAAAGAAAGTGTGTACAGAGTTCCATAAGCTTCTCATGGGAGAACATCAACTGTTCTGCACATACTCATGCATAGAGGGAAAGTGTGATAGAGGGTCCAATCCTGATTTTGTGGAAGAGATAATGGCAACCCTGTTCTGGTTGTAGGCAGACCCTTGTTCCATTGGAATGAAAAGGGTTTTAATTTACATAAAGTACAGTGGTACCTCACTTAACAAGCACCTTGCTTAACAAGCATTTCACATAACAAACAAAAATTTCACATAACAAGCAAAGAAATCTTGCTTCACACAACAAGTTCCGCATCACTTAACAAGCAAGTGTACTATGGGCACACGTGCTATGCAGCCCTGACACTCCACATGGAAGCTCTTTACTCCCAGGAAAGTGTCTTGGATTCCAGCCTCTTAACCATGTCTACCCAGAAGTAAGCCCCATAGTGTCATCATTTTTACATCCAGATAATATTTTTATATGAATATTTTTGGGGTTGTGGAACCAATTGTCTGAGTTTCCATTATTTCCTATAGAAAAATCTGCTTCACTTAAAGAGCATTTCACTTAAAGAGCATGCCTCCAGAACGAATTAAGCTCTTTATGTGAGGCACCACTGTATCTGGTTTTACAGGCTTAAACTACTGCTGATGCTCTTTTATTATCAAGGCCTGATAGCTGTTTTAAAATATGTTATTGTTTGAGTTTTTAATCTTTTTAAGTTTTTAACCGGTATGTTTTTTAAATCATTTTATTATGTTGTAAACTGCCTTGGGTTCCTCTAGGGAGGAAAGATGGGATGGATGGATAGATATAGGCATTCAAGTTAATCTGACCTTTTTGTTTCAGCTATTTCAAGTAGGTCAGCAATTATATTTAAGCTAATTAGGATATTTCAGGTCATTCTGCAAGTTTTAAATTAGCTCCTTTCTTCTGATGTGTAAAGGTCATTAAATTACTTTATCAGTCTGTCTGTAAAAGATGTTTTTCCTAGCGGAGAAGAAAAAGGGGTGCTCTTTTGCTTTCATTGTCAAGGTATTTAAATTGTAAATCCTATAAATGGCTGCACTGGTTTAGAGTGCCCCACAGATTGCAATATGTTGGGGAGGGCACTCAGAGGGCTCTGTACTGCCCGATCCCAGGCAGCAACAACCCGATCCCAAGGCACTCTCCCTGATCCCAGGCAGCAACACATGGATGTGCCCTTCTTACATGATGAGAGACATGTTTGGTTCTGAACTGACTACTTGCTCATCAGGTTTTCAGGAGTAGCTTTTAGGAATAAGGACTTTTACTATTGCAAGATCTGCTGATCTTTAATGTTACATAATAACTAAGAACAATAAATGAGCAGCATTATTGGGGATATAATGCTAAGAAAATAATGCTGGGGACATAACCAAGGACAATAAATGAACAGAATAAATGAGCAGCAGAGAACAAGCTTGCAGCATTTGTGACTTAAGGCAAATGTACAAATAATAGCCAAATATTTCTAACTGCCTGTGTACAAGGGATGACCAAGAGCTTGTTAATTCTTTTCTTGCCCTGATTGGAACCATGGTTTGTAAAAATTTATGGCTAATGGGTGAATCTGGCTAATTGGGCAACAGATGTTACACTGTGATCAGGACTAAAGAAGGAAAATGGGAAGACAGGCTGAGGCTACAAAGAGCACAATCCTAACCGTGTCTACTTAAAATGTCTATCAGGAAAATGTCTTTAGGATTGCAGCCAAAATATAGTAGTAATGTTGTAAGACAAGCTTTGAAATGGAAACCCGGAGGAACATGGTTACAGCATAACGTACTAACTGGCAGTAAAAATATAAAAACAAAGGCTATAAAAATGGCATTGTGACCTGGAATGAGGACACCGAAGTTGCCAAAGGCAAACCTAATAAATCTCTTTCTTTCCACACCACGGAAGTGACTTTTGTAAAGATGACACATTTTTGGAAGATTAATAGCATTTTATATATCAGGAGGAGAACTTCCACAGATTTAAATCACCCAGCTCTTGCAAATGGTACCAGCTACACCAATGGTTCTCAAACTTTTAGCACCAGGACCCACTTTTTAGAGTAAGAATCTGTCATGACCTATGACGTTATGACCAGAAGCGACCACATCAAGCAGAAAATTTTTAACAATCCTACTGCCCTACTCACATTTACCCCTGGAGTAAGGTCCATTTGCTAATATTGTTAAAAGCATATACATAATAACCTGCTGAGAGTACAGATCTGAAACATTTCTCTAAATGCAGTCACATATCATGGTAGCATCATGTCTAATATATATTTTTTTTAAAAATATTGAAATAAATGGTTATGCACCTGAAATTGGCTTGTGATGCACCTAGTGGGTCTCAACCCACCGTTTGAGAAAGACTGAGCTACAATAAAACAAAAAGAGCTAATGAATTCAACTGGGTGAGTTCAAACAATTAAATGTTAAATGTTTTTAGATGCAAATATATCCCTTGGAAACCTGGGGTTGGATTTCTTGAAAGGTATTTATAGGTTTAGCAACAAGTGTATAGTATATTATTTGTGGATAAGATATCACAATAAGCTCTGAAATCATTGCAATGTTTCTGACCCAATATAGGCAAAACAAAGGGACAAATACAAGGAACATTTTTTGACAGGGCTTCTGTGCACTCTAAAGGGTTATCTGTTTTACTAAATTCTGTTCTTGATTTTAAAGCTTTCACAAAGAAGAATAAAATAATGGCACAATGATCCAGCTGGACAGTAGCCTAAGTAGGTCACAACATCTATTTTTGTTTTGCTTTGAATTGGAAAGCTTCTTCCCACAGAAGCACACCTGATCTGGTCCGCTTCCAACTTTTTTGGCAGTATAGTGGATGTGAAGGAATGGCCATTAAGAACATAATGATGTGAATCAAAGATTTGGCAGGAGGCAACCCTACTTGGATCTGAAAGATTCTGACTCACTATGTCCGCTTCTCCCACTAAGGGAGAAAGTCAAGATCTTCCCCCAAATATTGACACATTCAAACAGGCGGATCCTCTTTAGAAGAATAATTTTTGTCAACACAACCTTGTGATCTAGCTATGACGGGTATGCCAGCAACTAGCTGCTAGGTACGTATATTCTAGTGCCAGTTTGATTTTAAAAAAACAACATTCTGGTTGAAAAACCATGCATGTCTGAAGACTTACATGATTAGGATGCATTTAGGTTTTCCCATGAATATTGCAGACCTGCCTGCCTATGATGATGATGGCTGGGGTGGTACGCCAATGCAGCTACACCGCTGGATGGCACTCTGCATCCTTCAATTTCAGAGATCTCCTCCAGGTAAGGTGAGCATTTTTTCAACTTGCCCAGGGGTAGTCATTCCCTACCCCTCTGACAGCATAATGCTAACTGCCAGTTTACCCCATGTGAGGAGGTGGGTATGTGTAGGTGGTGGAATGAATGAGGGAGGCATGGATCCAGCAGCATGGCATGGTCTAAATCCTAATCAGCAAAAGTTGCATAACCAAAAGAACTTCCACAAATCCATAGAAAGTTGGTGGGACATGAAAGCTGTCATGAAATAAGGGAAAGTGCCATTTCTTTGAGGAGGTCTCCAGGATGACAACAACATATGCTCCACTCATGTGGCTGGAATCGAGTGAGAATTTAGTTCAAATTCAATTGAAAAAGTATTCAGTGTTTGAACTGTGGAATTGATAATGTACACTTGGCTGGCTAATCTTATGTGCTTACATGTTGTGGAAAATTACTGGGGTTTGATGCATGCAAAAAGGAAGAAAGTGGGACATGAGCTAAAGAACACGAAACTTAAGGAATGGATTGAAATGCACCTAAAGGGAAATCCTTTTTCAAAATCCATCATCTGGGGTTTCACACACAACAGCTGAAATTTACTTATAATCTATCCCTATTCCTGGAGATGTGGAGAATATCAGGCTTCCTATATTCTCTTTGGCTACAATCCAGGGTAACTACAGGATCTTTTTCACCGACATAGTTACGGTGCCACCTATGGGAAATGCCTAGAGCAATCCAGAGTAAGTGTCTCTTATGTCTTCCCATAGTTACTCTGGATTGTAGGGTCAGGAAACGTGAAAGAATTAAGATTCTGGAAAGCTGTTTGTTTAGAAGTAGAGCGAACTACCTGCTATAAATATACAGCTGAATCACTTTTCATTTTATTAAATGACCTGTAACAATTGGAAGTTGTTAGCAGCTGGTTAGAATGTGGAAGTTGTGTTCAGTTGCTTAACTACTGCAAAAGATAATCAGGTATGTTTTAAAAATGTATTCCTCAACCTCTTAAAATAAGATGCCCAAGGCCGCTGACAATAAATAAAACACAATAAAATCTATATATATAATCAAAGTGTCACTGACTGACAGATTTTCAACCCTTTTCTTCACAGGGCACACTGACAAGATGCTAAAATTGTCAAGGCACACCATCCATTTTTCGACTCTAAAATGTTGGGCTCGAAACCTCCTATTGTCCTACTAATGTGGCACAACTGCAGACTGTCCACAGGCCACCAGTGTGCAATGGCACAATGGTTGAAAATCACTGGACTGACTCATCAACGTCCAGTCAAAACCCCTAGACCTAGAAGCATGAAATTTGGGAAGGTATTCCACCAGCTGCCCACTGGTAGGTGTTGGTGCATGCTGCCCACCAGTGCCTGCTGCCCATTCCCCACTGGTGCCCAGTGTCTGCCAGTACCCACTGCCTTCGGGTGGGTGCCAGGGCATGCTGGTGCCCAAAAATATTTTTTAAATTTTACTCCCGCAATAGTGAGTAAAATTCAGCTAGTATAATATAAATATCAAATACAAGTTGGCACTCAGAATCCATGGGGGATTTGTTCCTAGACCTTCTGTGGATACCAATCCTATGTATAGAACTGCACAGGGGCATTCAGATGACCTCTGGACACAACAGGAACAAGCCTTCTGGTAACACCTGGAGGTGTTCTGAGGTGTAAGGAGGCTGTGCATGACCTCCATGCTCCTTAGAAGGCCTTCTAATAGCTTCTGAGAGGCCCTTCTGGTATCAGAACATCTCCCAGGCACAAATGGATGTTGGCCGCAATCCTAAGCACATTTTCTGGAAGTAAGACCCATTGACCACAATGGGGCTTACTTCTGAGTAGACATGGATAGGATTGTGCCCGTTATGTTTCAGTCATATCTGAAAGGTTCAATGAGACCATCCAGGTGCAGGTCTGGACCTGCAGTAAGTAAACTCTGTATGTTGCTACCCAAAAATGAGGGCCAACATATATGGTAAAAAAAATTATAAAATTGACACATACCCATTGAACATGTTTGCTGCCTGAATGGCAGCGTTGTGGGTGAGGAATAGATGGATATCTCTTTATTGCCCGTCCAGCACTTAGCATACTGTTCTGGATGTGGGTCAAGTATTACAGATACTGGAACATTTAGTTCTCACAGTGCATCAGTGGCTAAGGTTGCAATTCTAAGCTCCAGTTAGAACAGCCTAAGCTCCAGGATAAGTCCTGTGCTGCCCTGGGGGTATCACAAAAGTGCTGTAAGACCCTTCTGTGCCACTCCTGGGGAGCTTTAGGCCAGACATGCGCTTGTCTTCCTACATCACCAGAGGAACAGGAAGACCGATGAGTTGTGCCGGCCTAGGTTAGGATTTATTTACAGGTATTATTTACTTTTTGCTAATGCCAATGTGTGCAGGGGGTGGTGGTGTCTCCCTTTCTGTGGTAAGAAAGGTGGGTGAGAAGAAAGGAGATGGCTAGGTTTGGGTGTGAGAGACAAGGAATGAGGACTTGGCTTTGTATACATCTTAGGTTGGAATTCTAGTTCAGAAGAATTTTCAGGACCTTAGGCTCACTTTATATTTAAGACAAGCATTGCAAGCCCCTGACTCACACTTTCAAGTTAAGAAATCCAGAATGCCGCCACGTTATTAGTACCAGTTTCCAAGACCACCCCCCTTTAGATGCATCTTGAGTCTATATGGAAAGCAGTGTCTTCAATCATTCTTAATTCCATTGTTTGTAAGCGGATATTTGACCCTGCCAATTTCACTCTTCAATGTACTACATGCAATTTCTTCCTTGGCAGTTACTGAAGCAAGTCTAATTCTCTTCTAACTGCCTGACAAAGCACAACTGAGCAGTCAGGGTGGTGATGATGTGAAAAGAGAAACAGGATTCAGGAGTAGGATTGGTATCAGGGGAAGAATTCCAGAATTATTTCATTATTATCACATATATTAATCCTGGCAGTTTATGGTCACAGTTCATGAATGGCACAATAAACGCTTGGATAAACATGTAAATACTGGCATTCTGTTCTTGCTAGAAAGAAAATAATATGGAAAATAAATAATCCTTTTGTTGTGGTTAAGTGTGAGGTTAGGACAGACAAGGCAAAATTTTCAAATGATTTCAATCAACTTTTATTTTCTAGCCTGAAAAAAAACCAGGCCTCCATCAGTCTTGAAAGACTACGGTATCGTGCTCGGCGCTGCATATGCTGCATGCGAAGCACCAAAGCCTGGGTTGGATTGTTATGGAGGATAGGCTGTTACCCAAGCAGCAAATCCCCCCTCTCCACGCCACTGAATTAGTCCAATGGAAAGGCAGAGCCAATATGATTGGATCCAGCTGGCGTCGCAGAGCTGGGCTAAGGACAGGAGCTCACCCTGTCTTGTGGGGCCGACCCGGATCTCGAACCCTGGCCTGCTGGTTAACAGGCATAGCGTCTTAACCACATGCACCACCCACAGCCCACACCTGAAAAAAGACATTGGGCAAAATCCAGAGTAACTATGGGGAGTCCTTGCTCCAGTGTAAGAACAACTTACTCTGGATTCCAATACAAATTTCCCATAGGTTGTCACTAGGTGGTACAATAACTACAGGTGCACGTAAAGTCCCTTACATGCTCCTGTAATTACTCTGGATTTGGGGGATTATCTTTCCCAAACATCTCGGGGCACAATCTTAACCAATTTTCCAGCTCCAATTAAGGACAATGTGGCACAGCGATCCCAGTCCTGGAAAGTTGGTTAGGATTGAACTATCAGAGGGCACAATCCTAACCAATTTAGGTTAGCACAACTCACCTGTGTCCCCCTCTATTTGAGGGGAGCCCTCTACATGTTTGCACACTGGCCTAATCTCCCCAGGAGTGGTGCAGAAGTTGTAACATCCCCAGTCCAACATAGGACTTGTGCCAGGATTTGTGCTAGCCAATCTGAGAGTTAAGATTGTGCTGTGACATATGTAAGTGTGGTTGACAGGTTCAAATCTATATATATAAAACTGATGAGTCACTGACTGATTCACTGACTAAGGCTGCAATCCTAAAGACACATTCCTGGGAGTAAGACCAAATGAACACAATGGGGCTCACTTTTGAGTAGACTTGGATTGTGCTCTAATTGTCTCATCAATGCCCGAGGCAAAACAGCTAGACACAGAAACATGAAATTGGGGGAGAGTATTCCTTCTGTGACGTAGGCACCCATTAAGAACCAGTTTAGGGAAACTCAAGTCTGAAGGGGGTGAAAAGGGACACAATGCATTTTTGTCACTATACGTAACATAGAAGAACTGCTGACTCATCAGCGCCCAGCCCAAACCCACAGGCTTAGAAGAGTGAGCATATTTCTTCCATGATGTCAAGACCCAGTAAGAACCAATTTGGAACCTGGTGGTGCCCAGTGGTGCTCTATGCCTGGTGCCTGGCAGGCTCAGTGAGTCCCCAGCTGACTGAGGAGGGCTAATGCATGGCAGCAGCTGCGCTGAGTCTGTACTCTCTCCAATCAGCCAGGAAGGTGGTCCCCAGCTAACTGAGGAATATGTACGTGTGGCAGCAGCTGTGCAGTGCCTGCGCTCTCCCCAACCAGCCAGAGAAGTGATCTCTGGCTGACTGGGAAGATCACTGTTCAGGAAGGGAGAAGTTAAGTGGGAGAGTGGGCTGGTGGGCCTGCTCATGCCCACCATTGCTTATGTGCCCATCATCTGAAGAAAAAACTCATGCTTCAGATGTTCAGGTCTTAAGAGATGAACATTAATCAGAGGCAAAAAAGGGGGAATCCTGTTTTAGTTCCCCTATCGAATGCTTGTGGTATCCAAGCAATAAATGCATAGGGCTAGTTTGTAAAAGGGGGATGCATTTTTTCTTGTACTTTTCTGCAAGTACAGCTGCATTACATGCAACGTCCCTACTCTTTACTTTGGTGACTTTGGTGGATAAAGGCAGATTGTCAAGTGCATTATCTTCTGCCAAGAAAACAAGTGCCGCAAACGCATTCATCTTCAACTTAGAATCACAGAATCATAGAGTTGGAAGGGACCTAGTAGGTCATCTAGTCCAACCCCCTGCCTGCAGCAGGAATTCCCCCTAGAGCATCTCCAACAGGTGCTCATCGAGCCTCTGCTTGAAGATCCCCAGTGAGGGAGAGTCCACCACCTCCCTTGGCAATCTGTTCCACTGCCGAACCGCCCTCACCGTCAGGAATTTTTTCCTGATTTCCAGCCGGAATCTCCTTTCTTGCAGTTTGTACCCATTGGTTCTAGTTCTGCTTTCAGAAGCAGCTATGAACAAATTGGCCCCTTCCTCCCTATGACAGCCCTTCAGGTATCTGAAGAGGGCAATCATGTCTCCCCTCAGCCTCCTCTTCTCCAGGCTGAACATCCCAAGTTCCCCCAACCTTTCCTCGTAGGGCTTCCCTTCCATCCCACTGATCATTCTTGTTGCTCTCCTCTGGACTTGCTCCAGTTTGGCTGCATCTTTCTTCAAGTGAGGTGCCCAGAACTGAACACAGTACTCAAGGTGAGGTCTGACCAATGCAGAATAAAGAGGAACTAGAACTTCTCGTGACTTGGAAGCTACAGTCCTCTTAATGCAACCTAAAATGGCATTTGCCTTCTTTGCAGACACATCACACTGCTGACTCATGTTCAGCTTGTGATCCACGGCGACTCCAAGATCCCACTCACATGTTGTGCTGCCAAGCCAAGTATCCCCCATTTTATACCTATGTTTTTGGTTTTTATTTCCTAAGTGCAGAACCTTGCACTTCTCCCTGTTGAAATTCATTCTGTTTGTTACAGCCCAGAATTCTAGTTTATCCAGATCCTCCTGGAGGTTTCTCCTATCTTCAGATGTGTTTGCTACTCCTCCCAGTTTGGTGTCATCCACAAATTTGATCAGGCTCCCCCGTATCCCTTCCTCCAAGCCATTAATGAAAATGTTAAAGAGAACCTTGGGGTTCTCTGTTAAAGACAGAGCCTTGGGGGACCCCACTAGAAACTGACCTCCAGGTTGACACAGAACCATTTACTAAAACCCCTTGTGTGCAATCGTTGAGCCATTTGCAGATCCACCTAACAATTGCCCTGTCTAGCCCATATTTTTCCAACTTCCTAATTAAAATGTCATGTGGGACTTTGTCAAATGCTTTGCTGAAGTCAAGATAAATGACATCCACAGCATTGCCACTGTCCAGTAAGCTTGTAACCCGATCACAAAAGGAGATCAGATTTGTCTGGCAAGATTTATTCTTGGTAAATCCATGCTGGGTTGTTTTGATCACCGAGTACTTGTCTAGATGTGCACAAATTGTGTGTTTTATGATTTGCTCTAATATCTTGCCCTGGATTGAAGTCAAACTGACTGGTCTATAATTTCCCGGGTCTTCTTTTTTCCCTTTCTTAAAAATTGGGACTACATTTGCCCTCTTCCAGTCCAGTGGCACTTCTCCACTCCTCAGGGATTTCTCAAAGATGATCGACAGAGGCTCTGCAAGGACATCTGCCAGTTCCTTCAGAACTCGAGGATGCAGCTCATCTGGTCCACTTGAATTGTAATATGCTGTGTAAGACACATTGTAATTTTAATGCACATTGTGCAATGGATTATTTCCCAAAACTGAAAAAAGGAACAGATGGTCCAAGTGTGACCTGAATATTAAGCCGAGTCAGGTTGAAGCTTGTGCCAGTGGATCAGAAGTCCATTGACTGAGCCAACCCCCGAAGTTTCTTAATACTAGTGAATTGTTACAGATTAGCTGCCCACATTTGGTAATAGTGGCACATAATCTTGGAGGAGTTGCATATCATCTGCTGCTAGTAAATCTGGGAGGAGCTGGGAAAGGCTCTGTCCCAGGGCCTCTGGTGACACCACCACTGTATGACCAAATGCAGAGACATTTTCTGTGTACAATATTCACATCTCTATCTCACCTGTTGCCAAAAAATTTGGAAAATTTGTATTTATGAATAATAATGCCATAACATTAATTGCATCGATTAGAATCATATATATCATTGGAAAGCTATATTCATGCAGAATATAAAGAAACAAACCTTGTTGAATTATCAGTATTCTGTGAAACAGAAGCCCATATCCTAAAATAAAATTAAGCCCTTTGCTCTAGTGCAGTTAAGGTGACTTTCCATAAGATAACACTAGAGGATGACGTAACTGTGTGGACCCATAACTGATCTGGATTTTGCCCATAGTGGACAATTAACCAGAAGAAAAAACACAACTGCCTTATGTAACAAAAAGTGATTTTCTTAACTCAAAACTGACCAATGAGACTGATTGTTCCAAGAGACAATGTGGTGTACGTATGGCAGTGCAGGAAACCGATAAGGTGGCACTCTGGAAATAAATAACAGTAACCAGAATTCAACAACTAACCAGGTGTTCTACTTTTTAAGAAGCTCTTGGTTCACTGTCAGGTGTGGTTCAACTTCAGGACTCTCTTGCCTCATTTTCCAACTTAGCATCTTTGGAAGAAGAAGATGCAGTTTCTGTTTGTCTATCTTTGCACCTTTCAAATGCAATAGTTCACCAGATATCTAGCTAAAGAAAAGTAAGGCCTATACCTGTAACACTAAGGAAATGGATAAACTCTAAAAAGTCGTGGGTAAAGGTTCTTCAAAATACCTATGGGGTACACTGGCTCAGTGTTTCTCAAACTGTGGATCAGGACCCACCAGGTGAGTACAGGCTTCCCACACTTATTGGATGGGTTAAGGACTGGAGAACAGTCCAAAAGTGAAAACCATTGAAAAGTGCAACTTTTAAATAAACTTTTTTAGTTTATTTTTTTAGTTTAATACAGTTGTCCATTGTCTACTAGGGTTACATTCTGGAAGTTCCTGTGGATTAAAAAAAAATCCAGGTCAGAGGGGCCATGAGAGGGTGGGGTCCACCATCTTATAATCTGGCACTGGGTTTTCCTGGGAGTAAGCTTCATTGAACACAATGGGACTGACTTTCAGGTAAACATGGAGGAGCATCCCAGTAAGTTTGACAGGGGGTCCTGGACAGATTTTTAAATTTGAAAGGGGGTCCTGGCTGAAATGCCTGAATACCACTGGTGTAATTGGACCTTTGGCTGATTGTGGCTTAGGGTTGGAGCTCAAACTGATGATATCACTTCTGGCGATGACATAACTTCTAGGATAATGACATCACTTCCCACAGGTATACCTAGAGGGGTTGAGGGATGCAAATGTCCCAGGGTACCAGGTTAGGGTTGCAGCCTAAGGACCTTAAAACATCACTTAACCATAAGTGCACTTTAAATTCCCTTTTGGGAGCTGTCACGGTAGGGCAGAAACCAGGATAGCCAGACAGTGTAATTTGTGGCTGTACACAACAGTAAGTGTAGCAGGACTGCACGTGGAGTGCATCAGAAAACAGGCCTAGTTTATCCCTAAGATGCTGAAATCATGGTCCTTCAGACACTAAAATTAGAATTATTTGTAGTGACCCATCCAGAATTATTCCTATTCCTATTCCAGGATTAAAGTTGAGAAGATAAAGTCAGATTAATCCCAGCTCCCAATTTTGTAGAAAATGACGCAGTTTTAGGGTGGACCCAAAACATGTGAACCAAAAATGTAATCTCAGTGCTGTTGATAAGATACAGGGTAGCAAACTGGGTCAGGTTCAAAAGGGGGATTTTGTGTATGTGCATATATATGTATATGTATGTATCAAGTACTGTTTAAATGCTTTCATCACACATTTCAGGGAAAAATATAACATAAAAAGTAATATTTACTTGATTAAAAAAATCAAATGAGTTATTACCAAAAATTTATTTAATTTAATGGCAGATCTTGTTTGGATATATTGATTAGTAGCAGGGATCATTGCCAGATATTTTATTTTTTTATTAGGGCTTTTTTAAAAACCCTAATAATGGGACAAATCAGCATTCTTTAAAGTGGGGACTTTAGTCTGTCATTAGGGTTGCCATATGTCCCCAACATCAGGGACAATCCCGATTTTAGGGGATTGTGTTCACATACTGGCAAAAGGTACAGAGGGTCCTTTCCTGATTTTGTGGAAGAGAACCCTATGGTTGATGCGCATGGGGGATTGATGTGCATGGGGGGATGTTGCGCATGTGGGGTTGATGTGTATCAGGGACTGATGCACATGGGGGGGCTGATGTGCATGGGGGACTGATGCACATGGGGATGTTGCACTGTGGGGGGATGGTGTACGGGGGAATTTTACTCCCGCAATGCGGGTATGCTTTTCGATAGTTATGATATAAACTGGTGCAAATTGATACCTTCATCTCAACAAATGTTATGTAACAGGCAGGCAAAGTGACACAAAATACTTGGGGAAGCCAAACAGCAAATCATGCTATTCTGATTTAGTTCTCCTGAAAGCATGCAACAAGTATTAAGATGCTCGCCAATGTTAAGAGATACCGCTGAAGGATTGCGTTTCCTTTCAGAAGAGGCAAATGTTCATGGTGTTCTCTGAAAATCACACTAACCCAATCCTATTACCTGCAGGCAAACTGCCAGGTGTGTGTGGATATCAGTTTTAATGAAATCACTGTTCATTTTCAAGCATCAGGAATGCAACAATTTTGCAGAAAGCATCCTTTATGCCTCTTCTGAGGCTGAAATGATATTAAACAGTGAGCAAGCAATGAGCAAGAGGGCCCTGTATACTGTACTTCACTGACAATATTTTCAGCCTAAATACCATGCATCAGAACTTATTCACTTAACTCATACATTAAAAAAAGGATGATCACACAGTCGCTTATCACAGGTAGCTTGCATTGTAAATTTATGAAGACCAAACATACAGAAAGCGTCAAACAATCAAGGCGGCCAGCAATAAATGCAATCAATGTGCAAAAGGTTGCACTGGTACCACGGTGTGCTTCATCAATGGTCTGAAAACTGATGGCATGCTTTAGTGTCCTGTCAATGTGCCATAGACAAAAAAGATTGAAAATCACTGTTTTAGCGGTTTAAATTAAAATTCATGGTGTTTCTTGGGGCTTGGTTCTATCCCTATATTGCTATATAGCTGTGCCAAAATTGCCGTTACTGTATCCTGGGGCAGTGAAGCAGCAGCAGGAGGACTCCTCAGGGAAAGGGAGCTGGGGTGATTTTGAACTCGGGGTGCCCTGATGAGTCTTCTTGGAGCTGCACCGGGAACTCAGCTTGCCAGAAATGAGAACTGTGACAAGTCATGATGTCCAAAAGTAGGGAATAGGATATGTTGGCATTTTGAAATGTGCCTTCCCAGGTCCACTTGCACTGGTTTGAGTAGATCCAGTGGGACAACAAATGGTCTTAATGGGTCAAAACTCCCTTGCCTGGAAGCATGGCATGCCTTATTTGTGTCATTTGGCTGGCACATGGGGAGTTAAGTAGGCTTGGGCCATTTTGTCATGTATATAGTACCTATTGATTATTTACATCAGTGGTCCTCAACCTCCTTGACCCCAGGGACTGGTTATGTGGGAAACTTTTTTCCAAGGACCAGTGGGAGAGGCGGATGGGGGGAGTTCTCCCCTTGGCAACCTGGAAGGAGGGCTTCCCTAACCAGAGCACAGCTGCATCCATGTTGCGCAGGGGGGGGGGGCTGTTGTGCATGGGGGCAGTTGTGCATGGGGGGTGTTGCGGATAGGGGGTGTTGCAGATGTGGAGGTGATGCACGTGGGGGAATGTTGTGAATTGGGGATGTTGACCATGGGATGGATGAACATGGGGATTGTTGCACATGGGGTGGATGCAAATGGGGGGATGATGCACATGGGGTGGTGCACATGGGGGTAGGTGCACATGGGGGATGCTGCGCATGGGGGTGGATGTACATGGGGATGTTACGCATGGGGGATGTTGCGCATGGGAGGGATGTTGCGCTGGGGGGTTGATGCGCATGGGGGGAATGATGCGCATGGAGGGACTGATGCGCATGGGGGGACTGATGTGCATGGGGGGACTAATGCGCATGGGGGTTGATTCACGTGGGCGCTGATGAGCATGGGGGGATGATGTGCATGGGGTGGATGAACATGGGGGATGTTGCGGATGAGGTGGATGCGCATAGGGGGTTGATGTGCATGGGCACATGATGCACAGTGGGGGGATGTCATATGGGGAATTTTACTCCTGCAACGCGGGTACGCTTTCACTAGTAAATTAATAAATGGAGCTATTGCTAGGTTACTGTGGATAGCATTGCAGGTGACAGCCCAATGTCTCAATGCATGTCTACTCAGAGCAGGGATTTTCAATCCTTTTTATGCAGGATGCATTGCAAATGCACAAAGCCATCCTATTCTTTCTTAATGGAGAGTAAGCCTCACTGACTATGATGGGACTAATTTCTGAGTAGACAGGCATCGGATTAGACTCTGAGGCTGTAATCTTATTCACACTTTCCTGGGAGTAAGCTCCACCGACTACAATAGGACTTATTGAGTAGACAGGCACAGGATTCACATTCTGTGGTGGGAGAGCCCCCCAACCCAAAGTCTCATGGCTGGGGTGTTGCAGAAAACACACCTTCAGGATCACTTTAGGAATACTTGCACTCCCAATCATTGATCAGAGAGAGCAATTTTATCTTAGCTACAGGAAGCCAGACAGAAACTTTCCATGGATTCTTTCAAAAGGTCTGGAACAACCTCGAGCACAGGAAGTGCTAAAGGTTTTATACTTAATTTGACATCACAAATATTCCGAGAACTCTCTATTCCAATATGTGCATAAAAATGTACATCAAGTTTTTTCCACTAATCACATTGCTTGATTAATTCTCTAATCACATACAATAACACATCATTACATCACTTAATTTTGATTCGTTTACAACTCTCATTCTACATTGGCGTCATTTCTGAGTAACAATCACTTGTTCCATCTTACTGTTGCAACTTTATTGTATTTTTTATGGCTTTTATTCATGTTCAAGGACTAAGACTCGTTATATGTTTCATTCTGCGTTCTGGCAAAACACTTTCCCATGCGCTTCTGACTTCTGCTGACTGGCACATATCTTTCTCATGAGGCTTTGGCCTAGAACGTTCGCTAGAATCTTGCTCTGGTTAGGCTTGTTAGTGCTTTTTATAAGTTATTAAGCAGGCCTCCGTCAGACTTGAAAGACTATGGTATCGTGCTCGGAGCTGCATATGCTGCATGCGAAGCATGAAAGACTGGGTTAGATTGTTATGGAGGATAGGCTGTTACCCAAGCAGCAAATCCCCCCTCTCCATGCCACTGAATTAGTCCAATGGAAAGGCAGAGCCAATACGATTGGTTCCAGCTGCGTCGCAGAGCTGGGCTAAGGTCAGGAGCTCACCCTGTCTTGTGGGGCTGACCTGGGTCTTGAACCCTGGCCTGCTGGTTAACAGGCACAGTGACTTAACCACTTACGCCACCCACAGCTCATGTTATTGATTATCGGTTATTAATCAATCAATTTCTGTTACAGGGGGGAGGGCTTTGAATGTGGATCTTCTGAGTCCACCACATAACAACTACACCACCCTGCCCTAACCATCCCACCTTACAACAAACCTGTGAGATAGACTAGGAAAAGAGCAACAGATAGGAAGCCTCTATGCTGAGAGGGATTCTGAATCTGGATACTCCTAATGCTCCCTAACCAGCACACCTCCAGCCCTATCCCTCCACCTGAACAACTATCCTGTGAGGTATGAGGCTGAGAATGTGTGACAGGAAGCTCTTGGCCACTGGGAACCTGAACCCTCCAGGTCCCCATCCATATATATGTGTGTGTGCATGTGCATGCGCATGCGTGAATATGTATATGTATGCATGTATGTATGTGTCTATGCTGTATTCATTTATATGGTATTTATGCTTACAAAGCACTCCCTACAGTTATAGTACTGAAGAAATATACATTTTTATTACCTTGGTTCAGATGTTATTTCTTGCTATAGATTTCAGTAAAGTGTTTAGGGTATTGAGTTGCTAGTTTTATATAGGCCACCCTTGTGTTAGTAATGGTGATCGATCGATCGATCGATCGATCGATCGATCGATCTATCTATCTATCTATCTATCTATCTATCTATCTATCTATCTATCTATCTATCTATCTATCTATCTATCTATCTACAGTATTTATATACCTCTTTTCAACTAAGAAGTTCTGTGATGCTTCCCATAGAATTTGCCAATATGTTTTCTGAGTGTTTCCTTAAAATGCTGAGAGCCCAGCACAGCAAGTCTCAGGTCTCTCTCAATGGCATCACTGGGTTTGCGTCACCTGGTGCAAGCGATCAGCATGTCGCTCCCATGAATGACCTTACCTATTGCCATACCTAGCGAAGACTCTGTTTTATTCTTTTTTATTGGAGGGGGGCTGCCTTATGAAGCATTTTTTGAGCCCCACTTTCATCAGATTGGGACCATTCTGATTGCCTTGCCAGATCTCTTTGCCAGACCTGAACATGAGCCAAGGCATGTTTGCATACTCACAATTACTTACAACTTGCTTACTCACAACTTGCTTCCTCACAACTGACAATAGCTTGCTTTCACTTTCCACAGTGCTCAATACATTTGTCAGCTCAGGGGGCAGTTCTCAGATGTGGTTTTTTTTTTTGGGGGGGGGGTGTTTATTGTATCAGGACCATTATGTTGTTGTTGGATTACTCTGAACCTGTCCTTTTTAATGAACTAAGACATGTTATGCCATTCATGTGCGATACATAAATGTGCGATACAGCTCAGTTTCACTTTCCATAGGGTATTCTATAGGGCTCCATGCATTTTATTGTTTTCAGCCATAACCTTTGATAGAAACAAGATACCCAATTTACTTTAATCTAATGCTCACCTTTCCCAGCTGAATTAGGTGCATGTTTCAGGTCCACATTATATTCAATGGTGCATTAGATTCCAGTAAATATAGATACAGTGGTGCCTCACATAAATTTAATTTGTTCAGGAGGCATTTTTTGTTACCTGACACATTCTTTACATGAAGCAGATTTTCCCATAGGAAATAATGGAAACTCAGACATTTGGTTCCACAACCCCAAAAATATTCATATAAAAATATTAACTGCATGTAATAATGATGACAAAACACTAGAAATGAATTCAAAACATGCATTCAATGTGCATGATCCTATGAAGTCTACTTAGGCTGCAATCCTAAAGACACTTTCCTGGGAGTAAGACCCATTTAACACAATGGGGCTTACTTCTGTGTAGACATGGTTAAGAGGCTGCAATCAAAGACACTTTCTTCTCCAATCCAAGACACTTTCCAAGTGTTTCCCCACTTTCTCCTTCTCTTCATCCTGAGCCTCTCTCTCCCCTGCTCCCTTCTGGACTAGCCCTGAGCTGCTTCCCTCTTCTCCACTGCTCTTCTCTCCCTCTGCCCAGTGGACGCCCAGGAACAGCGTGGAAGTGTTGCTTTCGCTAAGGGCAGGCTGCTAGGTGGCCCTGATGCTTTTTAAAAGGGCTGCTGGCCAGCACGTCTACCCCAACTGCCAACGAGTGTGTTCGTTACATGAAGCACAATTTTTTTACGTGAAGCAGAATCTTAAGAGAAATTTTTGTTTGTTACATGAAACATACTTTACATGAGGTGTTTGTTACGTGAAGGTGCCACTGTATTTTGATTTTAAGTATAGGTCAGTATTTAGTTTAACAGTTTACTATATTGTAATTAAAATGTAACAGACTCAGTGTTGTATAAAGTAGTGCAGTTAGGTAAAAATCATAACATAAACCCATTGCCATTTTATTATTCTCATATAACTTGTTATTTTATGCAGTAAAATTAAATTTTATACCTGCTCTGCAGCTGTGCATTACAATCAACAGTAAATAATTTTTTAAAGTCTCAAGGCTTTTAAAATAGGGGTGTACATTATATTCAATGGCATATTAGATTTGAGTACATACGGGTATTTCCCTCTGGTTTTTTCATTGTGTTTGTATCCCATGTTATATAGCAGTAATTTTCATGGGTGTGCCATGGATGGTCTGCAGGTGTGCTGTGTCATTTATCAGTAAGGCAATAGGGGGATTTGAGTCCCCCGCCTGCCAGTAGCATGGTGAATGGTGCATTGACCCCTGTCAATGGTCAAACAAATAATAGTGTGCCTTGACAATTTTAGCAATGTGCCTTGACATTTTGTCAGTGTGCCATGAGATGAGAAAGGATGAAAATCTCTGATATATAGCATAATGGATTACTCTTAACCATTGGAATTTTAGTGCATCACGCACCTGGGAGCGGCACCTGGTGTGAGCTACACCCCCCCAGTGGTGGGCTTCAACGGGTTCTCACAGGTTCTATAGAACCCTTTGCTAATGAGCACCTGGTTCTGAGAACTGGTTACTAAAGGGACATAGAACCTGTTGTTAATTTATTTTATTAGGACATAGAACCTATCCTGATTTATTTGAATCCCACCCCTGCCCTTACCCCCCTGGGTGGTCCCACTCTCAGTGGAGGTAATCACCTGGTGGTCTTGGAAACATTTGTTACTCAGCATTTGGTATTAAAAAACAAAACAAAACGTGAAGGTTAACTCTGAGCTGCTTCAGATGTTTTATAATGCAAGAGAAATGTGAGTAATTTGCATGTCACGTTTTAATAATTTCAGTGTAATGATGAAGTGGGAACTTGTGCATCAGAGCTGTGGATTGATGTGTGAGTTCCAGAAATGCATCAAGCTCACATATCTTATGTGGAACATGAGAATATGCTCATTTCAAATGCAGCCCAGAAAAAGAGAAAGTATTTAACACTTTTGTGCATTTCCTCCCCGGCTTCAACACAATGTCTGAAACTACACTTTTGCCACACTGTGTTGTACAGGTTATTATTTCTTTAATTAAGTGATTGCATTCAAAATGATCAGAATCTTGCACTCTATATTTAAACTGTGCTTTCAGAAAATTATTTATTTAAATGGGCCTGTTTCCTTTGTGATCCGCCATGGTTTTTCTTTCTGTTTGCTACAAGAATAACATCCACCCCGATGGGGACAGAATTGATTCTGTAGGACACAAAAGTCAGCTGCTTTGGCTGCTAACAGATGCACTTCAGCATAATTAGTTTCATGACTATTAATGAAATAAACTATTTGAGCTTTTGTCGCTAAAATGTTAATGAGAGAGAGTGAACGGTGGCTTTGTAATGGGATCTAGATTCTTTTACCTCTGGTTCATTAGTTCAAATCTGTCCACTGTCTGCAGCGAGCATGGGTCACTTTGACCTGAAGGATATTTAAGCCATGAAATTCATCTACTGCTGTTACTTAACCTAAATACACTTAAGAATAAATGCCATCTAGCTATACAATCCTATGCATGTCTACTAAGAAAGAAGTCCTATTTATTCCAACTGGACTTATTCCTGTAATGCTTACGATTGCAGTCTAAGGAAACAATCCTGTCCACACTTACACGGGAGTAAACCCCATTGACTATATTAGGCATAGGATTGTGCCCTAAAACAGTATTAACTGATTGACTGTAATTCATGCCAGATCCTATACCCCCTTCCTTGCATGGACACACTCTCTGAGTCTCCTTAAACCTATGCCAGCTGTTTAATTTATTATGTCTGAGGTCACCCATTGGGAATGAGGTAGCCTAAAGCAGTGGTTCTCAAACTTTTCTTGATCTTACTGGGCCATTGGCCTTGGCTTTCTATTAGGACTATAGACCTATGCTTTATATAGGGTGGCGGGTTTGAGGGAGGGTTCTATGGCTCCCCTCCTGATTTCCAGGAAGCCATAGCTCCCAGTTTAAAAATCAGGGACCTAAAGGAAAGCTCTGAGATCATCCTGTGAGATCAAATTTGCTTTTCAAAATCACCTTATTTAATAAGCAAATTTAAATTAGCAGGTAAATTTAAACAATGTCCAGTAAAACAATATTTGCAGTTCTTTCTTGATTGTCTGTATGGTTTTATCTCAATAAGGTAAGGCTAAATTCTACAAACACATTAAGAAGCTGTGTGATTGCATAGAAAATAGTGGCTGGCAATAGTCCTTCTACTGTTAATAACGGAGGTAAAGGTTTGAGCAATCATGCAGAATGATCAGATAAGCCACTTGAAAACTAAATGCTGGCATCAGAAACCTGGGAGAGGGAGTGGCTCGGATTTGTTTGCATGAGTGTCATGCGCAAGCTTAGATGCAATTCAGGGTGCGATACGCAGATGCAATACGCTCAATGTGTATTTTGATTTTTAGTTTTTAGGCCATAACTTTTGATAGTATGTTGGTAAAGAAATTATGGCATAGTAATAGAAAAGAAATTATAGCCCTTAGATACAAGAAGGAAAAGGGGCAGTACAAGACTTCTGAAGAATTACATGATTGGTACAGTATTCCTAAAACATTTCCACGAGGTTTTAATATTGTGAAAAATTACGGCTGCTAAAGACTCTTTCCTGGGAGTAAGACCCAATGAATACAGTGGGGCTTACTTTTGAGTAGACATGGTCAGAATTGTATTCTTATAGTGTAACTTGTACTGTATATGCATGAGCTCATCATAGATGCACACACGAACACACACAGACTTTCCCTTCCCACAGAGTTTAGTGTGCAGTCAGAGCACATTTATTTCCTGTTGGTTGTTCACAGATGTTTTCTTTTAAAGTTGAGTTTCCATTGAGGGATACCCTTTATTCACCAACCTTCAACCCCATCATTTGTACCACGATTTCTCCAGAGAGGATATTGACATGGTAATTCTGAAACTTCACAGCGAGCATTTGGGAGAAAGAACAAATTATTTTTACTGAGAGAACACTCTTGTTCTAGGACAGGATAAAACAGGGTGACCACATGCCTGAACCTAAAAAGGAAGTCAAGGTCTTGGATTCTATGATTCCTCTCAGCCTGGCCTTTCCAGTGGACAATGGCATGTTTTCCTACTCATGAGTAAAGCTGTGATATTGGGTACTTTCACTTTTCCATAGAGCTCAATGGGTATTCTTGATTTTTAGTTTTTAGGCATAATGTTTGATAGGAAGGAGATATTTCAAAACTGTTTTTGCATTGGATTTGGATTCTGCTCTTTAATATGAATTCAAGGACATACGACATGATGGGGAACTGCACACCATTGCAAAGTTCCAAAATGAAGCCAAAATGGAGGACAATGAAGCCCTGTTGGAGGACACCTGGACAGGAGACTAAAAAAGAGGACAATTATAGACAAATCCGGTCATATGGTCACCCTGGGATAAAGTAGCAGCACTGGGTTCTTGCGACTGCTGATAACAGTACACATATGTGCCTTATTGCTCCTCGGGGGACTGTAGTTGCTAGCAGCAGCCATGATGAGTAAAGTACCAGGTTGAGTGGCTGGTAAACTTTTTTGTCTTGTAAAACTAAGTAGGTTGCAATAGAGAGTAATTTTAAAAAGTGGGTCATGGTGCTAAAAAGTTTGGGAACCACTATTCTTTAGCCATCATAACCTGATTGGCATTTGCTCTTTTTGCACATGGAAAATATACTGTCTCTCTGTGTCAAGACAGATAAAAATAACTCTGGACATCATCAGGTGGCTCGGTTTTTTTATACCTGATGTTTCCTTTTGAAAGTTTTGCATGAAACTCAATAACAAGTCCCAAGGCAGTGTTCATCCAGTGACATTCCTGAAATAACTTTGGAGAGGGAATAATGAGTCTTCACTTTACTTTATAGCTTCTCTAATACAAGGTAAGCAGCTTTGCAAGGCTTAGTGCGCCTCTGCTTACCTAACTGCATACTTTCCATCTATGACAAGCTGACAAACTATTTGTGCTAAGACAATACAGTTAAATGCAAGTTTGCTTACATCCTCCCACTGCAAAAAGCCACATGGATTCATTATTATTGGTGTGCCTCCGCAGCCCAAAAGAGAAATATTTTTTCTTCTGATCAGCAGCAAAGCATGTTGGTGGTGTGGATGTTCAATTGTGTTGTATTTTGCCTGCTTCCGATGAAAAATCATTAAACACAGATAATCATCAAGCACGGATCCAACTCCCAAATGAGCCACTTGGCAGGCCTGTGTTCGTAGAGGGTCAGTCTGCAATGGAGTGGCGCCACATCTCCAGACAGAGAGAGGTCACTTGCCATACAGAGCAATTCGAATATAGGTGAGCCAAGATAGCAACTAAAATATAGCAACCTTTTGGCATCCTGCATGAAGAGATCTCGTAAGTGCTGTCAGGAAGAATAATATGGATGGCTTAGCTAACTATTTGCTTGTGGTGCAAAAACCTTTAGAGTTGTGGCTCATGAATAGGGCTTTAAACAGCTATACAAACCTATAAAATACTGGCTTGGATCAGTGGAATAGCTACTGATCATGTACCCCGGTACAAAACTCAAAAAAATTTTGCCCCAGAAGTGATGTAACAACTAGATCCAACCTAGTTATGTACGGATTTTTTTTATACACAGATTTGACTCAACATGAATGGCCATTGCAAATCACTGTTTATAAAACTGCTTTTCTACTGTTGTATAGAGAGGCAGTTATCAAGCAATTTTCAGGCCCAGAATTAAACCCTGAAGATACTGAAGCACTGCTGTATTTAATTAGGTGCAATAGAAGAGCAAGAAACCTGGAACTGGGCTTTAACAGGAAAAACCTGTTTTTCCATTGATTTGTTTATATACAATTTTTTTAATCCATGGAAGGATCCAGAATGGAACCCCAGTGGATAATGAGGGACACCTGTATTACTATTTCAATATGCTATTTATCCTAAATGTATCCTGAAAATTACAGTGCAATTCTATGTGTATCTAGAGGTAAGTCCAGTATTAATAGAGCTTACGCTTTGAAGAGAACGTTCATAAGGTTGTACTGTTTTACATGCAAATAGCTTTTAAAAAAATGAATATAAAATGCCAAAAAAAAATGAAATTTTACATACAGACTCAGTAACAAGAGTGCACATCCTTGGGGACTTCAATCACATGCTCACCCACCTGAGCACAATTCCATTGCTATCCCTATAGTTGCAGGAATATCATCCCTCATACCTTGGGTGTAGTTAAATGGTATTGCATAGTTGCTGATTCAACAGTGCAATCCCCCCCGCCCCGCAACACATACATAATGTACGTAATCCCCCTAGGATCTGCTATGCTAACCAAGACTGGGGATGTTAATTTGTACATAGCTTGAGGTAGCACTTGATCTTTTTTCTGTACATATTAACATTTAACCTGCTATTTTCTTCTCCATATACCCTTTCATATACTGGCTTGACAGTGTTTGGAGAAAGTGAAAACACTGATCTTTATATAAAGAGCATCCTTTGACTATGCATTCACAATGCAGTTGTTTAAGGGCATATTAGCCTATACTCAAATACCTCTGTCTCTTACTGTGGTCTACATAGCAGGGGTGTCCAAATTTTTTGGCAGGAGGGCCACATTATCTCTCTGACGCTATGTCGGGGGCCGGAAAAAAGAATTAATTTACATTTCAAATTTGAATAAATTTGCATAAGTGAATGGAACTTATCTAAATGAATAAATGAATTTGGATCAGTTCAAAAATACTTTCTAATACAGAGTAAAGGGGTGATCATCAAAACAGTTCATAAGCACCCTGACAAATAACAAGAGGAGGGATCTTCAGACTGGTTTCATACATACAGAGTCTTCTCCAGCACCATAATTTAAAGGCCTTTATCCGTTGGCCTTCAGCCTTGTTTATGGTCCAGCTCTCACAACTATACATTACCACAGGTAAAACCATAGCTTTAATTAGACTGATCTTTGTCGGCAGGTCTCGATTTTTAATTAGGTTGTCTAGACCTGCCATAGCTTTCCTCCAAAGAAGCAAGTGTCTTTTAATTTCTTGGCTGCAGTCACCATCTGCAGTGATCTTAAATCCCAGAAAAATAAACTTTGTCACACCTTCCATTTCTTCCCCTTTTATTTGCCATGAATTAATGGGAATTAATGGCGCAAGTGGCTAACACACTGTGCCTGTTAACCAGCAGGCCAGGATTCGAGACCCGGGTCGGCCCCACAAGACAGGGTGAGCTCCTGTCCTTAGCCCAGCTCTGCGACGCCAGCTGGATCCAATCGTATTGGCTCTGCCTTTCCATTGGACTAATTCAGTGGCATTCAGAGGGGGGATTTGCTGCTTGGGTAACAGCCTATCCTCCATAACAATCTAACCCAGGCTTTCATGCTACGCATGCAGCGTATGCAGTGCCGAGCACGATACCATAATCTTTCAAGACTGACGGAGGCCTGCTTTTAATGAGAACAGAAGTCATGATCTTGTTTTTTTATGGTTCGTTTCAAATCACATTTTGTACTTCCTTCTCTTCTCTCATCCTCCTCAAGAGGTTCCTGAGTTCCTCCTCACCTTCTGCCATTAGAGTGGTATTATCTACGTATCTGAGGTTATTGATATTTCTCCCAGCAATCTTAATTCTGACTTGTAATTCATCTGGCCCAGCCTTTCTCATAACGTACTCTCCATATAAATTAAATAAACAAGGTGTATAGCCATTTACAACAATGGAAATATTGTCGTAAAGGGCAGTCTAGTCCTAGTTAAGATTAGGCTGCTAGATAAGCAGAAGAAATAACGGCTGTTTTATCTTAGGACAAAATTCTTTGCCATGAATATTTCATTCTCACCACTGTTGCAGTTTCATGTGGTGCACAGTCATGGATATGGAAATCCACAAATTACCTCTCCATAATATAAGCTGAATTACTAGCAGTTTCCTCATTTATCAGCTATATTATTCAATCAGCTTCATCTTGGCCCATGAACATAGATAGGAAAGAGGAAGAAACTAATTCCCACCGACTGTATGCAGCTCTGTGCAAACATGTTAGTGCTATATGAGCTTCTGTAGTTAGTGTTATGATATAATTTTTGTGACTCATTTTATTTGCTATAATATATATATATCTATATATATAAAAGAGAATAGTCACTCACTGACTGACTTACTGACTGACTCACTGACTGACTGACTCATCACCGCCCTGCCAAAACCGGTGGGCCTAGAAGCGTGAAAATTGGGGTGGGTGTTCCGTCCGTGACGGAGGGGTGCACTAAGAACCGGTTTTTGGAAATTCCAGTCGGAAGGGGGTGAAAATGGGCGCAACACGTTTTCCTCCCTATACTTTCCATTGAAGAATCGGTGACTGAGGGATGCTCTGCCCCAACCCCCAGACCTGGAAGTGTGAAATTCGGGGAGGGTGTTCATTCTGTCACATAAACACCCACCAAGAACCCATGTGGAGATATTTAACCCTTAGGGGGCTGAAAAGGGGTGCAACATGTTTTTGTCCTATACTTAACATGGAAGACTGACCAACCTCCAGCTGATTTGGTGCTAAGTGCCTGGTGCAGTGGGGGGATGTTGTTCGGAGGTAGGGATTGCACTGGGGAGGATGCTGTGCATGGGGATGTTGCACATGGGAGAGATGATGCGCAAGGGGGAGATGATGTGCACTGGGGGATGTTGCACATGGGGAGATGTTGCGCATGGGGGGAATGATGCGCATGCGGTGGATGAACATGGGGGATGTTGTGCATGGGGTGGAAGTGCATGGAGAGTTGATGTGCATGAGCGGTTGAGGCATAGTGTGGGGGATGTTGTATGGGGAACTTTACTCCTGCAACGTGGGTACGCTTTCGTTAGTACCCACTAATATATAGTAATATAACTAATTTTCACTGTTTTTTCACTTTATTTGTCTTTGTAAATTGCAGTCAAGGAAATAATGGTCAATGCAAACATAGCAACTACTGGGTGTAGCAGACTCTGTCCACGTGACCTGGCCTTTACAGCATTTCAAATGAGAGCACCTATACATGCAGCTATATGCTTGTATGATGATCGGGGGACAAGCTTCCTCCCCATGTAGGCACGTTCTGTAACCCCACAAGATCTGGATGCCAAATATATATCTCCCTAAGGATTTTGCAAACACATCCAGTGCCAATCACACAGTTCATAACAGATACCACAGCACTCTTGCACTTTATTGGCACAACACATTAAAAATATATATTTTATTCTTCAAACACTGTAACCTGTGGCTAACACTGCTAGCTCAACCAAATAATTTTGCAACCTAAGAAACGTGCGATTTGGCAATCAGGTCAGCCACACCAAAGAGGCTTGTTGTTAATTCTGTTCTGTCAAACTCCTTGTTACACATATAGCAGATTTTTACTTCAACTGATTTTGATTTGATTCTAAAGGGCACAAAACTAACCACTTTAGGACAGCACAACTCACCTGTCTCTCTGTTCCCTTCTGTCACTCTGAGCACTTCTGTGACACTCCCAGGCCAGCACAGGACTTGTGCCAGGACTGATGCCAGCCAAAATGATATAACTGAGAGCTTAATGAGAGCTTTAACTGAGAGCTTTATCCCAGAGATTTTTAAACACTTAAATCTCACGGCACACTGACAAGGTGTTAAAATTTTCAAGGTAGGCAATCAGTTTCTCACCATTGGCTAATAAATCCAAAATCCCAACCCTTTCCAAAATCCCATGGCATATCTTCAGACCATCCACAGCACACCAGTATGCTACAGCATATTGGTTGAAAACCAGTGTTCTATCCCCATTCCCCTGGCTGAAACAGCTGGGCAAAGAAGATGTATGGTGCACGCATCAAGATGTGATCTGAGAACTACAAGTTACAAGTAAAATGTATATCCACTTCGCTGTAGTCAGTAGAAGAGCAACCTGGAGCCACTTATGGTTCTTCTTGGACATATACCACCACTTTTGGTGCCTTGCATTCAAGGAGGGCAGGGAGATTTAAAAAAGATGGGATAAAATCTGGTGCATGGTGGCCCAGTGGACATCATAGAGTCCAATGGTAGAGTCCAGTAGTGGAGTTGTGGCACACAAAATGGCTGCCAGTGGAGCACTTGTGCTCCTTATTGGATGCTACGTTATGCCAGTTGTAATGGGTGCCAGTTGGTGGCCCAGTCCTCAACAGGAGTGGTCTGTAAGTCAATAAATGTTCCATCACAGTGACAAACAATAAGAAGTAGCACTGCCCCTTATATCACTACTCCTTGCTGTAATAGAATTGATTGAGTGATACCAGATTATCAATAACTAATAGAAGCACTAACCAAGCCTAATGAGCAAAACTTTAGCTAACTTCTAAGCCAGAATGTTTATGGGGAAGTATGTGTGAGAAAGCAAGTCAGCAGAAGTCAGAAGCGTATGGGAACGGAATTTAACTAGAACATAGAAAGCAACATTAAGCGGGTAAATCCTTGGACAACAATAAAAGCTATAGAAAGAGTATGAAACAGAATACAATAAGTTGCAACAAGATGGAACAAGTGATTATAACAATGAGAGTTGTAAACGAATAAAAATTGAGCCATATAACTATGTGTAACTGTATGTGATTGGAGGATTAATTGAGAATTGTCATTAGTGAAGGAAATATGATGAACACTATTATGAACGAATTGAAATGTAAGATTGTTTGAATATTCGTGATGTCAAATCAGTATAAGAGTTTTGGAACTTCCCGAATCTTGGTTGGTCCAGACCATTTTGAAGGATTCCATGATTGGATCTGTCTGGCTTCCAAAAATGCTAGCAATAAACCTGCTCACTCTCTGATTCCCTGGTTTGGATTGAGTTATTATGGGAATAATTGGGAAGTTTATGCACATATTCCTGAAGTGATCCTAAGGTGTATTTCTGCAACATTGCACAGGGTATCAGTATGCACTATGTTAGTGGTTCTTAAGCATTACCACCCAGATGTTCTACTTGAAAGTAAGTTCTATTGTATTCAGTGAGATGTAGGGTGCACTCCTGAGCATGTCTACTCAAAAGTGAGCCCCATTGGGCCCAATGGGTCTTACTTCCAGGAAAGTGTCTTTAGGATTGCAACCGTATTCCTAGGAAAGTATGGATTACAACCTGAGTCCCCTATTCCAAAATGGCAGTACCCAGTGCCAGATTCCAAGATGGCAGAGCCCAGGTTTTCATGACCCCCGCCCCCAACAGGGTCCTGATCCCCACTTTGAGAACCATTTTATATATGAATAAGAGGGAAAACAAGTAAAAATAGCCTCTAAGGGCTTCCTGCAGTTCTTTCTCCAATCATCTTTCTTCCCATCTCAGCACCAGCAGGATTCCAGTGCCAGAGATGCAGCATTAAAGGGTACTAATGTGATTCTTTGATGACCCATTACAGGAGTCAAAGAGTCAGACAAGCTCTCCCAAGATGTGTTCCAGCTGTCACCCAGAGGGGAAGCCTTTAAAGACTTTCAAGTGTCAACGCTTTTATATGCTCTGCCCTCTTGTCTGACTATTTGGCGGCCTCAAACAAGCATCTGCAACTCAGAAGAAGGTTATGCTGCATTCTTTCAAATGCATCGGGGTGGAAATATGGATTTTATCAAAGTAATTGTTGAACTGGAATACAATTTAAATTTTGGGGGCCCCCAAGAGAGCAGGGCCCCACCTTGTTTAGCTTATACGTAAGTTCGGCACTGCCTATAGCACAATCCTAACTTTACACTGAAACAGGCAGGCTGGCGTTCCTGTGCTGCACTGAGTGAAACTCTGGGGTTGCTGCTAAGTCAGCACAAGGAACCCATGTCATCTTTTATCCTGCTAACATCGCAGCAGCCCAAACTGAGCTACTTGGATCTGCACCTCTGAAATCGGTGGCACAAAACTGAGCAGCCTAGTAAATGTGCAGGCTACCTGGGAATGGGATTAGGATCTGGCACAAATGCCAAGTCTTAGTCCCACCTTCCTCTCTTAACCTGCCCTCCTCCAACTCTGAAATATCTCCTCCCCACATTCCCAACACCCCCAACTCCTGGCCTGGCTTAGCCATCACAACTCAATCTGTCCCAGGACCTGTGCTGGTGCGGGGATGCTGGAGTAAGTCCTTGCACTGGCCTCCTTTCCTCTCTTGGTGGTGCAACCGTGGCCTTACAGCACACTTGCAACAGCCCTGGGTGTTGGTGCATGGATTTGTGTGACTAAGAGCGCAATCCTAACCATGTCTACTCAAAAATAAGCCTCAAAAGTTCTGCACCACTCCTTAGGGGTTTAGGTCACTGCACAGACATGCACTGGTCTCCTCACACCACCAGAAGAATGTTGTGGTGGCCTAAATTGGTTTGGATTGTCCCCTCAATCCATCAATGTTCTGACTCAAGAGTAGATGGCAACTTCACTTGTTCATTATAAACGAAAGCTGGAAATCCATAGTTGAGAGTCAAATACTGCTTGTGGTGTTCTGAACTCCACTCATACCTCTCCCACAACCTTTCCTTATCATCCGTCCATGTGGCTGCATTTTAAGGTTTGCACAAATGTTGAGTTCAAGGGTACAGCTGGTAAGCTGTGGAAATACAAGAAAAGTGGGCCAAGATCAATAAAAGGTCCAGGGTCCAGACTTTTGAGACATTCCCAGGCTAGAATAGGACTTGTGTTGGGACCTATCCTGGCCTAACTGGGGATTAGGATTGAGCCTCAGCTCTGCCACTGGGCTACAGCCTTCCCTTCTAGTCCTGTCAAACAATCCCCTAGATTTGGAAGTCCCCATGATGCTCAAGGAGCCCCTCAAAGAACATCTCTCTCATATACACAACCAACTGGGGATGGGGAGATATTGAAACACTGCATCTGACTGTCTCACAGAAGCAACCCCTTTTTGTACTGAGCTCAACATTCTGAATTATTCATTGCAGAGTAGTAGCGGTGCATGTAAATATATATACACTAGTGAAATGTACCCGCGTTGAAGGAGTAAAATACCCCCACATACCATACCCCATTGCGCAACATCCCCCTTTGTGCAACATCCCCCCATGCACATCATCCCCCCATGCGCATCATCCCCCCATGCGCAACATCCCCCCATGCGCAACATCACCCATGAGCATCAGCCCCACAAGGCACATCAACCCGCAGGTGCATCAACCCCCCCCCATGTGCAATACCCCTGTACAACATCTCCCCATGCACACCATCTCCCCATGCACATAATCCCCCCATGTACAACACCTCTATGTGCATCTTCCCCCCATGGGACAAAATCTCTTGGTACACAAAGAGTACACCAGATGCCTCTCTCTGCTCTAGTCCTGTGATTTTCAATCTTCTTCATTCTAGGTGCATGACTCCATAACTAGTATCTTGACAACTCCACTGGGTCCCAATCCCCAATATAAAGACACTACCTTATCATAAAGGCCTACACACATTTTGCTATCTTAAAAATTAGACCTATTCTTTGGTATATTTGGGGTGCTAAATCTAAATATGCCATCGTTTTTGCTTTGCCCAATTGGTTTTAATTTTGGACTATGGCATAGCCAACCTATATGTTGATTTAAGCAGTATCCTTGTGAGGAATCAATGTCATCAGCTTTCCAATGAGTTTGATGCTTGCATATTTTAAGGTAAAGAGGCCAAATAAGTGTATTATAGAGTCTGAGCCTTCATTGTAAAATCAAATTTTCCACGGGTTTGGAGCCTGAAGACTTAATTCAGCAAATATTTGAACACACACTGGAGGGCCTAGTCTGCAGTCTGCACACTGAACCCAGCCTGAAGGGCCCCACCTGACATTCTGAACATGACCAGAAGCATCAGTTGCATCTTGGAGGCTTTCTGAGACCTGGGAGATCATGTGGAGCATCTACAGGCCCTCAGAACACCTACTGGAAGGTCAGAAAGATAGTTCTGGACTTTTCAAAAAATATGTCTTGGATAGAAGGGGCTTTCTATAGCACTTCTGGTAGCATCTAGAGTGTGGCTGGATCTGTTAATTCAATTATCTGCAGGTTTCAGTATCTGCAGGGGGTCACGAATGAAACTGCCGCAGGTATTGAGGGTCAACTGTAATACCTTTCATTGTCCTCTGTTCCCACCTTCATTGATCATATGGAGGGGGAATGGGATTCTGCCCGCTTGCCTTGTTCCAACCATCCTAGACATAGGACACAATCCAGAGTAACTACGGGGAGTCCTTGCTCCGGTGTAAGAACAATTTATTCTGGACTGCAATATTAATTTCCCATAGGTTTTTAGTAGATGGTGCAGTAACTACGTTGACGTAAATGTCTCTTAACGTACTCCTGTAGTTACTCTGGATTGTAGGGTTAAGTAGAATCTGGGGGCTGGTAAGAAAAGGAAGGAAGAGGCGGCAAAGGATTATTTTAAAATGAGGAATTTGCTGGCACAAATTCTCATGGTCACAAATTGTGCAAGGGAGAGGTGGGAAGTCCAAAACAGGTTTTTTGAGTCTGCAACAGGAGCCGGGAAATTCTTTAGATCTGATGGGCTGTGAAGCTGCTTGAAATCTGAGGCTTCGCCCTAATACTACCTCTGCACCTCTTTCTACACACATTGTCTCTGACTGTCAATATGCAAAAGAAATGAGTTATTCCAAAGACATAGGAAGCCTCAGGTGAAATCTCCTCCAAAGGAAAATTAGCTCTGCTGCTCAATTAAGAAAGTTGAGATTTTGTGATTTGAAGTCTGTGCTCAAATATGGAGCCTGGAAAGTGTTTGGAGAAAAAAATTTCTTGCTCGTCTCTTCTATTATACTTCTTGCCATTTCTTCATAGCTCCTTCTTTCCCAGATTCACATGCTTTGTTCTCCCTTTCACTTAAAGGGGGAATCTTCCTAAGATAAACTCCAGTAAATCAAAAATTCCATTAGCAATATAATGATATCTCAACGCCATGGAGTGATTAATGCTGCAATCCTAAAACCTTCTTAGGGCACAATCCAGAGTAACTACAGGGAGTCCTTGCTCCAACGAAAGAACAATTTACTCTGGATTGCAATATGAATTTCTCATAGGTTTTCAATAGGAGGTGCCATAAATAAGTCGACATAAATGTCTCTTACGTGCTCCCATAGTTACTCTGGATTGTAGGGGAAGACTGACATAAGTCCTGGCATAAATCCTGTGCTGGCCTGGGAGTGTCACAAAAGGTACTTTTGGACCACTTCTTTGGGGGGGGGGTGTGTGCAAACATGCACCAGCACCACACCAGCTTACCACACTAGCATGCACATGCACCACCATGCCTGGTAAGTTATGCTAGCCTAAATTCAATATTACTCTGCTTCTGTATTTTTTAAAAAAACTCACCATAAAAAGAACAGAAGTCTGGAGAGCGGCATACTCTAACTTCAGTCACATGTCTTTCACAACTAATTAAGGCTCCTATCTATGCTATCTATGCCTATCACTTTTTGTAATTATCTTGATTCAGCTGTACCTGTTGGGCAAGGCCTGTTGGTTATTTCTGTGCCAAGATCATCATCTCCAAGCTGAAAATGGAACAGATGAAAGCAAAGGCTTGGTTCCTTTACATATCAAAAGCTGGTGCTTCCCTGTTCTACAGAAAAATTTTTTTTAAAAGCCTTTGTTCCAGATCTTCAGTGCAGTGTAGGGTGATTGCCTGGAGAATCCCATCAAAGAGTGATGGTTCAGCTACCCAAACAAGAAAATCTGAGCTAACTGGTTTGGAACTGAAGTCCAGGTGCTTCCATCTGTCAACCTGTAAAGGAATAGTTGAAATCCCTTCCAGAATACGTATTAAGTTTTTGTTTCAGTACACAAAACTGTTTTTGTTTTTGTCCTTTTGGTAAAAAGTGGTGTGTCTGCATGCTGAGGTCCTCATAGATATCAGACACCAAGTTTGAAGAGTTAATAGTCAACCAAAAACTGAACCAGTTTATTGTCTCTGAAATCCATATAGATGTTCAGCTAAAGATTTTGCTCCTAATTTATTCCAGGAATGTGCTCTAGTTGACTATCTAGTTGACTATCATCTTGAAAGGTTGTCACTTTGAAATGTTATAACAGAACCCAACGATGCCCAGTTTTTGTTCAGAATTTTAATACAGGAATAATGGAAAGAAAGACGTAGGAAGAAGAAATGGCAGGAGGTATAGTCCAGAGATTGAGTTGTCACTCTGCAGAAAGACAACTAGGCAGGATCAACTTTGGTTTCGCCTTGAATGGGTTATGGCAGTGATTTTCACAGCACACTTAACAAGGCACTGAAATTGTCAAAGCACACCATCAATTGTTTTTACCATTGACAAGGTATAGCAGACTGTTCAGATCCTCCAATTTTCCTATTAATGTCAATTCCCAAATTCCCACGGCACACCTGAGGACTATCCTTGGCACACCAGTGTGCCATACCACACTGGTTGAAAATCCCTGGTTTATGGGAAGCCACTGACTGTTCTTTGTGGAGGAATGTGGGGCAGTCATGTAACAAAAAATGGATAATATCTTGAGAACCACTCTGAAGTGTGCTATATGGTGAGCTCTGCAGACAGAATGACAACAGCACTGTGAAGGGGAATTGCTTGGAGAACTCTATGAGTTCACTCACTGAATAATCATTGTATAAAACCTACTGGAAAAGGGCAAATGTAGTCCCAATTTTTAAGAAGGGGAAAAAAGAAGACCTGAGAAATTATAGACCAGTCAGTTTGACTTCAATCCCGGGCAAGATATTAGAACAAATCATAAAACACACAATTTGTGCACGTCTAGACAAGTACTCGGTGATCAAAAGAACCCAGCATGGATTTACCAAGAATAAATCTTGCCAGACAAATCTGATCTCCTTTTGTGATCGGGTTACAAGCTTACTGGACAGTGGCAATGCTGTGGATGTCATTTATCTTGACTTCAGCAAACATTTGACAAGGTCCCACATGACATCTTAACTGGGAGGTTGGAAAAATATGGGCTAGACGGGGCAATCGTTAGGTGGATCTGCAACTGGCTCAATGATTGCACACAAAGGGTTTTAGTAAATGGTTCTGTGTCAACCTGGAGGTCAGTTTCAAGAGGGGTACCCCAAGGCTCTGTCTTGGGCCCGGTTCTCTTTAACATTTTCATCAATAACTAGGAGGAAGGGATACGGGGGAGCCTGATCAAATTTGTGGATGACACCAAGCTGGGAGGAGTAGCAAACACATCAGAAGACAGGAGAAACCTCCAGGAAGATCTGGATAAACTAGAATTCTGGGCTGTAACAAATAGAATGAATTTCAACAGGGAGATGTCAAGGTTCTGCACTTAGAAAATAAAAACCAAAAATACACGTATAAAATGGGGGATACTTGGCTTGGCAGCACAACATGTGAGCGGGATCTTGGAGTCGCCGTGGATCACAAGCTGAACATGAGTCAGCAGTGTGATGTGTCTGCAAAGAAGGCAAATGCCATTTTAGGTTGCATTAAGAGGACTGTAGCTTCCAAGTCACAAGAAGTTCTAGTTCCTCTTTATTCTGCATTGGTCAGACCTCACCTTGAGTACTGTGTTCAGTTCTAGGCACCTCACTTGAAGAAAGATGCAGCCAAACTGGAGCAAGTCCAGAGGAGAGCGACAAGAATGATCAGTGGGATGGAAGGGAAGCCCTACGAGGAAAGGTTGGGGGAACTTGGGATGTTCAGCCTGGAGAAGAGGAGGCTGAGGGGAGACATGATTGCCCTCTTCAGATACCTGAAGGGCTGTCATAGGGAGGAAGGCGCTCATTTGTTCGTAGCTGCTTCTGAAAGCAGAACTAGAACCAATGGGTACAAACTGCAAGAAAGGAGATTCCGGTTGGATATCCGGAAAAAATTCCTGACGGTGAGGGTGGTTCAGCAGTAAACCTCCTGTTTTTGCAAAGGTGTTGACTATGAAAACCAGTTGTCAAGTGCTTTGCAGGCAGTAGTGTGTGGTCAGCAGGCTGCCTGTAGCTTGGTAAGGTCATAACCTGGCAAGTCCTATTGTAAAGAAACATTTTGAGTGTAGCAGCATAGAGCATAACCTGACTTCCACACAACTGTTGTGGCTTTAGGCTGTGGAGGCAAGTAACAAAAGCAGGCTTGGTGCACAGTCATCAACGTAATTTACGATTAATATGAAATCAGACAAGTACTATTAAATTAAGACATTATGATGGATCAGAACCATTTACACAAGATAAAAATCGCAATAAATGTCACTAAATTTTTCCAATGAGACTTTGGCGACAGCAATATTGAACAGGCATATGAAAGTGGAATTCTAATGTACCAGGTCAATTACTCTTCTGGTTTTGGAGAGCTCGCAGGGCATTTTAATGCACATCTTGACAACTTGTTCCAACGTGGAGGGCAAAGAAGAACATCCTGGGACTCAGTACCTAGTGTACTGTCAGAACTAATTATGTTTTCAAACAGAAGCTGCAGTTAGAGTCCAGATCCAGAATACCACCATAGAAGCAAGGATAAATATCAAATCACACCAGCAGTGGGGGAACAGTACAACAGTGACTCAGCAGACAGCCATAATCTGTTAGGCTGACAAGCATTTGTGATTATTATTATCAATATGTGCAATCAGACCTCCATCCGGCTCTGCTGAATTAAACAATATATCAGTTTCTGATTAAGGCATTCAGTTTTGCAGTGGAAACTATTTGATTCAATAATTTTTTCCAGTAAGGCTGCATATCACTATTCTGCTTGATCTCTGTTTAGTAAGAGAAAATCTTACTAGTAAGAGAAAATATTAGGTGATGTTTAGACATACTGTAGATCATGGGGGGTCAAATCATCTCTCAGATACTGTGCTGGGGGCTGGAAAAAAATCAAATTTTAATTTTTTGTAATTTAGGCTGCAACCCTAACCTCCACTTAGGCCAGCCTAAGTCCTGGCATAAGCCCTGTGCTGACCTGAGGGTGTCACAAAAGTGTAGTAAGGTGCCTCTGCCCCACTCCTGTGGGGTGTTAGGCAAATGCACAGGCTAATGCCAACCTCTCCACTCCATCACAGAAAGACAGGCCAGGTGAGTTAGACCAGCCTAAAATTCTTAGGATTGCACCCTTAATTTATGAATTTATGTAATAAATACAAAATGAAATTTAATGTACGTTTCAAATTTGAATATATTTACATAAATGAACATGTTAGAGATGGAAATTATAAATTAATGAATTCAAATCAGTTCATAAACGTTTTTTAGCACACAGAGAGGGGGTGACCTTCAAACTAGTTCATAAACAATTTCATACACAGAAAACCTGTCGCTTCTGGAGGATTACAAGTCTTGACCATGAGCTGCATGGACAGGTCTTGCTGTGGGCCACAAGAGGCTCATCGCGGGCTGCCTCTGGCCCCCACACTGAGGTCTGGTCACTCCTGCTGTAGATATTAATGCAAACAGAGAGCACATACATATTATAGAATTTCAACAGGAGTGCTTGTGAAGTGCATTCACCATACTCTGGAAAGACGAACAACTTTTCAGACCTCGCTTTACAGGAGAAGCCAGCTTTTCAAAGCAAAGAGGCCAGCTCTTTCATCAATGGAGCCAAATGGTCCTTCTCTCTAGAGCAGAGCTGTGAATTTTGCTGTCCTCCTTGTCAGTCACCAAGTTGTCACAGGCTCATCTCAGAACACTTTTTCAAGATGATAATGTGTCTTAAAGTATTGGGCAGCCCAGTCCTACCTGCTGTGGCACCCCATGCGCCCATGCACACCCCATGCACCCATGTGCATGTAGGCTACAGTGACACTGAAATGGCTGCCTCTGTATCCAATAATGCTGGGGCTACCACTACAGTTCTCCTCAGGAAGGGAGCATTGATGCCATGACTCAAATAGGTCTCCTTGGATCTGCACCAGTTGTTGAGTGAGTACAGACTTGAGGAGATCCGTGTTGGACTGCCCCTGGGTATAGGATATGGCTGTAGACACTGCCCTTGTCCCTGCTAAGCCCAATTCTCCTCTGCCAAAAATGAGGCAGTGATTTTGGAAGCACCCATTGCTGGTTGGCAATACCATCAGTGACTCCTCCATAATGTCCACATGGTGCTGTGACCAAGTTCCAGTGACTCCCAGGAGATACATGGAGATATAGAGATACATATGGTGGTATGTGCATACTTCCAGTGCTACATTCTATGGGATTGGGCTCTGCATGCTGCTTTTGAAGCAATTCCTGAAATGTCATTGAAGCATTGCTTTTACATGCTTCTGAAAATCTGTACAAAAATATTTATTAGTGTCTTATGTTGCTTTTATGTTAGCTACCTTGGGTCCCTGGGAGAATGTGTGATGCGAATGAATGAATGAATGCATTTTGATTAAGGCAAAGATTAACTATTAATTAAGATTAAGCAGCGTTTGTAGAAAAATAGTTCAAGGAGGGACAGGAATGAGAGAACAAAGGTGTCTGCAAGCTATTGTTTGGATCCAGTGAAACGGCTCAAATGGAAGTTATAAGATACATTGGTTGCAACATCCTGGACCTATCAGATCAGTTCTGCTTGTGACCTCCCAAGTCCAATTCAACCCTCCAAAAAGGTATTGCAACCAAGCAGAAATATATGGCAACCCACCAGAAGCTGGAGAATCCTGTGTTTGCATTGCAAAACATAGATATTGTAACATAGATATTTCGCATTGCCTGGCATTGCAAAACATAGATATTGAAGCATCTACACAATATGTGGGAGGTAGGCTGCAATCAGTTTAATGGGGCACAATATGTGCAGGCATAAAACATATGAAAAGCCCTGCCAGATCTGCCCAAAAGCACATCACACCCAGACTTCTGTTTTTCACAGTAGCCCACTAGATGCTTCTATTGAAGCAGCCACTGATGAACCTCCACGAATACCCTTTTCAAACCACCCAAGCTGGTGGTTTCCATCACCATATCTTGGCATAATGGATTCCATAGACAAATTATCCTCCAAAAGTACCTACTTTGGCCACTGATTCCAGTGCAACTGAATGGCAGGATTGTCTTAACATATCCTTGAAAGACTTCACTTCCCCCCCACTGAAAATTGCCCATTTATTTCTATTACCTTTTTTCCTGTTCTGCAACAGTTACTAATCCATAAAATTAGCTGCTCTCTTATTCCATGACTGCTAAGTATAAAGAGGTTATGGATAAAGGTTGCTAGCATGTGTTGCTTGTAGTGCAGCTCAGCCACTTTTATATCCATACTAGTGAAAGGCGTACCCGCATTGCGGGAGTAAAATTCCCCCGTATGCCATCCCCACATATGCATCAACCCCCATGCGCAACTTCCCCAGGCACAACTTCCCCCATGCGCAACTTCCCCCATGCACAGCTTTCTCTCATGCACAACTTTCCCCCATGTGCATTGACCCCCCATGCGCAACTTCCCCATGCGCAACTTCCCCATGCGCATCTTCCCCCATGTGCATCTTCCCCCCATGCGCAGCTTTCCCCGTGCGCAACTTTCCTCCATGTGCATCATCCCCCATGCGCAACTTCCCCATGCACAACTTCCCCATGCACAACTTCCCCATACACAACTTCCCTCCCGTGCGCAACTTCCCTCCCGTGCGCAACTTTCCTCCCATGTGCAATTTTCCCCATGCGCAACTTCTCCCCATGCGCAACTTTCCTCCATGTGCATCATCCTCCCATGCGCAACTTTCCTCCCATGTGCAATTTTCCCCATGCGCAACTTCCCATATGCGCAACTTCCCATATGCGCATCTTCCCATATGCGCAACTTCTCTCTCGTGCGCAACTTCTCTCCCGTGTGCAACTTTCCTACATGCGCAAGTACCCCTCATGCACAGCATCCTCGCCGGCGCAACCTCTTCCTCTGAACAACGTCCCCCAGTGAACCAGGGTCTGAGCACCAAATTGGCTGGATGTTGGTCAGTCTCCCATGTTAAGTATAGGACAAAAACTCATTGCCCCTTTTCAGCCCCTGAAGGGTTAAGTTTCTTCAGATGGTTCTTGGTGGGAGTTCAGATGACAGAAGGATCCCTCCCAGAATTCCATACTTCAGGCCCAGCAGTTGGGGAGGAATGTTGCTGAGTCAGCAATTTTCAATGCAAAGTATAGGCAGGAAAACGCGTTGCGCCCCTTTTCACCCCCTTCCCGTTGGAATTTCCGAAAACCAGTTCTTAGTGCACCCTTCCCTCATGGAAGGAACACCCAACCCAATGTTCATGCTTCTAGGCCCAGCGGTTTTGGCAGGGTGGTGATGAGTCAGTCAGTGAGTGATTTTTCTCTTTTATATATATAGACTAGCATAGGTTGATGGTATTGTGACGGGTTCTACCAGTCTTCCTTCTAGCCCCCCCGCTATCCGTGGACGGGTCTTCCAGGACCACGGAAATCTGTGTGGCATCATCATCCTCCTCTCCCAGAGTATACATCCCCAAGAAGAGTCACTCACAGGTAAGTATGGAACAGAAAGTACATTTACTAGGCACAAAGCATAATGGTTGCAGGGTTCACTCACATGGGGTTCTTCTATTTACAGGTTCAACACAACGCTTCAACACCGCGCGCAACAGGTAAGTAACACATAACTAAAGACCAACTTGGAAAGAGACCCTTGCCTCACTCTCTTCTCTTTTCTTTCCTTTTAGGGAGGGGATCCTGGACATTGGCGCTTGCTCGTTGGGATGGGGTTGCCACCAGCTCCAGCTGCGCTGTCCCGCTTCCTCCAGGCACCAGCTTCGACTCGTCTCCAGCTACGTTTCCCCTCTGGAGCGCCTCCGGTCCCGGGCTTGGGGCCACTTGCTCCCCTCCGGGCTCATTCCTCCAAGCTCTATATGTACTGGGCTCCTTCCAGGGCAAACTCTCCCGCCAGAGTCTCCCACTCTTTTCCCTCCAGCTCCCTTATATCCCTTACTCCGCCTCCCATTTCCTCCCGCCAAACACCTGTCAATGACGGCACCCCTCCATGGGCGTACCACTGGGTTGAGGGTCCTACAGTAATGCCCCTACGGGGCGGTCCCCCTCTTCCTCCCGTCCTCCACATCTCCACCATGTCCTCCATGTGCCACACCTCCACAGAGTCCGGGAAAGTCTGTATGTCCAAGGGAGGGTAGTTGGGGCGTTCCCATATTTTCAAGCTCTCCCCCATGTGGACCCCCATCGGCTCCATGTTGTATCGGGAGTAGGCATCCCAATCTGGCTTACAGGTATGTCCCATGGCAGGTATAGGTAGTCAAAGCGGTACCCATCATGAAACAGCTACTCACTGTCATTCTGCAGTCACCAACACTGGACAAAGAAAATAAAGTTTTTTCTAATTTAAAAAAACCCATAAAGATGAATGAGGATTTTGAAAATGAATCAGGGCCCTTGAAATGGGTCCCAAAAAGAACAGTGCAAAGCTCAGAATTAATTACACCAGCAGTTCCAAAATGAATACTTTGCATGTGCTTCTCCAAGTGACTGCAACGTATTAGGAACAATTTGTCCCGATGATTGATTTTACGATATTAGTGTTGCATTAGCACGGTTGTACAACCTCTGCAGGCAGTATTGCCCAGAGAGCTAGCACTGTCCAACGTTGTCTCCGTGATCAGGTGGCCAGCATGAGTATATGCCAAGGAACATGAAACACTGTTACTTCACACCAAGGGGGTACTTATTGATCTGCTTGCATTCACATGCTTTTGAACTTCTAGGTTGGCAGTAGCTGGGCTAGGGCAGGAGTTCACTCTATTTTGTAGCACTTGAGTCTCAAACCCTGGCCTGCTGGTTGGCAGGTATGGCTTCTTAACCACCGAGCTGTTCCAGCCCTTTATTAGCATGCTACTAGCCAGTTCAATGTAGTGGTCAGTGTTCACAGATGCATTAGAAGAGGGACCTCCGAAGTTTTTGGCAAGTCATCATCTCTTTGACACTGTGTCGGATGCCAGAAAATTAATTTACATTTCAAATTTGAATACATTTACATACATTTACACAAAAGAATATACTGGAGTGGATTACAAGGCTTGCCCAAGGGCCAGACAGAAGGGTCTTGCTGCGGGCCACACTGAGGCTCTCTCTCAGGGCCGTGCCTGGCCCCCAGGCTGGGGTTTGGAGACCTCTGCACTAGAACATAGGTTTGTATGAACCATAATGCCCATTAGATGTCTTTGGACTATTCTCTATTTTTAAGTCTAACTTAAGTTAAGTTAAGTCTAACTTAACTGTGAGAATGAAAAAGTGGGTGGGAGGAGTAAATGCATGCTGCATCCACAAGAATTTTTGGAGGAAGACGGAGAAGAGGGTTATAATTTCTCTAGCAGGGTTGTTGTTAAACAGGGATAATCCAACAGGTGAAACTTTGCCTAGCACTTAATCATCAGTAAGGGAAACCCCTTCACCTGTTTCAGTTTCTGCTGGTCATCATGGATGAGAAAGACACAGAAGCCTAGCCAGAAAGGACCAATCCTCTCATACAAGAGGTGGTAATTTAACTCTGTATTTACACAATCTGACGTCACTGGAAACAATGGGAGTTTTCTCAGTGTGAGTTTCACTGATATAGAACTGGCCATCTTGTGTAAATATTGAGAGTTATCTGTACCAGATAAGCCACTGGTATACCAACTCTACATATTTTTAAAACTGGGCGTGCCAGTAACATGGCCACTGTAACCCTTTCATAACAGCAGACTGTTATGTCTTACCATGAGTATCCAGCTCGCTCCGTTTTAAACACTCCCACCATTTCCCACTTGATTGTGCAAAGAACCCAGGAACCCTCTGATGTTTTCCACATCATGTGCTAGTGGAGGATCCATACCCATTTTCTTCAGCTAACAATCTGATTGCATTCAAACTGCAAATTGTTTTTTTTCTGAGATATGTCATTTGCCCCACCAATTTGCCCCTTCATATAGCGGTGGGATTAAAATATATTAACTACAGGTTCTATGTCCCATTAGTAATTGGTTCTCAGAATCAGGTGCTCATTAGCAAAGTGTTCTAGAGCACCTGTGAGAACTCCCTGAAGCCCACCACTGCTTTCATACCTTGTGAAGCTGCTGTGGTTACATTACTTGTTACACTAAATGGTTACACAACTTTTTGTTGAAAAGTGGTATATAAACACTGTTTATTGTTAATTGATTGATTGATTAATTACTTGTAAGAGGTAAATGGTAAGTTGACTTGTAAGGGCTTTGCAAAATTGGCTGACAATCTAATATAGAAATTTCCGGTTCGTGGCACACTGACAAGGTGCTAAAACTGTCAGGAGACACCACAGTGTTCTGATAAGTCACACTGCTTACATCATCTAATGGCCCCACTAATAAATGCCCCCTCCAATTCTTGCAGTGTAGCTGTGGATCAGTCACAGCACACTAATGTGCCAAGCTGAAAACCACTGATCTAATATCTGGATACCCTCCCATGCTTTAAATGCGTCATTGCCTCATGGAAATCCCAATTTTTTCACCTCAATGGCAGAGGCAGGTACTGTATAGTGGGGCAAAGAGGCGCAGAACTGCTATGCTAACCATTCCAAATTCCAGCCATGTGGATGGCTTGTCCTATTCAACTGAAGGCAAATGGTAGTTACCAAAAATCAGACTGGAAAGTTGGCATATGAGAGGAGGAAAAGGAAGAGATACCTCAATCCAGCAATATGGTCCTAACCATGGTGTGAAAGCCTGAAGAACAACCAAGCCCAAATGTCATTTAAACGAATCAGTGTGGTGAAATGGTACCTCCCTCCTTAGCAATGAATGGATTATCTTGAATATTCATCTGACAGCTCTTGCCTGATTTCTAGTGGCCCTTTCACAGTCTAGGGAGAGATATATCCAGTGATGGGCTTCAAAGAAATTAAGAACCGGTTCTCTGTCCATCTGGCAGCCACTTTTAAATGGCTATTTTTAAACTTTATATGTACTATCTCTTGTTAAGAACCGGTTCTACAGAGTAGGTGCGAACCTGCTGGTGCCCACCACTGGATATATCTACAACAGCCTGGCCTTCTGTTGATGGTGTGGGCATGAATCCTCTAATGCCACAAACCCCCAAATCCAGATTAACTACGGGAGTACGTAAGAGACTTTACATGTGCACCCATAGTTACTGCACCATCTAGTGAAAACCTATGGGAAATTCGTATTGGAATCCAGAGTAAGTTATTCTTATAATGGAGCAAGGACTCCACGTAGTTACTCTGGATTTTGCCCTAAATAACACATATTTATTAACCTATAGCCAAAACGCATAACAAATTATAGTAAAATAAAGGCACCTGTGGGCAATGAATAGTTTATGTATTTGGGTGATGGTTATTTACGGGAAAAAGTCATAAGGAAACACCAAAAACTGTCTGATCATCATGTCACATGCAAATCAACATCAGGGAAGACAATTTTAGCCTTTAGATTTGCAGAGAGAGGTTGAAAGAGTGGAGCAGGTGTTGAATGAATGACGCTGGGTTATAATTGAAAGGTGTTGAAAGAGTGGAATTGTCAGAATAGGGGGATGCCTGTATAAATGCATTCTTGGACATGGTGCATATGAGAGGGAAAAGAAAGCAGGCTGGCAAATCCTAAATTGAGATTATTAGATCTGAAGACACATTTCTTCTTCCAGTTCATAGCAACAAATGTTGTGTACAGAGGGAGATCTCTCCTGTGGTTAGATGGGCTAGGAAAATTTTTTGTACAGATAAACACTGTGGTTTGGGATATGATGGGCTGGGCTATGAAACATGTCCCGTCTGTGGGTACAGTTGGCCAGCACACTCCACAACACACTCCTCACTCACAGTTAAGATCTGTTTAAGGATACAGTTAAAGCTATATTTGGGCTGTACTGATCACCCCCTAACTACACAGCAGTTTAAAACAGGGCTGAAACCCTCAGTTCAAGGTGACCAGATGTCATAACCACAAAAGAGGACAAATTGTAGGACACCCAAAAAATGTAGGACACAACAAAACAAAAGTTAAAAGCACTCGTTATATATTGTTTTCATGTGATTATCATCTGGTTTTCATGTAGTTTCAAGTAACACCGTTATTTATCCAATACAGAGCACAATCCTAACCATGTCTACTCAAAAGTCCCACTGTGTTCAGTGGGTCTTACCCCCAGGAAAGTGTCTTTGGGATTAGAACTGTTAGAACTGTTACATACATATGGCTTCTGCTGGTGTTCTTTTTGCAATTTAGATTGTGAGCCTGTTGCAGGAAAGCTGCACCCAAATTCCCCTTTAATGACTCAATCTCAATAGCAGGAAAATTGCAGAGAGGTAGCAGTTTATTCAGCTAGCGATTGCCAGACAGATCCACTATGGAATCTTTCAAAGGTCTGGACCCCTGCTGGAATCATATACAATTCTACATTCTCATATGTTCACAAGTCCCTGCTGGAATCACATACAATTCTACTTTCTCATATGTTCACAAGTCCCTGCTGGAATCATATACAATTCTAAATTCTCATACGTTCACAAGTCCACATGAGTTTTTTTTTACTAATCATAATGCTTGATTATTTTTTTCAATCACATACATTTACTTACAATTACATCACTTAATTATGATTCGTATACAATTCTCATACTATATTGGTGTCACAATTGGCGTCAATCAACTTATTCCATTTGATTGTTGCAACTTATTATATACTCTTTCTATTGCTCTATTTATGCTTCAAGGTTTACTCGCTTATGTTGCATTCTATGTTGCTTTTTTAATTCTGTTCCCATACGCTTCTGACTTCTGCTGACTGGCTTTTACATACCATTCTCATAAGACTTGGCCTTTAGCTAAGGTATTGCTGGTTAGACTTTGGTTAGTGCTTTATTGATCAATCAGTTATTGATTTCCATTACAAGCCTTTTTTGGACAGGGCTCCATTAGCTATTAATTAGCTATTAATTTTTTTCATTTTCTTGTAAACCGCTTTGTGAACTTTTCAGTTGAAAAGCAATTGTAGATGGATAGATATGATTTATTAATCAGAAGAAAGCTACATGCTGCTTGCTCATAGGAAAAGGAGGGCAATGAAATTTTTTCCAAGATGCAAATCTTAAAAAGAGGACATGTCCTAGAAAAAGAGGACATATGGTCACCTTGTGTGAGCCCTCCCCAGTTCAATTTTTGGGTGTTACCATAAATGTATTTTACTTACAGCACATCCTAAACATGTCTACAAAAAGTAAGCCCCATTGTATTCAAAGGGTCTTACTCCCAAGAAAGTGTCCTCAGGATTGCAGCCGGACTTTAAAAAAAAACCTATCTAAAGAAGTTCTCCCATTTCTCTATATTTCAACAGTTTGAAATGTTTATTCACAACTCCCAGAATGGAGCTGAGTGCAATCCTAAGCATATTTACTCAGAAATAAGTAAATATGTTCAATAGCTCTTACTGCCAGGAAAGTGTGGTTAGGATTTCAGCTGATTTTTCTTAAACAGGGGATTGTGGAATATATCACAGGGTAGACAAAAAGCATTTAATTTTTTTATTGCTTTGGAGGCTTGTTTTAGAGAAAATACATTCAGGCACATTTATTTAAAGTCAGATTTTCATATTTATATATTAGGGGATTGGAGGGGAGGAGAGGAGAGAAGCAGGGTTCTTCTTCATTGTATCCTGGCAGTGTCAATTAAAATATAATCAATCGTGGTCTCAAATAGCCCTAATTGATATTTTAATGTCTAAATTGATATTTTAATGCATTATTGCTTGTTTTGCTATGGCGTTTTGCTAATGCAAATAAAGTTTGAATGAATGAATGTATCGTTGATCTGGTGTAAAGAGTAATTTTTTAAAAAAAAGCTGGAGTTGGAATAGTCAGAAACACGCTAACCTAAAAACGAAAACCAACTTTGCATTTTGCTATTTTTAGAGGCTGTTTCAGAAAATAAAGCAGTCGTGAAGATTGTACAAACAATTCCTTGAACAGAGGAGTTTTATTGGCTTTTCAGACAACCCTTCTGATGACATAACCCCACAATCTCTTAATAGCCGGCACAGGCCTCCTGATTTCCTATTGGTGAGCCCTGTATCAGCAGACATCAGAAGATTACAACTACTGGCTGGACAGTTACAAGGGGGAGTAGTTGTCATTCACTGCTGACAGCACAAACCCGACAGTCATTCCCTTTATTCATACAGAGTGGGATGTCAAAGCTTGTTCAGTGATTTAAAAAAAAAATTTCACAAATTTTACAGGCACTGATCTGTTTTTAATGCTTTTGCAGCTGGTAGTCTGAATAACAGCTCCCAAATGTAATTCACACTCCCATCGGAGCAACTGTAAGTTTACTATAAGCAAATGGTGCACCGCTAACTTTCCGGTAGGATCAAATGTGTGACTGAAGCCGCAATCCTAACCACACTTTCCTGGGAGTAAGTACTATTGAACACAATGGGACTTACTTCTGAGTAGATGTTTAGGATTGCACTGTATGGGTGCAATCCTAACCAATTTAGGCCAGCATAACTCGCATGTATCCCAATTCCCGTCATGATGTAGAGAGGCTGGCACATGTCTGTGCACTGGCCTAACCACCCAGGAGTGGTGCAGAAGTGCCTTTTGGCACTTTCGGTGCCTTTGTGACACCCTCAGGCTAGCACAGAACTTGTGCCAGGAACTTGTGCCAGGACTAGTGCCAGCCTAACTGTGGATGATGGGGACAATCCAGAGTAACTATGGGGAGTCCTTTCTCCGGTGTAGGAACAATTTGCTGTGGATTGCAGTATGAATTTCCCATAGGTTTTCATTAGATGGTGCAGTAACTACGGGTACGCGTAATGTCTCTTACGTGCTCCCGTAGTTACTCTGGATTGTAGGGTAGGATTGCAGTATAAAGTACATAATTGTACAGCTGGTTAGCTGGGGAGGCAGCAATCAACAGGCATCTGCAATTCCATGTGCTTAATTAACAAATGTAAAAACATGAAAGAGCTATTCGAAAGAACTATTTCAAAATGAAGGAGGAGTAATCTGATTCCTATCTATGTGGAAAGTGAAAGAGAACCAATGAGGAGATAAGACAATAGCCTTATGTGGCCACTTTGCACCGTTTTCATCATTTGCACCATTTTACACCATCAAGGATAGATTCTGGTAATACAGGCTTAGCTGTAGTTTGGGGTGTCAAGCTCTTTTCATACAAATAGTAGTCATGGTGCCTATTCAGGGTCAAATATATTGTCATTAAATAGGAACCAATATCATATATATCCATCCAGTGTGTGTGTGTGTGTGTGTGTGTGTATACATAAAATCATCTATCTATCTATCTATCTATCTATCTATCTATCTATCTATCTATCTATCTATCTCCAATATCAATATAAATATATATCAATATATCAATATGTCTGTCTGTCTATCTATCTATATCCTATATCTAAATAAATATTATAAAATATAATTATTTTGGTCAGCAGGCATTCACCCAAAAATAAGCACTCCCCTCCTCCCCGCAATTAGGACCTCATTCACTGCAAATGACAGAAGAGAAAATATGTGAAAGTTGATCCCAAGATATGGAAGTGTCCTAATTTTAAGATGGGGGAGATAAATTATCTAATGAACCACCCTTTCTGTAGCATCGTTTCTTCCCAGGCATCACTTTGTAGCTCAGCAGCTGAGAGCAAGAGATGGTGATGCTGGGGTAGCTCATATACTGCATATGCGTGACTGGGACTGTCCTAGTTTTCGGGGGTATATGACAATCCTACGGATCATATATATCACAGAGCACAACAAAGAGGCTCTAAATGAGGCAATCAGATCATACGCTTGTATGTCTGTTCACACAATTAAAGAGGCTCTATATGAGGAAGAAGCAATCTTGATCCTGCTAGACAGTGTCTGTTTCCACGACAGAGGCACTAGATGGGGCTGAATGTTTGCTTAATGATTAATCATAACAATATGGATCAGAGAATGTATCCCCATCATTAAGTGGCACACTGTGATTATGGAAGGCAGGGCTTTGGACCATGTTGGTATGTTGCTGGAGCACTCTTTCTGCTTCTTCCTTCTCTGACCAGAGAAGTTTCAAAATAATATTATAAATATTTTGATTATTAAAAAAACAATATTGCAAAACAATATTTTCTATTGCAATACTGGTTCTGATGGGCTCTGAAAAATGTCATAGGATTTTACAATACTGGAACAATATTGCAAAAAACAAGCCTGAATGATAATTTTGCCTTGGTTTTTTTCCCCATACGGTAATGAGCTTGCAACAACATGTAATTGGGACCCACAGTTGTGCAGACATTTGTCAGTATGTTTTGCAGTACAGGTAAGGGGTTGAGAAAAGGCAAGAATGTTTATTTAGGGCAGGGCTTCAATTTGTTCAGCAGTATGTATATAATCAAGGATTATATTTACATCAGGGGCTGTGTGTGGCGCAAGCGGAAAAGATGCTGTGCCTGTTAACCAGCAGGCCAGGGTTCGATTCCCGGGTAGACCCCATAAGACAGGGTGAGTTCCTGTCCTTAGCCCAGCTCTGCGACGCCAGCTGGATCCAATCGTATTGGCTCTGCCTTTCCATTGGACTAATTCAGTGGTGTGGAGAGGGGGGATTTGCTGCTTGGGTAACAGCCTATCCTCCATAACAATCCAACCCAGGCTTCCGTGCTTCGCATGCAGCATATGCAGCATCAAGCACGATACCATAGCCTTCCAAGACTGACAGAGGCCTGCTTTTATTTACATCACAGACTTACAATGCAATCCTAAGCATATCTACTCAAAAGTAAGTTCCATTGTGTTCAATGGGCCTTACGCCCAGGAAAGTGTGGTTAGGATTGCAACCTTGGAACTGGGTCTTATAGTTACAGTTTAGTTTAACAGCTCCCTGGCAACTACTGGAAACGGAAATTTTGCAAGGTGAGCTAGGGATATCTTAACACTCTTCCCATAAAATGTCCAGATGGGAGAAACGAAACCTTAATAGTTATTCTGATTTAATACCAGTTTGATTTATGGGAGTGTCCAGAAAGAAAAATCACTTGCTACTACAATATTTACCAAACTTTCACCTTTATTTCACCTAGATAAAACCAACATCTAGCAATGAGGCCCAAAACCTAACCAAATTCCCAGCACTGGCCTAATTGTGCCAATTGGTGGTGTGCTCAGGATGGCCACATATCCTCTTTTTCCAGGACATGTTCTTTTTTAAGCCTCGAGTCCTGGTAAAAAAATAAAAATTCTTCCTTGTCCTCCTTTCCCTTATGAGCTGGCAGCATGTCATCTTGTAGTAATTAAATTATACGCAATAAGTTATATGCAATAGTTTTAAATTTAAATTTAATCATTTAATTAATTATATTTAATAAATTATACATAACTGTTTTAAATTTAAGAATATAGTGTTTAAATTAACCACATGAAAGCAGTATGTATATGTGTTTTTAGCTTTTATTTTGTCATGTCTTACATTTTTCTTGGGTGTCCTACATTTGAAAGGCCTTGTTCAAAGGTCATCTTGTATGTGCTGCACCCTGCCGTTGGGGGAGCGGCAGTCATAGGGACCTTCTCAAGGTAAGAGAATGTTTTGCCTTGAGCTGCATTGTCCTAAATCGCAGTGCTGGATAGCTGGGTTAGGATGGTGCCCAAAATGTGATGCTAATTTCATAGGCAGTAATAAACTGCTGAAATCTCTCATATTACAAACCACCTTTAATCAATTTTAAACAGTAGAGAGGATTGAAAGTTCTGGAATCCAACTTAAAATTTACTAAGCACATGTGCCATGTGGGCAATCTGTAGGTACTTCTGGTGTGATATACGTAACACCTACTCATTTGACAGGTTAGGGATCAAAGCACTGCTGAAAAGTGGAAATGGTTAAAAAGCAGAACTTGGGCTGCAATCCGAATCCCTGGTTAGGGCAACATAAATCCCAGCACAAGTCCTGTGATCATCTGTGGGTGTCCTAAAAGGGTGAAAAAAGTACTTCTGCACTACCCCGGGGGAGGGTTAGGCCAGTGCACAGACGTGTGCTGGCTTCCCTGCACCACCACAGGTACAGGGAGAAGGGTAAATTGTGCTTACCTACATAGGTTAGGATTGAGCCTTTGTTCTGCTTACAATGCTTCTTTAGCTAACAATCTGCAAATGCCTTTTTTGATCTGGAAAATTTCTGCTGTCTCACAAACATTTCTGCAAATGGACTCTCATTTTAATGCTTTTGGGAATGGGAACCTGGAGCTAAAGTCTCTCTTCAATACACATACCAAAACAGTTTGAATCACCTTGTTAAACGCAAATAAACAGAGGAAAGGGCAGTTTTAGCCTTCAGCTAGAAGGTGAAAACAGCAGAGAGAGGTTGAAAGACTGGAGAATGTGTTGAATGAATGAATTTCGGGTGTGGGTAAAATGAATTTCGGGTGTGGGTGTGGAAAGAGTGGATCATCGAAAAAGAAACAGTCAGTTGGGATACCAACGTCAGCTTCCCTTCCATCAAGGTGTTGCACAATTTCAAGAAGTATTGGGTTTGCTCCAGGTGTAGCCTCAATGAAAAAAATTACATTTTGCCACTATGTCAAAGCCACTGACTTCAAGGCAAGAGCTACTATTTGGAGGATTAGCATAAATCTTCCTAGGATTACAGACACGGGAATTTAGGGAGGGATGCCTGTTTGATGAAAGAACATGAGTTTTTTGCACACAAGATCCCAGATTCACAAGTATCTCCAAAGTAGGACATCAATATCTTCTATCACCCCAACATTTCCAAAGCAGCACATCAACATCTCCCCAGTATCTCCAAACATCTCCCATCACCCCAACATCCCCAAAGTGGGACAGGGAAAGAATTCCTGCATGAATTGCTAGAGAATGAGTTTCACTAGCGGGCAGTATAGACAAGGCAGAGCTAACGGACCCACAATCTGACAGCAAGGAAGCTTTCTTTGTTCCTATAGCGTTTGGAACAGAAAGCATAAAGAATGTTCCAGCAAGTTGAACTAATTATCTTTTTAAAATAAAAGTGGAGATGTCCTATTAAAAGAACTAGGGTGAACAGCAGAGGCATTGCCTGTGCACCAGAGCCTGCGCAGTGGCTATGCCACTATGGTTCTTTACATGGGACATCTCCACTTTTATGTAAAATAATAATTAGTGCCTGAGCAGTGACATCATATGACACCACATGACATCATTTTCATGTCCTTTCCAGAAGAGAGTGCTCACTGCAGTGGTTTCACACTACCTGTTCCTTCTTCTGTAGAGGTTCCCCTTCAAAGGGAATCTCCACAGGAGAAGATATGGGGGATCACAAAGCCACCAGCACTTCCTCTGTAACGATGATGTTGCCTTGGGGAAGTCATGCACCCTCCTTGGCATAAAGCACCATTAAATTATACCACATAGAATTGTACACTTTTTTCTTTTGAGTTCACTTGATCACATCACCAGACACTACTTTTTATTGACAACGTAAACCCTTCTGCATTCATAATGGGAGCAAAGCTAAGACTGCTTTAAGGGAAGAGGAGTCTGGGTGACGAAAGATACATTACCATGCAAGGGAACTTGATTGTAATAAGTGCACACATTACTCATCAGTTTTTTCCTGGATGCTGAAATAGACACTATAATACACTCTTGACTTTTGGAAATATGGCATACATTCAAGTTGTGGGTTCAACTTAGAGAATAGGGGAAAGTGCATTGAACTGTGCTGGAAAAATATGGTGGGAATACGAGTGAGCGAAGGATAATATCTCCTTCCAGGCCACACAGAACTCCAACTCAATGGCATGTTTCTTTTTTGGAAAAAGCTTATTTAATTGATTCTTGAGCAGGCATCATAATTTACAAGACATTCCCCATTTCGTGAGCTTGTTCTGCGAGTCAAAGAAAATCAAGTCAAAATACTTTTAATGTTTTCCTCACCAATTCTATGGTCAAGAAAACACTGTTCTGAGTGTTGGATCCTGAACCCACTTATGAATCCCTATGCTGAAAACGTGCTCCATTGCTTTCCATTGTGCGCAGAATCAATGCACTGTTCGTTAAAATCAAGTTCACCGTACAGTCAAATAAATTTAAATTGTGCATTCTCCTAAGACTGCATGCAGATAAATATACTAAAATGCAACTTCTTGTTTTGAAATTTTGGTTTAAAATATTGACCGTGTCCTCCGACAGGCTTCTATTTTCTGTTTACAAGAGGTGTAAGTGAATGTGAAAAGCATACCATCATTTTATGTATCAATCAATGCATAAATTCATGCAGATTGCACTGAAACAACCATGTTGCAATATATTCCATAAAAAGTTATAGCCAAAAGACTGTGGGGCAATACCCACCATCTGTGTCACTATATGGGAGGAGGTCTGCATACGTCCCACATAAGTGTGATACACTAGACTCCCATAAGGACTGATACAGACCCTACTGATGCAACTGCCCTGCAAACCTCTGATTCAAAAATAAATACATGCACATACTATCATATTTAGTACAGAACATACACAACAATGCATGTTTAGTAATCGTGCAATAACAGATAGTACAGACATAAAAATATACTGGTCATCTGCAACACACTTGATATACAGTATTTATATTTTGGACCCATGTCTCTAGAGCTCAGAATAAAATAGGCAACATTTTCAAGTTTCTTGCCCTCCTCTACCAATTGGAGGGGACAGATAGCAGCTGACCAGTCCATCCCATGAAGTCTATAAGCATGGAAGGAAAATATTTCTGATGGGGGGCTTGATGTAGGGGGCAAGACAGAACCACGTGTTCAAGCGTTTCCATAATGCTTCATTCTAGGGACAGAATCTTTCAAATTTATTCTATTTATAATTTATACAATGCAACTGGCCTATTAGCAGGGCTCTTGGGAGAAATGGTAGGAGCAAGAGGTAATAAAGGAATAAAAACCTATCTGGTATCAAGGTCACTGTTTGGTCACTGAAGGTTTAGATCACAAACAACTCCCTTTTAACATATCCCAACTGATGTCAGTCCGAATTGGATCAGACCCTTGAACAATACTACGCTTGTGTTTAAGGACAGAGAGGGGTTGTGTTTGGGGTGCGTGTGTGTGCGTGTGTTTGCATGCATGTTTTGCCACCACATTAACTCTAGTTATGTTTCAACAAACCAATGCCTCCAGCCTCAAAAAGGCAGGCATATCATAAATGGTCAATCAATTCATAGTCAATCAATATAGCACCATCATATGCATGTGGACTCAGAAATATGCCCTGTAATATTTGATGGCGCTAACTCCCTAGTACATGCAGTGGCATAGCTGGGCGGTGCAGTTGCACCCGGCCACAACTTTTAGGGGGGCTACAAGCTGAACTTGACACAAGTGGCTAAAATTGTGAAAAAGGGCTACTATGAATGATAATAGCATCATGTTATATATCGCTGGAAAGGTAATTTAATGCATAATGCAAAGAAACAAACTGCATTTGAATATCTATGTTCTATCAAAGGTTATGGCCAGTTAACCAGAAAATGAAAACACAAAAGCCGATGGAGAAAAAAGTGGATTTTTTAAACTCAACCCTCCCATGATACTGATTGCACTGAAAGCCAATGAGATGCAATTCTGATACTGTACGGAACTAATAAGTTCTTAATATGAATCAGTTCTCATTTCCATCTACGTAGATAATAATACAGTTACCCATCTAACTGGGTATACAGGCACTTCTAAGTGGTGCTCCTCTTATATTTAGCAGGGAATGAATAACCATTCCTCTTTGGCCCAGCACAATTTCCCTAACTAATAAGGGGCACAACTTTCATATTTTTACTTTATTAAATTTGATTTTGTTGTTACAGGGGAAAATTAAAAAAAAATTTAAAAATAACCTGGGATGACATCACTTCTGGTTGTGATATCACTTCCAGGGCAACATTTTGAGCTTTGCATTGGGCTACATGATCATTAGCTGCACCACTATGTAGTTACGCTATTGTTACAATCCAGAGTACCTATGGGAGCACGTAAGAGACATTACGTGTACCCGTAGTTACTGCACCATCTAATGAAAACCTATGGGAAATTCATACTGCAATCCACAGCAAATTGTTCTTACACCGGAGCAAGGACTCCCCGTAGTTACTCTGGATTGTGCCCTATGTCTCCAAACAATAGCCTGGCAGGTACATCTGGCCTACCATAAGATTTTATCTGGCCCTCCACCAACATAAAAAAAATTTCTGCACCAACATGGCCAGACAGCTAACAGGCAGTTCTGTCCATCCTACTCCTTCCATATGTTTGGAGTGGTGTAATCTGCAGCACTCAAGGATACTAAAGGTCCATGTGCTTCAATAACTAGTCTGCTACAAAGCAGAGGTGCTATAGCTACATATTAACATGTTTCAGATTTATTTATTAATATAAAAATCTGTGATTTATTAACAGATCCGTTATTAACGGATTTATACATATTTCATGGACAATGCATGAAAATAGTTCAGCATTCCCTGAAGCTGTGTAACCCACTTTAGTAAGCATTCCTTCCTTCCATACCATTTGCTTCTATACCAAACAATATTGTTTGATATTAAGAAGCCTTGAGAATTTCAACTGTTTAAATTTATTGCCTGGTTAAGACTGTTTTAATCAAGTGACCATATTAAATCAATATTTCTCATATGGGTCAGGATCTGCTTGGTGGATTTCAAGCAGTGGTGGGCTTCAGGGGATTCTCACAGGTTCCATAGAACCCTTTGCTAATGAGCATGTGGTTCTGAGAACCGGATACTAATGGGACACAGACCCTGTTTTTAATTTAGGTTATTAGGACGTAGAACCTTTTAATTTATTTGAATCCCACCACTGGTTTCAAGCCAATTTCAGGTGGGTCCCCATTTATTCCATGTGGTTGATAACCCCTTATCCGGATATTAAATTAAATTAAAAAATAAATAAACTTTCTGTAGCATGAACATTACAAGAAGGTTTTGTGCTCATTCCCACACACAGTTACCAGTACAGGCTGTAAGTTCTATTTTCGGCTCTGGAATGTGAACATGTACGGACATTGTTGAAAAATATTAGGCCAGCAGGCACCTGTATAGGTAACACTGCAAAGCACTAGAGTATAATTTTTATTATGCAATAATTACGCAAATATTTGCTTATTTAAGAAAAATAAATTTTTTATTTTATGATAGAAGGGATGTTAACAGTTTTCCTGCTTCATGTAGATCCAAACATATTTGTTATTTTTGTTAATTGTTAACATATTTGATATAACATATAACATGATTGTTATATGTAACATAAAATAACATATTTGTTATTTTAAAAAGTGGATCTCTGTGCTAAAACATGTGAAAATTATTGATCTAAATCTTAGGCTGCAATCCTAAACATACTTTCCTAGGAGTAAGTCCCATAGAATACAATGGGGCTTACTTCTGAGTAGACATACTTAGGATTGCACCCTTAATCTAATAGATTATCCGTATATACAATTGCATAACAGCACAATGTTCCCTACTAACTAGATAAAGGTAGAAGTGTCCTCTGGAGTCATGACCAACTACTTGTGAAGGATTCCAAGAGTGGTACTTGTGCCTGTAACAAGGCCAAAGAGCCAGCATTGTCCAATAATGTGACTGGCATGACCAGCTAAAGGCGCACATAACATTGTTACCTTCCCACCGAAATGGTACCTATTTATCAACTTGTATTACATGCTTTCAAATTGCTAGGTTGGCAGGAACTGGCTACGTAATGGGAGTTCATTCCATTGTGCGGTACTCTGGTCACAAACTGGCAACCTTCAGGCACAGAATCTTTAGCCACTGAGCCACCGCAACCCTTGTAACTGGATAAAAAGGCACATTTAAAAGTAGTTGTTTTCTTATACTTGCCAGGAAAATAGCAACTGTTTCTATTCATCCCAACATAGTATCTTTTCCAGTATCTTTTCTTTTCTTTGTTAAAAAAAGTTTTAACAAGTTTAAATCAGCAAACTGGTCCATAAGTGCCCTTGCAACTCCAAGCATTCCTGAATATCACATCCAATCTGGACCATTTCAATCTGGCTTCTGACTTGGAGATAGGAGAGAGATGGCCTTGGTTAGGATGATTATATGTCCGGATTTGTCCAGCCTTCTGTCTGGGTGTCCTCCAAAAGGGCTCCATTGTACTCCATTTTGGAACTTTTCAATGGTGTGCAGTACCCCATCATGTCACATGTACTTGGATTTGTATGGAAGAGCAGAATCCAATGCAAAAATCCATTTTGAAATATCTCCTTCCTATCAAACATTATGGCCAAAAAACTAAAAATAAAAAATATGCATTGAGTTCTATGGGAAAGTGAAAGTGCCCAATATTGTGGCTGCTCATGAGTAGGCAAACATGCCATCGTCTGCTGGAAAGGCCAGGCTGAAAGGAATCCAAAACTTTGTCCTCCTTTTGAGGTTCAGGCATCTGGTCACCCTGATTGGTCTGATGGATTAAATTCCTCTTGTAACTGACAGAGGAAACATAGCTGTATTAATCTTGTTCAAACTCTCACCAGTTTTTGATACAACAGTTCTTTTACATCTTTTGGAATTTTCTGTGGAATCGATGGATGGAGCCATAGCTCCATGCTGGAACATGTATTTCACATGTAAGATACCAGATCCGATCTTCAGCATCAGATGCTAGAGATTAAAAAAAAATCTGTCCAAGATCAGGAAACCACTGCCAGACACAACAGAAAATGCTAAATTAGACAGACTTATGTCTGTATATGGTAGCTTCATTTAATTAAAAAAAAACTTTTTACTACTTTTGATCTATTCATCCCAACTGGAAACAAAGGCTAGACATAGGAGTGTTGCGCTGAGATTGTACTTCAGAGACCAGTTCAGTGGTTCTCAAACTTGGAGAGAGCTCGACTCTCTCCCTAAGTTTTTGTGGGAGCGGGACATTGGCAGTGACGCGTTCCCCAGAATTATGCTGTGGGGTAATGGGACATACCGTATTTTTTGACTTACAAGATTCATTCTTTTACCCCCAAAAGGGGGTGGAAATTTCAGTGCATCTTATGACATGAATGCCTCCTGGAGCCAGCTGGGTCCAATATTTTTCTCTGTTTTCCTCCTTTAAATCTAGGTGTGTCTTATAGTAAGGTGTGTGTTATAAGCTGTAAAATACAGTATTTTTAGTCTTCCCAGATGTCCTGCTAGAGTCGGGGATGGGGGTCTGACTTCTTTAGAACTTTCACTGTTTCCAAGCCATGGGGAACCCTGCAAGAGCTCTGCAGATCATCCCAGATCTGGGATACTGTGCTGGGCCAAAAAGGAATGGTTATTCTTTCCCTGCTAAATTTAAGAGGACTACTGCTTAAAAGTGCCTGTATGGAGAACTGTATTAGGGATACAGTCAGCATGGATAACTGTATTATGATATACAGAATGTATATAAAAATGAGACCTAATTCATCTTGACACATTAGTTCCATATAGTATCAGAATTACAACTCACTGCCTCTCAGAGCAATCAGTATCATCGGAAAGTTTTGAGTTGAGAAAATTCACTTTTTGTTCCATAGGCTTTATTTTCATTTTCTGATTAACTGGCCATAACGTTTGACAGAATACAGATATTCCAATGCAGTTTGTTTCATTCCATTCTCCATTCTCAAGATAAAGATAATTTATCTTGCCAACAAGATATAACATGATCTTATTATCATTTATATAGACCCGTTTTTCACAGATGCACCCACTAGTGTCTTGTTGCTCCCTAAAGCTTGTTGCCCATTAAAGCAACTGCACCGCCTCTAGCTATGCCACTATGCCGGGTAAAATATTAGTTACCTGATATTTTGATGCTTTCATCTCTGTTCTGAAGCCTAAATGCTGAATAAAACTGAATCTAAGCAAGTCAGAAGTTATGCTTGTGGGGTTTTTGAAGTAGGTGGTTTATATGTGGTTTGTGAGAGTACCATCTCCTCTTTGGACCAGGCATTGGAGCCTTAGAGCACAATCTTAACCATGTCTACTCAAAAGTGAGCCCTATTATGTTCAGTGGATCTTACTCCCAGGAAAGTATCTTTAGGATTGCAGCCTTAGATTCTATTATGATGCAAAACAATGGTGTAGCTCTATGAACAAACTCAGATAGTGCTCAGCTTGCATGATCATCTCTTCCCTGGTTGTCCTCTTTTACATACAGGGGAGGAAAATAAACACTTTCGCTTTGCATTTTTATATAACTATATATATTTGAACTGTGGTTACATGCAAAAAAGAGGAGCAACAGGATGCAGGTATCTTGTTGCTTACGTGCTTCCAGAGGTATTAGGTGGGTCACTGTGAAATACTAGATGGGCATTTGGCCTGATCCAGCGATGCTCTTGTGTTCTTATGATTTGTTTTAACTTTATTTTGCCAAACCAGCATCAAACTACGATCACTCAGCTAGCCTGTAAGTTTGAGTTAGTTCACAGTGAACTCAAGACTTCAGAAACTGCTGTTTTCTATTACATATCCATGTTGTACAAAACTATACATGACTCTGATATACAGGTTTACTAGGCAAGAATTAAACTTATACTATTGCAGAAAAATTCATTCAGGGTTATAAAGATCCAGGATTTTAACTGCAATCCAGCACAACACACTGACTTCAGTGGGATTTGTGAATAACTGACAGATTGCAGCTATATGTACCATATCTTCATTCCCTTGCACTCAATCTCTGATGTCAGGAACAACTGATATGAGAACTACAATGAGCTTACAAACATATAGAATTTCCTTAAAGCAAATAAAACCATTGATCTATCATTCTATCAGCTTGGTATTGCTGTCAGTGACTCTCCAGATTTTCAAATAAGTATTTTCCCCCCTCTAACCTATCTGGAGATAGCAGGGATCAAATGTGGGACCATCAGGAAAATCCACCACTGAGATAGGGTTCCTCCCATAAAGTTACACCACCCAGAGCTCTTTCTATAAGATAAAGCAGCCTTAACTTAGATGCCCATCTAAAAATAGCCCAATTTGCATAAATTTGCATTTCCGGACTCTGGATCCGGATGGGCATCTAAGGGTTAACATTGCAGACCATCACTAGTATGTAGTCTTGAACTTGAAGATATGAATATTTTATATAAATTGTTCCACAAGCCAAGCAGATTTCTGATATTAAGAAGCAGAGAATCTCCTTCAAAGAGAAGATATTTATTCTATTGCTTTTGAGAAATTTAGTAGATATCTCCCGAGGCTGGATTCCATTCTATTTTCTATATGACCCAAGAGCATTTTAAAATTAATCTTGAGGACTTGATTCTCCAGGGCTCTTTAGCAAAACACACAAGAGTTACAAATTGCAGCAGATATTCAGCTGATCAGATATAGTAAGCGGGAAGGAAGCAGCACAGAAGCTTTAGTTTCTCCCATGACCCTACATTATTGGGATCCCAGCAGATAAAAGGTTTGAAGCAAATTAAAGGATTTAATCCCACAGGATTTTTTATAAGGATGGTGTTTGTTGATGGTGTTAGTCAATGCCACAGTTTCCCTTTTGCATGTTGCCAGATGATTTCAGAAACATTAAATAATTAATCTTGCTTGGAGTAATAATAATAATAATAACCTTCATATTAAAACAAGAGAAACAGAAGCAGTTACATGACCTTTACAAGGTCACTCAGTAAATATGCAGAGCAGAGCCTGACCAAAATAGTATGCTAAAATTTAAAATTTACCTTAGATCCTAATGCATTGTGAGGGATGATTCATCTTACTCAGAACTCCAACTACGACTGACTCTTACCGTATTGATACATTACTCTTGAAATACCTTTATCTGCCATTCCGAATGCTCATATAATGATTAGAGACATTCAAAAAAGTCATTATACTTTTTGCTATTAAAAAATTTTGAGATCTTAAGTTTAATCATGGTGATCTAGCAATTGGAAATACACAGCACATCAATATATGATTGAATGTCGTAATTTCAGAGAAAACAAACACAGCCCTGGAACTCTGCATGTTATATAAAAAATAATAAACTTTCCTTTGAACATAATCAAAGCGCACTGAGAAATACGCAGAGTTCCTTTTCTGAAGCCATGTAAATCAGGGCTCATCCAATACCTGGGAAATGTCTATGGGTGCAATCCAGAGTAACTACGTGGAGTCCTTGCTCCGGTGTAAGAACAATTTGCTCTGGATTGCAATATGAATTTCCCATAGGTTTTCACTAGATGGTGCAGTTACTACGGGTACACGTAATGTCTCTTACGTGTTCCCGTAGTTACTCTGGATTGTAGGGCAAGAGTATCAAAAACTAGTTTATTAGAGGAAGAAAGGGATAAAGTTTAAAATAGATATAAAGTTTCTGGGAATATACTGCAAGCAATATAGAGTAGCTACAAGGTTTCATCTGGTGACAAATGTTACTGTTGTGCATAACCAAACCAATTCACTTCCTCCAACTTTTTTTTCCATTTAGCAGCAAGAGAGACAAGCAGGCACCATTTGGACTATGGGCAAAATCCATAGCAGTTATGGGTCCACGCAATTACGTCACCCTCTAGTGTTATCTTATGGAAAATCATTTTAACTGCTCCAGAACAAGGGGCTTAATTTCACTTTAGGATATAGGCCTATGTCAAAATGGAAAAATTGGACAAGACCCCTCAAAATGTAGGACACCCAAGAAAATGTAGGACATGACAAAATAGAAACCAAAAACAGTAATATATATTGTTTTCATGTGGAGAATTAAACACTATATTATTTATTTATTTATTATTAAATTTAAAACTATTATCATATAATTTATTAATTAGAAGAACGCTACATGCTTCCTGCTCGCAAGGAAAAGAAGGTCAAGGAAATTTTTTCCCAGGACACAGAGCTTAAAAAAAAGGACATGTCCCGGGAAAGTTGCTCAGCACATTTCCAAAGTAACCTTCAAAATCCAGTCTTTAAGGAATGCGAGAATAACATTCAGCTGTGGCTTCATTGTGTAGCTTTTCAGAACATCACAAAGGATACATTATGATGGCTGAGGAGTCAATCCAAAGCTCAGGGACCATCAAGTGCAGAAGACCAAACATTATTTTTTTGCTAACCCAACACTAGCAAAAACTATGTACAGCTTTTCTGAAGATTCTATCTCAAAAATGGTGTCTGATATTTAAGTGTAATGCATTGATATGGCAATAGCCTTGGAGTCCTGAGCCAATCCTTGACCATTATTGCATTTATGTACATCTGGGGAAAAGAAACTCAATATACATTTGAGAAAAAAATATTGTGGGGAGAAAATGCGAAATGAATAGCTGGAGGTAAGATAGCAGACAGCCTATATATGGAGAAAGCTTATATAAAGTACATTAACAGTGTGTGTATGCACATACATAAAATTAGGCATTAGTACATGAATTTGTTCATGACAGTGTGTGAGACGCACAAGGCAGATGCTGAAAATGACAAACTCAGGAAGAGGAAAAATTACATCAAATGAAAGGAAAAATTACATTATATGGAATCAGGGAGTGGGAAGAAGTGGGGTTGGACTAGATTACCTACTAGGTCCCTTCCAACTCTAGGATTCTAAGAGCCATTGAACAATATGCTTGCTGGAGAAAACATTGGAAAATTCCGAAGGATGTGATTTACGAAGAAGACTGGATGGAGTAAAAGCTGGTACTATATAAAAACAGTGATGGTGTCTAGACAGTGTTGCAGAAATATGGGGTAAAGACTTTAGGAATCTCTAAGAGTAAGGTGGGAAAAAGAAAGAAAGAAAGAAAGAAAGAAAGAAAGAAAGAAAGAAAGAAAGAAAGAAAGAAAGAAAGAAAGAAAGAAAGAAAGAAAGAAAGAAAGAAAGAAAGAAAGAAAGAAAGAAAGAAAGAACCAGGCTTTTCTATACCAGGATTCAGATCAGTAGCATGCTCGCAGATGAATATCATTCCCATTAAGTCCTTCTTTTGCTAAAAGAGAACACCCTCCTGGCTTATTTTCCTGAAAATGTTTTTATTGCTTTACAAAATTGGAATAAAGTGAAATCTGATTTTTTGGCAAACTGGTTGCACATACCAGATTGGTGTACAGTGTCAGGTCATTTTCAACACTAGAAAAACCATATTTGGTTCTATAGTATAACTGAATATTTTCCCCACTATCTGCAAGCTGGGAATATTCAGCTTTTCTACACCATACTATAGTGTATGGTACAGTATAATAGATATGGTACTGCACTAGCAACAGTCAGCTTTACTGACTGTACTATGAACAGGAGGTGCCTTCTCCTCACCTGAGAACTCTTGGCTGATTTTTTTACTGGTATTTGTGCCATTGGCACATTTATTTATTTGTAATGATTTCTTCATTTGGAGCACAATCCTAACCATGTCTACCCAAACGTATGCCCCATTGTGTTCAATGGATCTTACTCCCAGGAAAGTGTCTTTAGGATCGCAGCATAAGTTTCTTTATTATTTTGATCAGCAGTGGTTAGACCAGGTCTCCATATCAAAGCTCTGTTTAGGGTTGGTTGGGGAGAGATGGGTTTTCTGTCTTTAGTAGCTTCATAGGATATAAAACATACCATAGTTTTGTCAATCCTGAGAAAACAGGAAGAAGCAAGACCTGTTAATTATGTTATGTAGCTATTAAAAAGCACATCCCACCCATAAAAAAATCTCTGAACAGCCTGCAGCACAGGCATGTGTCACAATAGTGAAGGTATTAAGTGTATAGTGTTGTGTAGGGTGAAGTAGTAAGTACTACAGGTGTTGCGACATACTGGTAAGGGGCCCTTCCCACTAACCACTGGTGCCATTCTAGGTAGCATGGTCATGTGTAGGCAAGCTCTCTGGACCAAATCGCATCTCTTCATGTTATCATCACTGCCTGGGATAGCTCTGACGGTGAACAGCAAGGGCCATTTATATGGGACAGTGGGGTGCTTGCAGTAGGCACCTCTAGCTAAGCCACTGATGTGGCATTTTACAAATTAAACAGAAAGTAGGTTCCGACAGTCTGTTTTATCACACAAACATTCACCCATTGATCTATGTGGTTTTAGATACAAATTTTATGACTCAGACTCTTATGGTCACCGCTTTGAATCCTGATATATGATGCCTGCGATCACATAAAGAGCTAGATGTCTGTGTGCCCTTCACACATTAATTCAAACTAAAATTAATTGTTTATGAGATTGCTATCAAAATTAATTGTTTATAATTAAATAATTGTTATCATAGCTATTTCATGATAACAAGTACCTGTGTACTGGATCCAAGTGTTATTTAATGGATTTATGGAGTGCTTCCCAAACTTTTTCAACTGGCATTTTCCTTGACAAACCAGACCATCGGCCAAGGCTATAATCCTATACGTTGGATAGGGGGGCAGGTTATTTCCACAGTTCCTCAGAGATTCCCAGTTCAGCGTTTGGGAACCATTGGATTTATGTCCCATCTTTTCTGAGCAGAATGACTCCAGCAGGATTTTGTGCACTTGCCACAGAGTAGTGATTATGAATATACAAGATTATAGTGATAATGTAGAGATATAGTAGTGATAATGAATATACTGTGGAGAATTAGCCATAACCAGCTGGCAATCCTGTCTAGATTTCCTAGGCAACTCTATCCCAGATCATTTCCTAATCGAGAACCACTTGTCCCAGATGTGACAGGTTATCAGCTACACATCACCTGGTGCAAATGTACTTTGCAGACATCAGTGCCATCACAGCCAAGCAGCATGATCATCAGAATTGGGACATGCTGCATTGGGCAACCCAGTGTTTCCCCACACCTGGATCCTCACGCCACACACAGTCCTGTCTGTCTGCAGCTTGTGGCTGCCCAGGAAGGTGGCTGTTTGGCAAAAGCATTCAGCAGCCACCACCCCAAGGTGGTGAGAAAGAAAATAAGGGTGGGGGTTGGAAGATTTTAACCAGAGGGAATATGAACTGGCTGGGTTTGAAAGGACATGTGCTTGAGCCAGAGCCAAGATCCTGTGCAGGTCCAATTGTGTTCAATGGGACTGACTCCCTGAGAAGTTTGGCTAGGATTCCAGCCTGGTTGAGTAGAGGATGGTGGCACCCTGCAGCCCAGAGCAGGTTGGGAGGCCCTCCTGCCTCAGTCTGGGCAAAGGGGAGTTTCCTCTGGCTACATACTCCAGATCTACTTTGGGTCTATAAGAGGAAGAGAGGATATAAATAATAATATTAAATAATAATACCCCATGTTTCTATTAAAATGAGTTGCCTGATCTCACAGAAACACCCAGCCTTTGTGCCCTTGTAGTGTGCCAGTTGTAGTGTGCCCTTGTGCAGACACTCTGCACGTACACAGAGGCATTCATCCCCCATTCATACACATGGTTCCAGGATTGTGCTCTACCAAGCTTAACCCCCCTGGACACAGTCACCTCATTTTCCTTCCCCCATTGATTCACCCACAAGGCCTGCTGTTTGAGACAGCATTACTCCAAGCAGTCTCTCTGGCTGATGATGTGGATGCAGACCTGGAGAGACTTTTTTTGGTCCTCCCAGGGATGCTCATCAACCTGAAGGATGCATTTGTGGAGGGAGGGGGGATCTGAAACACTCTCCAGGTTTCTCCATCAACCTTTCAGAAGTCAAGGAGAGAATAAGGGCATCTGCCCCCCCCCCCCATTGCATGTTTGATCACATATGCTCCACTCCCTGTTGTATGCCCAACTTTGATCACATCTTATAAAAAATACATGGAATAATTATTTTAGGGAGACTAGATTTGTGGGGAGGGAAAAGCAAAACATCAGAGGCACCCAGTGCCTCTAGGAGTGGACATACTATTCCTAGGAACTAGGAAACCAGTTCTAGGAGTGGACATACTACTCCTAAGCAATCTGAAAATTTTTCTGATCTTGGAAGATGTAAACTAGGTGTAGTGTTTGCTACTGGTTAGTATGTCTTGAGGGTGTGACTAACATGCCTACTTTTTTTTCTTAAGTTCCCAGCCTCTATACTTGGCCTCCCAGTAACTGGCATGACAAGCCTTGAAACCCTCCTCTTCTCAGACTCATTCCCAGATCCACATCCCAAATCCAAGCAGTAAGATCTATCTCCAAATGGTGAATGGCAGGGATGCTGATCAGTTTTAGAGCCCAATGCTATCCAGACTTTCTTGGGAGTAATTCCCATTGATTCTAATGGGATGTACTTCTGAGTAGACAATGTATAGGATTGGGCTCTTTGTTTTGCATTGATCTGCCATGTGGGAGGATCTCTCCCCCCACACACCAGGGTGTGGGGGTGGGGAGATAAAACATGCATGGCCAGAAAGAAAGGGGCCCAGCATTGTAAAGAGGAGGGTTTGGGAGATGCAAAGAGGGTGAGAGCACAAATCTTTCTCAGCCTTACTATCAGAAGTAATTCCTATTGTCTTCAATGAGGACTCTCAGGAATTTTACTCTCAACAAAATGTGGACAAGGCTGGGTGTAAGATCCACACTTAACCTTGGAGTAAGCACTACTGATTATAATGGGACTTAACCTAGGAGGAAACTGCACTGATTGTAATGGGATTTACTTCTGAGTAGACCTGACTAGGTTTGGGCAAGCAGGGCCCAGTATGAATGAAATGGCATGATCTGATGGAGGGGAAGAAAGCAGCTGGTTGAAGAAGGAAGGAAGGAAGGATGAAAGAAAGAAAACTGAGAGATGTTGTCTCTTATATAATTTTTCCACCATCAAGCTCCTCTGAGCCAGTCCCCAGACAGAGGGGAGTCTTGTTCAGCCTGCCCAACACTAGATCCATTCACCCTGCAGACCCACACGCGATGGCACACAAAATACAACACAACACAGCAGCCGTAGAGCAAGCCTCCTTTCTCTACCCAGCACATTTGCAGCCTTGCATCACCACCACCCCCACCACCACCAGTATAATCCCTGCCATAGAGATAGAGCATCATAGAGACACACACAGGCACAGAGTACATGCTGCTGGAGAAGCATCAGATCCCCAGCCTATATCATCATCATCATCATCATCTACCAGTTCTCCTGAATACAGCCTGAAGAAACACCAGCCTCACTACCCAGACCCCCAGACTTCTTCATCATCATCACCACCACCACCACCTACCAGGTCTTCTCCATACATTCACAGAGACTACATGCTGGAGGAGAACCAGCTTCAGAACCCAGATCCCCAACCTTCATCATTATCACCATCATCACCACTTACCAGTTCTCCTTAGCCGAGAGCTCCAGCCTTCATCATCATCATCACTTACCAGTTCTCCTGCACGCACACACACACACCAGCCTGGAGGAGCACCAACCTCGCAGCCCAGACTCCCAGCCTCCATCATCATCACCTACCAATTCTCCATAGCCCAGACCCCAGCCTTTATCATCACCTACCAGTGCTCCTGCGCGCGCTCATACACACTACAGTCTGGAGGAGCACCAGCCCCGCAGCTCAGACTCCCAGCCTTCATCATCATCATCATCACTACCACCACCTACCAATTCTCCATAGCCCAAACCCCCAGCTATCATCATCATCATCACCCACCAGTTCTCCTGCACCCACACACACAGAACACCCTGGAGGTGCATGAGTTTTGCAGCCCAGATCCCCAGCCTTCATCCTCGTCATCACCTACCAGTTCTCCTGCATCCACTGGATAGCTTCATTCTCATTGAATTGTTTCTCAAATTCGTACTCTTGCAAAGTCAACACTGACATGTTCATTGGACCAGGCTTGGAGGGGAACCTTTTCCTAGGCTGGGCTTGGCTGAGCTGGGTCTGCTCCTTCTCAGCCTGTCTCTCTTTCTCTCCAGGTGCAGTCACCTCTCCTTCCTCCTCTCTCTCTCTCTCTCTCTCAGCTGCACCCTTGATGTTGCATTGCTCTGCCTCCTCTTCCTATAACCTCCTCTCTCCTGCCTGGAGAGCTCTCCTCCTGCAATCCACCCTGGGCGGAGACACACCGCTGCGGTCTTAGTGCTCAACTCTCTCCACTACACCAGTCCATTCATTCCTGCAGGAGGAAAGGGATCCTCAAGGCAGGCGACCATCTGACCTGTGTGTTCCAGGACATGTCCTCTTTTTTAGTGCTGTGTCCTGGGAAAAAAATCTTCATCATCCTCTTTTTTCCTGGTGACCATCTGTCCCCTTTTCCCAGGACATGTCCTCTTTTACAGCCTTGTGTCCTGGGAAAAAAATCTTCATCACCCTCCTTTTCCATGATGATCATCTGTCCCCTTTTTCCAGGACATGTCCTCTTTTTTTAGCCTTGTGTCCTTTTTTTTTAGCCTTGTGTGCTTTTCCTTGTGAAAAAGCAGCACATATCTTTCTTATAATTAACTAGCAAAATGTACCCAAGTTGCAGGAATACAATATGTTCTGTACACCATTCCCATTGTGCAACACCCCCCCCACTGTGCAACACCCCTCCATGTGCATCAACCCCCCTGCACATCAACCCTCCTATTGTGCAACATCTCCCCATGCGCAACATTCCTCCATGCGCATCAGCACCCCATGAGCATCAACCCCCATGTACAACTTATCTCATGCGCACATCCCCCCATGTGCACCCTCCTTCCCAATGCATCAGACACCAAATGGCATATTAATCAATCTTCAATGTAAAGTATAGGACAAAATACTTTGCACCCCTTTTCAGCCCCTTAAAGATAAAATTTCTCAGCATCAGGTCTTGGTGGGTGTTCGTGTGACAGAAGGAACACCCTCCCAAATTTCATGCTTCTGGGTCAGGGGGGTTGGGGCAGAGCATCCCTCAGTTACTGATTTTTCAATGCAAAGTATAGGGAGGAAAACACATTGTGCCCCATTTCACCCCTTCTGGGTGGAATTTCCAAAAACCATTTCTTAGTGGGTGCCTTCATCAAGGAAAGAACACCCTCCCCAAATTTCACACTTCTAGGCCAAGCAGTTTTGGCTGGGTGTTAATGGGTCAGTAATTCAGTCAATCATTCAGTCAGTCACTTTTCATATAGATATATGGGGGTCATCTGGAGCTTTCCTGGGGGTCGCCTAAAGACTCCTGATGCAGGGGGCCAAGTTGGAAGACCTGACAGAAATGCTGGAGCTGCTGCGGCTGGAAGAAGCCGCCAAGAAGCAGCTCAGAAGGAGCCTCTGTGCAGCTGTGAGACAATGTGGAGCCTTGGGGGCAGGGAGGATTGCAGCCTTACAGCCCAGTTCTATGCATATCTACTCAGAAGTCAGTCCCATGATAGTGAATGGGACTTACTCCCAAGAAATGATTGCAGCCTTAAAGCCCAGTTCTATGCATGTCTACTCGGAAGTCAGTCCCATGATAGTGAATGGGATGTACTCCTAGGAAATAGTGGCTAGCTCTGCTGCCTGAGATCCCAATCCTGTGGAGATCTCCTCTCACCCAGGTACTTACCTACCCCTCCCTCCCTCCCTCCCTCCCTCTATGCCACATCTATCTATCTATCTATCTATCTATCTATCTATCTATCTATCTATCTATCTATCTATCTATCTATCTATCTATCTATCTATCTATCATTACGTATTGTTTTTATGATTAATCGCTATGCTTTAATTACGTTCAATTTGTAACAATGAAAATACACCTTGCATATCAGATATTTGCATTGTGAAGTGATGTATTGTGAAGTGATTGCTACTGATAACAGTAGCAAACTTACAATTATGAAGTAGCAATGAAAATAATTTTGTGGTTGGGGGTCCTCACAACATGAAGAACTGTATTAAGGGGTCACAGCATTAGGAAGTTTGAGAACCACTGTTCTATAGAATCCTTTGCTAATGAGCACCTGGTTCTGAGAACCGGTTACTAATGGGACACAGAACCTGTTGTTAATTTATTTGAATCCCACCTCCGGGGGAGTGAGGTGTCCTACATTTTTTTAAACCAGGTAGGAATTTTGGCTTGGATGACAGGAATTTAGGGGAACTTTGGGGGAAATTTTGGGTTTGGCATCTTGTCACCCTGGTGGTGTCTTGGTTTACAAACATAATTCATTCCGGAAGCATGCTTGTGATCAAAAAGGCTTATAATTCAAAGTGGATTTTCCCACAGGTAATAATGGATACTTGGATGATAGGTTCCACAGCCCAAAAATATTTACTTAAAAATATTTACTGTATAAGAATGATTACAAAACAGTGTAATATAATACAAAACACTATAATAAAGAATATTCTGTACAGTACTGAACTGTACTATAGCTTTGAAAAATTTCTTGGCTGGTGTGAGGGAGACAAGAGAGAGAAGGGATGACTTCAGTGGTAGGCTTCAGGAGGTTCTCACAGGTTCTATAGAACCTTTTGCTAATGAGTGCCTGGTTCTGAGAACCGGTTACTAATGGGACATAGACAGAGGTGGGCCCAGCCTGGCCCAAGATCCGGTTCACCAGAAGTGGGAGGGGCCAGGCCGGGGTCAGGGGGCGGGGCGAGGGGCAGGGTGAGGGGCAGGCAACGTTGGCACCTGCGCAGTGCCTGTCAACATTAGTGCTTGCGCGATGCCTGACCTGAAGTGGGCTGCCTGCTTCAGAGCAGGGACCATGCAAGTGCCAATGTTGGCGCTTGCGCAGTGGGCGCCAAAACATGGCGGCCATCCCGAACCGGTCCACTATGTTTTCATGTTTCCCCGCTGCTGGTGATTTGCCAGCGGTGGGGATATGGGAAGATCCGGTTCGGGCGAGTAGGCATCTGCCCACCCCTGGACATAGAACCTGTTGTTAATTTAGGTTATTAGGACATAGAACCTGTTGTTAATTTATTTGAATCCCACCACTGGATGACTTAGGTTGTCGGATGACTTTCACCAACACTAACGGAGAAACTGCTCTCCATTGGTTCAATGGGCTCTGTCTTTTTGTCTTCTCCCTCCCAGATCCCTCCTGTGACTATGCTGCTATAGAACCAGTGAGATCCCTCTGAAGCCCACCACTGATGCCCTCCAAAATTTAGGACAAATGTAGGACATGTTAAAATAAGGTTTAAAACACACAGCCTCCTTTCAGCCTCCTTTCCTTTGCCCCCTTACACAATATAACCTCTATTTACTATAATGGTTTTGAATGGACACAACTGGGCTTGGAGGCTGAAAATGTAAGAAGCCAGGAGTTATCCCCATCATCCCTACCCTGAGAAGGTTGCCAACTTTACATCCAGCCCCTGCTCCTCTGCTTTGACCATTGCTGGATGAAAGGACCCAGAACCTGAACAACTCAAGCCCTTGTTGTGAATTACATACTTTTTGTGTGCAAAGTATATCTTGGTGGATCCATCTACAGAGGCATAGGATCAGAGAGGCTGGGGTTTCTCAGGTCAGTTGGCAACCTTGCTTTAAAAAATTTAATTCTTTCCCCTCACCTCCCTCCCAGCCAAACTCACTGCAAAGTTTCAGAGCAGCAGCAGCTCAACTTTCAAGGCTCCCTCCTTCATCTGTTCTCCAGCAGGCTCAGCTCCCTCCTTCCTTCTTTTGCACAGCAAGCAGAGTATCCTCCCCCCCAGATCTTTTTCTCTGCAGGGACTGGGAGCTCACTGCAGGCATAGCCATTTTCCTAGCCATTTGGAGGCTGGAGCTACTTGTGCCTCTGGCAAGCAGGCTGCAAAATGGGAATCTGGCGTCATGCATGCGGGGAGATGTAGTTCTACCACTGATGGCTTGGAAAGGGGCTTTAGAATGGGGGGAGGGGAAAGACAACAATTCCCTTACCTCCATCCCCCCTCCTTCAACCAGCAGCCTCAGTGGCTCAGTGAGCCCTGCAACAGCCACAGGAAACACGGGCGTAGAACACAGAAAATCCCAGGAAGCGCACCTCTGGCAAAAGTCATTTAAAATATCATTAATTCTGAGGAGAATCACACTAAGGATAATGGGAAAAAGTGAACAAATTGCATTTGTATTGGTTTCATTTGAATTCTATGTGCCTGGGATCACAATCCTAACCATGTCTACTCAAAACTAAACCCCATTATGTTCAATGGGTCTTACTCCCAGGAGTGTCTAATCCCCAATTAAGGTGTCTAATCCCTAATTAAGCCCAACCACAAGTCCTGTGTTGACCTGGGGTGTCTCAAATGTGCCGTAAGACAATTTTGCCCTAGTCCTGGAGGAGGGTTAGGCCAGTGAATAGACATGCACTTGCCTCCCTACATTATCACAGAAATGGGAAGACATGCTAGCCAAGGTTAGGATTGCATCCTAAATAGAATAAACCAGTAGTTTACAAAGTAGTGGCTGAGCTGCTGGGGTTAGCAGTTGCCTTGCAAACTGCAAGAGCTGGGTTTTTTTCAGAGTGGGTAGCTACCATCTGATGCTACTGTCTTTCCTTATGAGGAAAGGTTGGGGGAACTTGGGATGTTCAGCCTGGAGAAGAGGAGGCTGAGGGGAGACATGATTGCCCTCTTCGAATACCTGAAGGGCTGTCATAGGGAGGAAGGGGCTCATTTGTTCATAGCTGCTTCTGAAAGCAGAACTAGAACCAATGGGTACAAACTGCAAGAAAGGTAATTCCGGTTGGATATCCAGAAAAAATTCCTGACAGTGAGGGTGGTTTGCCAGTGGAACAGATTGCCAAGGGAGGTGGTGGACTCTCCCTCACTGGGGATCTTCAAGCAGAGGCTCAACGAGCACCTATCAGGGATGCTCTAGGAAGATTTCCTGCTGCAGGCAGGGGGTTGGATTAGATGACCTACTGGGTCCCTTCCAACTCTAGGATTCTATGATGCTTAAGTAGCCTCAGGGCTTGTAGCAGTTATCTGATATTGCCATCACCTGTGTGCACATTGCAGGCTCCGCACAGTGTTTCCCAACCTACCCAAAATCAGGTCCCCACCCGCAGCTTGGGAAACGCTTGCATAAACTACATCTCACAATAATACAATTATTAGCATTTGTGCTGCCATGCAGTTGATGAAATAAATTGTTTTGCCATAATGTCGAGAAGCTAAGCTTCATTCAACTGCTTTCTCTAATTAGGCAGATTTGTTTCAACTTAATTACAAATTACGTGGCTACAATGTCTAGAATTTTAATTTGATGTCTAGATTAATCTTTAATGTCTAGATTTTCAGTTTCAACAACCTTTTGTTGAAAAGTGGTATATCCAGGGCCATCTTAACAGCATTATGGGCCCCTGGGCCAACCAGTGCTGGGACGCCAAGTAAGGGCCCCCTACCACTCACAGAAATAAAATGTAAATGGTCGATCATATTAAACATATATTTAGTATATATAGTATATGATATATTAGTAAATATATATTTAGCATTAGCATTTGGTCCCTATGCTTGTGTGCCCCCCGGCGAGTGCCCATTGGGCCCATGCATTAAGATGGCCCTGGGTATATCTTCTTCTTCGTGTTCTACCCACACTGTGGTGGGATCAACTTGTTGGCATATCTGACTTCGGGCACAATCCAGAGTAACTACGGGGAGTTCTTGCTCCAGTGTAAGAACAACTTACTCTGGAGTGCAATATGAATTTCCCATAGGTTTTCACTAGGTGTTGCAGTAACTACAGGTGCACGTAAAGTCTTTTACATGCACACGTAGTTACTCTGGATTTGGGGGTCCATCTGGATCAATCTAAGGCATTGTAAAGGGTAACATTCACACATTTTAGATTTTTCCTGATGTGGTCCAACTGCCACTTCTAAGGTCTACTGCAGGGTCGACTGCAATTGGCAGTCAGCAATTGCCTGCAAGACTCATGGTTTCTATACCAGTGATTATCAACCAGAGAGACGTGCAACACTAGTGTGCTATGGATAGTCCTCAGGTGTGCCACGGGATTTGGGAGAAAAGTCATTTATTAATAAGAAAATGAGGGGATTTGAAAGCCTGGTGTGACTTGTCCATGGTACAAATGATGGTGTACCTTGACAATTTCAGTGCCTTGTTAGTGCGCCATGAGATGAAAAGGTTGAATCACTTTTGAATCAATCACTGCTCCATACCACTGAGTCATTTATATACCACTGAAAAATGTTACCATTTTATGTGGGCAGGAATGGAACCTCAGTATGACTGCCTTCTCCCATACAAGTCTATTAAAATCTTCTATAATGGCCTCTCTCCATGTCCCAAACTGTTGCCTGAGTTGTGACATGCTTTATTTGTATACATGCTTCTCGGCAGACATGCAACAGCTTGAAACTGACTACCCTTGAAGCCCCTTCCATGCACTTCTACTATCAGAAGAAAACCTTTCTTCTTAAACAGGCTTTTTTCACTAGCAGATTCTTTATTTTTCCGAGATACTTGCAATTTTATATTGAATATTAGACTATTTGCTTCTTCTGTCTCAGTCTCTTATAAACATCCCAGCATTACAATGTAAGAAAGTGAAAGTAGATGGATCTGGGTCTGACTTGTCAATCATTTTGTTAATATGATGTGTTTAATTTCTAATAGATGAAAGTTGGATTATGACATGTTTTCAGGATCAGATTGAGTAACAATACATTAACAACATAATTACTACTTTTTGATCAGGTATTAAATTCCTCACATGCTTTCTGATTTGTAAATGACAGGTAGTTATCTATATTTGACTATATGTTCCACTGATCCAGTTAAAACAGAAGGCTTGCAAGAATATACAGGTTGTCCCTAAGTGAAATTAAGCCCCTTGCTCTGGAGCAGTTAAGATGACTTTCCATAAGATAACTGTAGAGGATGACGTAACTGTGTGGACCCGTAACTGCTATGGATTTTGCCCGTTATCCAGTAGAATTCTGTTTCAAAACCCTATGTGCTTTAAAAAAAATCAATGGATAAAAAAGTGGAAACATATATTTAAAGAACCATTCCAGGTTTATTGCTCCTCCACTGCTCCAAATGCAAGAAGGTCATGCCTTGCTATCTTCAGGGGTTTGATTGTGGGACTCCCTATACATGCCCAAAAAGTGTTATATAAAATAAGCTTTTAAAAAGTGCATCACTTCACAATTGTTTAAAAATAGTTTTTGTACTGTTGTAGAAAGGCAGTCGGCATTAAGAGAGAAGCAAAGAAGTTCCTACCTTTGTCTGGCTCAGCTGTGACTGCTTCTCTCTGCAGTCAAACTTTGCAGTCAATGTTTTGCATCCTACCAGTTTAGGATGACTTGCTGGTTTCATTCCTTCCTGGATAGGATTGATGTAGTCTGGATTATTCATGCATAGTGACATCAGGATTTTGGTGTTGGCACTGGATGAGCCAAGGATCCATTTTTCTGAGTCAAGGAAACATACACAAACACACACTTTTAACATGTTTTTATAAAAGACGGGACAAACATAGTTGAACAATGATTTTCAACCTTTTTCATCTCACAGCACACTGGAAAAGCACAAAAAATTATCAAAACACAATTTTGTTTCACAATTTTCACAATTGACAAGGCACACCATGCTACTGGTTCACATCCTTCAACAGCGCTATTAATTAACAATATTTATTTCAAAAATACATTCTCTGAACTCCCATGGCACATGTGTGAACTACTCACTGCAACCTAACGTGCTGTGACACACACACTGGTTGAAAATCACTGTAAGGTTGATCCTTATCGTTCCCCACGTACCTACTTGCACAGGATGATCATATGTCCTCTTTTTCCAGGATGTCCTCTTTTTGTGTCCTGAAAAAATAAATCATCATTGTCCTTCTTTTCCTTGAGAGCAGGTAGCATGTAGCCATTTTGGAATTAATAAATTATATATAATAATATGTAATAGTTTTAAGTTTAATAAGTAATATAAAGTAATAAGTAATATAACACTATATTTAGGGCACAATCCTAACCATGTCTACACAAAAGTAAGCCCCATTGTGTTCAATGGGTCTTACTCCTAGGAAAGTGTCTTTAGGATTGCAGCCTTAACTCTCAGGAAAGTGTGTATAGGATTGTAGCCATAGAACAGAAACCTAAGCATATCTAATCAGAAGTAAGTCCTATTGTATTCAGTGGGGCCTACTTCTGGAAAGTTTGTTTAGGATAGCACCTTTACTGTTGAAATTAACCACATGAAATCAATATGTGAGTATTTTTAGCTTTTATTTTGTCATGTCCTACATTTTCCTTGGGTGTTCTATGTTTTGGGGTGCCTTTTCCCTCTTTTCCTTTTATGACATCTGGTCATCCTAAAGTAAGTCCCAATTTAGTCAAGGGAGCTTACTCCCAGGTAAGTGTGGGTAGGATTGCAGTCTCAGTTGTGGGCAATTTACAAAGGACTATTTTTCAAGGGGGAGGGTATTAAAGGCTACAGTGCAGATGGAAACAAAGTTCATTGTAATCCATGGCTTTTCTCTTGAGCAGGAACTACTGAAGTCCCCTGCAACAGTTCAAGTTTGAAAGCACATGGCTGCACTACGGATTGGGTAATTTGCAGAGAGGATGTGCACAAGGAGGAAACATCACAGCTCAGCGTCCTCAGCCAACTCTAATACTTTCATACATGTGATGCAATTTCATTCATACCTCCATAAGCAGAACCATTATAAGTCTGGGAGGGCTGGAACCCAGACAATGGGGTGGGGTGTTGTCCTCTTGTACAGCGCAATCCATTTGCAAATATGTCCAAGCAGATGAAGGATTCCAAATCCATACCTGGCTGCCCTCCAACTCTAGAGCTGTTTCACAATTCTTCTCTATAGTGTATTCACTCCAGCTCTGTGTAGTGAAGTCAGGGTAACCATATATCATAACAAAAGAGGTCAAGGACGCGTCCCCCCCAGTGTAAGATACCTAAGAAAAATGTAGGATGTGACACAAAATAAAAGTTAAAACACTCATTATATTGCTTTCATGTACTTAATTTAAACACAATATTATTAGTATTAAATATAAAACTATTACACGTATTTAATTAATTACAAGAAAGCTACATGCTGTCTGCTCACAAGGACATCAAAGGAAGACATCCAAGTTTTTGTCTGTGACATAAGGCAGAAAAGAGGACATACCCTGGAAAAAAGAGAACATATGGTCACCCTAGCTTACTTCTGGGTAAATGTATTTAGGACTGTGCTCTGAACTGGCTCCTACAAAGCTGTAGCTTTGTCCTTCAGTTTGATCTGCAGCATTGCAATTAGCTACTACCATAAACCATGTGTAGAAAAGTGCTTGTGTACTTTATGCACAGCTAAACTCTGCGAAAGGGAGAAAAACTAACCTAACTGGTCGTCGTCCCCGCCACCAGGTTCACAAGCCTTGTTGTAGAGTGTGTTTTATGGCAGATGGTAACTAACCTCTTACAGGTAACATATCACTTTTCCACTGCCAGTGTACATCCTCCTCCTGGGGTGGAGGCTGCAGTCAACAAACCAGTTAAACCAGTATTCCCATTTGTTCAATGCAGTTGAACCAGTGTCTATCCTCTCTTTCCAGTTTAGCTAGTAGCAAACTGATGTTTTAATGTTGCTTTTCTTCCACATACTAACAGCCTGATCCTCCTATGTCTGCTCAAAATATAAATACCACTGCTTTTTAAAAAAAAATAATGTAATCTCAGGGAAACATATTTTGAATATGAAGCCAGATTTTTATTGCATAAAAAATATTAGAGCAGGTTTGCATAGCTCCTTCTAACCACATTTTTTTGGGAGTAAGTACTATTGAAGACAATGGGGCTTACTTCTGAGTAGATATACTTAGAATTGCACTATCAGTTGTGATTTATAGGGCTGGGTGTCCACTTTTGTCCTTGATTCATGGAATAGTGTTGCAAACCTAAGTACTCTTTCCTGGGCATAAGACCAACTGTACACAATGGGGCTTACTTCTGAGTAGACATGGATAAGACCGCACCCTAGGTCTTACAAAATCATCAAATCCTTGCCAATTTAGCTGGGTGACAAGATAGAATAAAAGCTAAGAACACTCATTATTTATTTATTTATTTATTTATTTATTTATTTATTTATTTACTTACTTACTTACTTACTTACTTACTTACTTACTTATTTATATCCTGCCTCTCTCCTGGAGATCCAAGGTGGCTCATAATATAATGACATAAAATCAATTTAAAACACCAGTATAGTACACATCATGAAGTCCAACAATTAAAACATCATAAAACAGCATATAACAATAAGAATAAAACATTACAATAAAATTCAGAATAAATATTGCTTTCACGTGGTTAATTTAAAGCCTGCCAGTTATGATCAATCAAAAGGGTGGTGTTCATCCCCATTACAAGGTCGAAGAGGTGGTGTTCATCCCCATTACATTGTCCAAAGATGTCTCTATGATCATGTGGCCATGGAGTGATCATATGAAAAGGCCCTCCAAAATGTAGAACACCAAAGAAAAATGTAGGACATGACAAAATAAAAGCTAAAAACACTGTATATATTGATTTCACGTGGGAAGGTAACTTCTGAGTTACCAGTTTGGCCACTTCCCTTAATGTCACATCAAAATATGGATTGGATGCCGCTGATCCAGAATAGCTGATCTTGCCACTGAAGAATTTTCTAGTGGTGTCACCCACTGCTTTGCATCACTTGGCACAGCCTGCACCTCCTGTGCCCCACAGTAATGCCACAAAATGCTTCCAAAGCTGCTCAAATAGTTTTCTATCTCAAAAGACCTATAGGCAGGGGGTTGGACTAGATGACCTACTGGATCCCTTCCAACTCTATGATTCTATGAAAGAGCTCTCACCTTAACAGCTAAACTTTATCCACTTTCCAGTGCAAATGTTCCCTTACCTGAAGGCCTCCATAACTGCATCACCACCACAGGATGCAGCACATGCCCTGTTGGCATGGATGCACCAATGCTAGAAATTTAGATAGGTTTAGGCCCCTAAAAATGATGCTGAAATAACCAACAACTACTAGAAACTTATTGTTATTATCTAGGCCAATGATTTTTTACCATTGTGCCATGTCAAACAGGTGTGCCGGGGATGCTCTGCAGGACTTTGAGTACAATAATTTGTGGTACCTTAAAACAGCATGATGTAGCTTAATTAAGGCTGCAATCCAGAGCAAATTCAGCCTGCTCTGACCTAACTGCACTCTCCTAACTATTCTGTATCCAGAGCAGAAAGTTATGCTGAATCCAGAGAGTCAGGAAGCCTGGGCTGCCCTAACTGCTCCAGAGCATGCTAAATAATTGACACAAGGGGAAGACTTGCTCCTGAGGAGACACCCCTCAGATCACACTGAACAAGGAACAGCTGTGGTGCCTACAGTGGTGACATGACTCTGCACATCACCTGGTGTGGAAGTCTGTGCATCATCCCTGGGATGCGCGCCCCCCCCCACCTGGACTGCACAGTCACCAAAGTTGGCACCTGCGCAGTTGTTTCTGAAGCCAACTGGCTGCAGAAAGAGTACTGCGCAGGCACCATCTCTGACACCTGCGCAGTACTTTTCTGAAGCCTTTTGGCTTCGGGGGAGACTGTGCAGGCGTCAGAGTTGGTGCCTGTGCAGTACTCTTTCTGAAGCTATTCGGCTGCCGCTCCGCCTCCTGAGTGAGGCCGAATGGCTGTGCAGAGGCGCGGACTTTCTCTGCTCTAAGGAAGTCTCCTCTGAAGCTGTTCAGCATGCTCAGTGTGTTTCTGCGCAGTGCATCTCAGATGGCCGTTCAGGCCAGCTCCTCAGACAAGTGGCAGCTTCTGGCTGATTCTCCGCCTTGGAGCAGGCCTGAATGGGTGTGCTGATGCCCGAGGCCTGCCAAAGGACAGTCAAACTCCTCCGGCACATCACCCCATATGGAGCGCATCCCCAATGCAGCCCACACCAGCCGCACCAGTCTGGTGACACCACTGGGTGCCTGCCTTATAAGGAGTCCCTGATGAGAGGCCAGTACATTCTACAGTGAATACAAGGGGCTTCTTGGAGTGGCCTGCTGTATCCTGAGGTTTGTGGGCAGCCGTAGTTTGTTCCATATCCTGAGGTTGAGAGGAAGGGGTTGCAGCTAGGCTGGCCAAGAACTCAGATTTTTGGTCAGCACTGCCATTCTTACTCGGGCCTTATCATGGACCCCTATGGGTCTACTCATTACTATACCTGCTCCTGAGGTGGTATAACTCTGAGGGCTGGAAGAGGGCATTTCTGCCTTGGAAACAGGCTCTGGATACAGAGTAACTGCTCTGCCCTAGGCAATGCTAAACTTGCCCTCAACTTGCCTCTCCTGAGCTGCTTAGGCTGCCCCAGTTAGGGCAGAGCAGGTCCACCTCTCTTAGGGCACCCTATCTTGCCTTGCTCTGCCCTAAGCCTCCTTCAGAGTAACTGGGCTGGAGCATCTTGCAGTTGCTCCAACCTAGTGTTAGATAGGGCAACCTAAGGGCTCTTATGTGGACAGATTAGTTGCTCTGGATTGGGCTGAAAGTGTACCTAATAAATGTACATGATGTACCTAATAAAAGTCAAAAAAACTTTTGGTGGGCCTTGACAATATTAGCGCCTTGTCTGTGTGCCATGAGATGAAAAATTTTGAAGATCTATCCATCTATCCATCGACAGTTATTTATATACCACTTTTCAATTTAAAAGTTCACAAAGCAGTTTACAAGAAAAAAAATTAATAGCTAATGGGTTGGTGTCCCCAAAGGGCTCATAATCTAAAAATCTAGATATCTGATCTAGTCCCTGATCAAAGTATCTGAACTAGCCCAGATAGTTTCCTTTATAGCAGTTCTTGGTATTTCTTCTGCAATACAAGGAGCACCACACCTCTTATAATGAAGAACCTCCCTGATTTCCTCAATGTCCATTTAGCAGAGGTTGTCAAATGGCAGGAAAATTCATTCATTTTGGAATGTGAGAAGATAAGCAGAACTTATTTGCTAAAGCAGGATAGGGCTGGGTAGGTATTTTGGAACACCTTGAGCTCCAAGAAAAAAGGATTAATACAAGTGAAATAAGTTAAGTGGATCAGATCTAGTGTGTATTGGATCATTGCTATGGGGAACCAGCTATGGGTATTTTGAAAGGCCAAATTACATGATATGCAAAGTGTGGAATGTATTTTGGTTGTTTTCCTTCTTTTATGCATACTATCTTTCTGTAAGGCTGCAATCCTAAAGTGCACATCAGCTAGCTTATCTCTGGGCTGGCCCAATTCCAAGATGGGCCAGCTTAGTCACATCAAAAAGGCTTGGGCTGGCATAAGTCAACTTAGGCTGGCCCAAGAAAGATGGATCTGGGCTGGCCAAGCTGTGCCAGCCTAGGCAGTTCAGGAGCGGCATGTTGAGGGCATGTTCAGCATGGCCTAGAATAATGCAGTTAGGCTGTATCCAGAGCCTGTTTCCAGGGCAGCAATGCCCCTTCACAGCTTTTCAGAGTAAGACCATCTAAGGAGCAGGAATAAATCTGAGTATACCCAAGGATTTCATGATAAGGCAGAGCGAAACTGGAAGTGATGGCAAAAAATTCTGAGTCCTAGGCCAGCCCCTGCCTTTCAATCTCAGGATACTTGTCTAATTTGGGGAAATTACTGGACATCAGTGGGCAGAAGAACCCAGAGGAAATGCCTAGGTCTTCACTTCTCATATATTTTCTATGCTCATATTGAATCTATTAGTGTCCAAGTGTAACGCGCTATCCTAATTCTCTTAAGTTTATTATATGGACATGTTCTAAACACAGGACTCCCTGACTTTTCAGCACCACCCTTGGTTCACTGTCCCAACTTCACAGTGCCATGAGGTGCAATCCAGAGTAACTATGGGGAATCCTTGCTCCGGTGTAAGAACAATTTATTCTGGATTGCAATATGAATTTCCATACGTTTTCACTAGGTGGTGCAGTAAGTACAGGTGCACATAACGTCTCTTACGTGCTTCCGTAGTTACTCTAGATTGTAGGGTTAGAGATACCTGTGCCCAGTGTAGCAATGAACCCCTCCCAGCTACATCCAAGTTTTAATTAGCACAGCTTTGGCTGTTATCTGGGCTAGGCTTTCTTATCTTGGCTTCCATTGGCCAACTGAGCTGATAACAACTGCTTTCCCACCTTCCAATATGCACTGGCTATAGAAGGAGAAGAGAAGAGTACAGGAAGAGACTCTCCACTATCTACTTGGGTAGTGCTCTACTTAGCATTAGAAGTAAAAGACAAGTCCCTGGCCCTTTACAATCTTATTTTTCTACAGAATTTAATGTGAACAAACTCACAACCAAGAACCTGTTTGTGGTTAAGGCTTATCGTTATTAGCTGTGATGCAAGGAAGTTGGCTCTTCCTTGCAAATACATTGGGTCTGTAAACCTGAAGATCAGCAGGTTGTGGTTTGAGATGTGAGTACCACATGACGGAGTGAACTCCCGCTAGTTGCCCAGCTCCTGCCAACCAAGCAGCTTGAAAGCATGTAAATACAAGTAGATAAATATGTACCATTTTGGTGAGATGGTAACAGCATTTGGTGAACCTTTGGCATTTAGTAATGCCAGTCACGTGACAACGGAAACATCTTTGGACAATGCTAACACTTTGGCCTTGTAATGGGGATGACTACCACCCTTTGAGTCAGTCACAACTAGTAGGACAAGTTGCCCAGTATTCCAAGAAAGATAGTAGTTTATACTAGCCTCAATAGACCTAGACATTTCTTCTCTTTTCTCCTCCATCCTATTTGGACATAGCTTTAAAGCAGGCCTCTGTCAGTCTTGAAAGACTATGGTATCGTGCTTGGCGCTGCATACGCTGCATGTGAAGCACGAAAGCCTGGGTTGGATTGTTGTGGAGGATAGGCTGTTACCCAAGCAGCAAATCCCCCCTCTCCACGCCACTGAATTAGTCCAATGGAAAGGCAGAGCCAATATGATTGGATCCAGCTGCGTCGCAGAGCTGGGCTAAGGACAGGAGCTCACCCTGTCTTGTGGGGCTGACCTGGGTCTTGAACCCTGGCCTGCTGGTTAACAGGCACAACGTCTTAACCGCTTGCGCCACCCACCGCCCTACGGGACAAAGCTTTACTACATCAACATACAAGCACATCTTACTTCATACAGTTGCATATAATAATATTTCATTCTCATACAATAATATCTCTTACACAATATCTTGTTCTTATAAATTATCTTGTCAGATCTATGCACAGCCCTCTCAATAACTAGACACCCATCTGGGCTGGTATGTTTTTTTTTTTTTCCCAAACCCTTCCTCTGTACAGAAGATACTGTGTCTTTGCATACATTTTTCCCTGTTTTTATATTATAATTATAAGGCTTTCTGTCCTGGAGGTAGCACCTATCTTCCTCTGCCTTCACTCTTCAAGTGCATATTTCCTGCTTGGTTTTGCTATTTCCCCATACATCCGCCAGGCTGTCTACATTTTGAAAGTTTGCTTCAAACTCTATCTTTATGGCAATTTACTTAACTAATCACTTGGAAATTTAAAAAAAAAACTGCATTGGGTGCAGTGGAGAACAGGCACTTAGCTACCGTAATTGGTAACTGGTCCAAATTGGAAAAATCTGTTGTGTTCCCACTGATTTTGGTCATCATATTATTAACAGCATAATGAGTGCACTTCTTTAACTGGAATACCTCCAGATCATCTTGATATTCACCTGATTATGGTTAGTTCAGGATTATTATTATAGTTCAGGATTATTAGACAGATAATAAAAGCTGAGGGGTATGGTGGTGCAAGTGGTTAAGACACTGTGCATGTTTCATAATTTTAATTACATAATTTAGTTAGGACATTGTGCATGAACACTATCTCGGACACAACTAGCAGTATAACCTGCAGGGGACACCTTTACCTTTTAATAAAGATGCCTTTTTCAAACATTGGTTTATGACTTGGTTCAGGTACTTAAACCAGGTTGATTGTAATGGGTTCATCCTAGCTGGAACTATGTTGTAATGAGTTCAACTTAGCTGGCATATATTCAGCCTGGCATATATTCAGCTCTGGAGTAATAACAAGTTACTCTGGATTACAGTATGAATTTCCCATAGTTTGAGAGAATGGCAACAAGAGAATGGCAACAAGCCCAGCTTTAGAATTTCTTACTTATTGCCAGTGATGGAATGCCTCTAGATGTGGACTAATGATAACCTTTTTGCAGGAAACATTGTAGATCTTTATAGTTAATATAATAGGGATATTTTTGAACATCTGCAGAATACATACATCTCTTATTTATCCACAAGATCAAGACTTAATATGAGTTTGTGGAATATTTAAATTCTACCTGAATTCCCAGAGATGGCAGCATTTCAAAGCATTTAATCTGTAAATTCATCTCCTGAGGATACTGGAGTTGAATATAAGACTGGCCCCTTTGTTCCTTTTCCCACCCCTGAACAAGAGAGACTACAGCTGCAATCCTAAGTACTATTAAGTAAGTATTATTAAGTACTATTAAGTAAGTACTAGTAAGTACTATTGAACAGAATGGGACTTATTTCTGAGAAGACATGCTTAGGATTGCACTGTATGAAGACGGGCACAATCCAGAGTAACTACGGGAACACATAAGAGACATTACGTGCACCCATAGTTACTGCACCATCTAGTGAAAACCTATGGGAAATTCATACTGTAATCCAGAGTAACTTGTTCTTACTCCAGAGCAAGGACTCCCCGTAGTTACTCTGGATTTCACCCTAAGGCTGCAATCCTAACTTCTATGTATCATCATTTATGATGATACGTCACAAACATTTGGTGACAGTGGCCCTTCCTAAAATTGGGTTGTCAATTTTAAAACTGGCCATTTCGGTGTTGAAAGTGAGAAACCCAGTGGAAGGCCTGTTTCGGTCTTTGCGCCTGCAAATGTGAAAGCCATCCACGACATGATCTTGGAGGACCACCAAATATCAGCCAAAAGTATTGCTACATATCCGGGAATATCACATGAGAGAGTTGGTGCCATTATCCACAACAAGTTAGAAATGAGAAAGCTTGCAGCAAAGTGGATCCCAAAACTTTTGACAACCCAACAAAAGAGGAAATGTGTAGTGACATCATTGGCTTTTTTGGAACATTAACTGTTGCATATGAAGGGCCACCGTCACCCAAAGTTTGTGACATTTCATCATGGATCTGCTTTGCACCTTTGCCTTGAAGAAACAGGAATTTGATTATGGTCCTGTGCTCTTCCACACTGAACTTTTGTGGAGGGGCTGCCATGTTCAATTTGGATCTGAAAAAGAAAGATAAGTTAAAATCATAGGTAGCTGTTTTTTGCACCATTGCATATAGACTAATTGACCAGTACACCCTGCAATTTACAGCTTCCTGGCTCAACTTTTTCTGGGAAAGGTTCAATACCTATTAGCACCCCCTCATAAAAATTACTTCATACCACAAGCTAGCATTTCTGCTAGTGATTTTCTTCTGCATGAAGATATGGGCAAGGGTGCTTTGCAGAGCTTAGATATTTTTTAATATTTTAAAAAGTTTTCATGACCCACCAAAAATTGACTTGTGATACGCTGGTGGGTCCAAACTCATAGTTGGGAAAACACACAGTGCAATCCTAACCCAGGTTGATACAACTCATTGGTCTTCCCATTCCCATGGTGATGGAGGGAGGCATGTGCATGTCTGTGTGCTGGCCTAATCCTCCCCAAGGTTAGGTGCAGAACTGTCTTATGGCACTTTTTGTGACACCTCCATGTCAGCACAGGACTTATGCCAGGGCTTAGGCTGGCCTAACTGGAGCTTAGGCTTGCAGCCACAGACAATTGCAGAGATGGGCACTCAATTTGTGTTGACTTAATGGTTGTTGGCAATGTTGAGTTGACTTTGTCATGGACCATGGCATGACTCAGTTTGGGACCAGTGACTCAAAAAAGAGTTGGGACTTGAATAATTCAGGGCACAGTCCTAACCAATTTTCCAACACTAGCATGGTTGTGCCAGTGGGTTGTGTGCTGCCTGCTATAGTTGGGGGTAGTCACAAAGACCTCCTTTAGGTAAGGATGTGTTTTCTTAAACACATCCCCAACACCATCCTTTTTCTGTGTATTATTGCTTAGGCGCTCACAACTCCTGACTCAAGAACTCACAACTCCTGACTCAATTTTTTGTGAGTTGAATTGTGCTGACTCTGGATTCAACTTGTGTTTTCAGTTCCTTACCTTGAGCACATCTTTGGACAGTTGTGACTCTCTTTCCTCTGGAGTTTGGAAGAACCTCTGGACCCACTGGTGTCATCTTCTGCATCAAGTCCCTCTACAACAGTGATTTTCAACCAGTGTGCCATGGCACACTGGTGTGCTGTGAATCATCATCAGGTGTCTCATGAGAATTTGGGGATTGACATTCATTAATATGAAAATGGGGGATTTGAACAGTCTGGTGTGCCTTGTCAATGGTAAAATCAATTGACGGTGTGCCTTGACAATTTCAGTGTCTTGCTAGGTGTGCTGTGAGATGAAAAAGGTTGAGATCACTGCTCTACAATATAGTGCAGGATGCATTTGATTTCAATATGTTGCTTGCTAGGCTCAGCAATTACTTGGCTGTCCCTGAAAAAGAACAAGAAAGGAAGGAAGAAAACATAAGGACTAAGCTTTTTTGCTTCTGCTCTCTGGTCTTGGTTCATAAGTTGTGCTAATTTTGGAGAAAGTGATGAATGGGAGGCAAAGAGCTGTTCTTCCATTTGATGCACCTGCTTTAAACCCGGAAACTCCAAACAGCAGATTATGCTCTGCTAGGAGCTGTAGAGAAAATATGAGGAAAAAACTCTGGGAAAGTAGTGCACTGTGTATTTCAAATAAGCATCTTGCAATTTAGTGCACAAGACAAGAAGTGTAGGAGGGCCATCAAAATATGGCCCTTTCTTGTAATTTAAAACTGACACCTATAATTACGTAATATAGGGACGCCAACTTTCCAATCCAATTCCCTGAAGCATGTTTTGTTTAGATCTGTGCACTGCAGTAGTTTTAGGCATATTAAAAAAACTTGGCATCCATCAGTCTTGAAAGACTATGGTATCGTGCTCAACGATGTGCTCATGTGCTCATGTGGAGCACCAAGGCCTGGGTAGACTGATATGGAGGATAGGCTGTTACCCAAGCAGCAAATCCCCCTCCCCACGCCACTGAAATAGTCCAATGGAATGGCAGAACTGATACAATTGGTTCCAGCTGCGACGCAGAGCTGGGCTAAGGACAGGAGCTCACCCTATCTTCTGGGGACTCGGGTCTCAAACCCTGGTCTACTGGTTAGCAGGCACAGAGTCTTACCCCCAAATCCAGAATAATGACGGGAGCACATTGGAGACATTATGTGCACCGGTAGTTACTGCACCACCTAGTGAAAACCTATGGGAAATTCATATTGGAATCCAGAGTAAGTTGTTCTTACACCGGAGCAAGGATTCCCCATAGTTACTCTGGATTTTGCCCTTAACCACTTGCGCCACCCACAGCCCACATTTTAGGCATATACACAAAGCTTAAAAATTCAGCTGAAAATTCAGCAAACCTAATACTTGAGCTAATGCTCAATGCTAATACCTAATGCTAGCTCTATGGCTCTACAAGCGGGTCACAGGCCTTACAGCTGGTCACAACTAGCAGTATAACCTGCGTGGGACATCTTTATCTTTACTTTAATGCTTGAGCTCATGTTTTGCTTTGTCTGTGGATGGAGACTCCATATCACAGAGGAAGAACTGGTGTATCAGCTGATATCTTCTGCTGAGGATTGGGAAGCTGATTTCACATAAATATTTATGAAGGTAATTAAATTTAAATCCTGTTCTCCAGACTTGATGGGGAAGTCTCCAAAGTGGCAAATGGAACATAAAATAAACACAGTAGAAAAGTATGATTTCTAATACAGCAGCAAATAAACAACATTAAGAAGAGCTGCAATATTTTAAAAGGCAATTTAAAAGACAGCTGAAATACAGATGGTCCCTACTCATTTGATAGGTTAGAGACCTAGAACAGTGTTGAAAAGCAGAAATAGTTGAAAAACCCAGGGATGATGTCTGATTATTTTCTGTTGCTGAATTTTGAGCTTCGCACTGGGCTACATGACCATTCGCTAAGACACTAGAACATCATACAGTTGGTCATGGCTATCAGAGCAACCTGGGGGGGGGGGACACACAGTGATACAGTGTACACAGCGTAGCAGTGATTTTCAACCTTTTATCTCCTGACACCCTGACAAGGTGCTTAAATTTTCAGGGCACTTCATTAGGTTTTATTTTTTACAATTGACAAGGCACTCTGCTCTGCTAGTGGGGAGCTCACATCCCTAATAGCCTTACTAATTCACCTCCACCAAATCCTGGGGCACACATGCAGACCATTTGCAGCACCTCGTTGAAAATAGCTGCATTGTACGATTGGATTCCTGGAGAATTTTTTTTCAGGGGAAGGACCATGCTTCTAATCTAAGTCTGCAGTCATATGTACACTTACCTTGAATTTAGCCCCATGGAAATAAATGTGAAATATTTTCCGAGTAAACTGTGTAGGACTGGGCTACATAGCTTGACTGTGCTAAGCGGCAAAACAGAGTCAAGCTTCAGGTTTTCTAAAATATGATGATGACGAAAAGATAGATTTGTTTTATTTTTTTAATCTAGACACTTGAGAATCTTTTTTTCTGCTGAGTCAAATGAAAGCTGCCACGTTCATATTTATGGGAAACCAGTATAGATTAGTTTTGTAGACTTGTTTTCATCTTTTCCCCACGGCTTTCTAGGGCAGCCTTAAGCAAGTAATTTGCTCAGCTTCCATTTTGTTCGGCAAATTGGAGATCAAATACTTATCTTATATGAGCTTTATAAGAGGCTAAACTCATTAAAATTTGTTAAAAGCTTGAAGGCTTTCTGGAAAAAAGATGCTGGCATTTATCTGAAAAATGTTCTTATGGTAATGCATAACCACTAATTATACCATTGGTATGATTTAAAACACCCAGACTTTAGAGTTTATATTAGTGAAGAACAGAACTAATAATATCATATCCCTGTTCCTACATAAATATGGATCAGAACATAAAAGCAGAGATACTTGAGTTCAATAGTATTTGTCAGGGTGTCATGGCTGCTATTGGTAGTGAGCAATGTGCAGTATTGCCAGATACTCAGTCAAAAGTGACACTGTTTGAATTTTGTGGGACACTTAAGAGTGTTGGAGGAGGTTAGCAGTAAATGAAAAATTACACTGTCTAGTAAATTTCCTTCTGTGTCATCAGGAGGTGTATGAAGGAACTTGGATATATAACCTGGTGGTGGAACACTGGGGACACATGTTCAAGACACATGATCAATGTTGGTCACTGCATACCAGAGAGGAATGTGTAGGGGATAACAACAGAATATAGAAACTATGAATATGGAAGAAAAGTCTACCATGATTTGGTTCTCAGACAGGAAATCCTGGTAAAGTTCTTCAAGGGGCTGGTAAACAGAAATATCCGAGAACCTCCACAAACCAGAGACGATATAGCCCACCGCTTCTTCAGTTCTGTCCAACTCTTTCAATATCAGTAGTGAGAACCTAGCACATGGCCAGTTAAGGGGAACAGCATTTGGCATGATGCCTCAATCATAAGGAGGACTTTGAAGCAAGATTATGGCTATCACAATAATTAAGATCAATAAACCCAACTGGTGAAGCATGTACCCCAGAACAGCCTTCCTTCAATTCTCTGCAGTAAATATGTGGATGGTGAACATGTGGATGGAAAAGACCACAAGTTTGAAAACCACTGATTAATTTATTATATAAAGTTTCAGTATGTTTGATTTGGCAATCTATGCTAGCCTTAAAAAATAAAAATAAAAAGCACCACTCAGTTGTAAGAGAGCTTTAGCATTAAAGTTGTGGTTTAACTAGTGAATTGGTAACGAAGCATGCAAGTACATATCACTGGAGTGCTCTCAGCTCCAATGATGTTCCTGGATCTTCAGTTTATCAGTTAAGGTGTATTAATCAAGAAGGCCATGCCCTGAAAGGCTGCAAGACTTTTTATCAGAATGGGTTGAGCTGAAACTTAAGCACCATTTATTCCATTGTAATAATGAAATGAGCTTTGTGTGATGCTGTCATTTAACTTTAGTACGCCTCATGTTAAAAGCTGCCACCTACATATGGGTGGTATGTCCCAAGAACATGTTGCAACAATAATGGTTGCATTGGTTCTGTAAGAACATAAGTAAAGCTCTGGTGGATCAGACCAAAGGTATATCTAATTGAGCATCCTCTTGCCAAAGCCAACAAGCAGGAGAGGAAAGCATATTAACCTCCTGTCATTGATCCCCTGCATCTAGTGTTCGGAAGCAAACTGACTCTAAATCTGGAAGTGGTACATAGTGGTCATGACTACTGTAGCTATTGAGTGGATGTTTTCAATCCCCTTTTAAAGACATACAAATTAGTACCCATCTCCACAACTCATGGTAACCACTTTTCTGGATTATTGTGTGAAGAAGTCCTTCTTCTTATCCACTCAAATCTCTGAACCAGTTGGTTTCATTGGATAAATCCTAGACTGAGCATAGTGAGAGAGAAGAACTTCCTTCACTCTTCCCACCTGTTTATAATTTTAATTTCATGTCTGCCCTCAGTGTTATTTTTTCCAAACAAAAATGTCTTAGAAGTTGTAACTTCCCTGGAGCTGAAAGTGCTGTGGTTCTCTGATTTTCTTCCTTTTCCAGCTCTACATTATCCTTCCTGAGAATATTCAGTAGAAGTTCTTCTATATAACATCAATCTTTTAAAAAGGAGCCAGAGGGAATCCAGGAAATTATAGCTTATTGTCTGTTCTGAGTAAACAAGCATAAAACAAAATTACAAATAATAACACCACTCTCTCATCTACTCATTGAGACCTCTTTGGCTCTGTTTGTCTCGTGGACCCTGCATGTGGTACAACTAGTATTTTTGAAAATGCTACCAGGAGATCCTGCGCTTCAGCATCCTACCTAGCAAATTCAATTTGGCTTCCAGCATCACCAAATTACATTCCTTGATATCCTTCGTGCCAATGTGCATTACAGCCACTGTCTCCATAATTACTGGACCACTTACTACTAGGAACACCACCCTTACCTACCCTTAGCATGAGGTGATATGGACTCGTCATCCAGGGAATGACTGCTTGCTAAGGGATAATTTCCTTCTTCCTCAGAATTATATCCTCTTTTCCTCTGGGAGCAGGAAGCAGTTGCCACATCCCTGAAGGTCTTATCCAAATACTTTTCTGTCCTTCTCAGCTTCTTCAGAGCAACTACTTTGCAAGACAGCGAACGCAGCATTCTAGCAGGTGGTAATTGCACTAATGATGTGTAATAAAGAGGAGGAGGAGAGATGCCATGGTCTTGGCACCTCACCTGGCTGTTCAGTTTGTGCAGATATTTAACTCGCTTGCTTCTCTGCTTCATGGCCAACATTCCTTGTTGCTGGACCCTCAACATGCTTGTAGAGCCAGCTTCCTTGCAAACTAGGTGTACTCCTAGTTAGGTTCCTCTAGATCAGCGATTTTCAATCTTGTTCATCCCATGGCACACAATCAGTTGTTTTTACCATTGATAAGGCACACCATGTGGTTCAAATTCCCAAGTTTTCCTATTAATAAATGTCCCTCCCATTCCTGTGGCACACCATGGCACACTGCTTGAAAATCACTACTCTAGATGTATACTCTTTGCTACGATCTTCCAATCTCAACTTAGAGGAATCTGCTGGAGAATCAAATTAGGAAAGTCTCATGAAAAGGAAGAGAATGCAATTCTTCTTTTGGTTTGCACCAAACTACACTGACTGCTAGTGGAATTGTGATTGTCCTTACAATCCAGAGTAACTACGGGAGCACATAAGAGACTTTCAGCCCAATCCAGAGCAACTAATCTGTCCACATAAGAGCCCTTAGGTTGCCCTATCTAACACTAGGTTGGAGCAACTGCAAGATGCTCCAGCCCAGTTACTCTGAAGGAGGCTTAGGGCAGAGCAAGGCAAGATAGGGTGCCCTAAGAGAGGTGGACCTGCTCTGCCCTAACTGGGGCAGCCTAAGCAGCTCAGGAGAGGCAAGTTGAGGGCATGTTGAGCATTGCCTAGGGCAGAGCAGTTACTCTGTATCCAAAGCCTGTTTCCAAGGCAGAAATGCCCTCTTCCAGCCCTCAGAGTTATACCACCTCAGGAGCAGGTATAGTAATGAGTAGACCCATAGGGGTCCATGATAAGGCCCGAGTAAGAATGGCAGTGCTGACCAAAAATCTGAGTTCTTGGCCAGCCTAGCTGCAACCCCTGCCTCTCAACCTCAGGATATGGAACAAACTACGGCTGCCCACAAACCTCAGGATCCAGCAGGCCACTCCAAGAAGCCCCTTGTATTCACTGTAGAATGTACTGGCATCTCATCAGGGACTCCTTAGAAGGCAGGCACCCAGTGGCGTCACCAGACTGGTGCGGCTGGTGTGGGCTGCATTGGGGATGCGCTCCGTATGGGGTGATGTGCCGGAGGAGTCTGACTGTCCTTTGGCAGGCCCCGGGCGTCAGCACCCCCATTCAGGCCTGCTCCAAGGCGGAGAATCAGCCAGAAGCTGCCACTTATCTGAGGAGCTTGCCTGAACGGCCATCTGAGGTGCACTGCGCAGAAACACACTGAGCATGCCGAACAGCTTCAGAGGAGACTTCCTTAGAGCAGAGAAAGTCTGCGCCTCTGCACAGCCATTCGGCCTCACTTAGGAGGCGGAGCGGCAGCCGAATGGCTTCAGAAAGAGTACTGCACAGGCACCAACTCTGACGCCTGCACAGTCTGCCCCGAAGCCAAAAGGCTTCAGAAAAGTACTGCGCAGGTGTCAGAGATGGTGCCTGCATAGTACTCTTTCTGAAGCCAGTTGGCTTCAGAAACAACTGCGCAGGCGCCAACTTTGGTGACTGTGCAGTCCAGGTGGGGGGGGGGGGCGCGCATCCCAGGGATGACGCACAGACTTCCGCACCAGGTGATGTGCAGAGTCATGTCACCACTGTAGGCACCACAGCTGTTCCTTGTTCAGTGTGATCTGAGGGGTGTCTCCTCAGGAGCAAGTCTTCCCCTTGTGTCAATTACTTAGCATGCTCTGGAGCAGTTAGGCCAGCCCAGGCTTCCTGACTCTCTGGATTCAGCATAACTTTCTGCTCTGGATACAGAATAGTTAGGAGAGTGCAGTTAGGTCAGAGCAGGCTGAATTTGCTCTGGATTGCAGCCTTTATGTGCACCCATAGTTACAGCACCACCCAGTGAAAACCTATGGGAAATTCATATTGCAATCCAGAACAAGTTGTTCTTACACCGGAGCAAGGACTCCCTGTAGTTACTCTGGATTGTGTCCTAAGTAAATATCTACCCTGGGAAAGAGAATTTTCTGAGGAAAATGGACAATAGATAGCAAAGATCAAGTATTTCCTGGCTACAATTCAAAGTGCTAGGTTTGGCCTGCAATATTTTTATGGATTCACTTGTGCACAGCTGCCTTCTGTGTCTCATCACAGAATCAAAAGTATTGATGTGCTACATTCTATTAGGGGTTTGTGGGGAGTTTATTCCACCAGTTTTTTGACTGGCAAATTGTATAATGTACAAATTGTATCATTTATATGGTTCCAGTTTATAAAGAATGCAATGCTGAATTGTAGATGAGATCAACTGATTTGAATGCCCTTTTGTTCTATGACGTGGTTAGAAGTCATCCTGAGTTATAAAACGAACACACACTATTTTTGAGGCTGCTGTATCTTTGCAGGGAGCATGTCTTCATCATCTGACTTCCCTATTACTCTAGCCATAATCTGTTCTTCTTCTGGGCCCTGCAGGCCCAGTCGGATACCCAACATCAGCTGATCAGGTCAAGAAGCAGGCATGGCAACCACATAATTAAAAATCATCTTATCTGATGGAATTACATCTTTAGCCCTTAATTTTTAAACATAATGCATATGGGTTGTTGCTTCTGCACCACCATTGCATTGTTCACTCAGCATTTTAATAGATTTTGCATTTTGCATTTTTGCATTTTTATTGTTTACTTGCCTGATCCAACAGGTTTGCAGTGATCTCACTCACCATTCCATCCAAGTTTATTTTCAAAGGAGATCCACTAGATTTAGGAAATCTTTATTACTGAGTGAGAGAGATGTTTTGAAAAAGAGGGCGCAATCCAAAGTAACTATGGGGAGTCCTTGCTCCAGTGTAAGAACAATTTGCTCTGGATTGCAATATGAATTTCCCATAGGTTTTCACTAGGTGGTGCAGTAACTACGGGTGCATGTAATGTCTCGTACGCTCCTGTAGTTACTATGGATTGTAGGGAGAGTTTTTTTCTGTCTGAGCTTCCTAGGTTTGATCGTTGGCAGTGAAGAAACTATCAATATCATCCCTATAAATCCCAGTTTAACCATTAAGAAAATGGAGTGGGAGAGCAAGGAAGAAATAAACATGGCCTTTCTGTCCTCCATCTTTTTTGTCATAGCTTGAGACTTCTCTAAAGAACTTCTCCCCCAATACTAATGAGATCTGATGGGTCCCTGCTCAAAATTGCTCTGAGAAGGTACAATGCAGGGTACAATCCTAACCAATTTAGGCAAGATACTCCCAATTTGTCCCATACTTTCTTTTGCTTCAAGAGACCACATAAGTAAGTAGCAAGGTAAGGAGATAAAGAGCTAGATCAGTGCTTTCTGATCTACTCTTCATAAGCAAAAAGCAAACCAAAGTGGTGACCTGGAAGTAGCAGGTGATAGCAAATTCGACATGAAGGGCACTCCGTGTCTTTTTATGCTCCCTGCAACTTGCAGCTCAATGACTTGCAGCCCAATCCAGAGCAACTAATCTGTCCACATAAGAGCCCTTAGGTTGCCCTATCTAACACTAGGTTGGAGCAACTGCAAGATGCTCCAGCCCAGTTACTCTGAAGGAGGTTTAGGGCAGAGCAAGGCAAGATAGGGTGCCCTAAGAGAGGTGGACCTGCTCTGCCCTAACTGGGGCAGCCTAAGCAGCTCAGGAGAGGCAAGTTGAGGGCATGTTTAGCATTGCCTAGGGCAGAGCAGTTACTCTGTATCCAGAGCCTGTTTCCAAGGCAGAAATGCCCTCTTCCAGCCCTCAGAGTTATACCACCTCAGGAGCAGGTATAGTAATGAGTAGACCCATAGGGGTCCATGATAAGGCCCGAGTAAGAATGGCAGTGCTGACCAAAAATCTGAGTTCTTGGCCAGCCTAGCTACAACCCCTTCCTCTCAACCTCAGGATATGGAACAAACTACGGCTGCCCACAAACCTCAGGATACAGCAGGCCACTCCAAGAAGCCCCTTGTATTCACTGGAGAATGTACTGGCATCTCATCAGGGACTCCTTATAAGGCAGGCACCCAGTGGCGTCACCAGACTGGTGCGGCTGGTGTGTGCTGCATTGGGGATGTGCTCCGTGTGGGGTGATGTGCCGGAGGAGTTTGACTGTCCTTTGGCAGGCCCCGGGCGTCAGCACCCCCATTCAGGCCTGCTCCAAGGCGGAGAATCAGCCAGAAGCTGACACTTGTCTGAGGAGCTGGCCTGAACGGCCATCTGAGGTGCACTGCGCAGAAACACACTGAGCATGCCGAACAGCTTCAGAGGAGACTTCCTTAGAGCAGAGAAAGTCCGCGCCTCTGCACAGCCATTTGGCCTCACTCAGGAGGCAGAGCGGCAGCCGAATGGCTTCAGAAAGAGTACTGCACAGGCACCAACTCTGACGCCTGCACAGTCTCCCCCGAAGCCAAAAGGCTTCAGAAAAGTACTGGGCAGGTGTCAGAGATGGTGCCTGCGCAGTACTCTTTCTGAAGCCAGTTGGCTTCAGAAACAACTGCGCAGGCGCCAACTTTGGTGACTGCGCAGTCCAGGTAGGGGGGGCGTGCATCCCAGGGATGACGCACAGACGTCCGCTCCAGGTGATGTGCAGAGTCATGTCACCACTGTAGGCACCACAGCTGTTCCTTGTTCAGTGTGATCTGAGGGGTGTCTCCTCAGATCTCCTCTCTCCTCTCTCCTCTCTCCTTCCCCTTGTGTCAATTACTAAGCATGCTCTGGAGCAGTTAGGGAAGCCCAGGCTTCCTGACTCTCTGGATTCAGCATAACTTTCTGCTCTGGATACAGAATAGTTAGGAGAGTGCAGTTAGGTCAGAGCAGGCTGAATTTGCTCTGGATTGCAGCCTTGGTTAATACACAGCAAGACAAGGACAAAGTGAAGGTGACTTAAAATTAATTTCTGGCTTGGCACAGGATAAATTCCTCAATGAGATATGTTACTTTTATAAGAAATAGGCATTAATTCATGGTAGACTGCTGGCACAGAAAATGTTTCTTTGGGCGCAATCCAGAGTAACTACGGGGAGTCCTTGCATAAGGTACAAGAACAATTTGCTCTGGATTGCAATATGAAATTCCCATATGTTTTCACTAGATGGTGCAGTAACTATGGGTACACATAATGTCTCTTATGTGCTCCTGTAGTTACTCTGGATTGTAGGGTTTGTCCCCTGATGCAGCAATATGTAAGCATGTTCTTCTTTTGTGATTCCAGATTAAGTACAATCGGATTATGAAAAGTTAATTTTGCAGTTTAGAACCTGAATACTTTCTGTGTCTCATGGCACCAGGTGATTAATCACACACAGAAATATTAATGGGAAATGCTTACAGGAATGAAGAATGAAGGTCAGATTCTGATCTCATTATAATGGTATAGAGTCAGCTTTGTTCCGTTGTCCTTGCTTGGTTTTATACCATTTGTTAACAAGAGCAGTATTCCAGTATTTATTTGAAAAGAGTATGCAAACAAATTCTTATAGCAATTGGGAATCTTTTAACCAAAGATGACAAAGCAGAGTGCAAAATATGTTAAACAATTCTTGGATTGATCTTATTTTGATTCAAATGAATGGACTGTTTTGTGCTAACATACAATCCCTCAGTTGAGTGAAACAAAGAACTGGTCAACTGCCATCATTTGTGAAATAATGTCCGAATCGGTGGAAGCGGAGGAGTATGGCAATTTGCCCCATGTCTTTTCCCATTTATTAGTTTTTTCCCCATAAAGAATCTGCTTAAGGGAGAAGAGCTTTGCATTTTTGAAACAAAGTAGTATGTCACCTGCCCCTCATTGGTGCCTCCTTGCCAGAAAAAGGAATGGAGCAAGGGGGCAGCAATATCCCTCTGAATATGTCTCTCAGGGCAGGACTATCTGCTCCCCCCCCCCCGGACTTGAGGGAAGCATCTGCCCAGCCTTGACTGAGGGCTCCTCCATTAAGAGCATCAGGAGTCTGCCCTCTACTGTGGCCCCCACTTTCCATTCCAAACATCGCAGCCCCCAGTAGTCATTGCTGGCAATTCTACATCCAACTGAGTCTCCCATCACTGTTCCTTCCTTCTTTGTCCCATTCCTCTTTTAGCCTTCATCTCCTTCCCTTCCCCTTTGCCAACACATTGAGATTGTAAGCCACTTGGGGCAGAGATCTGTCCCTGTTCACTGTCTCTTTCTCTTGTTCAAATTCCTCTGTAGCCCCATCTACTCTGTAGGCCCTATCTACTCTGACTCTCAGGCAGTAGCACATGTGAAAGCACATTTTACCCATTTTCACCCCCTTAGGGGTTGAATTTCTTAAAATCACTTCTTGGTTGGTCTGTACAACATGGAAAAAAATATGCTCCCCAAATTTCATGCTTTTATATCTGGGGGTTTAGGCTTGGGTTGGTTTAAGTAAATAAGGTCCTAATCTAGTTAGGCTGCCCTAAATCCCAGCATAAATCCTGTGTTGACCTGGGAGTGCCCCCCGTGGTGGGATTCAAATAAATTAACAACATCTATGTCCGAATAAATTAACAGCAGGTTCTATGTCCCATTAGTAACCGGTTCTCAGAACCAGGCACTCATTAGCAAATTGTTCTATAGAAACTGTGAGAACCCCCTGAAGCCCACCACTGGACCGTGTCCCAAAAAGTGCTGTGAGACACTTCTACACCGCTCCTGGGGGTTGGTTAGGCCAGTGAACAGATAGGCGCTTGCCTCTCTACATCATCATGGGAACAAGAAGACTTATGAATTGTGCCAGCCTAGGTTAGGATTGCAACCTTAGTCAGTGAGGCTACAATCCTAACCCTCATTTAGACCAACAAAAATCTTGTCACAAGTCCTGTGCTGGCCTGGAGGTGATTCAAAAATGCCATAAGGCACTTCTGTGGAATTCCTGGAGAGGTTTGGCCTGTGCAGAGACATACACCGACATCCCCACACCACCACAGGAACGGGAAGACAGTCAAGTTATGCCAACCTAAATTGGTTGGGATTGCGCTTTGATTCTTATATATAAAGGCCAAACAGCCAGCATTGTCCAAAAATGCACCCGTGGTCATGTGGCCAGCATGACTCAACACCAAAGCACATGGAATGCTGTAACCTTCCCGCCAAAGTCCTGTCTGTCTGTCTGTCTGTCTGTCTGTCTGTCTGTCTGTCTGTCTGTCTGTCTATCTATCTATCTATCTATCTATCTATCTATCTATCTATCTATCTATCTATCTATCTACTGCAACTAAAAAGTTTACAAAATGGTTTACAAAGATAAAAAGTACTTATCTACTTGCGTATCCATGCTGGGCATAAGACGGGTGCTCACTCAGTCTTACAGAACTTGGGTCTTGTGCTGCCAACCTTCACTGCTCCTGAGCACTTCCATTGTGGCGTACCATTTCTTCTCGTAACTACCTCACACATATCAGAGGACCAATTTTATAAGAACCATGAGGAGCAGAAGAGTGGTTAAGAGGAAATATCATTCTTCTCTGCCAATAAAGGTCTAAGTAAGTTAGTAAGCAATATCATTCTGTGTGAGGAAAGTTCTTTCTCAAGGTTCTTCAACTGGCCTGGGCTGTTATATCATTATGTGAATGATGTTGAAACTCATCTATTTGGAAAAGCATAGCTACTGTATGGCTGAGGTGATGTTACAATGCTATTGCATCTGGCATGCAAGTTTGGGTCTAAGTAGGCCATGTCTGATTTAGAGTTCCAGAAGGCAGAAGTCTGTCTTTGGGATAACAGCACAATGCATGATCCTATGCATGTCTACTTAGAAAAGGGTTGCCATAATTCTCTTCCACAAAACTGGGACAGAACTCCCTGTCTAACTTGCCAGTATGTGATTGCAATCTCCCCAAAATTGGGACAGTTTTCTAGGATAGATGGTAACCCTAACTTATAAGTAAGTTGCCTTCACACACACACACACACACACACACACACACAAACAAACAAACACACACATGGCTCACAACAAAGGACAGGATCTGGACTTTCAGAATCTGTATATGCAGATTATGAGCACAAGCCTAATCATGTCAACTCAAAAGTAAGCCCCATTGTGTTGAATGGGTATTACTCCCAGGAAAGTGTCTTAAGGATTGCAGCCTATGTACTATAGTCACAGCCCTAAAAAATTTACATTGTATAATGTCCAAATCCATTTTGAGGATATTCCAGGCATTTCTGGTGCTTAGATGAACAAGTATCCCAGATAGGCTGGCAACTGGGGAATTATATACAATGAAGTGGCATCTGACAATATTAATATCACCATTAAATCAATCTATGGATGCGTAATCTGGGTGTGTGGTTAACCTGGATCTAGGTAAGTGGATTAACTTTGGAATTTTGTCACCCCATAAAGCAGGCATCCATTAGTCTTGAAAGACTATGGTATCATGCTTGGCACTGCATATGCTGTATATGAAGCATGAAGGCCTGGGTAGATTGATATGGAGGATAGGCTGTTACCCAAGCAGCAAATCACCCCTCTCCACACCACTGAAATAGTCCAATGGAAAGGCAGAGCCAATATGATTGGTACCAGCTGCGTCGCAGAGCTGGGCTAAGGATAGGAGCTCATCCTGTTTTGTGGGGACCAACCCGGGTCTCAAACACTGGCCTGCTGGTTAACACGCATAGTGTCTAAACCACTTGCACCCATAATGACACCCCATAATGGAACAGCATTGTCCACTGGAAATAATTTCCCTCCATGCATCAGAGAATTCTGAAGGAAGGGACGGCCACCCGATGTTGGCCATTAGCACTTAAGTCTGTGTAATGATCTCAGGGGTCTGAAAACAGGGAGTCTAGCAGCAGGGCTCAGATACCCACTACAGGACTTCCCAAGCAGAGGGCACAATTCTAACCAATTTAGGCCAGCACACCTCACTTGTCTCCCTGTTCCCATTGTGGCATAGGGAGATCACTGCATGTCTGTGTAACGGCCTAACATCCCCCCCACATACACACCAAGATATGGTTCAGAAATGCCTTATGGTACTTTTGTGACACCCCAGGCCAGCATGAGGCTTGTGCCAGGACTTGTTGTACTGGCCTAACTGGAGATTAGGATTGCACTGAGAGTTATCAACCTCAAGTGTAGAATTGCCTGTATAACGGCCTGAACTTGTACTGCAACTCTGCTGTTCTGGGACCCATCGGAGCCTAGCTGCACCCATAAAACCGTTGCTACAGGACTGGTTCCTCAATATAGAGAAGGTTATTTGATAGAACAACCTCGCTCTAGCCTCTTTCTGCCCGTCTCAGTCACTCCAGCCTTGACGCCAGCACTGACAATGTCTGTTGCCTCTGGCTCTTCTCAACTCCTATTTGACACTGGGCTAACATAAACTCTGTCCCCCCCCCCCCCCAGTTACAGGGTAACTCAAGGCAAGTCAGGACAGCCCCAACCCAAGTTGCTGCAGTGCCTAAATCCAGACAGGTGGTGCCATTGCCACCTCTGCTTTCTCTTTCCTTTCCCCTCAGGAACATTTTTTCCCATCACAACATACTCCCATTCTTATTTTTTGCCTCCTCATCTTTTTCTTCTGTTGCCATTCAGCTGCTCCTTCCACCCTTACAGTATTATCTCTCTGATACAGTGCCAAGGGCCAGAAAAATTATTTATGTTTAAAATTTTAATGAATTTACATATAAGTGTATATTACAGACTGATCCAGATGATTACAAGGCTTGTCTGTATGCTAGATGGAGGCATCTTGCAACAGGCCACATTGAATGCCACATTTTTATTATTATTATTATTATTATTATTATTATTATTATTATTATTATTATTATTATTATTATTATTATTATTATTGAAAATCAAACATAAATGCACAGCAAACAATTTCATGCTGGTTTCATTCACTTCGCCAGTCGGACCCTTCCCAAGAGTCTAGGACTGTGTGATGTAGCGGCGTATAATTCGTGCTGATCCCAGAAGAGCGGCTTTCTGCAGTTGGCAGAGTGATATTTTGTCAATGCCAAGAGTTTTCAGGTGCCTGCCAAGGTCTTTGGGCACTGCACCCAGTGTGCCAATTACCACTGGAACCACCTGCACTGGCTTACAATGCAATTATGCTGTAATTCAGTTCATAGATCTTGGGAGATCTTTTCCAGTTGATTCTCCTCAATTCTGCTGTCACCTGGTATGGCGATGTCAACAAGCCACACCTTACTTCTTTCTATTATGGTGATATCTGGAGTATTGTGTTCCAAGACCTTGTCCGTCTGTATCCTGAAGTCCCACAGAAGCTTGACCTGCTCATTTGCAACCACTTTTTCAGGCTTGTGGTCCCACCAGTTTTTTTTGCCACTGGCAGATGATACTTTTGGCATAGATTCCAGTGGATCATCTGGGCAACAGATTTAGTTGTGCCTCAGTTTGTAGTCAGTCTGCGCGATCTTCTTGCAGCCACTTAGAATGTGGTCAATGGCTTCATCCACTTCTTTGCAGAGCCGGCATTTGGGGTCATGGGCTGATTTTTCCATTCTGACCTTGATGGCATTTGTCCTGATTGCCTGTTCTTGGGCAGCAAGTCTCAGGCCTTCCGTCTCCTTCTTCAGTGTTCCACTCATGAGCCACAACCAGGTCTTATCCTGATCTACTTTTCCTTCGAACCCAATTAAAAACAACAATAAAACACCATTAAAAAGTAGATAATAATAAATACAGATTAAGACACAATGAAAATACAGTTAAAATACAGATTAAACAAAGTGGTAAAACATCCCTCCTAAAAATTTACAATAAAAACTAGCTAAAAACAATATTAAAAAACAGCACCTCTCCCACCAACCACCAAAATGATTAAAAAGCTTTTGTCCATAAGAATTTTTTTAGGCCCTGCCGAAAACTGTACAAGGAGGGAGCAGTCCTTAGGTCAAAGGAAGTTCTAGAGCTGGGGTGCAACCAGCGAGAAAGCCCTGCTCCTAACTGCCACACCTTTCACCTCTTTTAATGGCGGCATGGATAGCAGAGCCCACCAGATGATCTTAGGTCACAGATCAGATTGTATGGACAGAGGCGGTCCCTCAGATACTTTGCACTCAAGCCATAGAGGGCTTTTCATGAAAAAAATTTCCATGGACTACCATGGGGGGTGGTGGGCCAGTAGCATAGGGGAGGGGGGAGCAAGGAGTACCACATGTACTTAAAATGGAAGGGTTAAAAGCTGCACGTCCCAGTGGTGGCAAGGCAGAGAAGCCACGCCACTTATTCTTCAACCTTTAAGGGTACTGAGCCATGGCAGGAGGACCCAGGCATACTGGACTATGCACCCTAGGTCTTGTGGCTGCCTGTTCATGTTCTGGTAGCCCGGTTCCTAGCAGGCCATGGACCCCTACTATTCTCTAGTCTGGGGATGTTAAAGCAAACTTTCTACTCTTTTCTTTTTAGTATAGGGTGGTAGGACAAAAGGGGGGCAGTAGCTTTTCAATTCCGTTGTGGTGTCTCATGGAGGCAGATGCCATCTCCAGTTTACCACAACCCCTGTGTTAAGGGGGTATCTTTAACCTAGGCCAGCTCTGGGTTAAGACCTGAAAATCTTTCCATACTGCTCGAGCCTAGTTGTGTCCGAAAGACTTCAGAGACAGGGGAGTGGAATGGATCCAAAATCATCTGATTCAGGGTGGGATAACCTACCCTTCTAGACAATAGGCATTTCTGTGGATGTTGCGCTTAGGCTGGTACATATAGGCTATACACAGTTGGATGATACCTGAACCACCAGCAGAATTTGTTAACACTTCTGCACGAAGTGCCACTGTGAGCTTTTCAGTGGTGCTTATGTGGCAATTGTACTAACTATTCAAACTGTCAGCAATATGATCATGTAATTTTTCCAAGTACAAAAGGATGGAGCAAGATATAATTGTTAATCAAATGCTGAAACAAATGTGGAATGCTATCCATCCTGAAGCAAATTATTGGTTTTGTAATATATTCCATTTTGTGAAACGTTATACGCTTATTTCTGTCTTTTATTTTCAGGAACAGCAATGGTTTGTTCTGCTGAAGTGTCGTCTAAAAAGTCCGCAACATCTAATTCTCTGAAAAACTCACAACATGCTTCGTATTGATAGGGATGCAGCTATTGTCAGCTGTGGGTGGCGCAGGTGGTGAAGACACTGTGCCTGTTAACCAGCAGGCCAGGGTTCGAGACCTGGATCAGCCCCACAAGACAGGGTGAGCTCCTGTCCTTAGCCCAGCTCTGCAACGCCAGCTGGATCCAATCGTATTGGCTCTGCCTTTCCACTGGATTAATTCAGTGGCATGGATAAGGGGGATTTGCTGCTTGGGTAACAGCCTATCCTCCATAACAATCCAACCCAGGCTTTCGTGCTTTGCATGCAGCATATGCAGCACCAAGCATGATACCATAGTCTCTCAAGACTGACGGAGGCCTGTATTGTCAGCTGCAAATTGTCTTCTAATAAGTGGTTTTGCTCAGTGTGTTATCCATAAGCCATTACAATAATAATAAACTTAAACTACACAAAATATAGGTTAGTAGCACATATAACCATGGACTACTCTGAAAGTATAAATTAAAACCATGCAGAAAAGTATATCAACAAGGAAAATTTCTATAGGTAAGTAGAATTCCATGAGAAACATATCACGCACACTCTCCATTACTTTTTTGAATGTCAAGGCTGATTTAACAACAGTGGCTTTAAGTTTGAATAACTTGAAGATTTTCATCACTTATAGCAATTGTATCTTGAGTACTACTGGAAAAATCCCATGTATTTTAGGGAATCTATATGGCGCAGAATATCTCTCGCACACAATCTGTCTCTCTGTGCATATCTGTCTGTCTGTCTGTCTGTCTGCACAGTTGTGTCTGAACGTCTTCAGTGACAGGGGTATGAAATGCATACACGATTCTTTAAAACTTAATAAAGGCAAAAATAAAGAAGCACTCACTAAATGTCAACTCACTTTTTCATTTTTAAGTTTGTAAAGCAGTTTACATTACAAGTTTGTTATTATATATACTCTCAACATATAAAAAATTCCTCCAGGTCCTCAACATGTTCACAGTTTCAAAACACACACTCAGAGACACACATGCATAAGGGAGATGAAAGGCACAGCAACTGGAAATCATGTCATGCTGGGATGAACAAGACAATTGTTCTCTTCCTGCTAAATATAAGAGAAGCACCACTTTACAAGGTGCCTCTTTGCTCACTGCCAGCTTGGACCCCTTGGAGGAAGGGTGGGACGGACCAATCATTACAAATTCTCACTGGCTGGATGACGGCCAGCTCCCAAAGATTTGGGGTTGGGTAGTTGCTTGGAGCTAAAACTGCTGTTTTGACTCCAGCTTAGCAGAGCAAATCTGTTGGGGCAGCAATTCCAGAGATAAACAGGGCTGCTACCAGATTAGCTGTACCATGTACCACAGGGGTGGGCCCGGCCTGGCCCAAGATCTGATTCGCCGGAAGTGGGAGGGGCCAGGCCGGGTCAGGGAGCGGGGCCGGGGTCAGGGGTCAGGGGGGTCAAGGGAGGGGCTGGGAAGGGGCTGGGGAGGGTCAGAGGTGGGGCTGTGGGTGTGGATGGGTGGGGCGAGGGGTGGGGCAAGGGGTGGACTGAGATTAGCGCCAGCGCAGTGCCTGTACTGAAGCTGGCAGGCCAGCTTCAGTACAGGCACTGCGCTTGCACCAACGTTGGCGCTTGCGCAGTGCCTGTCCTGAATCTGGCGGGCAGCTTCAGAACAGGCATTGCAGAAGCGTCAGCGTTAATGGCGCTTGTGCAGTGCATCAAAACATTGGCGCTTGTGCAGTGCATCGAAAACAAAGATGGCGGCCGGCCCGAAATGGTCTGACTTGTTTTCGGCTTTCCTTGCCACTAGCGGTTTGCCAGTGGCAGGGAAATGGGAAGATCCGGTCGGGCGAGTAGGCCCAAACTGGCATCTGCCCACCACTGATGTACCAGTCATTGAGGTGCCCTATAATACCTTGTCAAAGCACAGAGTACACAGGAGTTTTTTCCTGCTCAGATCTGTTCTTCACTGCTGCAGAAATTAAAGGGTAGTCCTGGCCACATTGCCCAAGGCTTCCACACCAGTGGAAACCAACTCAGCAAATCTTTAACAACTGTCCTAATGGCTGAAAGTCAAAACCACGGTCATAAAATCCTATTATGTGGATATGCCATGCACATACAGCAAGTACACTTTTAGAACTACACACCAAATCACAATGCATCTGGTGTTACTTTCTGTTGAGAAAAGTTGAACCCGACTTTCTTTTTTTGACAAGTTTAGAGAAAAAGTTGCCATCCATACAGGAATGTTAATACATGTTTTATTGACAACAGAATTATGGACATCTGAACTGGTGCTTTGGGGCCAATAAGAGGTGGTTGATACAGGGTGACCTCTTTTTTAGACTTGTGTCCTAGAAAAAAATATTCATTATCCTCCTTTTCCTTGTGAGAAGTCAGCATGTAACCCCTCCCCCCCCGCCTAGTAATTAATAAATTACGGTTGCAATCCCAACCCCAGTTAGATCCCAACACAAATCCTATACTGGCTTGGGGGTGTTACAAAAGTGCAGGAATGCACTTTTGTACCACTCCTGGCTTGGGAGGTAGGCAGTGCATTGACACATGCTACATTACCCCACACCACCAAGGGAACCGGGAAAACAAGGACGTTATGCCGGTTTAAATATGTTAGGATTGCACACTATATGTACGAGTTTTAATTTAATAATAATGAAGTGTTTACATTAACTAACGAAAGCAATATACTGTATATGTTTTTATTTTTTATTTTGCCTTGTCCTACATTTTCCTTGGCTGCCCTACATTTTGGCAGAGCCTTTTCCTCTATCACGGTTATGACATATGATCATTGACTTCTGCATATTCATGCGGTTATGGCATATGAGTTTATTTGACTTTAGCATATTCTAGCTTCCGGACTGATCTCTGAAATGGAGCCAGTATGTCTCTTGGAAATTTTATTTCTCTCTCTCTCTCTCTCTCTCTCTCTCTCTCTCTCTCTCTAGCATTCAGTAGACAGTGAGGAATATATGGATGAAACAAAAAGTCAAGCTGTCAGCTGAATGCAGAAGCTTGGGAGAGAGGAGACTTTTCCTCAGGCTGAGATTAGCTAATAAACACAATTTCTGCACAAACATAAGGCTGCTATTCATGTGAATAGGGCAAGCTTGAATCACCAGTTTTCTATCAGGTGTCAACCAGCCCTTTGCCTCTTAGGTATTTACATAGTGCCCACAGCTAACGCCGGTTTTTGATTTCTCCATTGTTCCAGGCAAAAACTGTACCCATCTGTGCAATCCTATACAGTACATGTTACCTTGAAAGATCAGTGTGTTCAGTGAGGTATATCCCAAGGAAAGCATGCACAGCCTAATTGTGTGCAAGCCTATACCTGTCTACTGAAATGTAAGCTCCATTGAGTTCAATGGGATATATGATCATGGCCAAGTTTCCATAACCAACCTGGGAGTAAATCTCAATGAACCTAATGGGGCTTACTTCTGAGTAAACAAGCCTTGGCTTATGCTGTAACAGTGCAATCCTGTGCATGTCTTCTCAGAAGTAAGTCAACTGTATTCAATGGGGCCTACTCCCAGCAAAATGTGTTTAGGAGTGCAGCCACTGTTAACTAGCTAAAAGTATGATTCATATTAAATAAATTCATCACTTCCACAATCAGTTCAACCAATTACTAAATGGAGCAGAAATGAATCACATTTTTCCATCAGCCTGCACATTCTTGCCCTGGAAACTTTGATCTCTTTGACATTTCCGTGCTCAAGCTCAGATCTGCTAGTGTATTCGAGGAGAATATTTTTGGAGTAGCCCAATTCAGCAGGCTTCCAGTAGGGACAGATTTGGCCTTTAGGGTCAGAGACTTCCTTTCCAATCAGCCTTGCATAGATTGAAATTGTTTGCAATTCTATGAGATTGTGGGAGTTTTGACTGCAAAAGTTCTGAGGAATACGAGTATTCTGTAATGTCTATGTGCACTGTACAGAAAGAGGCAAACATTAATTCCTACCAAGCCTACAGATATTATTGCCCTTTTTCTAGTGCTCTCTCGACAAGATTAAATCATACACTGAATGTGTAATACCAAAAGAATATGGTAAATTGTTTTTTGAAACTTCTTAACCATTATCATTTACTTGCTTTGCAGAATAGTCACTATGTACATGTGTTAGCATGAGAACCATTATATGCATTTTGTTTTTCGCTGTATTATGTTTGCCAAAAAAGAAATTGTAGCTTCAAAGGAGAATACATTGCTAAGCATAGCCTTTGCATTTTCAGTGAATACTGAGATTATTAAGGTCATCAACATTCCAGAGATGTTTTGATATTACTGTATCATTTGTGGTTATTATGATTAATCAGAGGAAAAATACCCCTATTTATTCGAATCTAATGCTCACATTTTTCAGTCAAATATTGGCTGCAATCCTAATTGCAATCCTAACCTTTCTTGAGAGTAAGACCCTCTGAACAAAATGGGGCTTACTTTTGAGTAGACATTGTTAGGACAGTGCTCTTAGTCCCCAAAATCAAGGTGCCCTGTAGCTGGCACATTAGATTTGAGTAAATAGATGGTATTTTGATCATAAGTATAGATCTGTATTTAGTTTAACAGTTTACTATATTGTAATTAAATATAGTATACTATATTATATTGTTATACTAACGAAAACATACCGATGTTGTGGGAGTTAAATTCCCCCCGTATGCCATTCCCCACTTCGCAACAACCCCCCATGCACAACGTCCCTCCATATCTATCGTCCCCCCATGCACATTGTCCCCCATGTGCTTCAACCCCCATGCACATCAATATCCTATGTGTAACTTCTCCCATGTGTATCTTCCTCCCATGTGCATCAACCCCCATGCACAATGTCCCCATGCGCTTCAACCCCCAGGCACTTCAATCCCCCATGCGCATCAACCCCTCCCGTGCACCTCACCATGCCATGTGTAACATCTCCCCATGCGTATCATCTCCCATGCACAACTTCCCCCTATGTACATCAAACCCCATGTGCATTGTCCCCCCCATGCACATCTTCCCCCCTGCACACCGTCCCTCCCAGTGCATCAGGTACTGGGCACCAAATTGGTTGAATGTTGATCAATCAGTCTTCAATGTTAAGTATAGGACAAAAACAAGTTGCACTTCTTTTCACCCCATTAAGGGTTAAATTTCTCAACTTCCGGTTACTGATGGGTGCTCATGTCACATAAGGAATACCCTCCCCCAAATTTCATGCTTCTAGGTCCAGGGGTTCTAGGTCTAGGTCAGGGATTCTTCAATGTAATGCATAGGGAGGAAAATGCGTTGCACCCTTTTCACCCGCTTCCGGTTGGAATTTCCAAAAACCGGTTCTTAGTGTCACAGAAGGAACACCCTCCCCAATTTTCACACTTCTAGACCCAGTGATTTTGACTGGGCGTTGATGAGCCAGTGAGTGAGTCAGTCAATGACTTTCAATTATAGATAGATAGATAGATAGATAGATAGATAGATAGATAGATAGATAGATAGATAGATATATTTAGATATAGATAGATAGATAAAGTACTAAAAAATCATAACGTAAACCCATTGCCATTTTTTATCGTATAATTCATTATTATATGCAGTAAAATTAAAATTTGTACCTGCTTTGTAGTTGCGCATTACAATCACCAGTAAACATTTTTTTAAAAAAAAATCTCAAGACTTTTAGAATAGGGATGCATATTAGATTTGATGGTGCATTAGATTTGAGTAAATACAGTCTTCAAAGATGCTGAATAAGCAGCTCACTTTCTCTTCTGCATGTGCTTTCAGAATCAACCAGTAGGTAATATGTCCATGTGACCTATTGATATTTGTGATACGACTTTGTTGTAAATCACCTTTTCATAAAAACCTCTACATCAACAACATATAAGTGTATGAACTATGATATTAACTAATTGGAAAAAAATGTATATAAACCACTTGCTTTCCAGGCCGGTCAGAGCTAAGATTCACTGTTCGCACATTGTTCTTTGAGGAATATTGCACATTTCCACTATACCTCTCATGTCATATATACCATCCAGTTCTCAAGGATTTTCTGACACTCAGGAGATGCTTTCAGTAAGAACTTCTTACCAAGAAGGTATGAAGAAGGCATGGAGAAGTTACTTACTAAGAAGGCATGGAGAAGTTATCTTCCTTGAACTTCTTTCTGATTGTGCAAGTCATAAGACAACCATAGTTTTTTTTGTTTGTTTTCAAGCCAATATTTAAAAGAACAACTTTCCAAAACACAGAAAACAGTTTTATGCTCAAATTAGATATGTGAACAATATTGTAAAGCAGTCAGTTAGGAGGTACCAGTAATGCAGATTTTTTTTGTTTTATAAAAAACAAGAAAAGGGTTCAGTGGTGGGCTTCAGGGGGTTCTCACAGGTTCCCTAGAACCCTTTGCTAATGAGCACCTGGTTCTGAGAACAGGTTACTAATGGGACATAGAACCTGTTGTTAATTTAGGTTATTAGGACATAGAACCAATGTTGTTAATTTATTTGAATCCCACCACTGGCTGTATATTAACAAATGACATGGCAGCGGTAGGGGGCTTTCGTATTTGTCCCACCACAGCATTGATTATGGGGACTGTTTTTAGATTTTAATAAATTGCAGTTAAAAGCTAATGGAAATTCTGTTCAAACAGGATTTAATCAGGTGTTCAATCAGGATTAAGAACCACCGCAAGGACAAATATCTAATATCCCCCTGCTGCAGTTTTGCCACCTTTTGCAACCCCCTTCTCATTTTTTAAACAAAATCACCAACTGTATTCCCCAAACAAAAAGAACTGCCACATTGCATTATTGTGTGCGCATCAAATTTGACCCTTACTGTATGTATACTAGTAGGGCTGTGGGTGGCGCAAGTGGCTAAGACACTGTGCTTGTTAACCAGCAGGTCAGGGTTCGAGACCCGGGTCTGCCCAACAGGACAGGGTGAGCTCCTGTCCTTAGCCCAGCTCTGCCACGCCAGCTGGATCCAATCATATTGGCTCTGCCTTTCCATTGGACTAATTCAGTGGCGTGGAGAGGGGGGATTTGCTGCTTGGGTAACAGCCTATCCTCCATAACAATCTAACCCAGGCTTTTGTGCTTTGCATGCAGCGTATGCAGCGCCAAGCACGATACCATAGTCTTCCAAGACTGACGGAGGCCTGCTTGTATGTATACATATGTTTGTATAAGTATAATATTTGAAAATCCGAATACATTTCCAGAATATAACAAATATTTGTATATTATTTGAAAATCAATGCAGACATAACCATTATTGGTATGAGTTAACTTTCAACAGTGAGACTTCATCTACTTCTATCTACTTCTATAAACAAAGAACCAGGAAGTTGAGATAAAATGCTACAGGAAATCATGGTGAGATAAGTAGTGCTATCATCCCCACATCACATCAACAGAACATGTTGGATGGACCAATAAAAACTTTGGGATAACGTAAAATCAATTCCAGTTATCTGGATTGCATTTTAGGTGTCAGATGTTTTAAAGACTATTTAAGAAATGAGCAAACATATTGTGGATTTCAGTTGTGGTAACTCTCTGCATTCGTCCTTTGACTATCCTCCACTTCATATCAATGACCATGGGTCAGATATAATTCCCATTTTCCAGAGAGTGAACTTATGCTAATAAGTTGTAAATTCCCAAGGATTTGAACTACATAACTCTGGTCAGGACTCTACATTTGTATCTACATTCTGGTGTGATCAATAAGTATCAAAACTGGTGCCATAGATGCCACTTGGCACAGATTGATCTTGACCCCAACCGTGCAAGCACACTAAGGGCGCAATCCAGAGTAACTACAGGGAGTCCTTGCTCCGGTATAAGAACAATTTACTCTGGATTGCAATATGAATTTCCCATAGGTTTTCACTAGGTGGTGCTGTAACTATGTCAACTTAAATGTCTTTTACGTTCTCCTGTAGTTACTCCGGATTGTAGTGTTAGGGAGAAGTCAGCAGTGTCTACAATTTGTTGCAATGTTTGCTTTTGAGTATCTTATGCAATGCATGTCACTGGGGAACAGGGCTATAGTTTGCCTTCCTCCCTAAGTGGGTCTGACATTTCACCAGCTGGGGCCTGAAGATACAACCGCACAACCCCTAGAAACTTCCAGAATCCTGTCACTGTCAATGTTTGTGTGTATTTTAATGCGTAGGAACTGTGAACATCAGAAGTGTATACCTTGAATAAGAACTTTGTAAAGTTCTTAAAGTTGAAAAAGCTTTTCCTAATTGTAATAAATATTGCCTGTGAATAAATATACTGATCCAAAAGGTCAGTTTGCTATGACTGTATTCAGGTGATATGAAACCAAATCAGGAACACCTTGAACTTGAACACTTTGAACTACTGTTACATTTTTTATAGCTTCCTATAAAAAATCCTTTCCTTTTTACCGGAAATTTCTTATCCTTTCTGATTTCTGTTACCTCTGAATGAACTTGATAAAAACCACACATTTTAGCAATAGTCTGTTACTACAGTTGGCCAAAAATGTGAAGTGATCTAGCAAAAAATGAAATCATCCTATATGTCAACCAGCAGCGGAAGGGCTGTGCTGGTCTTGGCAATGGCATCACTAGGGTTTGTGTCACCTGGTATGGGAGATCAGTGTGTTACTCCTATGAAGGACCACCTCCCATGCAGTACAGCAGGCAATGCTGTACTAATAGGTACTAATAGGTACACAACAGTAGTTGTGGTGACACACCATCACTCTATTCCCTATAGTGTTTGGACTCTAATCTTTGACAGAATAGAGGTATTCCAAAATGCCTGCGCCATTTTTCATGGAAGTGGAGTCTTGAATGCACCAAATGTTTTGCACTAACTTAAAATACTGGGGGGTATTGTTTTATTGTTTTTAGCTTCTATATTTTTAATTGTTTTTAATTGAATGTTCTATTTAATTGCATTTAATGTTTTTAATTATGTTTTGATGTGAGCTGCCTTGAGTTGGTCTACGACAGAGAAAGGCGGGATATAAATTTTTAAAATAAATTAAAAGACGCACTCCTTGCGGAGTTTTAAGCCAGCTCCTGCAGATGGTGTTTTGGGCCTTCGGTTCAAAACTAAAGGGACCTCTAGTCCTGCTTAAAGAAACAGCAATTTTGAAGAATAACTTTGAATTCCTCAATTTCAAAACCTAACTGAAGGTTCTGTCAGTTATTTTCAAATTTGAATTTTTAATTGGACCCTCCTCATCCAGACACAAATCCCAATGCTGGATGTTATAATAGGTCTATGTTGAGTAACTTTAAACTCAATACAAATTAAAAAAAATTAAAAAATTAACTGTTAAATTTTTAAAAAAACTTTAAAAATTGTGTGTGGGGGTTGGGATTAGGTTGTGTTTGTGAGAAAAATTGTGGGTTAGGTTGTGTGTATAGAGTGTATAGAGTTGCGTTTTGTGTGTTTGTGGAGTGTGGGGGTTGGCTTTTATGTGGCGATTGAGATACATGTAGTTGTGTTGTATGTGAGTGTTGTGTTGTGTTGTGGGGTATTGGGCTATGTTGTGTGTGTGTGGATGTGAAAGAGTGGGTTAGCATATGTGTGTGTGGAGTTGTGTTGTGTGAGTGTATGGAGTGTGGGATTGTGTGAGCGCGGTTGTGTGTGTGTGGAGTGTGGGGTTGGGTTCTGTGTGTGGGGTTGGCCTACATTTTGTGTGTGTGTGGAGCAAGTGTGAGTGGAGCTAGAGGGTTATCTGATGGATGGACGGACAGACAGAATTAGCCTTTTATTAATATAAAAGGCACCACATCTGACCTGGGCAGCAATGTGCATGACTTGGTATCCAAATTTTTAAAAATGGTTGCTATTTTGTGGGTTTTTTTTAATCTTTCCTGTTTATTAATGTTGTGTTTCACCATTTTGAAGAGGTTGATAGAATACCAAAAGATTAAATAAACACCTCAGTCATAAGCAATAGCCATATTTGTACCAGCCTGCACACTGACCCACTGAGTACCCTATGCTAAATGAGTGGGTATAGCTGGTACTCTGTTGCAGAGGCCTCCAGAGTTTTCTACTGTACTGCTGCTGTACTTTGTACAGTGGAGGGGGTGTTGTAGGAAAACTGGTAATGTTGAGATGGAAGTCTTCTTGGTGGGGTAAAGACTGAATAGACTGAATAGACTAAAAGCTGAAACTGAAATAAATTGATTTGTTGATTTAAGTAAGATCTTGCAGGACACATGTGATTACAGAGCAAATAAAAGACAAGGTACGCTATCTTAACTTGTGCTGGAACAGGCAGGCCAGTTTGCTGGTTATTCTGTATCCAGCATACGTTTGGGGCTGTTTGTGCTACACAGGGCCAAGGAGTAATTTTTCCCCTTATCGCAGGTAATGAAGCAGCAGCAGCAGCCCCAATGGGTCTATTTGGATCTGCGCCACAAATTTTGATGCACAGATCCAAGCAGCCTGGGACCAGAGCAAGCTGCCTGGGAAAGGGGCTTGGATCCAGCACAAGTGCCAGGTCCCTGCCCTGCTTCCCAGTCCCTGGCCACCCAAAACAAGCTCAGCCAGTGCAATAACATGTTCTAGGGCCCGTGGCAGTGTGAGGAGGCTGGTGCAAGTCCGTTGCACTGGTCAGTGCCCTGGGAGAGTGGTGCAAAATGTGCTTTATGGTGTTTTGTGACACTCCTTGGCTGGTGAAAAAGGAATTGTTATCTGTGAGAGGTCTGGGAATGGAACCCCCATGGATACCTAAATCTGTTAATGTGATTGGATTTTCAACCTTGATTTTGTGCTGTCCTGAGAGGGGTGGTTTTCCATAGCTACCCCTTTCTGCCTTAGCCTGTGATGGTAGAAAAAAATTAGGATTAACCCCATGGCACCTTTATCTAGGTCTGACTTTGGAAGCATGTTACTTCATGGAGAGCTTAATATCATCCCACTTATCCTGCTGCATGTGTGGGGTTCCCTAGTTGTGTTAGTAGGTAGGAAAGGCCAGGTACTTGGAGAAGTTATGGGCGCAATCCAGAGCAACTACAGGGAGTCCATACTCTGATGTAAGAACAATTTACTCTGGATTGCAATATGAATTTCCCATAGGTTTTCACTAGGTAGTGCCATAACTACGTCGACATAAATGTCTCTTACGTTCTCCCGTAGTTACTCTGGGTTGTAGGGCAAGTCAGATTTTTGCTTTTAGCCTCCTTTCCATCCTTCTCCTTTTGCTTGTTGATCAGTGTTTTTGCATCCCCCTATTTATTTAATTTTTCAGGCATTTAATATATTTCCTTTACATTTATAGCTTACTAACTCCCAGTTCATTCAACAGGGAATATATTGGTCCATGTTCCCCAGCACTCATGCTGCACTACTTTTTTAATTTAAAGGGAGGAAGGTTTTCCCAAAGCAGTCTCTTTCTGACTAGGCTTTCTAACTTCAGGTGATGGCAAACTACATTTTCCTGGTTCATTCCCAGTTCACTCAGTAAAAAAATGGAGAGGAATGGAAAAGTTTTACTAACCTCTAGGTTAGTGCCATTCCTCCTTACACATGCAGAAAATCTCAGGCTCAATTCCTGGCATCTCTAAAGCTAGGACAATATCCTCTTCTGGAACCTTGGAGAATTGCAGCAAAACAATGAAGACAATATAGCGCCTGATCAACGGTCAGATTCCATAAAAGTCGGCTTCCTCAGTGATTTGGCCTATAAAATGTATTGAGACAGAAATCAATGTAAAGGCTACCAAGTGAGAAAAAAATGATGAAACCTTTTATCAGCAACCTGTCTACACGACTCCACATCTAAAGTGCATTTGGATGCACACTGCATGCAGCAATGCTTACTGTATATGCTGTCCATGTATGAGTTCACGGAGACACCTACGAGAACCAAAGAGAGTCCTTGAGAAGACCTGTAAATACTTGCAAGAAAGGTCAAGAACAGATAACAAGGGAAATAGAATCAAGAGCCACATGAAATGGGTGTCGATGACAGTTGTCAACAGGTGATGAGTCAGATCTGAGCATATCTAGGATTCCAATCATAGGCCTTGTTTACATATTTAGGTGTTCTCAACTGCTCCAGGTTCTATATGCAACCAATATCCTGCCACGTCATTATGTTCCACGTTTTATTAAGAAATGCAAGCTATGCAACACTTCGGGAGAACTATGCCTATAAGAAACAATTGTACCCCTGTTGCCTTACTCTGGTATGTAGAAAATGTCTCTTCTTTGGTCTAATTATTTTAAAGCTTTTTTCATGCTGCGTCACTTAAGCTTTAAACATTTTTTTTTTCAGCAGAAAAAATGTACAGATTTCTTACATAGAGCAGAGGTTTCCAAACTGTGGGTTGGAACCCCGTGGTGGATCACCCATTTTTGATGGGTCACCAAAGATCAATAATTGTCAGAAGTCCTGAACTATTCAAAATCAAATACTGTAGCTTCTAGTTATCCTGCAGGTACAAATATAGGGAAGTAATTTTTTGAGGGTCTTTTTCTTGTTATTATGATAGATAGATAGATAGCTAGATAGGTATTTCTAGACCTCCTTTTTAAAGAATTCATGTGTGCATCCCTCCGTGTGTCCCAACACACTACTGTGCCCCAGTAGTCTTTCCATCCTGGGTAAGTCTTATTTGACACGAGGTATCCATGTATAGTCTTTGGATAAGGCACAATAGTTCTTTATCAATCCCCATATGTAGAAGTTTCTTCCATAAAAGATTTCTGTCCACGCTATCAAATGCAGCTTTACGATCTAGGAACGCCACAAATAATTTGGATTTAGGTGTAACTGAGTATTTGTGGGCAAGATGTAAAAGAACTATGGCATGGTCCATAGTGGAACTTCCATTTCTAAATCCAATTTGCTCCGATCCCAGAATTCTATGTTGGTCTATCCACTGCTGAAGATGAGATAACAGGCATTTGGCATATATCTTTCCAGGTAGGGAAAGTAGACTTATGGGCCTATAGTTCCCAGGAACTTTTGGGTCCCCCTTCTTGTATATGGGGACAATAATGGCTTTATGCCAGTTAGCTGGAATTTCGCCAGTTCTATTTACTGTTGCAAAGATTACATACAACAGTTGAGTCCACCATTCCTGGTCAGCTTTCAGCCATTCTGCTATTATAGCGTCGGGCCCCGGGGATTTTCCCAGTTTTTGCGCCTTAATCGCCTCCTGGATATCTTGAAACGACATCATAAACTTTCCGGAGTTGTGGGTTATTAAGGGTAAACATTCCCTCTCCTGTTGAGCTGCCTTATCAAAGAAAAGTGCAGAGAAATGTTGGGACCATTGCTGTTTGGATATTAAGCTGGGCTCACTAGAGTTGCATCTAAACGAAGAAGAAACCATCTTCCAGAAAGTTCTGGAATTTTTTTGTGTAGCAGCTAGATTCAATTTACTCCATTGATAATGAATAAATTGGTTATGTTTACAATATAGGGTATCCTCAAATTGTTTTTTGAGCAGAAAGAAATTTTCTAAATTCTCACGTGAATTGGTTACCCTGAATGTTGAAAAAGCTTGTCTCATCTGATTTTTCAGCAACCGGCATTCAGTATCAAACCAGCCTAGATTTGACCGCTCAGATTTGGTGACATTCTCTTTTGAAGATTGGGTTGTATTTAGTACTAAATAGTGTACCAATTCATCATACGCAGATATGATTTTATTTGGATAATTCCCTATAAAGATATTAGTTCTTAGATTTATGGCTTTAGTCTTCTCCAACAGTTGGTGGATTTCGTATAGAGTTGTCTCTTTCCATACTAATTTAGGAAGAAGATGGCTATTTTCCATTTCTTGTATGGAAGCTGGTGTTCTGGCTATTTTCAGATTCAGCTTGAGCGATAATGGTAAATGATCGCTAAGTTTAAAGTCCACTATCTCGAAATCTGTCACTAATGGATACAAGGATAATGAAATAAGGAAATAATCGATCACACTACAGCCTCCAGGTGAGATATAAGTGAATTCCGATGCAGTCTTAAATTTGTGGAGGCCATTCAACCATGTTATATTATGTTGGAGACTGAATTTGGTCAACAAGGTGCCAGCCTCATTGAGACATACTTCTTTAGATGATCTAGGAAACATCCAACAGTCTGGAGGTAATAAGTCCATCTCTTCCGCCAAGTGTTGAATCACTGATATCACCAACTCTCGCATTCAGATCCGCTCCAATAAGTAGATGTGCTTGAGGATCATTTCTTTCTAATTTTTCTATATATTCTGCCAGCTGTTCCCATTGAAGTTTGTGATTTGTGGAATCTGGCGCAGGTGGTAAATAGACATTCATTATGATAATTTTTTTTTTGTTAATTGATAATTTAATCGCTAGGAAACTACCGTGGTCTTGGGCCAATAGAATAAGTTCAGCTTTAAGAGGAGATTTTACGAGAGTGGCTAGACCAGCCTTGGGACGGCCCTTTTTTGTATTTTTACTTGCTGGAAGGTCAAAGACTTTGAAATCTGCAAAATGAAAGGATTCCAGAGTCCATGTCTCTTGGAGTAAGATTATATCGAAATCAGACAGAAATTTACGCACTTCCAAGTTGTTAGATTTCTTCTTCCAGCCCGCAATATTCCATGACAGTAATGTTAAAGGTCTATAAGGGGAGAATAGACTAGACCTAAGGTGGATCCTTGGTCCTGGCGTCAGTCTCCTATTGTTGCCTCCTGGTTGGTGCCATCTATATCCTGCAGCCTTTGCACTGAATTATCCTCAATATTCAGAGGTGGGCAGAGTAACTGGGTAAGACTATCACAATGAGGGTCATTTAGAAAAATAGCCCCGGGTCTAAAGTCTTGCTTGGCTGTTGGAGATAAGTTAGCCACTGAGTTAGGGTGTTTGGGTTTTTGGACAGGGCTCTTCTGAACTGCTTCATTCGGGCTCTGTCTTCCAGATGGAAGTTCTCCATTCAGTTGTCCATCTGTGCAGGAATTATAGGTTGGCTCTTTATCAGAAGTTTCAAGTCTAGCAGGTTCCTCAGACCCTGAAGGGTCATCATCTGGAATTTTAGCCTTAAAGTCTGTAGCTACAGGCTGTAGAGTGCTGCTGGGTGGTGCAGAGATATCCCCAAATTTATTTGGAGTAGTACTGGCCAATAAAATTGGCGGAGAATAAAAATCTGAGGAATTTGGAGTTAATGAGTCTACCAATGATGTTCTTACAAATTGTTGCTCTATTCTAGCAGTATTACTACTGTCCTCCAAATGCTGAGTGGATTCTAAGAGCTTTTCTTCTATTTCCATAGCACAAGCAGAACTGTGAAAATGAGTGGGTTTCAGTTTATTTGGTTTTCCATATCCGTATTATAACTTGGAAAAGGGGAAGAACTATCAGGTATCTTTAGAATCGCAGTGCTTTTCTTTCTGAATTTCATTGAGAATCCCGCTTGTCTAAAAACTCTCTGAATAAAAATATTGCAGAATCTCAGGTGGGATCTGTTGGTCAATATCATATTAGGTACATGGGTAGAGCTAAAAGATAGGTAAATTCGTTTAAAATAACAGCGAGTGGGGAGGAAGAAAAACTCCAATAACTCCTTTGGGCGTAGTTCATGGCCCAGCAATAGGGATAAGGAATTCAACACTCTTGGCTTATTGGACCAAAGAGGTATATCTTGGCAAGGTATATGAAGAACAACGTCTGTGGGGCACAGTGACAACTGGGTTTTACAAGCAGCCTTATATGCCAGAGAGTTGCTGTTGCATGATGGAGTTTCCTGTGGGGGAGGGGGGATAGAGTTTTCACTGGATCCAACTCTTTTGCACCAGGCACCGATTTGTGAAATATTCTGCGAGACAGAGTTGACCTGTTCTGTTATCCCCCCCCAAACGCTCCAAAATCAGCAACAGCGTGTGTGCAGAAATCATACATGTCTCACTTAGCTGCTTGATAAGATTCCTCTGGGCTAGGGCAGCTCCCGGTAAAGACTGGTCACCCTCCATCTCCGCATCGACTTCAGAGGAAGAACCCTTCCTCCCTTTTTCCTTCCCCTGTTGTTCTTGGGTTACAAAGTCCAAGGGAGGGGAAACAAAGTCCCTGGAAGTGGGTGACAGGGGTGATGAAGGAGGTTTGCTGCTTACCACCTTAAGATCCTGTGCGACTCTCTGCACCTTTGCAAAGGAGAGATAGGAATCTATTTGAGGCTGGTGGTATACTTGTTGTTTTGTTTCACTGCCTTTCTTCTTCTTTGCCTCCCTTGCATCATTCTTATGCTCTGGAGGGCTTGTTCTTGCCCTTTTCTTCGCCGTAGTTGGAGACATTTCCAGTTATCTTCCAGTGAAAAAAAAAAGTTTATCTTTTGTATTTATGACTGGAACTAAAAGGCCTTGATTCTGATAATACGTCTCTCAGAAGCAGCAACGGAAGACTCCTCCAGCCGGCAAACCGCATAGGGAGGCATAAAGATAACGAGACAGGGAGTTCATAACTCCATCAGAGCACAAAGTTAAAAACAAGTTAAAAGGCCTCAGCAGTAGTTAACAGAGGTCAGTAAAAACAAGATAAAATTTCATTAAAAGTGGATGGACACCTAATTGTGTCCGTTCAGGAGTAAGACCGGAACCGGAACCAACAACGACTGTATTTTTTAAGACTTTTAAGATCTCAACAACTGTCAGAGAGTCTGTTGGTTGCCTTTTATCGAAGCTCTATAGAGAGCATTTTATCTTATTGTATCTGTGCGTGGTTTAAAAGTTGCACAGAGATGGAGAAAAGGGCAATCCAAAGGGTGATAAAAAGGGCGCAAAAGATCAGCGGTTGTTCTCTTCCCTCATTGGAGGATTTGTATAATATGGGTTGTAAAAGGAAGATACAAAACATTCTGCGAGACTCTTCACATTTGGGCCACTCACTGTTTGAGATTTTACCATCGGGAAGACGATATAGAGTGTTGAAAGCTAGGACAAGCAGATTTAAACTTAGTTTTTACCCAAGTGTGGTGATCTGGCTAAATGCAAAATTATGAAATCTGGTGGATGCAATGTAATACATATATTTTAAGTGTATAGTTTTTTTTCTTTTTAATTTGTGTGTGTTTTGATTTGTTCAAATATATATTTGTATATTTGTGTTGTATTATGAGAGAGAGCACCTCATTTCATTGTTCTCATACCTTGAGTACAATGACAATAAATTATCTTATCTTATCTTATCTGTTCCTATGAAATAAAGCAGGCCTCTCTCAGTCTTGAAAGACTATAGTATCGTGCTTGGTGCTGCATACGCTGCATGCAAAGCACGAAAGCCTGGGTTGGATTGTTATGGAGGATAGGCTGTTACCCAAGCAGCAAATCCCCCCTCTCCATGCCACTGAATTAGTCCAATGGAAAGGCAGAGCCGATATAATTGGATCCAGTTGGCGTCGCAGAGCTGGGCTAAGGACAGGAGCTCACCCTGTCTTGTGGGGCCGACCCGGGTCTCGAACCCTGGCCTGCTGGTTAACAGGCACAGCGTCTTAACCACTTGCACCACCCACAGCCCCTTCCTATGAAATAATTTATTCAACTAATGTAAACTTTTTTCCATTTCAATGCCCAGAACTTTAAATAACTATTCCATAAAATGTGATCACAACACAATCCCAAGCATGATAAAGAAATAATTTCCATTCCAGTTATCCATGCTCCTTTACGGTGGTGCAAATGTTGGCCTGTATAAGTGCCTATATATGCCAGTGAGTGGGATGGAGGGAAGGGTACTGCGGGAGAACGCATTACCCTTTCCCTGTTGGGCATTTGATTTTAATGTATTGATTTTATTGTTACTGTTTTTAGCAACAATAATGTTGTTACCCACCTTGGGTCCCCCGGGAGAAAGGGAGGTTACAAATAAAGTATTATCCATAAATACACAGCGAACAATTTTGTGCTGGTTTCATTCATATCACCAGTCGGACCCTTCCCAAGAGTCTAGGACTGTGTGATGTAGTGGTGTATAATTCATGCTGATCCCAGAAGAGAGGCTTTCTGCAGTTGACAGAGTGATATTTTGTCAATGCCAAGAGTTTTCAGGTGCCTGCCAAGGTCTTTGGGCACTGCACCCAGTGTGCCAATTACCACTGGGACCACCTGCACTGGCTTACAATGCAATTATGCTGTAATTCAGTTCATAGATCTTGGGAGATCTTTTCCAGTTGTTTCTCCTCAATTCTGCTGTCACCTGGTATGGCAATGTCAACAAACCACACCTTACTGCTTTCTGTGATGGTGATATCTGGAGTATTGTGTTCCAAGACCTTGTCCGTCTGTATCCTGAAGTCCCACAGAAGCTTGACCTGCTCATTTGCAACCACTTTTTTAGGCTTGTGGTCCCACCAGTTTTTTGCCACTGGCAGATGATACTTTTGGCATAGATTCCAGTGGATCATCTGGGCAACAGAGTTGTGCCTCAGTTTGTAGTCAGTCTTCGCGATCTTCTTGCAGCCACTTAGAATGTGGTCAATGGCTTCATCCACTTCTTTGCAGAGCCGGCATTTGGGGTCATCGGCTGATTTTTCCATTCTGACCTTGATGGCATTTGTCCTGATTGCCTGTTCTTGGGCAGCCAGTATCAGGCCTTCTGTCTCCTTCTTCAGTGTTCCACTCGTGAGCCACAACCAGGTCTTATCCTGATCCACTTTTCCTTCAATCTTGGCAAGGAATTGGCCATGCAGTACTTTATTCTGCCAACTGGCAGTCCGAGCCTGAATCGCACTATTGCAATATTCATAGTTGGTCTGCTGCACTTTCAACAACTTTCTCTTGCTGACTTCAGTCAGAACAGATTCCTGGCTCTCTCGCACATCATCTGCTAGGGCTTGTTTTTCTTCGTCAACCGACTGCTTCACTTGCAAAAGTCCTCTGCCCCCTGATCTTCTAGGCAGGTACAGCCTGTCAACATCACTATGTGGATGTAAAGCATGCTGAATGGTCATTAATTTCCTTGTTTTCCTGTCCAAGTCATCCAGTTCCTTCTGTGTCCAGTTCACAATGCCAGCAGAATACCTAACTACAGGAATGGCCCAGGTATTTATAGCCTTTATAATGTTGCCGCCATTCAATTTGCTCTTCAAAATTTTTCTAACCCTTTGTATGTATTCTTTGCTGACCACAGTTTTTACATGCCTTTGCTTGATATTGTCCAGCTGCAGTATGCCCAGATATTTGTAGGGTTCAGGCTGGTGGCATTTAATGGTTTGACCATTTGGCATTTCAATGCCATCACTTTCCGTGATCTTCCCTTTCTTTAGTGCCACTGTGGCACATTTGTCCAGGCCAAACTCCATGTTGATGTCGGTACTGAAGACTCGGACTGTCTTGGTGAGTGACTGGATTTCTGCTTCTGACTTTCCGTAGAGCTTCAAATCATCCATGTACAATAGATGGGAAATTTTCTGTGAATTTTTGGCAGTTTGGTAACCCAGATTTGCTTTCTGTAGGATCACTGACAAAGGGATCATCGTGATAACAAACAGCAATGGGGACAATGAGTCCCCCTGGAAGATTCCCCATCTAATGTTGACAAGTCCATAACTTTTATTGGCTATGAATTAATTATTATTATTATTATTATTATTATTATTATTATTATTATTATTATTATTATTATTATTATTATTTAACAGTACTGTTTTCCTCAACTCCAAAACTTCAGATGTCCCTCCTTAAGGATGAGTCAGAAAAGACAAATAAAAATGAGATTTGGATTGTTTTCCACATATATCATTTCAAGTTGTGTATCCACTGACACTAATGGATTTGGCACAGGAGACACACAGAGGAACATCTTCTCCAGTGAGACATTTAAAGACACTACTAAATTTCTCTAGGGTTATTTTTGTTTTTGCTTTTATCATGGAAGTACAGTCCAAATTTCTTGCTTGGACACTAAAGGAGACAAACTTGTGTACAAATCAGTGACACTAACAAGTCACATTTTTGTGATGTGTTGGTCCCCAGTTATAAGTCTTTACCTATTTCTCCTATGCATATTATTGCATCCGTTATCCAGGTAGCCTTCCATTTATCTCTGCCCACTCCGTGGACAAACCTTGTTTGCCTGCTCTTTCCTGGAAGTGTCCTTGTCTTCTTCCCTTCACCTTTATGCCAAGAGAAGGAGAAAAGTAGTGAAACAGCATTTCTCTAAGGTGAATATGGATGTAACTTTTGGCACTGCCCAAATAGTGTGGAAAGAAGAACAACAGTTATAATGCAATGCTCTAAATCAGCAGTCTCCGACCATTGCTTGGAGACCAAATGCAGCCCACAGTAAACCTTTAACCAGCCCGCAGCCAGCCTCTGGTCCCTACTCAGGTGACCAAACATGACTAGATGGTGGGGTGGGAGAATGAAACACACATATACGTGTGTGTTTTATTTTTGTGCTGTGTGTTAGTTTTGGATGAAATTCTTGAAATTTGAGCCCATTTATTCATTATTCTATTTCTCTTTACGCAATATATTTTTTTTTCTGGCCCTAACTACTGTGCCAGAATGTTTGTGCCCTTTGGCCAAAATGTTTAGATACCCCTGCTAAATGATACGGGGGACAATCTTAACCATGTCTACTCAAAAGTAAGCCCCATTGTGTTCAATGGTTCTTGCTCCCAGGAAAGTTTCTTTAGGAGTGCAGCCTGAGTCACAGTTGAAAGAAAGCCAGTGGATGCTTTAGGCCAGGGGTGTCAAAACCCCAGCCATGATGGGGGGCAAATGTGGCCTGTTGCAAGTCTCCATGTGGCCAATGGCAATATTCCTCAAACCGTCCCATGAAAGTGCTTTTGAACTGGTTTGAAGATCACCACTATAACTGTGTGTTAGAAGATGTTTATGATCAGATTTGAAGTCACTCATTCATATAGCTTCATACATATTAATTAATTAATTCAAAATTCCATATTCATTTATGTAAATTTATCTTTTCTTCTGGCTTCTGACACTGTCAGAGAGACAATGTGGCCCTCCTGCCAAAGAATTTTGACACCCTGCTTTAGACCAAACAACTGCTCAAGACCTGATTCTTCAGAGTTAGCAACTTGGTAATCAGGGGAAAGAAAGTGCCTAATGACTGCCTGCTTAGCAGCTGAATAAACGATGGTGCCTATTTATGCAATGAGCATCCCATCACTACCTAGAAGGGCAAGTGATGTACCTGTACTTCTATCTGCTGCATCTGGATATCAACAGCTTAGGAAGTAGATAGACACTACAGACTTACAGTGGTCTACTCATTATTCTCTTACATCAAGAAACACACGTCACTTATAGATAATCCAGTCAGACAGAGCACAGTCCAAAGTACTCCATGGGCCAGTGCAAGTCACTTGCACCAGGGATGTTAGGTCAGCACATGGAGATGCACCAACCTAGTTTTGCCAGTCCACACTTACAAGGGACAGCAGAAAAGGAGACCTGCACTAGCCTCTTCATGCCAGCACAGGATCTGGGAGGAATGGGGAAAGGTGGGGAGGAGGCAGTGAGAGGCAAGGGAGGAGGCAGGCCTTGGATGGGAAGGACGGGTGCAGGAGGTAGAATGGGGATCCAACAGCCTCTGGCTGCTGGTTGGATCTGGGGATCCAACAGCCTCGGGCTGCCTCTAGAGGTGGCCTAAATCTGAATAGACCCATTGGGGCTGCTATAGCCCTGCTACTGGGAGAGGGACAAGCCTCCCCTTTCCTGTGGTAGTGTTGAAGCAGTCCCTCAACTTGTGCTGGATAAAGGAGAGGTGTTCCAGCCTGCCTGTTTCACTGGAAGTTAGGATTGCACTGACAGACACACATATGTAGATGTTACACTATATAATATACAGTACATACAGTAGATGTGCGCAATATACAACATACAAACAAATCAGCAATACAAAGCACAGGTACAGGGACACCTTCTCTGTTTTGAGTACTAGCAAAAGTCTAGCCACGTATCAGATTCCAAGCATGTATTAATCTGGGCACAACGGCTTTATGAAAAAGCCAGGTCTTGAACTGATTCCTGAAGGATATTTCAAAATTTTCTATTTATTTATTTATTTATTTATTTATTTAGTTAGTTAGTTAGTTAGTTAGTTATTTATTTAGTTAGTTAGTTAGTTAGTTAGTTAGTTAGTCAGGTCCATATCCTAAAGTCAAATTAAGCTCTTTGATCCAGAGTAGTTAAGGTGACTTTCCATAAGATAATACTAGAGGGTGATGTAACTACGTGGACACGTAACTGCTCTGGATTTTGCCATTAGTTAGTCAATCAGTCAGTCATTTAGAGCACAATTCTAACTATCCCATAAATCCTGTAGCCAGATACGTCGACACAGATACAGCACCTTCTAGTGTTAATTTATGGAAAGTGCTGTAGCTGTGTGGACGCATCTGGCTTCAAGATTTATGGGTATGTCTACTCAAAAGTACACTCCATTGTGTTCAATGGATCTTTTTGCAGGAAAGTATGTTCAGGATTGCATTCCTAGTCATTCATTTAGTCGTTTATATCCCACCTTTCTTCCTAAAAGGAAGGGTACCAGGATGGTAGCAGACATGATCTGGTGTTTGAGTAAAGGGCTGCCAAAGAAAGCTAAGCAGAAAAAGACCTGGGTAATTCTTGGATGGGGATTGAAAGCTGATAAAGCTGTTATGAGACTACAGAGCCAGAAGGAGTTGCTGTTTACAACTTGGCCAGCCTGAAACTGGTCCTACTGGAAGCTTGGAAAACATTCCCTGATGCTCAATGTAATGACCATGCCGTGAAAAGGATTCCATTCAGAAGTGAAGAGTTCTATGAGCTATCTGCAGAACAGAACAATGTAGTCTAACCTCCTGATGGTGCAACCCAGGCATAAATGATCTATATGTATTGACTGCTGGACCTCACAAGGATCTGAATTAAAATAAAATAAATACATTTCCAAATCATGTATCACTGATATTTGTGAATTCACTAGGCACAAATCCAGTCATTCATAATTCCATGATGCTGTAATTCCAATAAGTTCTCAGTTTTCACTGTCAAAAATAAAAAAGAGTCAAAGGTTTAGTGCGGACTCACAGAAATCAAATGATTGTCTCTTGCAGCACTATCTTACTGATGTCTATTCAGAAATAAGCTCCATTGTATTCCATGAGATTCGGGGCCCAATCTTCTGGGTTATCAGAACCAGCCATCATGAGCCCAGTGCTGATTCAAGATGTAAACATGTAATAAAGCAGGTTTAAGCAGTGCCAGTGCCACAAGGATGTTGGATGGCCAGTTGGCCACAGAAGGAAGGTAAGACCACTGGTCAGCAGTGTGGCCTTTTGGGTGGGGGAAATATTATGGATAGGAGAGACTGGAATGGGGTGTTAAGCAGAAGTAGGGTGGACAAAGGGAGGCCTCCTCCATTGGATCCTCTGAGTTAGGTTGAAAGTCCAAAAAGGAGCTTCTCAATTCTGCGAATAACTGGTGCTTAAAAAGCCCCATTGATGGGCCTGGGGCTTTCCTCAGGGAAGGCCTCTGGTGGGCTCACCATTCCCGTTGGGTACAGTGTTAGTCATTTTGGTGCCTTGGATTCTCTGGGCCCTGGGATCTATAGGATTGAACTGTTAATCCCAGATAAGTGCACAGCAACTGTAACTGTACAGTATGATTAAATAGCAAATATTTAACTCTCGTAACCTGGTTATTCAAATAGCTGTCGGCGATAAGCCCAAATTTAGGTTGGCACAAGTTCAAACTGGAGTTTGGTCTGCTGAAAATGGGTCTAGAATCAAAACATAGAAAAGGTCAGGAGCAAAAACGGAGCATAGAAATTCCTGAAGTATCCCAAATTAGACCTTTATTTCCTAAATTTGCAGTCAGTCTCTACAGGAATAACCAAAGCTGAAGATGATGCCTCATTCTCCTCACCCCCTACTCAGTCCCAGTATGTGCTCCTCTACCTGTTGATTTCAAACAGCATCATCTACATCGGCAGTATTTATATACCGCTTTTCAACTAGCAAGCTCACAAAGCGGTTTACAAAGAAAATGGAAAAATAAATAATAGCTAATTAAAAGCTAATGGGTCCCTGTCCCAAAAGGGCTCACAATCTAAAATGCAAAAAAGAACACCAGCAGAAGCCACTTGAACAGACACTGCTGGGGTGTGTAGGGTCAGTTTCTCTCCCCCTGCTAAATAAAAGAGGATCACCCACTTGAAAGAGTGCCTCTTGCTCAATAAGCCTGGGAGGAAGAGTTGCACACATAATTTCTATGAAATATTATCATGAGAGTTTTGACAATGGCATCTTTTAAGCAAGAGGATTTGGCCATGGTGACACCCAACTCAAAGGATTTATGTGACGAAATGTAGTGTTCATTTGTTGTTTCTGAATTTTGATCAGGTGTCCTTAACAGCTAGGAGACAAGCATTCTCTGTGTTCTTTCAGATTATAATTCTTCTATTCAATCCTGCTCCCTTCTTCTGCTTCTGGAGCATTCTCTTATCTTGGAAACTGTCTTGGAAAGAACTTGGAAACTGTCAAGTTTTTGCATAACACCAAGACTGATTGGCTCTTAGCAGAATTTTTTTTTTGCATCAGGAGATAAACTATGGGCAAAATCCAGAGTAACTACGGGGAGTCCTTGCTCCGGTGTAAGGACAACTTACTCTGGATTCCAATATGAATTTCCCATAGATTTTCACTAAAAGCAGGCCTCCATCAGTCTTGGAAGACTATGGTATTGTGCTCGGCGCTGCATATGCTGCATGCGAAGCACGAAAGCCTGGGTTGGATTGTTATGGAGGATAGGCTGTTACCCAAGCAGCAAATCCCCCCTCTCCATGCCACTGAATTAGTCCAATGGAAAGGCAGAGCCAATACGATTGGATCCAGCTGGCGTCGCAGAGCTGGGCTAAGGACAGGAGCTCACCCTGTCTTGTGGGGCCAACCCGGGTCTCGAACCCTGGCCTGCTGGTTAACAGGCACAGCGTCTTAACTGCTTGCACCACCCACAGCCCTTAGATTTTCACTAGGTAGTGTAGTAACTATGTGTGCACATAAAGTCTCTTATGTGCTCCCATAGTTACTCTGGATTTGGGGGTAAGATGGATTCAGGAGAGTGGCTTTCAGTTTCATGAGCATAAGTACCAAATCAGAAAACAAATTTGAATTAGCTCAATTTATTACCATTTCTACATCAAAGACAAAGCAAGAGCTTGTGTTTGGAGCCCACTGCAAAGGGTTCGTTTCTGATCCAAGATATCTGAAAATGTTTGCTTCTTCTATTTTTGCATTTTTCAGTAAAAACGTTTTTAATCAAATAGCATTATTTGATTTGGAATATATATCTGGTGATGCTGTTGCGAATACTTCTTTTAGATCCTGACTGATACAGAGAAAATAAATAAATGTTTCTCCCCTTCAATATTGGAAGTTGCAGTCACCTAAGAAATTCATTCCGATCTTAGAGGCTCAAAAGAGCACGTAACATTTCATACACACATAGTAAATTTAAGGAATTCATTGCTATAGATTCTAGTCATGGCTACTAGGTTGAGTTGTGTTCTTAAAAAGGCTAGAATGTATTCATGGAGAATATACCTGTACTAGTGATTAAGAGCACAATCCTAACCATGTCTACTCAAAAGTTAGCCCCATTGTGTTCAATGAGTCTTACTCCCAAGTATCCCTACAATCCAGAGTAACTATGGGAGCACGTTAAGAGACATTATGTTGCACCCGTAGTTTCTGCACCACCTAGTGAAAACCTATGGGAAATTCACATTGCAATCCAGAGTAAATTATACTTATACCGGAGCAAGGACTCCCCATATTGTGTCCCCGTATTGTGTCCCTGTATTGTATCCAAAGACTCTGGATTGTGCCCTAAGTGTCTTTAGGATTGCAGCATTAGTCCTGACTGCTTCTTCATGGTACCTCAGTGGCAGATATCAGGAAAAATTCCTGATGATCAGGCCGTTTGGCAGTGGAATCGATTGTCAAGGGAGGAGGTGGACTCTCCTTTGCTGGGTATACTGAAGCAGAGGCTCTACAAGTACCCGTTGGAAATGTTCTAGATCAGTGGCTCTTAACCTGGATTCAATCAAAACCCAGGGGTTCAGTGAGTCAGTCTCAGTGGTTTGGCGGAGGTGTGTGTCCATTCCGTTCATCAGGTGAATTAATATACTTTTGTTACAACGTATACTTTTGAATACTTTTATTTTTCCAAATATGAAGGGTTTAGTGAATGCATGTATGAAACTTGCAGGGTTCAGTACCTCCAATAAAGAACCACTGCTCTATATGGATTTCCTGCTACTGGCAGGGAGTTGGACTAGATGACCTACAGGGTCCCTTCCAACTCTTATGATTCTATGATTCTATAACCTCATAGAGAAAGTAAACCTCTGATATCCAGGTGTAGGTATAAGAGTTAATATTATACCCAGAGATTTGATGTGGCTACTAATGGAAACAAACGCTGAAAAAGATGAGCATTTGGTCTACTCCAGCAAGGTAATTCCTTGTTCAGAGACCATACACTGGAATAGGCAACTGATTCCTGTCAAACTGTTTTTTTTATCTCTGCAATATTAAAAGAACGTAATAGCTGATTACAGACCTAAAGCATATACAGAATAATTTATTCATCCCACATTAGCATCTTGATTCATTTCCCCAATGCTCCATAATTACACACAGTCAAGGGATGCTAATAAACAGCTTTTTCACTCCAGTAGGCATTTTTCCTGACAGATAAGGTCTCAACAAGTTAGCAAATTTCTTTTTCCCTCCCCTCAATTAAAAACAACACCAGATTGATCTTGTGATTACAAAAGCAGTTGACTGAATTTAAAATTGCACTGGGAAAGCACCAACAGAATACATATGCTGGCATGCTACCCCCTCAATTGAAATATATCTGTTATTTTCTTTCAGACTTGACAGATAAGCTACAGAGATCTTTAAATAGCATTATTTGTAACTGCTATGAAATCAATACAATTGCCCATATGGTAGGCTTGACAGAGCTGTCAACAAAGTGTATTCCACTCTGGATTTATTCTGAAGAATTTTATGCCTGTACAAATTGGCACAGAATGTGAATTTTTCATGTTGCTCCACTTTTTAGAGTGTTATGTACAAAACAGGCATTTTTAATTCTCCCCAAGATCTTTCCAGGACAAGTCCTCTTTTTCAGCCTTATGCCCTGAAAAAAACTTGATTGTCCTCCATAAATCCTGTGCTGGCCTGAGGGTGTCACAAAAGTGCTGTAAGACACTTCTGCACCACTCCTGGGGGAGGGTTAGGCCACCGCACAAACATGTGCTTACCTCCCTACATAACCATCAGAATGGGAAGACTGTTGAGTTGTGCCGGCCTAGGTTAGGATTGCACCCTATATGTAATAAATTATATGTAAGTAATAGTTTAAAATTTAATAATAGGTAATATAGTGTTTGAATCACATGAAAGCAATTTATGTGAATGTTTTTAACTTTAATTTTCTTATTTCCTACATTTTTCTTGGATGTCCTACATTTTATGGGGCTTGTCCTAGTTTTTGGTTGTGACATATGGTCATCCGAAGTGCATACCCCATTGCCCTGGTTGTAACAGTATTGAAATGTTAGATTGCGTTGGGTCCTGAGACAGCCACCAGCACTCATGTGGGAATTGCACAGGATCAACCGCAGTCCTACTCCAGGTACCAAAACTTTTTCTGGATGCTTCTTCGGTTCAGTAAAACAGGTTCTATGTCCTAATAACCTAAATTAACAACAGTTTCTGTGTCCCATGAGTAACCAGTTCTCAGAACCAGGTGCTCATTAACAAAGGGCTCTATAGAACCTGTAAGAACCCCTGAAGCCCACCAATGCTCCGGATTAGGTATCTGATCTAATTTTTTCATTGATGATCCAGGGATAGGCTGGCCCTGAGCAGGGTTGGATATAATTAAGCATGCTTCCTAGGGGATGAGACCCACTGAACTCACAGGGGCACACTTTAGAGTAAGCATGCTTAGGCTTGTGCTGCATGTATCTCTTAAGAGGCGTTTCAAGGGCTAGCTGCCATGATGTTTAATTGGACTAGGCAGAGCACTCAAGAATATGACAGATCCGTGGAAATTGTCCAGAATGGCATATACAGAGAAACCATCCATAGGGGCTGCTGTTGTTTGCTTATCGGTCTGTGAAAAATTGGAGGTGATAATTATAGTTCCAAGTGGATAACTGCCCATTTTCCATGGTTTGTCACACTTGACAATTTTCTCCCTTGCTGGCTCCTGGCTTGCGTTTTGTGTCAAAGGACTCATTCAAAGGTGTCCTTTACTATCAAGGAGTCGTTGGCTTTTTTGATATACTTGAGCGCTGTAAAAGAGAAGCTGGTTATTCTGCCAGTTTTCTTTTTAAAGCGCACATGTCACCACCACTGATAACCTCACACCTGTCATTTGCACAAATACAAACCGACCTTGTTCTTGATTTGGAAACACATATGAATTTAGAGAATTATCCTTGCTAATTAGTGATATATGTAGTAAGACACTGTATGTAGGAGTATGTATATGAATGTCATGTTATGGATAGATAGTATTTCTTGGCCTGCTATCAGGGTTGGAATTGCGTCGAAGCTGTTGACTGGTATTTGGCATGTTGCTATCAGTGTTAGGAGATCTTGGGCTGGTCCTGAGCAGGGTTGGATGGAGATAATATTCATGTTTGATTTTTTTTTGGTGGTGGTGTGGAGAAAATTTTTCAGTCCATATGGGAGAATGATGTGGAGGTCAGAGAGCAACAGGGGGTGAACTCTGCATCAAGCCTTTTCTGAGTCAGTCTAGACAAGTCTGATCAGATGTTAACCTGATCAGCATGGGCTGATTTAATTGTAAGTATTGTACAATGGGTTCAGTATTAGAAAAATATAAGGAAAAAAATAGAACTCTCCAAAGTCTGTCCTTATTTGACCTGTGTATAACTAGAAAGTTTTGCCATGCAGGAGCTATCATTTATCAAACCAGACAGCATCAAGGGTTGTGGATCATCAGCATTGTGGAGAACCTGCAGAGGCTGCACCCAGTAGGGAACCCACTGCCTTTTGAACGCCAGCAGTCCTGTTCTGTGCCTTGCTGTCCACCTGCCCTTCCCAAGTCAGCAGTCAGCAAAAAAAAAGAGAGATGAAGCAGCCGACTCCGCTCGACTTGCCTTACCTCTCTGCACAGCAGAGCAGAGCAAAGAGAAAGAGCAACTGAATGACAGTGGTGGGAGACAGTGGCGTCACCAAATCTGTGTCATCTGCTGTGAGATGCCAGTGCATCACCCCCCACCCTGAGCATGCATGAACATGTGCAGTGCATCTCTGTAGCCAGCCACCTTGAGTCACTCAGGACGGCTGGCTTCAGAGGAGGACTACGCATGAACAAAAGTTTGCGCATGCACCGCCCAGAGTACTGATCAGGAGAAAGTGGTGTTTGCCCCTCCAACCCAAGCAAAGACTGAGTATTCTGAAGCCAGCATGCATGCCCGAACTTCCAAGCATGTGTGCTGGGCTCAGAGCGCTATGGCCGCCTGAGGAGCATCAAACTCATCCAGCGCATCACTGCTCTTGGGCACATCATGTGGTGCAGACTGCATTAGCTGCACCACCTTGGAGATCACAACCCCTGGAATCCCCAAACCTTTTTACCCAAGGGCTCTCTGAACCCTGGGGTCACCACTGTTGCAAACCCATTTTTCTTAATGTGTGGTTACTTCCCCCATACCCTCTATGTTCTGCTGACTTTGGATCCTTTCCTGCATTGGATGATGGAAAGGGAGATGGAGGAGTGGTAGGTCTGCCAAATGTAGGCCTGAAAAAGAAAGGTGGGTTAGACAATGGCATTGGCATTTTTCATTACAAACAACAATTTTGGTGGCCTTCACTTGTCAAAGTGTCAAGGACGGGAGGTCTAGAGTGCGGCAGTCCTTGGAGTCACAAAGAGTTAGACACAACAACTAAACAAAAAACGGTGATTGGGAAGCAATACTCCTTCCCATGTAGCATCTTGTTTAAACTTTGATGCATTTAGCATAAGCTGCCTTGTCAGTTTCACATACCACCAAATATTGGATCATGACCCACTTGTAGGTACTGAACCCACAGTTTGAGAACCACTTTTTAAGGGACTAACAGAGCAGCATGCAACCAGTTAAACACTAAACAAACAAACAAACAAACAAACAAACAAATAAATAAATAAATATTCCCAATTCTACCCCCAGCAGGCGGGGGTAGGGAGCTAAACTTACCTGGGATAAGTAAGTAAACATTTTTTACTTTAAAAAAAAAGAAGAAAAGGGAAACGGCCACTTGCACCTCCTTGCCTATTGGTCCCTCCCAAGCTAGCATAGGTCTGAGAAACCTCAGGGGATGTGATGGGCTGGAAAAAAGGTTGGTATAGATATTGGTATAGAATGGTATACCTAGATATTGGTACGGAATGGATTGTTTCTTTAAAGATCCAGACTTTTCCATCCTCAAACTTCCCCTACCTAGTCTTCTCATATCATTGTTCTGCCTGTGAACTTCCTTTGAATCGCCCATGCTGCCACCTTACCTGGTCTGGCAGGATGCCTGGGAGCTGCTGTTGCATGTCAAATTATTTTAACTACCAGTTAGTAAGACTTTAGTAAGATACCTGGAAATACTTTTGCAATAACTGTACATTGTAAGGACTTCAGTTTCAACTCCTTTAAAATATAATAATAATTTCCTCCCCATGTTGAAAATTTAAATCTTATATTTTGCTTGATAGTAGGTCAAACAAATTGCTGGACTTTAGAGACTGGTGTAACTCATATGACTGATGTTTATGTCTCTCCAGAAACTGAATTTAGTGCCCAAAAGTGAAAATCTCATAACAACTCTGGTTCTAGGTTGGAAGTTGGAATTCAAGGATGGTGGTGAGTTTCAAGCTGTCTGTGCCCTGAACCTTCTCAAGGAATAAAGAAACTCCATGTGTAAGCCCAGATTAGTCTTACCAAACTGAAGCTGAATCTTTTAGAAAAGTTTCTGAGTTCTTTAGCTAATGGTTTTTTGTTTTTTGGCTACTATCTCCAAAATCGACTATCCCAAGCATATTTTGTCCTATAAATTAGTTTTTATGGATATTGTAAGGCTGGTCAATAGGAGATATCTGGTAAGCTTCATAACTGGGAGCTGCAAAATTGTACTCAGTTGAATGACCTGACCTAACAATGACAACTCTGGTCCCGTCTGACATCAGCCCTCTGTTCTATTGACTGGCACCATTATGGTGAACTGGCAGGAGACTGACGCTGGCAAGAATCCTGCATGCCGAACACCTCACTGAGCAATCTGAGTTTGTCAGTTCCTGTGCCCATTGAAAAGAAAACAAGCAGACATCTCACTCATGCAAATTCTTACATAAGATTTCCCCTTAGAAGCTACTTTTTTATTCTAACCACTGCTGCTGATGGCATCAACAGGCAATAATTAATGTTCTGAATTAATTAATAAAAAGACACATTATATTGGATACAAACCTGGTACACGTGTCACTCTCATCCACTAGGGTTCCATTCCAGAATCTCTTTTGAATCAGGGTTACCATATGACCAGAAAAACCCGGATTTGTCCAGATTTTTAGCCTCCTGTTCGGGTGTCCTACATTTTGGCGTCATTGTCCTACATTTTGGCTTCATTTTGAAACTTTGCAATAGTGCACAGTACCCCCATCATGCTGTATGTCATTGGATTTGTATTGATGAGCAGAATCCAATGCAAAAATCAATTGGGAGATATCTCCTTCCGATCAAAAGTTATGGTCAAAAAACAAAAAATACACTTTTTGGCAAATTTTTTTAAGTGTGTAGGAATTTTGGCCCGGGATTAGGAATTTTGGCCCTGGGGTTCAGGAATTTTGGCCCTGGGGTTCAGGAATAATCTGGTCATCTTGAATTGAATTAAAAAAAAATTGGTAAAACAGATTTAAAGACCCACTTCCAACTTTACAACAGCTTTTCTTACTGTTGTAGAGAGGCAGTCAGCAATTAGAAATGTAAAAGATCCCCTGCTTTTGCCTGGCTCAGCTGAAGAATGGAATGATTGCTTGCATGACTGCCTCTCTACAACAGGAGAAGTGCAGTTTTTTTAAACTGTGATTTGCAGTGGCCATTTGTGTTGAGTCAAATCTGTGTATAAAAAATCCACGTTTAACAAGGATGGAGCTGTACTTGACTCTGGGTCAAAACTATGGTAAAATCTCAACCAAGAAAAACACTGGTTAAAAAAACCCTCAAGCTTCTGCAGTGAACTGAATTTGCTCTTATACATAACATCAGGAAAAAAAGTTCAAAAAATAATTACTTAAACTTCACTATGGAATTACAGTATTCCATAATGTACCAAACGTTTTCAACTGGCAATTTCCTGGACTTATTGCGGAGGGGTCACAGACTCCCCAGACCCACTGTATAGCCATGGTGGACCATAGGTAAGTGAAAAAGAATCTCTTACTTGCCCAGTGGCAGTGCAATTATGGTGCTTGCATTGGTGCCCTTGTGTCCTGGTAAAAAAAAACTTTCTCCTCCTTTTCCTAGTGAGCTGGCAGCTTGTAGACTTCTTGTAATTAATAAACTATATGTAGCATAGCATTTGCATCCATCAGTCTCAAAAGAGTATGGTATCATGCTTGACGATGTATGCAAAGCACAAAGCCTGGGTAGATTGATAAGGAGGATAGGCTGTTACCAAAGCAGCAAATCCCCCCTCTCCACGCCACTGAAACAATGGAACGGCAGAGCTGATACGATTGGATCCAGCTATGTTGCAGAGCTGGGCTAAGGACAGGAGCTCACCCTGTCTTGTGGGGACCAACCTGGGTCTCAAACACTGGCCTGCTGGTTAACATGCACAATGTCTTAACCACTTGCACCACCCACAGCTATATGTAATAGTTTTAAATTTAATTATAAGAAATATAGTGTTTAAATTAACCACATGAAAGCAATATATAGGAGTTAGGAGTTTGTAACTCTTATTTTGTCATGTCCTACAATTTTTCTTGGGTGTCCTACATTTTTGGAGGGGCTGGTCGTCTTTTACACTTATGACATCTGCTCACCCTGGGGTGAACCACTGTACTTATCATGCTGCCTACCATCCCTGCGGGGTACATTACTGAATCTAGGTCAGTGTGATCAGCTTCTAGACTGATCTGATCCTGATCTGATCTTCCAGGAGGTTCTGTTCCTCCCTGGAGATACTGGAGGTGGAAGACTTTGCACACAAAAGAGGTGTTCTGTCACTGATCTACAGCCCTATAATCCGAGACACACCTTTAAAAACAGGCATGTGGCATCATTTGTATTAAGTTGATGTATTGGGGTGGCAAGGTAAAGTTAGCATTTTTATTGTATGGAGAGAAGGAGTAAGCGGATAGCCTTACTTGCTTTAAAAATCTCCATATATGGGGAAACCTCACAAATTGAACATATTTACACATTGTTCTTTATTGCTTCATAGCAGGGTGACCATATGTCTTCCTTTTCCAAAACATGTCCTCTTTTTCAGTCTTGTGTCCTGGAAAAAAAGCTTTGTTGTCCTCTCTTGTGAGCAGGCGGCATGTAGCCTTCTTTGAATTCATAAATTATATGTAATAAGCAGGCCTCCGTCAGTCTTGGAAGACTATGGTATCATGCTCAGTGCTGCATACGCTGCATGTGAAGCATGAAAGTCTGGGTGGGATTGTTATGGAGAATAGGTTGTTACCCAAGCAGCAAATCCCCCCTCTCCATGCCACTGAGCCACTGAATTAGTCACTGAATTATGGAAAGGCAGAGCCAATATGATTGGATCCAGCTGGCGTTGCAGAGCTGGGCTCAGGACAGGAGCTCACCCTGTCTTGTGGGGCTGACCTGGGTCTCAAACCCTGGCCTGCTGGTTAACAAGTACAGTGTCTTAGCCACTTGCGCCACACACAGCCCACAGCCCATATGTAATAAATAATTTGTAATACAGTGGTGCCTCATGCAAAGAACGCCTCATGTAAAGTATGTTTCGCGTAACAAACGAAAATTTCTCTAGGATTCTGCTTCACGTAAAGAAAGTGCTTCACGTAAAGAACACATTTGTTGGCAGTTGGGGCAGATGCGCTGGCCGGCAGCCTGTTTAGAAAGCATCAGGGCTGCCTAGCGCACCTGCCCATAGTGAAAGCAACACTTTCATGTTGTTTCTCCTGTGGCCAGGAGTCTGCTGGGCAGAGGGAGAGAAGAGCAGTGGAGAAGATGGAAGCAGCTCAGGGCTAGCCAGAAGGGAGCAGAGGAAAGAGAGGCTCAGGATGGAGAGAAGGAGAAAGTGGGGAGACACTTTGAAGGTGTCTTGGATTGCAGCCTCCTAACCATGTCTACCCAGAAGTAAGCCCCATTGTATTAAATGGGTCTTACTCCCAGGAAAGTGTCTTTAGGACTGCAGCCTAAGTAGACTTCATAAGATCATGCAGACTGAATGCATGTTTTGAATTCAATCCCAGTGTTCTGTCATCATTTTTACATCCAGTTAATATTTTTATATGAATTTTTGGGGGGTTGTGGAACCAATCGTCTGAGTTTCCATTATTTCCTATGGGAAAATCCACTTCACGTGAAGAACGTTTCACATAACAAACATGCCTCCAGAACGAATTAAATTTGTTACGTGAGGCATCATGGTAGTTTTAAATTTAATAATAAGCAATATAGAGTTTAAAGAGTTTAAATTAAATATAGAGTTTAAATTAAATTAAAGCAATATAAATGAGTGCTTTAACTTTTATATTATTGTGTTGTACATTTTTCTTGGGTGTCCTACCTTTGGGGAGGAGCTTGTCCTCTTTTTTTAGTTATGATATATAGTCACCCTGCTTCAGAGACATATTGAAGATGGGGAAACATTCATATAGCCATTGTCAGTTGTAGCCACTGATATGTTATCCCAGTTGCAATCGTAGGCTCACACAAGTCCCATGTTGGTCTTGCGGTGCTGCAAAGTGCCATAAGAAACTCCTGTACCACTTGGGGGGCGGTTAGGCTAGTGCACAGACATGCACTGGCCTCCCCAGAGAGAGAGATAGAGAGAGATAGAGAGATAAACCTTTATTGTCACTTTTACTGTGCACACATGGGTGCACACTCGCTAGTACACCCAAAATGAAATTACGTTGCTTGCTCACTAAAGTAAAACTCATACAATTTCTAACAAAACCTGAATTAAATCAATATATACATACCAAAATAACCATGTACATATTTATCAAATTAATGTTGTCCCTTTTTAAAAAACCTGGTGGAAAAAGGCAGCTTGAGAGTATACTAATTTGATGCCGTATGGAACAAAACTGTGTCCAAATCTGGATGTTCTGCAGTGAATGCTCTGAAGCCTCCTCCCCAAGAGTAACAAGGAGAACAAGTGATGAAGGGGATGAGTAGCATTCTGAACAATACTGCGAACCCGACTCAAGCATCATTTTTGTGCAATGTCCTGGATGGAAGGGAGTGGATTTCCAATTATCTTTTCCGCCTTTCTCACCACCCTCTGCACCGTATTCCAATCAGAAACAGTAATACACCCAATCCAGACTGTGATGCCATATGAGAGGATGCTCTCAATTGTCCCTCTATAGAAGGAGGTCAGAACAGGGGGGTGGGAATGTGCTTTCCTAAAACAACGACCATTTCTAAGTGCTTTTCTAAAACTGGTGACCACTCTGGCCATGTTATCATTGCCCACGTCATTGCTCTGTAAAAGTTTACTGTGTCTGCTCAAATGCCCATCTTGTGCTAGCCGTGGATTGTAATGTAACCTCATCCTTTTTCACTTTCTTTCCACATGCGTTGTTTGGGGGCCAAGGTTTTGTTGCCCTAATAACAATGCACTTCATCTTATCAACCCATTTCACAGGTGTTCACGTGAGAGCTAAGCTAAGCAGTTCCCACTGTGAGGAACATCACAAGAAAGCTGGAAAATCTTGCTGTGCACTGGTTTTCTATTTTTGCATTCTCATCTCTCCTTAAAAACAATAACTTTTTCTTCAGGAGCTGTATTTTTCATTTCTGACATTTCTTAATTTTACCATAGGACAATATGTTCTTGTACCCTATAACTGTTGCCACGATAGCTTTTCTGCCCTGCATGCTACGCACCAGTCTTCAGCTGTGCAGAGTCATTAATAAAAGAGAAAAATCAAAGATCCTCTCACCGTTAAAAGGAATTTTTAAAGTTTGTGAGTACAGCATTTCTGGCCTAGAAGTCGATCAAATGCTGACATTCTTTCTAGATAGCAAAAATAAATATCTAACAATCCAATCTTTAAATTAGGTTATTCCAGCAATCTGTGCCAGCATTGCAGATAAGCTGTAAGACACAGGGTGATCATATGTCCTAGTTTTTCAGGACATGTCCTCATTTTTAGCATTGTGCCATTTTTCTTTCATGTCCTACGTTTTGGGGGCCTTGTCCTCTTTTTGTGGTTAACCAGCGGTGGGCTTCAGGGGGTTCTCACAGGTTCTATAGAACCCTTTGCTAAAGAGCACCTGGTTCTGAGAACCGATTACTAATGGGACATAGAACCTGTTGTTCATTTAGGTTATTAGACATAGAACCTGTTGTTAGTCCTATTTGAATCCCACCACTGGTTAAGGCCTTCTTTTGGTGGGCTCTGGCGGAACTGAGTCTAGCTCAATGCAGAGCTGGGGAACCCACAAGAACCTTGGATGAAAAATTCACATATTTTACACTGGCTCCACCTGTACTGTTATGTTAATCTGTGTGTACATCAATTGCTCACCACGCTACCATGTCCTGCTGACATCTAAATTCTATTCCACTTAACTTTAAAGAAAGAAACAGAAAAAACCCTCCTATTTGCAGTTGAGATGGGTAAAAGTGTTGGAGTAAGTTTGCGGCCGACTACATATAATAGAAAAACATTTGGCCTTTCCAGAGGAAAATGATTGACCACCGTAGGAAATAGGACTGGCTTTAATGGACCTTTGGCTATTTGCACACATAATGGTGCCTTTTGTTTTCCTTTAAAAAATGTATCCTTTCAGAAGGTGAAACTGTGATCCTGGAAGTGACATGGACCATTAACTCTTTCCCTGCTCATTCTCAATTCTAAGAAATTCTCAGCTATGTAACCCCAGTTTTGATGTAGATATAAAAAGCTCCTTCTTTTTGGTTTCATGTATGTGTGATTTGCTCAAAACCTCTCCTTCTGAAACTTCTTGGTTTTAAAAAAGTACATCATGATTGTTTTATGTATATGCAGTGATGTGCAGTGCAACCGTTCAAACACAATGGGCAGGTAGTAAAAGGCTGCAATCCTAAAGTCACTTTCCTGGGAGTAAGACCCATTGAACACAGTGAGGCATACTTTTGAGTAGAAATGGTTAAGATTGTGCTCTAAATCATATTGTCTAAACAAAATAATAAAGGGGGGAAAGTAAATGTTATTTTACCACTCGCTAGAACTAGAATTCATACATATTAGGGAGATTTTCTGGCAGAATGGCCCCCTTGTGGCCAAATTTATATTGTTTTGCCTTGATGAATGCCATAGCAAATCTGTACTCTTTAAAAGTAAAAAACAACCTGGATTAATTGATAATTTATAAGCTGGTTTGATGAGAAGTAAAGTAGTTCTTAACATAAATGGGAAAAAGAGAAAAAGCATGTGTTAGGTGTAATAAAAATAAGAGAGTGGATGCAAATGGGCCATTTTCACAATGAAGTGAAAGTTCCCCTCTGGGTGAAGAATGCAGAATAAGAAAGAGATAGATAGATAGATAGATAGATAGATAGATAGATAGATAGATAGATAGATAGATAGATAGATAGATAGATAATGTAGTATATTGTTGGAGGGAATAGAGTGAGGAACAATGCTTTTCAATTTGTTCTTAAATGACATAAAATTTGGGATAAGTACTGAGGATTTGGGGACTAAACTTTTCTAAACTTTTCATTCTACAAATCCAGTATGATTTGATAAGAGCTCTCAAAACTGAAAGACCTCTCCATAGTGGGGGAATGGGAAGCAAACTGGCAGATCTACCTCAATGAAAGTGTCAAGTGGTGCACAAGTTTCACTGGGAGAGAATAATGATGCTGGCAATTTTAATTTTATTGTATGAGTCACAGCCCAATCTTATCCTGCACTGGAGTAGGCAGGCAAACTGCCCTGCACTGTACGAGTGCAGAATAAACAGTAGACACTGCAGAAATCAGAGCAAGGGGTTTATTTCCCCTTTCCCCATATAGTGCAGCAGTCACCCTTATGGTGACTGCACGATAGGGGTGTAGATCTGCACTAGCAAAATCACTGGTGCTGGGCTGGCTCAGAGGGAGGTTAGGATATAGCCTTGGTCAGGGTAGACAGATGACCAGAAATTCCTGGACACCAACAGAAATGGGGGTTTTTAACCAGATAAATGGCAAAAAAACCCATGTCTTGGAATTCTTTCTTTCTTTCTTTCTTTCTTTCTTTCTTTCTTTCTTTCTTTCTATCTATCTATCTATCTATCTATCTATCTATCTATCTATCTATCTACCTACCTACCTACCTACCTACCTACCTACCTACAGTATTTAGGCATCTCTAGTCCTTTTGTGTGCAGCTGTGCATGACTGGGCTTGCCAGAGCAGAAAAAGTGTGAAGGCAGGACGAGGAGGAATCTCCTTCTTTGCCTTGTGGCCTCAGCAGCAACAGCAGCATGCCTTGGCGGTAACTTGCCTCCACCAAAGTGTCCCCCATGGGCACCAGTGTCTGCTGCCCACCACCGCCTGCCTGCCTCCATCCACTGCTGCTCCTCCCCCTACAGTGCCCTGCCACTGCCACAGCAGACTGCCACCTCCAGAGCCATCCATGGCCACTGGCTGACACCACAGCCTGCCCTGACTCTCCCGTGGCTGTTGCGCTTCCTCAGGCACCTCTCCGGCTGGCCTGGGTCTCCTGCGGCCGCTGCACTGCTTCAGGTGCCTCTCTGGCCACCCTGAGTCTCCCGCGGCTGCCGCACCTCCTCAGGCATCTCACTTGCTGACCCTGACTCTCCCACAGCTGCTGCCTGTGTCATCTCCAGCAGGCACCCCCTATGGCTGCCACAGCCTGCTTACCACTGCCCGTCACTGCAACAGCCACCCCCATGGCCGCTATAGTCTGCTCATGGCCACAGCAACCCACCTGCAGCCGCTACAGCTGCCCCAGCCCACTTGCCACCACCTGCCATCCCCACAGTCCCCCTGCAGCCACTACAGCCCCCCCCGCAACACCCCTGGAGCAACTGGAAGGAGTGCTTTGCAGGAACAGGTAGCCTGATGGTATGTGTGTGTGTGTTGGTGTGTTTATGTGTGCCTGAAAGAGTGCATGCTGTGTGTGCGTTTGTGTGTGTGAGTGAGTGCATGCTGTTTGTATGTATATGTGTGTCTGGTGCCCCCCACGTATCCACCCACCCTGCCACATACCTGTCATTTTTGGACAGACTGGGGCGTCTGCATCAGAATCAGGCCTACTTGCATGGCCACTTCACATATGCATTGTTGGTGAAAAGAGTCTTGCAAAGAGGTTTTCAATTTAAAAAGAAATACTATAATGTTGAAATTAAGTACAGGAAAGCAATATGAGTGCTTTTAGCTTTATTTTAACATGTACTACATTTGTCCTACATTTTTGGGGGTGTCCTACTTTTTTTAACAGGAGTGGAATTTTGACTTGGATGTCAGGAATTTTGGGGAATTTGGGAGGAATTTGGGGTTCAGCATCTGGTCATCCTGGCCTTGGTTAGCCAGACCAGACTCACACTCCTCCCAAAACTGGTCATTCCACTAGTCTACCCTTCTTCACTCTGTAAAGTCCCTATAAACAGTGTTATGAAAAAGATCCTTCCTGATCTCAACTAGCTTAACCAAATTGGATGCGGTAACTAGTAATGCCCAGCAGAGGGAAGAGGGAAGATCAAATCACACAATACTCCAAAGGTTCACTTTGCAGTTTGCAGGCTGGCTTGGTGGGAGAAGAGCAACAAAATAAAATCAATTCCCTAAATGCCGCCCCTATTTCTAGATACTTATTTTGTCCCAAGGACTCTGGTCTCTTCATTTATTGGGGAGTAAAGCATCCACAAACCAGTTTTAATTTCCATTGGAAACCTAGAAACTCCAACTTCATTGGAGACCTGGAAATCTCCCATTTGTTTGCTTAATCTGAAAAAGCCTAGGACGGATGATGGCATTGATTATTTCACGAGTGTCCAAACATCAGCCCTGGGGTCAGATGTGATCCATAGCAAGCCTCCATGCAGCCAGAGGCATGCCCTCTCCATCCCTTGAAGTCTCTGGAAGAATCAGAAGAGTCTGAAAATAAGAAAAAACTAGGCAGAACAAAAATGTGCTACTAGTCACATGAGCTTCTAGTCAGATGAGAGCATGAATAGATGTTCAACTGTGAAAACAGGGCACCTATCTGTCTGATTATTATGAGCATGATTATTAAATATGGAAGGACACCCATTTGCTCAGATCGACCCTTGTTCACATTGTCCAAAGCCCTGGCACTGAAAAGAAGTTTCATGGCTCAGTTCATAAGCTCCATGATTCAGCTTGGGTAGATTCTGTTTTAAATTAGGTGCTGGGCATAGACACATCTCGCCTGAACACTTAGAAGAAAGCCCAGCATTTGAACATGGTGTTCTGCCCATTACCAGGGGACAAGGAGCATGCTGACTCTTTCTTTTCTGCACACAAAAGAACTGCGCACTGTGAGAACAATGCATGATGATTTGTGCCTTCACCTTTCAAGCTGGATGAAATGAATGGGAGTTGAGTGGAAGTTGAATCAGTCTGAATGGTCACAATTCTTTCCATAGATAGATTCTGCAGTAGTGATTTTCAATCTTTTTCATCTTATGGCACACCATCAGTTGTTTTTACCATTGACAAGGCACATCATGCTGTTCAAATCCTCAAATTTTCCTATTAATAAATGTCATCCCCCAAATTCCCGCAGCATACCTGTAAACTATCCGCGGCACACCAGTGTGCCATGGCACACTGGTTGGAAATCATTGCTCTAGAGCATGTTGTAGCTGCGACATGAAGAGAAGGGTGGATTCTGAATGAGAATTTTGTCTTGATACTTGAGCCATGTGCCTAGGGTTGCCATAATTCTCTTCCACAAAACCAGGACAGGACCTTGTGTCAAACTTGCAGTATGTTAAAACAATCTCCAAAAACCGAGATAGTCTCAGGTTTCCAGGACATACGGCAACCTTACCTGCGCCCATCTTCATCCTTCTAAATACTGATCATAACACCATCTTCTTGTATGCTTTACTAATGACAAAGCTCATATTTTTAGTGCTCAAATATCCCAGTCACACAATTATTCACCATCCTCCACATCTGAAGATAATCAGTATGGCAGAAGCATCAACACATGGATAAAAATAACCATGTTTCATGTTACTTGTGGACTAGCGTAAAATCCTTTTATTCAATTTGCATATTAAGGAGTCTTTGGAAAAAAAACTTTTGAGGAGTCGAGAATCCTTGGCAGGCATGACAGAGCACATTCGCACTGTGAGATGGGATCATGGAAAGGCATATGGTGTGGCTTGGCATTGGTTGTATGTACCAAACTGTGAGGGAGGCAACGCTGTGCAAGAGAGACAGGCAGAATGTCTGCATGTTGCTGTTTTGCTTCTGTACGGGCTTGTCACAACATCCTGATGCCTTTGTGACTGAAGGTATCCCACAGGTTGGCCATCTGTGGTCTTGGAACTGTTTAAGGTTTTTCTGACATTGACAATGTCACTAGGAGTGTGTTCAGGCTTTAGCTACAAAAGAGAAAACAATTCCTCCTGATTCAGTTCTTGGCTCATAAAAAAAGTGCTGATGTGCTACTAGTCACATGAGAACACGAATGGATGTATATCTGAATGTCCAACAGGATGTGCATCTCATTCAAACAAAAATAGTATGGCTAGACTCCACACTCTCTGGTGTGTGAATTCTGAATACTGTATTTGTCTGATCTAGATATGTAGATCCTAATTATAATGCAATATGGGCCAATATGTTAGTGATTTGTTAAGGCCAATATTTTGTCATGCAGCTCACTATGTGATCTTTTGGTGGACCAGGAACCAAGCATTTAGAACATGAGTAAGGAAACTACACCCCTTCCCCACCCTGCCCCTCGGTATTGAGCCTCCATACAGACCATGAGATGGGGCTCATGCTGATAGTATCTCTTCTTGAGATACTATCCTGTATTTCAAATGGAGAAGAGGTGGAGACGTCTTCTTCTCCAACAACTCAGAGAACTTCAGGAAAGGTGGCAGTAGTTGACAGAGAGGCAGGATGGTATAGTGGTTATGGAGTTAAACCTGGAAGATACAGGTTTGAATCCCTCCTAGGCCATGAAGCTTCCTGGATAACCTTGGGCCAGTCTCTCACTCACAGCCTCACTTACCTCACAGGGTTGTTGTGAGGATAGCAGGAGGGGAAAAACTAAAGCTTTGTAGGCTGCCTTGGGCATTTGCATTGGCATGGGAAAGGAAGGGTATAAATAAATAAAATTTCATAAGGTACAAAAAGGTTACACTTTAAATAGAGCAGCAATTGAAGGATAGCTTCATGGAGACATGGGATGGTCTCGGCTTCATTTCATTGAAGCTATAATTTTTTAATTGGAATTCTCTGGATGACAGTATAATCTTGGCTCAAAGAAGATGGGTAGCTTCATCTCATAACACAGCACATTCAAACATTATTTTGTTCCCGTAAAACATTTTAATGTATGTAACACATCATGCATATTCCTTCTCAAATCCTTCCAAATCAGAGGTGATAGCCATAGTGCAATCCTAACCAATTTAGACCAGCACATCCGACCTGTTTCCCCATTCCTTAGATGGTATGGCAAGGCCGATGCATGTCTGTGCATTGGCCTGCCCTTCCAACAAGGAATGGTGCTGAAGTGCCTCATGGCAACATTGCCAGGCCAGCATGGGACTTATGCCAGAACTAGTGCCAGCCTAACCAGGGGTTAGGATTGCATCTCAAGATCCCTTAATGCAGTGTTTCTCAAAATGGGGATTGGGACCCCTTTGGGGGTCGCCTAGAGCTTTCCTGGGGGTCGCCTAAAGACCCCTGGTGCAGGGGGCCAGGTCAGGCTTGCCAGACCTCCGGCTGTAGCTGCGCGTGCACTGGGGCTGCCTGACAGCCTCAGGGCCCAATCCTATGCATGCCTACTCTGAAATAAATCCCATTGTGTTCAATGTGTGCATAGAACACACATTTCATTTGTAACAATGAAAATACATCCTGCATATCAGATATTTATATTACAATTCATAACAGTAGCAAAATTTCAGTTATAAAGTAGCAACGAAAATAATTTTATGGTTGGGGGTCCCCACAACATGAGGAACTTATAAAGGGGTCATGGCATTAGGAAGACTGAGAATCACTGCCTTAATGGGGCAACAAAAATTTTAATACTTACTCTTCCTGTTGGGAAATATTATATGAAGAAAACAATCAAAAGTTCCAATCCAATGCATACTGATTTAGAAGAAAAAAAATCCCATAGAAATCAAGAAAATATACGTAGGGGAATACATATACCTGAGCTATAAAACATAGAAGACTTTAAAATATTTATTTATTTAATCAGTTAACCAATTAATCAATTGATTAATCAAACTATAAAACTGAAAGCCTTAGTCATACATCTTATGGGCACATCTTATGGCATTTTTGCAACACTAGCCCTACAATCCAGAGTAACTATGGGAACAAGTAAGAGACATTACATGCACCCATAGTTACTGCACCACCTATTGAAATTCCTATGGAAATTTCCTATGGGAAATTCATATTGCAATCCAGAGCAAATTGTTCTTACACCGGAGCTAGGACTTCCCGTAGCTACTCTGGATTGCGCCCATAGTGCCAGGAGAGGGTCAGCGCTGGCCTGATGAATAGGGCTTACTCAAGAGTAGACTTGATTGCAACAGCCCAATCTTATCAACACCCCTCCACTCCCATCTCAGGGTAAGGGAACATTTCTTCCCTTGCATAGGGATAAGCCTATCCGGCAGTGATGAATCTACTTGGCAATTGGACCTGGGATGGCAGATCAAGGCCAGGAAGTGAAGTAGGATATTAGAGGTGCTACTGCCACCAATACTCTGCCAACAGAATAAAAGATCCAGCAGCAAGCCAGCCCATAATATTGGGTTGTGATACCCCTTTTGTTTTAAGTTCAAAACAAATGCCCCAACATTAAGACAACTGACACCATGTCATTGCAATTCCCCAGTCTTTTGTGAGAACTTGAAGATGTTCAACAAATGATTAAAATGTATTTATTTGCTGTTCTATTTGTTTTCAACTCTTGGACACTTTCTGCACTTGTATTTTTCACACTGAATAACTCTGTGACTGTTGGAAATGGGACTTTACAGTAGCCTGGGGTGTCCTTTGAACATTTATCAAAACTGTGCCGACAGTCGAATCTTTTTAGATTTATCTTGCAACCCAGAATGAAATAAGTTATGTCTGCTTATTATTGGGCTGTGAGAAAGGGCAAATTTGAATACATCTGACAATTTTTTTTAGAAAACAAAAGGTTTTTTGTTTTGCATAATAGAATTCAAGCACCTCACACTTTCCTGTTACCAATGCAAATGTTACATTTGTACGTCCCAGTAAATACTTTTCCGCTGCCGAGTAAACAGACTTGACAGCTCACGTTTGAAAGGCATTGCAAAGATTATAATTATGCAAATGCCCCAAAACATTGAAGGAAGTCAATTTCTTTAGCATTTGTGCAGGGAATACTTATGTTTAATTATAATACCAGAAGTGCTAACATGAGAGGTAGATAGACCACAAAATGCTGATGATGACCTTGTTCTGCAAGGGAAAAAATTATACAATAACAGCTCAATCTGGAGTTTTCTGGCACCCAGAGGAGTGGAGGCGCCAAAAGTAGCTCTGGATCCAGTAAAGAAGAGCTAGGATGTGATGCTAGTTCACCTCCTCATGTTGCACCCTGGATAGCACGAAAGTGTGAACTAAACACAACAATTGGAAGCCAGACTCCTTTGAAGAATTGGCAGTTGGCAGCCAGACATCAATGTGGAATTCCTGACTCTCAAAATACATGGCAATGGTACATTAACATCTGATTTACCATAAGACCGTGTATTTGCCATAAATAAACAAGAGCAGAGCTTATTGTATATTCTTCTTGTAAACTCTTAAATTACTTAGGGCATAGTCCTGACCAAGAATTGGGCTGGTTTAAGTCCCTTGCACCAAACCATTGTTGTCACAAAAGTATCATCATGCACTTTTGTGCTGACATAAGGGGAGATGGATCAGTGCATATACAGTGGTACCTTGAATAAAGAGCGTCTTGAATGAAGAGTGTTTTGTATAAAGAGCAAAATTTTCTGAGAAATTTTGACTTGTTTAAAGGGCACTGTCTTGAATAAAGAGCACTTCTGAGGAAGTTTGGAACAGGCTTCCATGGCAAGGGAACTCACAGGCAGGACGAGGAGACTAGCCTGAGCTACAGTGGGGTCCTGGGCAAAGTTTGGAATAGGCTTCCATTGCCAGGAAACTCATGGGATGTCCGGGGGGAGCAGCCTGAGTCAGGTCTATATGTGGAATCTGTGTGTGGCAGCGTGGAAGGTGTGCCTTATCAATGTTCTAGCGCTGCTCCCCATCAGCAGCTTGGGAATGTTAAAGTTGCACAAAAAGAAAATAGATTCCATTGAGCCAATGGAGAGCAGTGTCTCCATTAGTAATTGTGAAAGAGCACAATCCTAACCATGTCTACTCAGATGAAAGCCCCATGGTGTCCCAATGGGTCTTACTGGTCTTGCTCCCAGGAAAGTGTCTTTAGGATTGCAGCCAAAGTCATCCCCTCTCTGTAACCCTCACACCAGCCATGAAGGTTTTCAAAGGTGCAGTACTGTTCAGTACTGTACAGTATTTTCTTTTTTTGCAGTGTTGTGTGTTACTGTATATTACAGTGCTTTGTACAGTGTTATATTGCAGTGTTTTGTAATCATTTTTATAAACAGTTAATATTAGAATGGTCATAATCAAAGAGGAAATTAATTCAGCGTTCCTGTGAAATCCTCGTTCTTCACTATAGCAACCCTGTGTTGATTAAACTTCCTTTGCCCCCTTGTTTTCCCTCAAATGTTTCCCTTGACGAAAGCCTCAGAACAAGATTTAGTGGAGAGGCAGCAGGGAAACACTTTGAAATCAGCATCGTTGCAGAAAGGAGACCAAGCAGACCGGCAATTTGGTGATCTTCCCTATCCACTGGTACTTTGTTTTCTTCAAAAACAAGAGGTCCTAGGCAGTCTACCTATTGGGGAACTCCAGCTGATTGAGTCCACAAGACCCCATCAAAGGGTAGATTGGGAAGTGATTGCAAACCAACCAATTGGAAGACCAATAACACTAGTAAACTTTGGTTCTTTAGAGCCCCATTCTGTAGTAGGTAGGCACACCAAAACAGGCAGTAATATTTGCTGGAGAGGTGGCAGTTGGGAGGTCTGGAAGAGGGAAAGAAAAATATTTCCCCTTATTCTGTCATAAGATGCTCAATATGGGTTTCTGTAGACATGTAGAACTATATAGCCCAATCTGTTCTACTTAGGCACATGCTACTTGCACTGAGATACACCCTTCCCACTTCTTAAACTCTTCCCTGGTCCACTGAGGAGTGCCCCCATCCCATAAACACATCCAACACATCAGGACCTGTGGAGTATCTTCTACTGGGCACCAGGCATACATACTGGGCACCAGTGGGCACCAGCTGATAGTGGGCATCACTGGGCACCAGTGGGCAGCAAGCACCAGCAAGTAGCTGGCACTACTGGACATCTCATCTGAGCACTGGGCATCCTTACTGGGTACCACCAAGCATCAGGCACCTCCTTCTTCCAACACACCAGAACCTGAGGAGTATCTCCTACCAGGCAGTAGGCATACATACTGGGCACCGCTACTGGGTAACAGGCACAACTGGGCACCAGAGGGCGCAGGCACCAGCAAGCAATGGGCTTCACAGGGCACCACTGGGTGGGCACTGGACATCCCTTCAAAGCACTGGGTATCCTTACTGGATACCACTGGACATTGGGCACCACCGGACACACTGCACCAGTTGGCATCCCTACCGAGTGAGTGTGTGAGTGAGTCACTGACCTTTCAATTTTATATATAGAGATAATTTATTAATTCCAAAAATTTGAATTCCAAAAAATATTAATGCTGCCTGCTCACATGGCAATAAAGGACAATGAAAATTTTTTTCCAGAACACAAAGCTAAAAAAAGAGGACATGTCTTGGAAAAGCAGGACATAAGGTCACCCTGCTTCAGACTCCTCCTAGAGACAGTATATTTAGGGAACAGTGAAATGTGGATGCATTGGGGGAATGATATTGCTTTGGGTGTGCTTGAAAACGTCTGCTTGAGTTTTTTCTCAGGTCAGTACCTGAGCATTGGCAACATCTCAGCCATTTTTCAATTCTGCTTGTTTAATTTCCTTCTTTCCTAAAATTTCCTGTTTTGTCCTGATGTGAAAACAATAGAGCCAGAGTTGCAACACTGCAGAAGCAGGTAACTCTAGGCCAGTGGTAATCAATCAACAGACATATGTGAACTCCTTCAATGACTGATGGCTGGAGATGTACTGTGAGATGTATAAAGTAGTACAAATTGGGCACTTCATTATTTACATATTTTTAAAAAAGCAGATTAAAGATTGATTGTGTGAATAGTGGCATGTCTACCCAGAAGCAAGTACCATGATAGATAATGGAGCTTATTGTCAGGACCATGTTCTCAGGATTGCAGCCTAAATAGTAGTACACACTAAAACTCCCTTTGGGAAGGAGAGGAGGTCTAACTAAAAAAAATGGCTGGTATATGGACCACAGACAATTTGGGCAGCCTGCTGGAGGTAAATAGAAAAATTTTGACTTATTGTATCTTCTGCTGGCTGGCTGATCTCCATCTACCCTCACTGGGTGCAATGCATACTCCATCAGCAAGGCTGGATCATAACCAGTGAAGAGGAACAGGCCTGGACAGTTAATCTTTCTAGCAGAAAAGAAAAACAATTCAAGGAAGCCACTAAACCTGAAGATTCAATAAAAGTGTGAGATGCTTTCCTTTGTTTTATTACTATGAATTAAGCCAACCAGTTGTTTGTGTGTTTACTGCTTTCCTGTTTCATATGTAACCTCTCTCAAGAATTTAATGCAAGGATGGGCAGAATGTTTTCAACCTTGACATTGCAGGCTGAATTGCAGGGCACCAGTACCCATTTCTGACTCATCAACCAGCAACAGGGTGACCAGAGGCGTAACAAGGATATCACATGGGATGAGATCTGCCACAGGTGACAGGGTACCAGGGGCTCCAGAGGATGCCACTGACACCCCTCCCCTACTCCTCGGTTGCAATCTGGGGCAGCCATTTGTGAACTGCTCATTGCTCTGGATGTTCTTAGAGCTGTTAAAAGTGATGCAGGCCCAGAGTAAGCTCTTCCCTGCCTCACGGCCAGTCAGAGTGCTCCTAGCAGCCTGAGGTCTCTCTCTCTCTCTCTCTCTCTCTGTGTGTGTGTGTGTGTGTAATTATATTACTGCAAAAGTCTAGTCCTTTGCAGAGATCTTTCCTGCTACAAGCAGGGGGTTGGACTAGATGACCTGTTGGGATCCCTTCTAACTGTTTTGATAGGGGCGAAAATCCAAGGAAATTTCTTTCCTTGTCATGGGCAAAATTTTGCCTAGGTATGCCTCTGAGGGTGACCATATAGATGGAGGACAGAGTGCCAGTACCTTTAAGCATTGCACAGAAGAGGGAATTTAGTCAGGGTTAGCTCAACATAGAAGAGCTTAAAAAGCAGCACCTGCCTAAATTCCCTCTTCCATGCAATGCTTGAAGGTACAGGCACTCTGTTCTCCTTCTATATGGTCATCCTGATCAGCAACGTTCCTGCCAAATTTTGTTTATTTAATGTTTATTTTGTCCAGACTTTGTCCAGACAATATACATACAATTTAGGTAGAAGTGGATCCATTAGGCATGTGTGTGTATGCATGTGTTTGTGTGCGTGTGTGCTATTTTGTCCATCAGGTGTACAAAGTTTTTAAATTGCTCCAACTATTGTTTATCATCTGGGTCCTCCATTCCATGCCAAGAAATTCAACCAGAATAAATTGGAAGGAACCCTGTGGTGACCGTGTAGTCAGCAGGAATGCAGGCAAACAACTCGGGAAGTTAAAAATCACCAGGATGTCCTTAATAATAATAAATTGAGAAATATCCTTTCAGGACAGGAAAATATTCTGACATGTTAAGTGAATTCTTCAGGAGGATTTTGGCCCGCATTCTGGTAAGGCACACTCTTTTCTGAATTCTTTTTCTGGACAACCACAGTCTAAGCAACACCAGGATAGGAGAAATAAGGAACCACTGTCTGACCAAAGAAAACAAAATCCGTTTTGTGAATGTTAAATTCCCAGGGCATGCATCAAGCGACTTGCTGAACTAGTACTTCAAGCAGATGGTTCAGTTTTTATATTGCTTATTATTGGTTGGTAGCTAGCTGACGTATTCATTACTGATCGTCTTCAGAGTCACTAACTATTTGGAGTTTATTACAATGTATGGCATTATACTTTATCTCCAACCTTTAGCGACTCAGCACTTCCTGCTAAATGTCTTCCGTGGCTCTTTTCAATTCCCCAAACAACTGAAGATCCAGAATTTTTTTTATCCTTTCTGCCTATTCTAAGCAACCTGCACTTTTGCAAGAAATAAAATGGCTGTTCTTGCAATTCTCTGAAAAATTCAGTCTAAAAAGTCAGACATTTCCATCACTGATTGTGATTTGGTGCTACTGTCAGTAAACGAGTGGTGGGCCCAGCCTGGCCCAAGAACTTGTTCCCCGGAAGTGGGCGTGGCCAGGCAGGGTCAGGGGGAAGCGCCAGGGAGAATTTAAAGGAGGATGTTTTTTTTTTAAAATGTAAAAATTTAATTTAAAAAAAAATCTAAGTTTTTGTTAGTGGGACTTATTGTCATGGGACTTACTTCAGAGTAGGCACGCATAGGATAGGGTTCTCAGGCTGCAGTTTTAGCCACACTTGCCTGGAGTAAGCCCCATTGACTGTCATGGGACTTACTTCAGAGTAGGCATGCATAGGATAGGGTTCTCCGCCTGCAGTTCTAGCCACACTTGCCTGGGAGTAAGCCCCACTGACTGTCATAGGACTTACTTCATAGTAGGCATGCATAGGATAGGGTTCTCAGGCTGCAGTTCTAGCCACACTTGCCTGGGAGTAAGCCCCACTGACTGTCATGGGACTTACTTCACAGTAGGCACGCATAGGATAGGGTTGTCAGGCTGCAGTTCTAGCCACACTTGCCTGGGAGTAAGCCCCATTGACTGTCATGGGACTTACTTCAGAGTAGTCATGCATAGGATTGGGTTTCTCAGGCTGCAGTTCTAGCCACACTTTCCTGGGAGTAAGCCCCATTGACTGTCATGGGACTTACTTCAGAGTAGTCATGCATAGGATTGGGTTTCTCAGGCTGCAGTTCCAGCCACACTTGCCTGGGAGTAAGCCCCATTGACTGTCATGGGACTTACTTCAGAGTAGGCATGCATAGGATAGGGTTTTCAGGCTGCAGTTCCAGCCACACTTGCCTGGGAGTAAGCCCCATTGACTGTCATGGGACTTACCTCTGGGTAGGCATGCTTAGGATAGGGTTTTCAGGCTGCAGTTCTAGCCACACTTACCTGGGAGTAAGCCCCATTGACTGTCATGGGACTTCCCTCTGAGTAGTCATGCATAGGATTGGGCTCTCAGGCTGCACCCTGTCCACACTTTCCTGGGAGTAAGACCAACTGACTGTAATGGGACCTACTTCTGAGTAGACCTGCCTAGCCTTGCTCCCTGAGGATGCACCCTGTCCTCCCTTTCCTGGGATTAAGACCCGCTGAGCATAATAGGGCTTACTTTTGAGTAGACATGGTTAGGATTGTAAGCACCAGGCTGAGAAAAGAAGATCTGTTGTGGAAAGGAGGCAGGCAAGAGTTAAAAAGAAAAAGGGGCCGGGGAGGTTGTGTTCTCTTCTAAAAGAGGAAAGAGGCTCTGTGCTGGAGCCTTTAACTGCTGCTGCAGCTGGGAACTGGTCCCCTTGTTATGGCCTCCAGCTGCTGCTACCGGCTCCCCAGCAGCCGGGATTTGGAAGATCTGGTTCCGGAGCGATTAGGCCTCTGCCCACCTGTGCAGTAAACATATAGCTCCATTCTCTCTGGGAGATTAGCTTCCCTTCTTCATGATACTATATCACTTCTTATTTCAAATGGAAACAAAGAAAATGTAATTAACAGCTAAGAAACATAAAAGAAAAACTTTCAAACCTTTGAGGACAAAAGCTCCCTTATTTAAAAACATTCAATGCAGTAGCATCACTGGGTGGGTATGGGGTGTGTGGTCTGCTCTGGGTGATATGTACATGGGGTAACATCACTACTGGTCAAAATTTATAAGATTATTGGACTGAGACTGGATTACTGTAACACGCTCTACATGGGGCTGCCTCTGAAGACAGTCCAGAAGCTTCAATTAGTTCAGAATGAGGCGGCCCATGTGGTTGCTGGGGCTCATCGGTTCGACTCTGTCGGGCCACTGCTTCAGCGAATACACTGGCTGCCCATTGAATTCAAAAGTGCTGGTCCTGAACTTTAAAGCCCTAAATGGCTCGGGTCCAGGGTACCTGAGGGACCACCTTCTTCTGTACAAGCTGACCTGTCACCTAAGGGAACTGACTGTGCCACCACTAAGAGATGTGAGAGGTGTGGTGGCCAGAGATAGGGCCTTCTCAGTGGTGGCACCCCAGCTTTGGAACTCCCTCCCCTTAGAACTGAGGAAAGCTCCCTCAACACAGAGCTTCAGGCGGAGCCTTAAAACCTTTTATTTTAAAAAAGCTTCTTAGGGGTCAGAGGTTGGGGGCTCTTGTTTTATTGTTTTTAATCTATGTTGTTTTTAGCTTGTATGTTTTAATTGTTTTTATCAAATTGTTCTATTTATGTTTTTAATTATGTTTTATGGCAGCCGCCTTGCGTTGGGCTAATTTGCCCGAGAAAGGCAGGATATAAATTTTTAAAATAAAATAAAAATAATAAAATTTTGGTATTTGAAAATCTCATAATGTCATATGTCAATGTGTATTTTCTTGCAGTATACAATGAAGCAAACTGTGTTGAAATATTCTATCAAAGTTACAGCCAAAAACTAAGGAGGGCAGGCTATGGTGCCTTTCAATACTATCAACTAATACTCAACATCACAACTGAATGTGTGCATGGAAAATTGGTGACAACCCCATGCAAGCTCAGGACTTAAGACGAGGTTTATGCTGGCCTAACTGGAGATTAGGATTGCAGCCTAAGGTAAGTAATATGTGAGTAAAACAGATGTATATGGCCAGTGCTTTTTTTCGTGGGGGGAAAAAAGGTGCTGATACAACAGTAGCACATCTAGTCATTCCCATATGACTAATTATGGGGGGCAGAGTAGGAGCAGCTTTGGGGCAGATTGTTAAAGGTGCCAGTACTAAGTACTGGTGAGTACACACAGAGAAAAAGCCCTGCACACAGCATATGCAGTGTGCTCATACTTTCATTCTTTCAGACAGGACCTGCTTTCTGATTGTAGTTCCCTGATTACTGCATGTAGCTAGTGAATCAGTGTTTCAAAATTTAATAGGGATACAGAACAATTTTTTTATTTCTTCCATTAATCAATTTTGTCATTATATATATATATATATATATATATATATATATATATATATATATATATATATATATATATATATATATATATATATATATGTGTGTGTGTGTGTGTGTATGTGTGTGTGTGTGTGTGTGTGTGTGTGTGTGTGTGTGTGTGTGTATATATATATATATATATAAACTATATTAATTCAGCTACTTTATTCATTAGAAATCACATTTCTTTCCTAATGCATGCCATCTGTTCTCATTACCTCATTTATTTTTTGCAAGAAGTGCTGACCTGTAGCACAGCTGGTGCAGCCGGCATTTAAAACTTCTTTTAAATCATGAAAAGTTTAAAAACAGTAGCAGAAACAGCCTTCAAATAGCCTAAATGTAGCATTGTTTTGGGGAACTGTGAATTTTTAAAAAGTGGCAGCCACCTTAAAATATTACAGGCTTCCCCCATTTTTTTCCTTTAAGGGATTTTCGTCCCATTTCCTTGCAAAAGTCTCCTTCCCCTGAGGAAACCTCAGGCTCCACATTGGGGCTCCTCAAGTCTGCACTGGCTATTTTGTCAGTGTAGATTTGAGAGACTCTGGGTGCAATTCTAAGAAATTTAGACGGGTCTAACTCACATGGTATATCTTCACATGGTGGGGTGGGGAGGTTGGCATATGCCTCTGCAGTAGTCTAGCCCCTCCATGTGTGGGGCAGAAGTACCTTATGATCGTTTTGTGACATCCCTAGGTCAGTACAGAACTTATGCCGGGACTTAGGCCAGCCTAACTGGAGCTTAGGTAACACAGCCTCTGCCAGTTTTTTTCCCTGACACAGAAGATAGACTACAGCAGAGCAGGCATTTCAATCATTCCTGACTATTTCTCAAAAGATGTGGCATACAGTATAACCTATGGACTTCAGGGAATCTCAGAATTACATTTAATAATCTTATCAGCTAATCTGTTAAAGAACATACATAATTCAGACTTTTATGGACGGCAGTAAAAATTACTACACCCCTCTTATCATACTTTATTTCCCTCTTTGGATTCCAGTACACATGAAAGCTTCAGGACATTCATCTGTAATATTTTTAGCAACATGAAATACAATTTCAGTGTGAGATCCAAGTCCATTAACATGTCAGCTAATGTACAATCAAAGCTATTATTGTTCTTCTCCTATCCTTTGAGTCATGACCGACTCTTGGATACTCTATAGGCCAGGTCCCTCCATACTTCCCTGTCTTTCACAGCTTCTTTCCAGTGGTGGGATTCAAATAAATTAACAACAGGTTTGATGTCCCATTAGTAACCTCAGAACCAGGTGCTCATTAGCAAAGGGTAAAATAGAACCTGTGAGAACCCCCTGAAGCCCATCACTGCTTCTTTCAGTTGGGTGATGTTCATGCCAGTGTACTTCTAAATGGTGTCCCACCAGCAGATCTTTGGTCTGCCCTGTTTTCTTTTGCCACTGACCATTCCAAGTAGCATCTCCTTTTCCAATGAGTTTGCCCTCATCACATATCCAAAATAGATCGATTTCTGTCTGGTGATTTTGCCTTCCAGAGACGCCTCCGTGCCAGTGTGGTCAAGGACATCTTTTTTGGTGATTCTGGTCATCCATGGGATTCTTAAGCGCCTTCTCCAACACCACAGTTCAAAGGCATCAATTTTCCTCCCATCTCCTTTTATCAATGACTATGTCTCACAGCCATATGTCGTAATTGGGAACACAATGGTTGTAACCAGTCTTTGTTGTAACCAGTCTTTGCTATTATTGTATATGACTTTAAAATGTCATTAGAGAATGATATGTAATCAGCTGACTAAAAAATTGCAAGGGGTTATCTAACTGCTTTATTGTATAGAACTGGTCTATAAATAAAAAATGTTCTATACCATGTTCCACCCACACACTTGCCCCTGCTGCAAGGACACAGCCCTGGGACAATGGGGTAAGATCTTGATCTTGGTCAACTGAAAAGTAAGAAAATGTTTTAACTTAGCTGTAAGAATAATATATATAATAGTAAGTAGGAGGACTTATTATTAAGTAGTAATAGTACTATTAATTGTACTCCTTAATAGTACCATTAAGGATACAATTGACTTCTTAATATCAAATAGGAGAACTAGCAACACATCAGCCCAAGGAGGTGGATTGAAATTGGACAGATATTGGTATTAAAAGCAATGCAGTTGACATCCTATGCCCTTTGTGGTCTGAATAGGTCTTCTTGGGTCCTCTCAAACCTGTACCAGCAAAATCATTGTTGCAAGTCCTAATAGAACTAATTGTGCAGTGAGGGGCTACCCCGGTTATGAAAACAAATGTCCCCATACTTGGAGGACCCCATCACAGGCTGCAAGATATGCTCTGGTCACATAGCTGCCTCATCCCAGGAGTTGGGAATTTAGGTAGAATTCAGCTATTACTACCACATCTTTTTTGACCCTAATGTTGTTATAATATTCATAAGTATCTTTTCTACATAAAGTAATTCTCAAAGATGTTTACAGGGGTAAATACCATATTTACTTGAATCTAACACTCACCTTTCCCGGCCAAATTTAAGACTCAAAAATTGGGGAGCGCATGAGATTTGATGGCAAATTAGATTTGAGCAAATACACTATTTTGATTTTAAATATAGGGTCAGTATTTCGTTTAACAGTTTACTCCACTGAAATAAAAATGTAGCATACAATGCAATCCTATTTGTGTCTACTCAAAAGTAAATTCCATTGAGCTCAATGGGATTTACCCCCAGGGAAGTGCTTTTAGGATTGCAACCATAAACCCATAATTGTATAAAGTGGTGCAATTATCTATCTATCTATCTATCTATCTATCTATCTATCTATCTATCTATCTATCTATCTATCTATCTATCTATCTATCTATAGTATTTATATACCGCTTTTCAACTGAAAAGTTCACAAAGCGGTTTACAAGAAAATGAAAAAATTAATAGCTAATTAATAGCTAATGGGTGCCTGTCCCAAAAGGGCTCACAATCTAAAATGCAAAAAGAACACCAGCAGAAGCCACTAGAACAGACATTACTGGGGTGTGTAGGGCCAGTTACTCTTCCCCTGCTAAATAAAAGAGGAACACCCACTTGAAAGAGTGTCTCTTGCCCAGTTAGCAGGGGTTTTACCAGTTAGGTAAAAATCATAATATAAACCCTTTATCATATTATTATTGTCATATAACTCATTGTATGATGAAGTAAAATTAAATTTTGCTCCTGCATTGCAGCTGCACATTACAATCACCAGTAAATATTTTTTATCTCAAGCCCTTTAAATTTGGGGTGCGCATTAGATTCAGGGTGCAATCCAGAGTAACTACGGGGAGTCCTTGCTCCGGTGTAAGAACAATTTCCTCTGGATTGCAATATGAATTTCCCATAGATTTTCACTAGGTGGTGCATTAACTACGGGTGCATGTAATGTCTCTTACGTGCTCCTGTAGTTACTCTGGACTGTAGGGTCAATCGCACTTTAGATTTGAGTCAATATGGTTAAATGGATGGATGGATCCCATGTCCCCAGCAGCTAATAATCTTAAAACGGGCACCAGCAATAACCATTGCAAAATATGTCCTGCATGGGTAAAGGGACAACACACATCTTGCTAAATATAAAAAGACACAACTTTAAATGATGCCTCTTTGCCCAGTTAGCAATTAGCATTATTGCTGTAATGAATAACCTGAACATATTGCATCGTTTTGATCTGATAAGCACCACAGCAGAGGACCAAAAACTTGTGAGATTTCCTGGAATCCATATTTACCCTTTGTTGCTTTTATTTTCCTTAAATGTAAAGTTTTACCAGCATGTTTCAAGAGAAAATTTGCTGCCTTTTACACTATGTGTTATGTTCCCTAATTCTAACTGCTGTGCTGTGGAATTAGGGTTGGCGTCGTTTCGAGGCAGATGCGCAGTGGAAGGTGGCCATGGCAGTGATCCAAATGATCGTCCGAATGTACCAAGAACTCAGCTATTTGCTGAAATGAGGCTCCAGCTCCATCTGCCAATTTTGATCCTGTTTGAGGCAAAACACTGAATTTCTGGTGGGTTACCAAAGGCATACAACAACAGTGTCTTTGGCCAATTCTTCAGCTGGTAGAGGCTGATCTTCCTCCATTAGCATCAATGGGGATGGTCAAGAGTCAGTCTTTTAAAATCAAATTTTAAATATTTATAATAGGATGTGGGAGATGACAAAATTTAAGTGGAGAGCGACGGGGAGGTTTATAGTTTGTCCGTGCCACAATTTTAGGCTGCAGTCCTATCCAAACTCACCTGGGAGTAAACTTCATTTACTACAGTATAATGGAACTTCCTTCTGAAAGCTCCTTCCTTGAGCTCTTAAATCTTGGTTGCTCTCAAAGTTTCCATTCTCATGCTTAATTTCCGTTATTGAGAATCCTGTTAAAATTATTCCTTGACTTGCACCTGTGACAACTGATAAAATTCTGGCACTTCTGTGAAAGTCAGTGGATTAACAAGAATACAAACAGGGCAAAACTGTATTAAAAGATTAGAGGTGCTAAAGTTTACTGATGCATATGAAATAAACAGCTGAAACTGGTCTTAGCAGTCCGCCATCACAATCCCAGCACATAAACATGGACCCTGTAGACTTCCATTTATTTACATGGCAATGATCTATAGAAAATATCAGCCCAATCCAGAGCAACTAATCTGTCCACATAAGAGCCCTTAGGTTGCCCTATCTAACACTAGGTTGGAGCAACTGCAAGATGCTCCAGCCCAGTTACTCTGAAGGAGGCTTAGGGCAGAGCAAGGCAAGATAGGGTGCCCTAAGAGAGGTGGACCTGCTCTGCCCTAACTGGGGCAGACTAAGCAGCTCAGGAGAGGCAAGTTGAGGGCATGTTTAGCATTGTCTAGGGCAGAGCAGTTACTCTGTATCCAAAGCCTGTTTCCAAGGCAGAAATGCCCTCTTCCAGCCATCAGAGTTATACCACCTCAGGAGCAGGTATAGTAGTAGACCCATAGGGGTCCATGATAAGGCCCGAGTAAGAATGGCAGTGCTGACCAAAAATCTGAGTTCTTGGTCAGCCTAGCTGCAACCCCTTCCTCTCAACCTCAGGATATGGAACAAACTACGGCTGCCCACAAACCTCAGGATACAGCAGGCCACTCCAAGAAGCCCCTTGTATTCACTGTAGAATGTACTGGCATCTCATCAGGGACTCCTCATAAGGCAGGCACCCAGTGGCATCACCAGACTGGTGCGGCTGGTGTGGGCTGCATTGGGGATGCGCTCCGTATGGGGTGATGTGCCGGAGGAGTTTGACTGTCCTTTGGCAGGCCCCGGGCGTCAGCACACCCATTCAGGCCTGCTCCAAGGCGGAGAATCAGCCAGAAGCTGCCACTTGTCTGAGGAGCTGGCCTGAACGGCCATCTGAGGTGCACTGCGCAGAAACACACTGAGCATGCCGAACAGCTTCAGAGGAGACTTCCTTAGAGCGGAGAAAGTCCGCGCCTCTGCACAGCCATTCGGCCTCACTCAGGAGCCGAATGGCTTCAGAAAGAGTACTGCACAGGCACCAACTCTGACGCCTGCACAGTCTCCCCTGAAGCCAAAAGGCTTCAGAAAAGTACTGCGCAGGTGTCAGAGATGGTGCCTGCGCAGTACTCTTTCTGAAGCCAATTGGCTTCAGAAACAACTGCGCAGGCGCCAACTTTGGTGACTGTGCAGTCCAGGTGGGGGGGGGGGCGCGCATCCCAGGGATGACGCACAGACTTCCGCAGCAGGTGATGTGCAGAGTCATGTCACCACTGTAGGCACCACAGCTGTTCCTTGTTCAGTGTCATCTGAGGGGTGTCTCCTCAAGAGCAAGTCTTCCCCTTGTGTCAATTACTTAGCATGCTCTGGAGCAGGTAGGGCAGCCCAGGCTTCCTGACTCTCTGGATTCAGCATAACTTTCTGCTCTGGATACAGAATAGTTAGGAGAGTGCAGTTAGGTCAGAGCAGGCTGAATTTGCTCTGGATTGCAGCCTTAGTGTTTTCTCTGTAAGGATTATGGCATGTTCTGATTATTAAACATTATTTGTATTATGGACAGGTTATATATTGCTTACAGGTTTCATGGGGTCCTCAGCAAACTGCCCTCAATAGGTAACTCACCCTGCTATCTGGGTGAGTCCTGACCAAGTCAATTTACATAATGGATGTCTAAACTTTTTGGCAGGAGGGCCACATCTTCTCTCTGACACAAAGGGAGAGAGAGAGAGAGAGAGAGAGAGAGAGAGAGAGAGAGAGATGCACACTAGCCCTACAATCCAGAGTAACTACGGGAGCACATAAGAGAAATTTACGTCAGCGTAGTTATGGTGCCACCTAGTGAAAACCTATGGGAAATTCAATTACAATCCAGAGTAAGCTGTTCTTATGTCGGAGCAAGGACTACTCGTAATTACTCTGGATTGTTGTGCCCTAGGAGAGATGTCCAGCTAGCAGTGGTTCTACACCTCTATGCCTGTTCACTGCTCACCCAGTTGCTTCACGTGGTGCAGTCACCAGGTAAGAAGAAGATCAGAGCAGTGGTGGCCCACCTTCCAAAATTTTGCCATTAAGAAGCAACTACGGCAGCAGGGCTGGAAAACAGAGCAGAAAACCACTGAGATCCTATTCTGATTGCTTTCTATCCATCAACCGATGGAAACCGAATTCCTCCTCTACCTCCTTCTTCTGGTGGATGAGATGAGAGGAACATGGCATTTGCCGATCATTCCAGCACTTTTTCCTTACCTGCCCAGCAGAGCTGGGTTGATGCAGGGAAAACTGGACTGCCTTTTTGGATACCACTTCACCCGATGTCTGGTCTGTAAATAGCCCAGGAAAGTACTGTTATGGCCAGGGGTGTCACTAGGGTTCACATCACCTGGTGTGGGAGGCCAATGTGACACCTCCATACATTGGGTGGGGCAATAATATGAATGTTGCTGTGGTTATGTGCAGGGGTGGGCTGAAGCCGGTTTGGGCCAGATCGCCTGAACCGCTTCTTATTTCTGACCCACCGCTACCAATCCGGTAGCTGGGGGGGGCAGAAAACTGGGCGCACAGGTTCAGTGCGCCCGGGGAAGACCTACACTGCACGTGCGCTAACGTGGGTCTATTGTGCTTAGGGTCCATTGCGCGTGCGCTAAGCTTAGCGCATGCGCAGTGTACCCTGAAGCTTGTCGGTCAACCAGCTTCAGTATCCACTGTGTGCACGCTAACCTTAGCGCATGCGCAGTGTGCCGGGATTGGGGCCCGCCCCTGGCCCCGCCCACCTGCACCTGCAGCACGCCGGGGTGGGTGGCGTGCCCTCCCCGGCCCCGCCCCTGTGGATCACACCCACCTAGTGATGCAACTGGTTATGGCTCAATCCCATCCTTCTCCCTGCTGCTACGGCCACTCTGAAAATGGGCACATTGTCTCCAGCAGAAAATAAATCAGGAGGCATGAGAAAGGAAAGGGTATTTAAATCTATTTCTATTTAATGTTCGAAATTATGTTTTAATGTGAGCTGCCTTGAGTTGGTCTACGACCCAAGAAAGGCGGGATACAAATTTCTAAAATAATAAGTTGCCTTGTGCCTTTTGGACTCCACAGTGGGTCTCCATGAAATTTTTGCAGTGCATTATGCATTTTTATTAGCTGTTATTGGACAGGTTATCATATTTTTCCAGGACATGTTCTCTTTTTTCGCCTTGTGTTTTGGAAAAAAAATCTTCATTGTCTTTCTTTTCCCTGTGAACAGGCAGCACATAGCCTTCTTGTAATTAATAAATTCTATCTATATACAGTATTTATATACCACTTTTACAACTCAAAAGTTCACAAAGCGGTTTACAAAGAAAATGAAAAAAATTAATGGCTAATGGGTTCCTATATCTAAAGGGCTCAAAATGTAAAAAAGATGCAAAATAACACCAACAGAAACCACTGTAACAGACATTGCTGGGATGGGGCAAGCAGCCAGTGGTGAGCTTCAGGGGGTTCTCACAGATCCTATAGAATCCTTTGCTAATGAGTGTCTGGTTCTGAGAACTGGTTACTAATGGGACAAAGAACCTGTTGTTGATTTAGGTTATTAGGACATAGAACCTGTTGTTAATTTATTTGAATCCCACCACTTGGTGGGCCAGTTACTCTTCCCCTGCTAAAAAAAAGAGGATCACTCACTTGAAAACAGTGCCTCTTGTCCAGTGAGCATTCTACGTGAGATTTATTTTTTTAATAAATGAAAAAATAAATGTAATAGTTTTAAAATGTATTAATAAGTTTTAAAAAGCCAGAAACTCATCTACGTATATTTCTTTCATGCACAATCTTAGCCCCTTTGATAGCCTTATCATGCTGACTACTTCCCCTAATAGTACTAGTAAGCCAAAACCACCAACAAGAAGAACCACTAATTCAAAAATGAACTTTTCTAGTCACTGTTTCAACACTCCAAGCAGCACTAACTCCTCACCTTTCAATTCTAATTGCATCAGAATTAACCATGTTCTACATTATATTTGAAATCACCCAAATTCCAACACTTATTATCATTATGCGATGAAAGCAATATATATAAGTTTCTGGCTTTTCTCTAACAATGTGTCCTGCCTGAGCTTATTTCCCTTATGAAGTTCTGAAAACTGCAGAACGAAACGTTGGACCTTTTAACAACACAGATTATCAATCAACAAGGTAATTTCACCCAGACATATAAAAATTGTTGGAGTATTGTTGGCCATGAAAACTTGTGATAATACAAGATATATATGAGTGTTTTATCTTGTCAGGTCCTACATTTTTCTTTGGTGCCCTTCATTTTGGGGGGACTTTTGACATTTTTTGTGGTTATGACATTTACAGTGCAATCCTAACCTACCCCGGCACACGGTGCTGGATTTACATATAAGCTAAACAACCTATAGCTTAGGGCCCCACTCTCTTAGGGGCCCCAAAAAAATTTAAAGGAAAAAAACTGGAGTACATTTCCAAAATATAAGATAAAAAAACAAATAAAATAAAACCTACATATAGCAACAGTGTTTTGTGTTCTGTATGCTACTATGAGGTAATGGACCCCACCTGCTCCCTAAAATATTTGTTGTTGACAAAGGACAGCTGGACATATAATGGGGTCCCATTACCTTAGGGCTTCATCAAACTTAAATCCAGCCCAGCTAGCACAATTCATTGGTCTTCCCATTCCTGTGGTGATGTAGGGAGGCAAACACATGTCTGTGCACTAGCTAAACCTTCCTCCAGGAGTGGTGCACAAGTGTCTTATGGCATTTTGGTGACACCCTCAGGTCAGCATAGGGTTTATGCTGGGACTTAGGCCTGCCTAACTGGAGATAAGGATTGCAGTCATAGTCACCCTTAACTTGCGGAAGATCAGCCATATGAGATACAGCCACAAAAGCAATAGTACTGGCTACCTCCTAAAGTAGGGTGATGCAGCCCTATCTAGTGGTGTCCTGAGGGCATGGAGACTATGAGGGAATGCCACTTGTTGCAGCCATGTAAAAGTGTGAGTACCTGTCCATCCGAAAGAGCATGTGTGCCACTCTAGGCCAAAAAGCGTAGAATTCTCGCAAGGAGCAGCCCACCTACATTTTTATTGTACAATAGTTTCATTGTGCAATAGCTATCATTCACAGCACACTCTTATCTCAATAGTTGCTAGAAGAAGTTATAAACCCATCGCCACAAGTGCCTTCTCATGCTTGTTCCCCTCTGTTTGCTTTCTACTGTCAGACAAAAACTTTCCGTGTTAAGACGACTTTTGACCTTCAGAGTTTTATTGGCTTCTCTATCTATTCTAAACTGAACTGTGTGTCATTTGTGTTTGTCTCCTGCTTTTAAAGTTTTAATAGTTTTCTTTTTCAAATCTTGCCCAGCCAAGAAAATGTACATTCCTAATCTAGTGCTGGGGTTGAATATATCCCAAAGAAACTCCCAGATATGAAAAAAAAATCTGGGGGATTGCTTTGAGTAAATCTATTTTACTCTAAGGGCAAAATCCAGAATAACTACGGGGAGTCCTTGGTCTGGTGTAAGAACAATTTACTCTGGATTCCAATATGAATTTCCCATAGGTTTTCCCTAGGAGGTGCAGTAACTATGGGTGCACGTAATGTCTCTTATGTGCTTCCGTAGTTACTCTGGATTTGGGGGCCAATTTAAATTGCTAAAAACTATCCATTAACTATTTCTCTTACACAGGAATAAAACAACAACAGAACTGTGTATAGGTGGGGCCTTGGTAACTGTGGGGCATCCGTTCTTGGATCCCCTGCAGAAATCAAAAATTGCAGCTAAGCAAATTTTAACACCTCAGGACATCCAAAGGGTACCACAGTCCTCACCAGGAGCCATTCTGAAGCCTGAAGAGGCTATGCATGGATGCGCATGGCCTCTGCAGTCTTCACAAAGCCTTCCATGCAGAGGACTAGATAGGATTGCCATATGTCCCTAAAAACAGGGACAATCCTGATTTTGAGGGATTGTGTTCACATACTGGCAAATGGGACAGAGGGTCCTGACCCGATTTTGTGGAAGAGAATTCTGGCAACCCTAGGGCTAGAGCACAGTTCTGGACCCCTTTGGTGGGCTAAGATGAGGACAAGCCAGACCCAATGCCAGGTCCAGTGGACACTGAATCCCATTGAGCCAGGTCCATGGCTGTAAATTCATGGCTCCACCTGGAATCTTTTCTTGGTTCAGGCGAAAATGAAACATACAAGTGATTGCTAACTTCCATTTCACATTCAGTGTATTGAGGGTAAAAATGAGGCCCAAACCTAGAAAATATATAGCAATTTATTTTTAAAAAATAGTAATAGATCACAGCTGTCTCTTGCAAAGGTACAATATAACTCAGGTTGCCATGCTTCACTTCCACAAAACCAGGACAGGACCCCTTGTTAAACTTGCCAGTATGTGAATGCAATTCCCAAAATCCAAGACAGTCCCAGTTTTCCAGAACATATGGCAACCCTAAATATCATAGAATCCTAGAGTTGGGGCACCCCACTCGAAACCGATCTCCAGATTGACGCAGACTGACTGGTCTATAATTTCCTGGGTCTTCTTTTTTCCCCTTCTTAAAGATTGGGACTACATTTGCCCTCTTCCAGTCCAGTGGCACTTCTCCACTCCTCAGGGATTTCTCAAAGATGATCAACAGAGGCTCTGCAAGGACATCTGCCAGTTCCTTAAGAACTCGAGGATGCAGCTCATCTGATCCAAATGACTTGAATTCATTTAGGCCAGTTAAGTGGTTTCGAACCAGTTCTCTGTCAATCTTAATCTGCTGTTCTGCACCATCCATGTTTTCATTACCTCTTTGGGGATGCAAGCATATCCCCATCAGCCAATTATCCCACACCCCTATTTGCACAGCCCTCCTTCTAATAGATGGATGCAAAGTAGGAGTTGAGCAGCTCTGCCTTCTCCTGGTTTCCAGACACCTGCTGTCCATCTTTGTCCAGGAGCAGCCCCACCCCCTCGTTTCTCCTCCTGTTCCTTTGGGCATATCTAAAGAAGCTCTTTTTTATCCTTGACTCCCCTGGCCAGCCTCAGCTCATACTGAGCTTTAGCATTCCTGACCCCCTCCTTACAAGACCGGGCTATCTGCCTGTACTCCTCCCTGGTGATCTTTCCTGTCTTCCACTCCCTATACTTCTCTTTCTTTAACTTCAGCTGATCCCCAAGTTGCTTATGGAGCCAACCTGGTTTTTTCATGTTTCTCCCCCCCCCCTTTATAGGAATATCCCCCTTTCCAGCATCTCAGCTGCCATTTTGCCATCTCTCTTGTCAACAGCTTTCCTCAGTTGTTTTCTTAGCATTTTCTAAGCTTGACCTGTTATCAGAGGACAGTTGGAATGACAACAGTTGGATCTCCTGAACCTGCTTGTTAGACATGGAATGTTAGCCAGAAAATGTGGCTAACTTACCCTTACACACAAGGCTTTTATGTAGAAAGGTATATGTGGAGAAGTTTGAAATAAAAGATTTACTGAATTTTCTTCCCCATTTCTCCAGATCAATTTGATCCTACTATCTGGATCAAAGAGTTAATAAAGTTTATAATAGTTTGATGTTTTTATTTAATTGTATTGTTTCACAGAAGATAAGAGATTTTGGAATACAATAACAAGGACCTCTTTACTGTTATTTGCTATCCAAATGTACAAAGAACCACAATCCAATGTGGGTGAAGTGAGGCACAAGCCATTTGTTCATGTGTAGCTCCACATGAATCCTGGAATACCTAAAGCAAAACTTCAAGACCCCTCCCAGTAGCATAACTGGAGGCACCTTAACACTGGAGTACTGGAGGCACCTTAACACACCTTGTAAACAGACCCTCCAGTTATCATTGGACTCATTCTGGACAGATGAAGCAACATGTGGAGATGCCGCTTGGTTCAGTGAGTGCCTGCGCATTGCTATTGCTGCCTGGATTGGCTCTGACAGTGAGTGGAAGGGACATTTTCCATGGTGTAATGCCATGGCTGCAGTACTATTTGCTCCCCCCTCTAAGTATGCTATTTTTCCTTCATTTATTTTGGTTTTGAAATTGTTCCTTGATGGCAGGAGGTAAAAAGAAGACACTCCTTTCCAGCTACAGACAACTCTTAACTCCGCCAAAATTTACACCAGATATCATTTTTTAACAACACATGACGCAACTCAGTTTTCTTAACAACATTTTCAGGAACTGTTCTTGCCTGGAAAAAAGAACCAACATGACAGATTCATTTTGATGTGTGGTAGTAATAGCATAAATATAAGTAATGTTTAAGCATGACCCTAGTTCCTTGTTTTAAGAAGCATATTAGTATATTACCTTTGGAGTTATAGTGACAGCATTTGTTATATGTTCCATTTTAAATCTGCTCAATGGTTTTTGAGAAAGTTTACAGAAAGCCAGTTTCCAACCCACTCAGGTTATCATTAAAATAATTACATAATTTTTTATATTCTTGTGGCAGTTTCTACTGCTCCTTAAATCTTTCTACCACAGTTCTATGGATTTCAATGGGTTTTGGAACATATGGACCAAACTAGATGTGGCGGAGGAGAACGGGGTCCAGACTGATGCTGTTTAAACAAAGATTAGTAGCATCTATTAATCAATTATCAAATTGGATCGGGGCCATGGTGCTGGAAAATGGGGTGGAATTTGGTTTTCTTAATTAAAATACAATAATTTATTTAAAGCTGCTATTTGCCACACTTCCAGAGGAAGAGAAACAGAGAGGTACGGTGGAGCAAATAACAACTGGGGTGTATAATATTAATTAGAAAAATACTGGAGAAAAAGGGTTTACTACTCCACCCCCCACCCCAACAGCCTAGTCCCAATACAATTGGGGGGATTTAACTGCTGCTATTAATTTTATTTAAAAAAAACCACAGAGTTGCTGTATGTCAAGACTAGTGTCTTCAGTAGTTTGACAGAAGGAAATACAGGTATCCCACGCTTTCTGATGGTTCGTTTTCTGACAATCCAGTCTTTCAACATCTTATATCCAGAACACATCTATTCAATGCATGTTTGGCTCTTTCAACCTCTCTCTGCTGTTCTAAAGGCCAAAATTGCCCTCCCCCATGTTGTAGCTCCTGGTCTAATCCCATTCCCAAAAGAGCTAATGAGAATTTATTTGAAGAAATCTTTGTGTGGCAGCAGGAATTTGCAATATAAAAGGGGTATTTGCAATTTGTTAGCGAAAGAGCATTGGAAACAACATTTATAAACTGAAAAAGTCTGGGTTCCAGTTTTCAAAGGTTTTCACTTTTGGAGAGTGCTCCATCCTTAACCCGTCCAATAGGTGGGGAATGTCTGTAAAAGATGAACACTCCTGGGGGTGTTGTGGCTTCCTGTATGGGGATCAGACAGAATTAATTGTAAATAAATCCTTCTGTTAGTTGGCTTGTATATGGAATCATTGCATCTGTAGAAGACATGTAGAAAGGTGAGCAGTCAACTAACAGGATGATTCTATCAGCAAATAAGATATTATTACAGAAAAACACAGGTTTTATCAGAGTCAGTCTTAGGAACTGCAGGTCCCTATTGGAATGTGGAAAAATTGGAGCTGTGGAGCCCAAACATAGTTATTGCAGAAGCAGAAATGGAGAAAGCATAGTAAAGATCAAGTTACAAGAGAAGTCAGTTCCCAAGCATTTCACCCTCTACCTCTGTGGACCCCACCGGGTCCGCAGGAGAAGATAAGGCAGAGGTGAGGAAGCGGGTGGGTGGAGAGTGGGATGAACTGGAGCCTGCAGAAGGCAGTAGATCCATTGGAGCATGTCAGATTTTCACTCCATTTTTCCAAGCCTCCTCAAGGCCACGTTTCCTCAGACTAGCAACAGTGACAGAGATGGTGATCCATTGCAGACAGAAAGGTTTACAAAGAAGTCAGTGGAATAACTCCAGGATGGTAGTGCTCAGTGCCCCATTCCAGGATGGTAGTGCTCAGTGTCAGATTCCAAGATGGTGGTGTCCAAATTTTCATGACCCCCCTTAAATTAAGTTGCAACACCAAGGGGGTCCCAACCAGTGGTGGGCTCCAACAGGTTCACACCTACTCTATAGAACCAGTTGTTAATGAGAGATAGGACATATAAAGTTTAAAAATAGCCATTTAAAAGTGGCTGCCAGATGCGCATAGAACCAGTTGATAATTTCTTTGAATCCCATCACTGGTCCCAACCCCCACTTTGAGGAAGATATTCCCTGTTATGAAAAATGGCTGGACCATCGGAAGGAGCCAAGCGAGATGGCAAAGAAGGAACAAGTATTTCAGAGCCGAATCAAGAATCCAGGAAATCTAACTTGTGCTAGAAGGCCCTTATGGATTTATGGCCTTTTGCAATATTAAGTACTGTAATATTTTTTGGACTTTTTCTGTCCTCAGTGGTATGACATCATTGGAACAAGATACTTCACTGAAGCTTACTGATGTGTGGCAATTCAACACTTTTTTTTTAGCCTGTCCTTTTCTCTAATAAAATCATTTTTAAAAAATTCTTTTATTTAGTTTTCATTTTCTTATGACATATTTTCCATCTTATGGTTTGTTGCAAAATCAGTTTCTTTTCATTCAGATGATGCAGTGTCAGGGAAGGGAATTTCAGGCAGATCTCTGGGTGTTTTGCACTCGATTAGTAGGAGATTCAGACTTCCAATTTTTTTAGCAATAGAAACAGTAAAAACATTGCTTTTCTAAATTATTTTGTTGAAATGACTTGGGGGAGAACCAGAAGTGAATTTTGAGAAGAATTGTGAGCTCAGTCCTGATTATAAAAACAAATTCCTAGGCTAAACATGTGCTCAGAACAGAAGCACTCTGTTCCAGTTGTGTATTTAAGGAGTGCCGAGGGGACCGTTGGCATTGGGTACCACAGGGCAGTACCACTCTGCATACTGTGGGCTCCCACACTCCCTATATGGTGGTTCACTCACATACTCTAAAGAGGCAGTGGCTGCTGCTGCTGCATGCACCTTTCCCCCCTCTAGATGGACTCTCTGTTGCTGGATGGACACCCCTACAGTGTACCAGTAGGGTCCTAAGGAGAGCAATGGTGGGGCTTTCCTAGTAGTGACTGCCACTGTTCTGCTCCCTTGAGTTTGCACTTGGTTCTGGTTTGGTGAAACACAAATTTCTAGTGAAAAAGAGATACCTAGATCATGCCAGCTTAACGTCTCCCTCAGCCATTATCGTGATTGACTTTTAACCATCATGACATTTTTTGCTTGTTTTGTTGCTTCTCATACTGGGAACTTTGTTAAAGTTCATAGTTAATTATGTTAAGAGTCTATAGACAATTTGTTTCTGTTTGCAATATTTGGGGGAGGCACTCAGGTTTGAAACCACAGTGAAGGGTAAAGTATCCAAACCCTCCTTTTTTCCCTCATGTGGTATCATCTCATTGTGCATCAGCCATGCACTATTTAAAACCAAACACCAAGCCAATTAATATGTCCATTTTATGTAGCATGTAATTTAACGCTGAATGTTTAACATGTGCATTCATCAGGTAAACCATTTCCATTAGCAAGTGAGCAATGATCTTAAGTTGATGAGCACTAATTAAGGAGCGTTTGCAAAACCGCATGTTATGAAAAACACAATGATCTTCTTACCAAGATCTGCTGAGCTGAAGCTGTGAACCAGGAAGTCCTTGATCCAAGTTTCATCTCAGCAAATATAATAAAACACAATATAATGATAGTAAAACAATTTGTCAAGGTTAGAGCAATTATTTTGGAGGTCCAAAGTACACATTTACCTTCTACCCTTGGACTAAGCTTCATTGAGTTTAATGGAGCTTACTTCACAATAGATATGCCTAGGTTTGCACTCTAAAAAGCATCCTGAAGTCAGAAGTATTTCTTTCATACAAAGCAGCCATACACTCTGTGTGTGTGTGTGTGTGTGTGTGTGTGTGTGTCCGCCGCATGCACACATGTGAGTACATGTGTGTGCCCATATTCAGTCTTGGTTCTGATAATGGAATCCAGGCAGTGTGAGGTTAACCTGATGAAAATTGTCCTCTGTCCAGACAGAGACCTAGTAAGTCAACTTAGGCTGGTCCAAGACAGATGGACGTGGGCTGGCCTAGCTGTGTCAGCCAGCTGTTCAGGAGAGGCATGTTGAGGGCATGTCTCAATATAGCCTGGAATAGTGCAGGTAGGCTGTCTCCAGAGCCTGTTTCTAGGACAGACATGCTCCCTCACAGCACCTCAGAGTTGGGTCACCTGTGGAGCAGGAATAAATCTGAATAGACCCACAGTGGGTCCATGATAAGCCAGAATAAAATTGGAAGTAATAGCAAAAAATTCTGAGTCCTAGGCCAACCCTTGCCTCTCAACTTCAGGATACAGTACAACTATACCAGCGTACCTCAGGATACGACACAACTACACCTGTCAAGCGAGCATGCTGCCCTTGTGCTGCTGCCTCTTCAGCAGCAGTTAAGCCAGCCAGAAGCCTTCTAGCCTTGTGGATTTGGCCTGTCAGCTCAGAATATGTCTTAATTAGGCCATCTTAGCCGGGCCATTTTTCTGGCCTAAAGGCAGGTTTGCATTACCACTCTTCTTCATGCATAGTACTAGAAGTTGGGGTCATTCAGTGAAATCAATTGGTACTGTACTCAATTCAGGGCAGGCAAAAGAAAGTGCTCCACATAACATAATTTATAAGATTGATACCACACGATGTGACAGAGATTTTAAATCAATATGCCATTAGAGGTCTAATGCTGTGCTGCAATTTGAGGGAGGGTTTATTTATTAGTGGGGTGGAGGGGTGGAAGCCCACTGAGTGATGGAAGCCTTTCCCCCCACCAGCAGCATGGTGTGCAGTGGTGGGCTTCAGGGGTTCTCACAAGTTCTATAGAACCCTTTGCTAATAAGTGCCTAGTTCTGAGAACCGGTTACTAATGGGACATAGAACTTGTTGTTAATTTAGGTTATTAGGACATAAAACCTTTTGGTAATTTATTTGAATCCCACCACTGATGGTGTGACTTTTCAAAAAAGATAGTGCGCCTTGATAATTTTAGTACCTTGTCAGTTTGTTGTGAGATAAAAATGGTTGAAAATCATCTGGATATGGTGAAGACCACGAGTCTGGGTGTCTTTCAAAGGGAACTAGACACATTTATTTATGACATATTTCAATAGCTACTAATCATATATCAAACCACCAGCTGTATGCCACTGAATGCTAGTTGCTGGGGAGCAATGAGGGATTTATTTGTCTTGAAGTATTCCTTGAAGCATCTGGTAGGCCACTTTGGAATGCAAGATGTTGGGCAAGATGGACACCATGTTTCTTCTGATGTCCTGGATAATGATCCAGATGCATGTATGCAGTTACTCAGAACCTCATGGTGCAATCCTAACCAATTTAGTCCAGCACAACGCACCTGTCTCCCCTTTTCCATAGTGGTGTGGGGACACCAGCTCATGCCTGTGCACTAACTTAATCCAACCAGGAGTGGCACAAGAAGTGCCATATGGCTCTTTTGTGACACCCTCCGACTGTCATGGGATTTGTGCTGGGACTTGTGTCAGCCTATCTGGGGGTTAGGTTTGCAGCCGACCCTGTTTACCATGAACAGAGGTGACAGTTTTTCATTCCATACACTCAGCGGATTGTAAAGGAAATTGATGAAAAAAAATTTTTTCTGTTAATTCACAATAGCAAGAAAATGAAAGTCATAAGAGAGCCAGAAATGTACATCCTGGTTCACTTAGTTCAGAATGATGACAGATACTTACTCTTGGATGGTTTGTTTTTCTCTCATCAGGAAATCACAATAACATCATGAAGAAAAACCAGATGTTATGAAACATCTTTGATTCTGTCTTTTGTGCATCTGACAAGTGTCTGTGCACAATCATGACTTCCCAAACTTCAGCAATTCAAACTCTGTATAGGAGAGGGGCATGAATTTTCTGTTACATGTTTGGCAGGGTGACTATATAGAATGGAGTTCCAGTTTGAGTCAATAAATGCTGTTGTAGCTATGGCAGACCCACGATGGCAGGCAGACCCTCCTGAAGCCCACTATACAATATCTGCTGGTTTTTAAACCCTTCTTTGATAAGCTAAGCCTGACTGAATTCCCTCTTCTATACAATGGTTAAAGGTACAGGCATTATGTCCTCCATTCTATATGGTCACCCTGATGTTTGGTCACTGATAAGCTAAATGCCAATTTCTCATGATGATCTTGATATGAAAAAGCATCTGTATAGTTTGTTTTCTATGGCCCTCTGAGGTATATCCCATATTTTGTTAGCCTCCATACTCTTTGCTTCAGGACTTTACCACTATCACCACCATGCAGGAGGTATGGGTAGCTAACTGCCTACATGGTTGACAGCATTTAAGATGATATCATTTGCAAAATCTATGTAATTAACTAATGTAGTATATCAGCAGCAACTTATCCTGCTTATCCTTCTTCAAGTCTTCCATACACCATGTTTCAGCTGTTGATCACAGAGCAAGGATACCTACCATATTTTTCCCCTAGCAAGCTTATATCCATCCTGTGGCCAGTCTGTGGTTCATGGAGAACCTCTAGCCCACTCAATTGAACTCAACCAGAAATGTGGTTTCTTTGCATCGCAGATGGTGTTCTGAGAACGTCAGAATGCCTTTTAAAGACCTAAAAATATAACTTCTTAGTTGTCCCAAATCCAGAAGTAACTTTTGTACCCATATAAAGCTGTTGAAGGGTCAGAGAGGTGTCCCTGGCCCTCAGAAACACAGACTCCAGTTGTTTCCTGTGATGTACTGGCTCCAAAGTATTTACTCCTGTACATTTAAGTAAGCCGCTTGTGGGGTGTGGGGATGAGTCTATTTAAGCATGTGCTTCATTTCTTTGGTGGAAAAATCCTGGAAATTTAAGACCATTCATTCATCTGAATTCCATCACTAATGTATTTATTTAAATTGTATATTTTAAATTTTTCGGCCCATGACATTTGATGCAGCTCACTGGGCAAAATGTTTAGAGACCCCCTGAAGAAAGGGGTCTACCTGCAATAATCTCCTTTAGTCAAAGTGAATTTCTGAATTCTTCCTATTATTTCAAAGTGTCCTTCTCCCACACTTGGGTATCAATGTAGGCTGAGAAATATTACTATAGGTAGGTATCAATGTCTACAGGAATTAACAGTAACTGTTTGATTTTGATGAGGTATGTGAGCATCTTTGTGAACTTTTTTTGAAAAGCAAGATATAAATAGTGTATTAGTACTAATACAAAAAAAAAAACTAATAATGATAATCACAGAGGAGAATGCTTGCTGGCCAAACTCTTAACTAGAAAGAATCCTATAAAAATCTTGGCTTTTTACAAGCATCTTACAACATCAAGCATGAGGAAGTGAAAACCATTGTCAAAAAGGAATATATTCAGAGGGTTGGAAAAATGTTGAAGTCTAAGTTAGATGGTGGAAACATAATTAAAGCCATTAACAGCTGGGCCATAACAGTTACAACACATACTGCTGGAATTATCAGTTGGACTTACATTGATTTGGATATTTTAAATTGAAAATCTTGAAAACTTATGGCAATACACTAAGACTTACATCCATGGAGTGATATGGACATGATGTATTTGCCTGAATTTAGTGGGATTTACTTCTGGACAATATAAAACTCTTTAAAAAAAATTTTTTAAAAAAACACATAGAGCACAATCCTATCCATATCTACTCAGAAATAAGCCCCATTGTGTTCAAAGAGACTTAGGGCAAAATCCAGAGTAACTACTGGGAGTCCTTGCTCTGGTGTAAGAACAACTTAGTCTGGATTCCAATATGAATTCCCTTAGGTTTTCACTAGATGGTGCAGTAACTACGGGTGTACAAAAAATCTCTTATGTGCTCCCGTAGTTACTCTGGATTTGGGGGTTACTCCCATGAAAGTGTGTTTAGAATTGCAGCCTATTGTAGGATGCATGATAAATCATGTACACAGATTGCTTTATATCACCCAGTTCTCCAGGTGTCAAGATTGTTCACCTTTGTTCACCAGATAAAAAGAAAAGTTTTAAAAAGTCTTTTTAAAAGTTTTCAGTCTGAAGTTATTTTTAAAAATTTTTTTTATAGTCCTTCCTTCTATAACCACATGGCATTACAGAGTGTGGCAAAAATAAAAACTCCAGGCATGACTCAGGCAGGGAAAACTCTAACGGACAGTACACTTGAGGTTTTAAGAGGGGGGAAAAGGAACATACATGGAGGGAAAAAATTCATGGGAAAAATACATGGGGAAAAAAATACATGGGAAAAAAATTCTTGCAAGGGTGGAAGTTTCGGGAAATCCTAGTTTGTAAAAAAAGGGGGCAGGTAAAATGGTAGTGACAAAGGTTGAGGATTTCAAGTTGTTACACCTCTCTCTGTCCATGATCTCTGTTTTGGAAAGCTGCTGACTGAGCCTTGGCGTGTCATCATCTCCAACTGCTGATTAACACAGCGCTGTTTTATATTTAACTCTAACCGGAGCAGGAGGAGTTGGGGGCGGGAGTGCACAGCTTATAAGGCGAGAGGCAGCAGTTACAATGTTCCTCTGTGTTAATTTCCTCTGTCTCCCTTCCTAGCTGCATTCTTCTAAGCCGGTCACTTTCCTTTGGTTAAATCAAAAGTGATTTTTAATTAATTGAGTGTCTAGTGGTAAAGTGGCCCAGGACAGAGAAGAGAGAGAGAGAGAGAGAGAGAGAGAGAGAGAGAGAGAGAGAGAGAGAGAGAGAGAGAGAGAGAGAGAACTACTGAACATAAACGGAGCCGGCAAAGCTATTACTAAAAAAACTCCCCAAGATACAAAATTACTTCATTCTATTTAATAAGCCTTTGGATGTTTGCTGGTTAAGTTTGTTCTGGGAAAGCTGAAATGCAAGGAATGGATTTTGAAGACAAGTATTCTAAAAAGTACTGCATGAGGAGCAAACATGTGGCCATCATCTGTGGTGTGGTCATTGCTGTAGGTTTAATTTTGGGACTGGGACTAGGACTGGGATTGAAACCACAGGCCTGCAACCCTCCAGAAGAAAATGGACAGGTTTCAACCACGCAAGGGACGGGTACCCCCACGCAAGGAACGGGTACCCCCACGCAAGGAACGGGTACCCCCACGCAAGGGACCCCCATGCCAGGAGAGAAAAATCCTTGTCCTGCCCTAGATGATAATAGTGGAGACTGGAGAAATTTCAGACTGCCTGATTACATTTATCCGACTCATTACGACTTGGTGATAAAGCCTGAAATGGAATTGGATCGTTATGTTGGGATAGTAAGGATCTCCATCCAGTTGGTCAACACAACCAGGCACTTGTGGCTTCACCTCCGAGAGACCGTGATCACAGAGATGCCCCTGCTCCAGACGTCCTTGGGCCATTTAATTGCTCTGAGGCGATGCTTTGAGTACAAGCAACAGGAATATGTGGTGGTGGAAGCAGAAGATGACCTACTTCCTACTAATGAGACCCACTTCTATCATCTGACTATGAGGTTCCAAGGCCGTTTAAATGGTTCCCTTGTTGGATTTTACAGAACAACCTACGTGGAGGACGGGAAGATCAAGTAAATTTATTTTTTTCCTCCCCCCCAAAATTTATATTTCTCTGATTTTTCTGAGAGTTTCTCTCTCTACCTCTCCTTTGCTTTCTTTTTACCTCTCTCTATTACCATAAAACTGTGTAGTTTCAAATGAATTTAGGGTGCAGTCTTAAATTTTTCAGTGCTGGCATAAGGGCAATGCAACTGAATTAAGGGAATAACTATTGGCTTACCTTACGGAGACCTCCATGACTCCACGACACATGCCCCACTGGTACAGCTATGCCAGTGCTGGAAAGTTGATTAGGATTGCGCCCTTAGTGAATACTAAGTTGGCACATGGGTGATAGGAAGGTGGAAGTTCCATTATTTTCATAATGGATTTTCTGGAACATGGTGACCTCTGCTTCCCAATTAACCTCCTAATTAAATCATTCAAAGGTCATAACATCAACACATATCACCTGAGCCACTCTGGGGATGCATTTTTGTGATGCAAAATTAGTGATGCTTATAAATCTGTTTGGGAATGGATTATATTGTTAGTTGTCAGAAAGTTTAGCAGTAAAATGTGCAAAGGCAATGCAAAATCTGGATTCCTTCTAAAATGGTAGGTTAGAGTTTATTCTTGATCTGAAAATCTAATTTATATATCTTTACTAGGGAGAAGCAAGTGGAATTCACTTCAGGTTGGCTGCTCTGTCTTACTGGTTCAAAGGGAGTATGTACACAGATTTAAAATCATTTAAGTCAGTTTCTCAATATTTGTCCTCCACTATACCACTTCACATGGTCCTCCTATTGGAAGTACCACTGGAAGTAACTGGTGATTGCATTATTTCCAGATATATCTGGTTTTGGAGGCCAAATATTCCATGAAACACCAGTAACTGGCTCAGAGAGGGCCTTTTAAATCATGGAAAAAACATCCTTTGGAGCTCCCCGTGTCAAGCCTCCTACTGCTGTTTGTCATGTACTGCTGTTTTCACTACCAGGCAGCAGATATCAAAGGGTCCTGCAAGTACCACTAGACTCCATTTAGTACCACCACTGGAAAAACACTGGTTTAAGACTTCCTCTTTTGTAACTAAGTGTCACGAAAAGTGAATTCTTATTGCCCATACTAAACTTACCAAACATCCCAGAATTTTTTTGTGACTCTAGTTCCAAAATGGGAAAAAATAAACCATTTTAAATCTGGGTACACAGTAAATTCCTTGAGTCTGTATTTTCTCTTTTTTCTGTCTTTAAAATGGAAGGAAAGGGAAAATATTAACAATAACCAATTGAAAGTGAAATAAATTTTAAATGTGTCCACATACCCATGACTATTATGGAGATCAGATAGTATTTTTGTACTTGTAAGTTCAGTCTTGTGATCTGTATATCAGTCCCTCTGCCATGGAATGGACCCAAGCAAGAGAAGGAAATAAGCTGAAAGGAGGAATAATTCAGAGACATAAAGGAAGGCACAGATTGGGAGAACAATGATCAGGATGTGATTCAGCAGAACTGCAAAGAGAACAGGATAGACACAGAACAGAGGAGGTTAAGCAGATGGTTAATTTTAAAAAGGGGGGATGGATTTCCATAACTTGATTCTGAATTAGTAGCAAGAGCCTTTTGAAATGTTCCCCATCTATGCCTTCAATCTGGCTGCAGAATATTCAGTGAAGATCCTGTTTAGCACACTATGTGAGTCCGGAAGTGTCAGAGACCAAGGGGTAGGTCACACTTCTAATTAGCAGTTATACTGTTCATTCAGATTAGCATGATCTAAAAATGTTGGGAATCATTCCCTTCTCACAATGTTGAATCTTCCTGTTCAACTAGTTTCTTCTTGGATTTCTACCAAACCACAATCCTAGACCACAATCTGTGTTCCAACATGAATTGAGAATAACCAGGGTGTATTACAGACAGCACCCTCTTTGATAGGAAATCTGTTGAGGAGGTGGCAGCTATGTATAAACAGGATGGGGGTGAAGAACAATCTAGCAAACTTTTCATCTACAAGTAGATCTTGTATATTCAATATATATTTCAAAATATATTATTTATTAGCACAATTTACCTGTTGCCGCGGGAAAGGAATTTCAAGAATATTTGTGGGCTCCAGGCATGGCTGGGCATTGGTGGGCATTTCTGGGCACTGGCACCAGGCACTGGACATTGCTGGGCATTGACAGGCACCAGGCACCAGATACTGCCATAGGGCAATAGCTGGTGGCAGCAGGCACTGACAGACACTGAGCATCCCTACAGGGCACCACTGAGCACCAATGGGCAATGGGCACCACCAGGCACCAGTGAACAGTGGATTTTGGACTTCCCTACTGAAAACCAGGCATCCTTACTTGGCCTCCTTACATCCACCTGGCATCGGACACCACTGGGCAATATTGGGCACTGCACATCCTTACTGGGTGCCAGAAGGAAATGGGCAGCACTGGGCACCAGCAGGCATGGCACCATGAGGCACTGGGCACCACCATGTACGAGTGCACAGTGGGTAGCACTGGGCAGCACCAGACAGCGGGCACTCAAATGGCACTGGGGACCACTGGCACCACTGGACAGTGGGCCACCAGGCAGCACTGGGCAGCACCAGGCAGCACCAGATATTGGGCATCCCTGCCACGCATCAGGCATAGGGCACCAGACACTGGGTGCTAGGCACTACTGGACACTGTTTTCTGAGCACCAGGCACAAGTGGGCAGCAGAAACCACCAGGCAACAGTGGGCATCCCTACCAAGCACCAGGCATCTATACTGGGCATTAAACACTGGCACCATTGGGCACTAGTGGGCACCAGCAGGCATCAGGAAACAGTGGGCAATACCAGGCAGCAGGCACCACCAGGCACTGGGCATTGCCACACACCAGTGGGTTCTTAGTGGGTCCTTACATCACAGAAGCAATATGTTCCTGAAATTTCATGCTTCTAGGTCCAGGGGTTAGGGCTGGGTGTTGTTCAGTCAATCTAGGGACAAAAACACATTGCACCTCAGTAGGGGTTCAGTTTCTAAAAAATCGGTACTTAGTGGGTGCCTACATCATGAAAGGAATATGCTCCCCAAATTTCATGCTTCTAGATCAGGATGTTTTGATTGGGCATTGATGTCAGCAACTCTTGCATGTTAAGTATAAGGACAAAAAAAAGGGTGTACCCTTTTCCATCCTTTTCCAGTTTGACTTTCTAAATAAGGTTTCTTAGATTGGTGCCTACACTGCAGCAGGAACACCCTCCCTAAATTTCATGTTTCCAGGTCTGTTGGTTTTGGATGGGCACTGACGAATCAGTGAGTCAGTATGTTGGTGAGTCAGTCAGTGAGTCTTCGATTTTATAAATATGGATTCAATATAGCTTAACATATATGTAAGGTAATTTAACAAATAAGTTACACCTCTGCACTCTTTAAAGTGTTCTGCTCCTTGGTAGTGGGCTGTAGTGGCTCAGAGGTTAAAGATGCCATGCTTGTCAACCTAAAGATTGGCAGGTCGGCGCCTTGACACAGGCATACTGCAAGATGGAGGTGTCTTGGAGATTAGACATGCTGGAGCATGACCATGGAAATGTCTTTTGAAAATTATGGCTCTTTAGCCTTGTAACAGGGATGAGCATTGCTCCTTCGAGTAGGTCACAACTAGCAGGGGAACCTGTGGAGAGACACCGTTTTTTACTCCTTGATAGACCACCATGGTAAACCACTTGTTGGTAGACCACCCAGTTGCACTCACAATCATGAAATTTCAACACTGTGAAAAGGCAGTGATTCCCAATGTTTTTAGTTCATGCTAATCTGTGTCATGAAGTATGTAAACATTTCATATTACTAAAAATAGAGTCTAAAAGAGGACAGTCTTAATGGAGAGAGAGAGAGAGAGAGAGAGAGAGCGAGAGAGAGAGAGAGAGCGAGCTTAGAAAAATTGAACAAGAGGCCCGGAAGAAACACATGCAGATTAAAATATGCAATACGATATAAGAAACATTTAAGAATAATTAAACAATCTGTACAGGAATCTTCAATCTAATGCCTGTTTGAACAGAAATAGTTTTGAATGTTCGGAAGATCTCATCAGCTTTGTATGAAGGGCCCCAAAAAGAGAAATGTTTTAACACAGCATATGTTTTTTCCCTTTGAAATACCAGCTGGAGAAGCCAAATCAGAGTCTGAACCAAATAGTGTGGGTGGAGAAGAGTTCCACACTTGGCCTATTAGTACAATATTTACTCTAATCTAATGCGTCATCCAATCTAATGCACACTGCTAATTTAAAAGATGCAATTTTAAAAAAAATGTTTACTGGAGAGTGTAAGGCACAGCTGCAAAGCAGGTACAAAATTTAATTTTACTGCATACAACAATTAGTAATTAGATAATCATAATATGACAATGGGGTTATATTATGATTTTTACCTAATTTCACTACTTTATACAACAATTGATTTATGTTACATTTTTCATTACAATATAGTAAGTAGTAAACTGCTAAACTAAATACTGATCTATACTTATAATCAAAATACCATATTTATTCAAATCTAAAGCACCATCAAATCTAATGTGCATCCCGATTTTGGAGACTAAATTCAGCTGAAATCGTGAGCATTAGATTCGAGTAAATATGGTATTTATGATTTTAAAAATTGCCTTCCCAAAATTTGCCTTCTAAGATGCCACTTGCTATGATGACACTTTAGGGGGCAAAGTGGGAAATTTTGAAAAAAATTGTTGATAGGAACCTGGCACAATGTTGTACATTGTGCATGACACTTTGTTGACACTATCCCTACAATCCAGAGCAACTACGGGAGCACGTAAGAGACATTACGTGTACCCGTAGTTACTGCACCACCTAGTTAAAACCAATGGGAAATTCATATTGGAATCCAGAGCAAATTGTTCTTACACCGGAGCAAGGACTCCCCATAGTTACTCTGGATTGAACCCTATATCAGTTAAAAGATGTGGGCGCTTCTGTCTTCATGTGCACATCCTCGTTACTTCTGTTGCTTCTATTAATTGTGTTGGTGGTTTGCTCAAATTGCCCTTCCTGACATGCAAAGTACAGAAGTATTAAGAATACATGAATTCAGATGAATTTCCATCATATATGTTTTTTAAAAGTAACCCAAAGGCAAAAAGAGTGGGCAGGACAAGCACATGCAACTTCATCATATGGGGCCAGTATGGACACTCATCTCACCCCAAAAGAAATCTATTTGGTATAAAGAGATATCCCCTTTGTTCTAGATCACATCCTACAGCTATTATTTTAATAGGGGGATTAGAGACAAAGAGGTTGCAATCCTAACCAATTTAGGCCAGCAGAACTGACCCATCTCCCCATTACCATGATAGCGTGGGGAGGCTGTTGCATGCCTGTGTACTGGCCTAACCCACCCCCACCACCCAGGAGTGGTACAGAAGTGTCTTATAGCACATGGGACTTGTGCCAGAGGTTAGGATTGTGCTGTGACATTTAATGTTTCTTGTTTGGTCCAGAGAGGAAATCTCATATTCAGACTAAAACAGCCCAACAGTTTTGTACATATTTATTTATACTCATAATATGCACCACCTGCAATTATGGGCATTTTTGCCCACTTAACCACCTTGACATTTTTCCATCTCATTTGGCTGCATGCCTAGAACAGATCTGAATGTCTGTGGATCCAAAAAGGTGGTTACAGGAACTCACTCTTAGCACAAAAGCAAACCATTAAATTTCATTTAAGATGTATGCAGTTGGCAAAAAAAGAGAAAAAAGGTAATTTATCACAGTTTCTGTCATGTTTTATTTTGGGAACAACAGCTGGATATAGTTGCAGAAGCATGCTAATACTCCAAGTGTATTTACGCACGTCTTGCTTCTGGGTCTCATTTTAAGGGCATGTTAGATGTTATAGTACAAACTACAGGGACTGAACAAGATTTGAAGAAAAGAGAACAGTGTCATTTAAGACCACCTAATATATTTTGAAAGTGATCTAATACGGGTTGGATGATATCTGGAGGATCCACCCTGGGCCCCAAAAATTATACTACCCACTGGGTTGGGGAGGCACAGTGCACCTATGGACACTTGGAAGTGCCTTCCATTCATGTCTGAAGGTATTCTGAGGAGCAAGTGGTTCCCACATGTTAGAAGGCATCTGAGCAGCACTTCCAGGTTCACCAAGTCTCAGGGAAGCCTTCAGAGAAGCAAAGTTTGTTATTGCCAATTTCTCCAACAATCCTGATGTGCCTCTTAGAGGTCCTCTAAGGTACAGAGAAGCTGCACATTGCCTCTCTGCACTTCAGAACACCTTTCTAAATGAGCAGAAGCCACTTCCAATTGTGTCTGAAGGTCCTTTGTGAACCTTCTAGAATGATGTAGGTGGTTTGGAATCAGTGATGGGTCAGATCCATGGGTTTCAGTGCACATTTCAGTGGGACTTGGGGCTTTGCCATCTGCCACAAGAAAACACCATGTGTTTTGTCGTCATCATCATTTGAAGGTTCTGTTCTTACTAGTAAGGGAGTGATAGTAAAATTCTAGTTAGGGAATGATAGGTAAATCCTAACCCCTGGATAGGCTGGAATAAGTCTTAGCACAAAGAATATTACTTAGCATAAGTAATATTGTGTTTAATTAGCCACACGAAGGCAATATATATGAGTGTTTTCAGCTTTTATTTTGTCATGTCCTACATTTTGCTTGGATGTCCTTCATATTGGGGGGCCTTGTCTAAGTTATAGCAGGGAAAGAATAAACATTCCCCTCTTATAGTTAGCAGATAAAGAATAAACAACCCCCTTTATCCAGCACAGTTTCCCTAACTAATAAGAGATACAATTTTCTTTTTTAAAAAACTTAAATAAATTTAAATAAATTTAATTTTGTTGTTGTGGGGGTTGGAGAAGAGACAAAATTTTCTTTGGCTCCAGATAGCAAATAGTTGCTTTAGCTACACCACTTGCAGAGCAAATGGGTGATGAGCTGCTGAGGAGGAGGAGGAGGTGGAGGAGGTGGCAGTTTAGCCAAATTTTCTTTTTAGAACAAGGATGACTCCACTTCTACTTGTGACATCACTTCTCAGATAACATGTTGAACTTTGCATAGGCTACATGATGATTAGCTATGCAATGAAGGCAATGCTTGATAAGTTTTTTATTTATTCTTCTCATTTTGTGATTTTGCTATTCTCTCAGGGTACAATCCTTACCAATAGAGGCCAGCTAAACTCACCTATCTTCCCATTTCTGTTGTGGTGTGAAGAGACTTGTGCATGTCTGTGCACTAGCCTAAACCCCAATCCTCAGGAGTGGCACAGAAGTGCCTTTTGGCGCTTTTGTGATCCTCCATAGGCCAGCATAGGACTTGTGCTAGCCTAACTGGGCATTAGATTGTGCTGTGAGTTTCATTTTTAACAGTGTTACCAGAGGTGTTACTAACAGTGTTACCAGAGGTGCAAAAGAGTGTAATTCTATGCAATCTTGGTGGCTATATGTAGAAATTCTTCTGTTTTGGAACCTATCCTTAAGTTCGAGTCACCTTCCTCTCATATCTATGTACATGCCCAACAATAACCAACGCACCTCACCTGCAGATCAAGCACTGCCATGTTTAACGCACACCGTGTCAGCACAGACAGTCTACGGTGGAAGAGAACCAAAGGAAAGAGGAACAAAAGGATGAGTAAATGGGGAAGAGGTAATCAACAGACATGTAGAGATCAAGGATGTAGATAGGGAGCAAAGTCTAGGAAGGATGATGAAGCTGACATTTATCTGACTCAGCTACAGCCTGTTTTTATGACCACATCTCGGTGCTCATTTCCGCCATTTGGTGGGCATCTCACCACCTTTCATTTAGGCTTCAAAATGGCACTCAAATTCTTTTATGACTAGTTGAAGTGTTTAATCACTCTAGGAAAAAACCCAAGGACAGGAGAAATTGACAGATCATCTGTTGAGATAACGTATGGATCAGGCAGGTTACAAGCTCATTCTTAATGACTTTTCCTTTTCTTTAAAAAGAAAAACTGCTTTTATATAGCTCAATGTATTTTCAGGCATGTGGTCTGGAAATCGCTGGTGTTGAAAATTAATTGAAGAGACAATTTATATGGGCTTGCTCATCAATCAGAAGGGAAGTGCGCTCCATCACAGAATCCTATGTGGATGTGAAGAGCCTAATTCCATTTAAGAAGGAGATATTTTACATAAAAGCTGGCAACGGTGTTAATGATCTTGTTTCCTATGTCATTTGTTTCATGTGCAGGTGATATTCTGGAACCTGCTGCTAAGGCAAACATCACCAGTGTGTTCCTTACCAATCTGTTTTGCTGTCTAGTGTCAAGCTGCGAAACCATTTAAGACTGCTATTTGATCCCTGTACAGTGAAAGGCAGAAATGCAAGGTTACTCTGGGTGATAAATGTCTCCACTATGGATGTGCTGTTGCTAGCTAGCTTTTTGACAAGCTGTTTAAGATGATCCATCAGTCATAGCAGACGGATGCTATAAAACCATAGCCTTCCTAGTGAAATCTGGCTGATCTTGCAAAGAACACTCAGAAAGCCTAACTGAGGGATTCATAAAATTACTGAAGAAAAATTACCTATGCAACCAAATTGGAAAGTTTGATTTATTTATTTAAGATATTTCTTTCCTCCTTTCCTATCCCATCCAAAAACTCAAAGTGGTATTATTTGAAAATAAAAACTAATCATACTCAACAGCCTACCAGAGGCACTAGCTGTACAATCAATAGCTGTAATCCTAAAGACACTTTCCTGGGAGTAATCCATTGAATACATGGGCTTACATCTGAGTAGTCATGTTTACAATTGTGCTCTAATCCAGAGTAACTACGGGAGCACATAAGAGACTTTACGTGCACCCGTAGTTACGACACCACCTAGTAAAAATCTATGGGACATTCATATTGCAATCCAGAGGAAATTGTTCTTCCACCAGAGCAAGGACTCCCCGTAGTTACTTTGGACTGCACCCTAAGTCTGTAATCCAGACCTACAGTTAGGTCAGCCTAAGCCCTGACATAAGTCCTGTGCTGACCCTGGAGGTGTCACAAAACTGCTGTAAGACACTTGTACACCACTCCTGGGGAAGGGCTAGGCCAGTGCACAGTCATTCACTTGCCTCCCTACATGAATGTGAATATAGTGGTAGTCAGTGCAGGCCTGCAGTGCCAAAGGACATTCCAAGGCAAGGGGAGGGTGCGGAGGGAGCAGAATAGAGCAGGTAAGTTTGGGAATAGGTGGAGTGGGCCTGGGAGGGAAGCAGAAAATCGTCAGGTCCTGTTGTCATATTCTAACCCCCTTCCAAGTTCCCCCTTCATGAGTCTCCTTGAATCTGCACCATTCAGTAGCAGGCACAGATCTGAAGAGACCCTTGTAGGCTGCCTGGGTGTTGCATGGGATTAGAGCAGGGGAGTTGCATGGGGTTAGAGCTTTTTGAAGGGGTACTCATCAGCACCCTCTGGGGCCCCCAATCAGACATGCCTGTGATTACAATGTGCTAGTTCCATGTGCCAGCCTAACCCCTGTGTGAGTGGCATGAACGTGCCTCACAGCACTTGTGTGACACCCCACGGTCAATGCAAAGGACTTATGCAAGTGTAACTGAGGGTTAAGATTGCACACTCAGTGCCAAGCTGAATCCACATTTATTGTGCCACCAAAAAGCTGCCAAAAGTGGGATAAACTGAATGGTACAAACAAACTGGGAGAATGCCAAAACCATCTCATAACACACTATTCCAGTGAATACAAATGTGGCATTTTAGCAAGTGATCTAAAGCTAAAGGAACCCTGAAAGTAATTATAGACTAAAGAACGGTAAATCAAGAAATCTGCTCTTGCTATATACTCTGTTAAGAATATATGTTTTATCAATTTGTTTTTCCCTTTGTTTCTTTTTTCTTTTCTTGTTTTTCTCTTTAAAATATTAAATTAAAAATTTAAGTAAAAATTAAATTAAAAATTAAAAAGGAACCTAAAGGGATCTCAGCATGTTAATTGGGTTGCCCAAACCAGTGCTGCATCCTACTTGGATAATGTATCATTTAAATAGCAGGTCTAACACTAGATTTCTAGATTTCTAGATTGCCAGCACTGGATTGCTGGGTCCTTGGGACAAAGCCCTGCCCTGTCCCCTGAGTACATCACCCACTCTTCCCCTGGACTCTATCACTGTCACTTATTCAGAGGGTTCTGCAGACCCTCTGCTTTGCTTTTATGTACCACACAAAGAGCAACCCGCCACTGTTGATAAATCTGGTGATGCTCCCTGCCTTGGTCTGAAAAATCAAGGAGGTTGAAAAGCACTTGGAACACAGTAGTACCTGAATATTGAGCTGACCAAAACTTGTTGGGTCATTGGTCTTGCAAACTAATTTTATCTTATCAGCCTATCTAGACTAAAATTTAACTTTATGATGCTTACTTTGTATTCCATTATTGATAAAAAGAGAACAGGATTCTCTCTTTATTTGCAGTAAATAATTTATTTTATTGCCTTCACTCTTAGAAATATTTTGTGTAACTATCGGTACTTATTTGTGAGTTGCAGTTTGATTCAACAATCTTTTATTTATTTTCAAAGGAGCATAGCTGCTACTGATCATGAACCAACAGATGCCCGGAAATCATTCCCTTGCTTTGATGAACCTAACAAAAAGGCAACTTATACAATATCTATAATTCATGAAGATACATATCAAGCCTTGTCAAATATGCCAGCAGAGGTATGCATTCTACTATAGTTTGTCTGTGTCTTGTGTATGTGATACATGCAGGCTAGATATAGTGATAACACTTGCTTTCTGTTTCTTCCAAGAGCTTCAGTAGGACTTCTCAAAGACTACTCTGGAGTAGCTAGGTGGTAAAACAATAACTCAGATGAAACTTACTAACTGTATAATATATTCCAGTTTGTTTAATTGTAGCTATGGATTTTCATCAAAACCATCCACAGAGGTGGATGTTCATCAGAAGAACATCAAAAAGTTCATAGGTTCAGAATTAAGTGTTTTTGAGCTTCTGTGACCCACTTACTTTATGGAGGTTCTTGGTATAAAATTTATGATATAAATGGTCTGTCTCTAGGATTTGCAGCAGAAATAGATTGTATGGGTCTCAGCCAAAAGAATGTTCAATGAATAGCGTAATTGAAAGTCAAAGCCAACGCATGACTTTGAAGGAATTGTTTCCACATTGTGAATTAAAATGCAAACTCCAACCACCCAATTTCTGGCTAAAGATATTTTCCAGATTTTTATATAAAACAACAGCTTCAGAACAAAATTTCAGGAACTTAGTACAGATCTGTCTGTTTGTCTGTCTAATTTCTACCTCATCTTTCTCCCAGAAAGGGCTGGCCTTAGGGATTTGGGGATTTAAGTGTACATAATTTTGCACTGAATTGTGGCCAACCACTTTTTGTGATTGCAGTTATGGGCCTTGCCATTTTAGTTCACAGGGCCAGGCTGGCATAGAGTTGCCATATGTCCCAGAAAACCGGGACTGTCCCAGTTTGGGGGGATTACACTCCCATATTGGCAAGCTTGACAAAGGGTCTTGTTCTGGTTTTGTGGAAGAGAATTATGGCAACCCTAGTCACCTACAACACACCACTCTCCCTTCCATACTTACTCACTAACACAGAGTCTAGCACAGTGTTATTCAAAGTGGGGGTCAGGACCCTCTTGGGAGGTTGCTACGTTGGGTCAGGGACAGGGTGACCATAGGGTAAACCTCAAAATATAGGACAAGGGTCCACAAAAGTCCGGATTTTCAGTTGAAAAATTTTCAGTTGAAAATCCGGACTTTTGTAGGACCTTGTCCTACATTTTAAAAAATGTAGGACATCCTACATTTTGCCCTATATTTTTAAAAACACTGCCTGGGGGGCTTACCTTGTCTTTAGGCAGCTGTGTGCAGCCTCTTTAAGTCCCCTGGCCGGCCGTGGGGAGGCTGCAGTGGCGCAGAGGACCCGCACGGGCGCCTCCAAGCCCCCCTGGCTGGCTGGGGAGAGGCTGCAGTGGCGAGGAGGACCAGCGCGGGTGCCTCCAAGCCCCCCTGCCCAGGGCCAATCAGGAGGCAGGGGAGGGACCTCCTCCTGGCCTGACTCCATTTTCCTGTGCTCTGAAGTGCAGTGGTGTGTGCGCACGCAACCTAAAATGGTGGCGCCCATGGGCGCTGCTTTCCGGACACAGCAGGGGGTTTCCCTCTTGTGCCGGACCCCCCTGCCATTTCCGGAGGCGTCCGGGCATTTCCGGATATCTGGACACCCTGGTCAGGGAGATCACAAGAGGGTGGGATACACCATCTTGCAATCTGGCACTGGGCTTTCCTAGGAGTAAGTCTCATTGAACACAATGGGACTGAGTAGAATGGAAGAACATTCCATTAAGTTGACATGGGGTCCCAGACTGATTTTTAAGTTTCAAAGGGGGTCCTGGGGTGAAATGCCTGAATACCACTGGTCTAGCAAGACCTTCCTCTCAATGCTTCAAAGCCATCTTGGGATGGAAAATGAGAAGTACTATTAAGTGTGCTCCAGAAACCTCAAACAGCTTTTGGAGCACTGTGGGGAAGGTCATACTGAGCTTTGTCTGTTCCCTGGAACAGCTCTGGAGGGTGAGTGGATATATTAGTGTGAGGGGCTTCCTCAAAATATTGATGATGATCAAAATTGAATTTCTAACCTTCCTCACATAAATATAGGGTTCAATCCTAAGCCTGTCCACTCAGAAGTAAGTCCTATTGTATTCAATGTTGCCTACTCCCAGGAAAGTATGTATAGGATTGCAGCCTATATAGTCAAGCAGACACATGTAGAGAAGATAGTGCCAAACGTTTAGCCTGTATCTATGGGTAGAAACAACTGAAACTCATCCAATACATAAAGCAGTGATTTTCAACCAATGTGTTGTGACACTTTGGTGTACCACAGATGGTACATAGGTTTGCAGTGGTTATTTGGGTATAATTATTTACTGTTAGGGCAGTTGGGTAGTTTGAGCCCCCTAGCAGCAGCATGGTGTGCCTTGACAATTTTAGTGCTTTGTCAGTGTGTCATGAAGTGAAAAAGATTGCTGACATAAAGGTATATATTGTTGCCTTTTAAATCCATAGGGTTTTCTTGGCAAGATACAAGAATGGGTTGCTATTTCCTTCTCCAGTAGATTATATTTAGTTATAACTGCCCACTATGACTTGTCCATCTTGGGAGGCCCTACATGGTGCAGCTCACAGCCTGTTACGAGGCCCCTTCATGACAACAAGGCAGTGATCCATGAAGTAAAAGACAAAACCATTATTCATCTTAATGCAGTGGTTGACTTGTAAATAAAAATGTTCATAATTAATTATTTTCTCTCCTTTCTTTCAGTTTACAGAGTCCATGGGTAACGGTTGGAATCAGACAACATTCCAAAAATCAGTCCCAATGAGCACGTACTTGGTGTGTTGGGTTGTGCACCAATTTGCATATATACAACATCTTTCAAATAGCGGAATTCCTGTAAGTCCCATGTGAACTGTTATGAATATCTGAAGAATTGTTGCAGGATTTTGCTTTGCAAAATAAAAACAAGGTGGCTACTTTCATTAAATGTTGAATAGGTTTTCTTGCTGCTCTGCAAAAGAACAGCAATTCAGTTTAGAATGGCTTCTTCTGTTCATAAAAATCTTTGGGGTTGAAGAGGCTGGCCTCCCGTTAAACCACAATTAATTGTGACAAAATGCACTGACTTGCTTTTGACAAGTTAGTTGTGACTTTTTCCATAGTTTCATTGTGACGGTTTTCATTTACATTTAACTATCTGGGCCAAAGCAGAGGAAAGTTGGCAAAGCAGGCCTGTGAGGGGTGGGATTGGTAGAGGAGGTCTCCATCATGTGAAGTTCTCCTTCCTGAGCCTTTTCCCTCACACAGGGATTCTCGAATTTGTACAAGCTATTTATCTGCCACAGATCTGAGTAGTCGTATTGAGCAGGCTTGAACTCTACATGTGATTAGGGTACAAATGTTTCCTAAGCTGAGGAGACCTCCAGATTGCATGTACATTGTGCAGCACTGGGGGTCTACCTAGCAGAGAAGTCCTACTGTGCAAGCACAATGCGCAAGTGTCACACGTGTGTGGTAGGGCTCCTCCTCAGTCCAGAGCCTAGCAGACCTGCTTGGCACTGGGATGTGGAGTAGGCTTCCCCACCCTAGTGCTGAGCAGGTCTGCTTGACACTTGACTGGGGAGTCCTGCCATTCCCCCATCCAGGATCCCGGCCGGGTCATGACCCTTGAAGCAGGGCAATACCATGGGAATGGCAATACCATGGGAATGGCAATCCTATCCACATTCCATAAGGTTTCCATATTCCCACTATCTCAATTTTTTCTTTAGCCACCAAACACTCCAATTCTTCCATCTTTGTTTGCACACTTTGGACATTTGCATAAAAAAGCATCTGCATATGTGATGCCCCCAAGAACAGCTGCTTATTTCCTCCTTATTACCCACAGCTTCTCATTCTGATGGACTGGCTCTAGGGTTGCCATATATCCCAAAAAACAGGGACAATCCCGATTTTGGGGGATTGTGTTCACATACTGGCAAATGGGACAGACAGTCCTGTACCAATTTTGTGGAAGAAAAATCTGCAACCCTAATTGGCTCTTATTCCCCATCATGCTTCCTCTCCTAATTCTAATGGATTCTCTCTTATTGTAACCTTTCATTTGATTAATTTTTTTACTCCCAGTCTTATAATGAACTCTGTTTTTAGGTTTCTTCAACAAGGTAAAATAATATTATGCCTCAGTTTCCCTTTCTGCCAGTGAGGACATCTTGCAACACAATATGCTAAGCTACATCCTCAAAAATTTCAATGTGCTTTGCTGTAAACAATTGACAAAGATTAGTAATGTTGCAATCCTAAACTCCAGTTAGGCCAGCATAAGCCCTGGCACAAGTCCTGTGCTGACCTGGGGGGTGTCACAAAACTACTCCTCTCCTCAGGGGGATTCGACCAATGCCCAGGCAAATGCCCACTTCCCCACACTACCATGGAAAGATATGCTAGTTAGGCTAGCCTAGATATGAGTTAGTTTGCCTAAATTTGTTAGGATTGTGCCCTATGTTCTCAAACTTAATTTTCTTTTAGAGATATGCTACTCTTTTGAAGATAGATAAAATTAAGTTGTTCTTCCTCCAAGGAAGTGAAGCAAGGAGACCTTGATTTTCCTCCTAATTATGTTTGTTGACATAACTATTAATTGAAGATAAAAGCAGTGGGTCATTTATTGGGGAAAAAATGGGATTAACTGTAGCATTTTCAGATTTGCAGCTCTTCCTGCTTTTAGCATTAAAATTATCTGGCCCAAACACACACGCTCTAAAATAGTGTTTCTCAAACTATGGGTCAGGATGCACTAGGAAGGTTGTGAGCGCATTTTAGGTGGTCCCCATTCATTTCAGTGTTTATTTTCAATATATTAGACTTGATGCTACCATGGTATGTGACTGCATTTAGGCAACAGTACTAAGGGTGAGGTCCTAACCTAGGCCGCCACAACTCATTTGTCTTCCCATTCCTGAGGTGATGCATATCAAGCCCCATGCGCATCATCCCCCCATGTGCATCAAACCCCCAGGCACAACATCTTCCCATGTGCATCAAATCCCATGCGCATCAAACCCCCATGCACATCAAACCCCCACGCGCAACATCCTCCCATGCACAATATCTCCCATGTTTATCATCCCCATGCACAATATCCCCCATGTTTATCATTCCCCCATGCGCATCATTCCCCCATGCGCAACATCCCCCCATGCACAACATCCCCATGCGCATCATCTCTGCATGCGCAACATCCCCCATGTGCATCATCCCCCAATGCACATCACGTCCCCAATGTGCATCACCTCCCCATGCACATCACCTCCCCATGCGCATCACCTTCCCATGCGCATCATTCCCCTATGCGCAACATCCCTCATTCCTTTTTGCTGGTATAGTTAATTTACTGATCTTCAGGGGAAATGTTTGGGAGAGCATGCCTTCATGGGAAAGGCTTAAATGACTCAATTAGGAAATCATGAGGGCAAGTGAGATATAGGTATGGATTAAAACACAGAGGATGAGCCCTACTTCCAGTGTTTCTTCCAGCACTAGAAATTCTAGAAGCTGGACAGGCTGCTTACTGAGCCCACAGCAGCTGCTTTGCAAGGCTGTGTGAGTTATATATCATCCAAGTTGATGACTGCAGCAATCATCCAGGATTTGAACTGGGATAAGGACATGAACCTGGAGTGTTTTACTGAAATCTACTGAAAAGAGAGGTCCTCTTTAGTCTTCAGTGTTCCCAGTCAGGTCCTTGTGTCAGCAGCAATCCTATATACACTTTCCTTGAGTAAGCACCTTTGAACATAATGAGGCTTACTTCTGCGTAGATATGCATAAGACTGTGTTTTCAAAAACAAAGCTTTTACTAACTAAAGTCAAACATGGGATCTTTGCCACGTTTCAAATACACACAATTACTCTAGTGACTGGAAAGACATGTAGGGCACAATCCAGAGTAACTATGGGGAGTCCTTTCCCAAGTTAATTGTGTCCACTTGGAAACACCTTGAAACACTTCTCTCTCTCTCTCTCTCTCTCTCTCTCTCTCTCTCTCTCTCTCTCTCTCTCTCTCTCTCTCTCTCTCTCTCTCTCACTCTCACTCTCTCTCTCTGTTTTGTTTTACAGCTCCGTGTCTACGCACAACCACAGCAGATACACACAGCGGAGTATGCAGCAAATGTAACAAAGCTGATTTTTGACTTTTTTGAAACATACTTCAGTATGAGCTACTCTCTTCCCAAGCTGGGTAATTATTACCATATATATACTGGACCTAATTTCTTTATTTACTGACACAATTTTGTTTCCAGTCTTGGAGACATCTGAAAATTATAAAGAAGTATGATTTTGAAATACTGGTATTCAGATGCTTGAGGTTTTTATTACTTACCCTCAAAGACCCTTAAAGATCTACTGTAGTTTTTAAGTGCTTTGGGAAGTTTTCCATTTATTAAGCTGGAAAACTTATTTATTGAGCTGACCAGCCCAGTATTGTCCATTCTGCCTAGGAGAATCTTGGGCAGAGGTTTTCACCAGACTGATTGACTCAAAGCCCAAACCTAAGCATGTCTACTCAGAAGTAAGCCCCATTAAAACAGTGGGGCTTATTCCCAGGCAAGTGGACAGGATTGTAGTCTCAGTTCCTTTTAAGAATTGTCTGCATGCTTATATAGGTTAAATACCTTAAAGATTCAGTGTGGCATACAGAAATATATGGTTTTTTCAAATTCATTATACTTATATTCCATCCTTTTGTTAAGTAACAAATGTTTTACTCATCAACTGTTTTCATCACCTGGGTTTAGGGCTGTGGTGAAGATTCAGAGTGTGAGTGTTAAGTGTGAATGAATAATATAGTTAAGTGTGAATGAATTAGGCTAAACCATTTCTCCGAAATTACCACCTGATCAAAATTAAGCAGAAAGCTGTGGTTTAGGCCCTTGAACCAATAGGAGAGGCTTTACCCATCTTCGAATCAATTGGAATTTTATGCCAGGGCAAGTAGATGTGCTGTAAGGCCTCTTGGAGGAGCCCAGAGTCCATAATTCTCATTTAAGCTGGTATTGATTGCCAGATACAAAAACCTGGCCCTACATTTGGTGGTGAGTAGAAGCAGATGTCGTTCATTACATGGGGATTTAGTTTACTTAATTTGCCAATAAATATTTCTTAGGCCTATTTGCAGAATCCTTTTACAGTCTAATCACAGGAAGACATTGTAGAGATTAGTTTAGCATTACCAATAAGGCAGCAGCAAGTATCTCTAGTGTCTGGGGATGGGGTGGGGGTTGTTACACTATCTACTAGAAGACTGCACACATCTGTGCTGAAAGATAATGCTTGCGCATAGAACCTGGACATCACACCACTCACTTTTCTTCTATGCCCTCTTAAAGAAAACTGGTGGCACTTTATGTTAGCTGAACAGGAATTTCTGATCATCCCATGAAGAACTCTGGTGTGACCATTACACCCAGTCCCAATTTTTAAAAACATTATGTTGGAATCACTTAAACCACTTAAACCACTGTGTTTCACTATTTTAATAGAATTTTTATTTTTATTAAAGTAGCACATGAAGGGGGCACAACTGGGGTCAGAACCAGTACAGAGACAAAGTATTAAAACTCACTGACATTCCCTTGCTGTAGTTTCAACCTATTTCACTGCTTCAACACTCATTCTGAATTTGCACGTATCAAAACCAAAGGGTTACAGTGTGGATTTAAGGGCAATGTCTAGTTTGAACTGTAAATATTAATCTTAAATGTAAATGTAATTTGGCCCTGTATGCTTCTATTTTGCAATTTGAATAACAATGTCAGAGCCCCAGTGGGGATGATTTTGGTCTTCTGCCCATCTCTGTGGTCCTCACTAGTATTGGCTCAGCAGGCTATGGAGGGTTCTTAGCTCTCCTGGTATGTATCTGGCCCTGAGTTCACTGGACAGGCTGCTCCTTGGGATGATAAAGCAGATAGGGACAAGCAGATATGGTGGACAACTAGGATTGGGACATCCATTTCACATCCAGTGATCCTGATCTGAATTGGCCCTTACCAGAGATGCTTTTGCCTGAGAGATAAACTCACAGTGGAACTCACATATAAACTCACATATATCTCTCCTGGTTCCAACAACTTGGGCATGGTTTCTCTAATCTGAAACAGAACAACAAGGAAGAAGATAACATCCCCTATGTCATCATGTGAGAGCCACTGCTGCAGTGAAAGTAGTGGTTAGGAAATGGGACTGAGACCTGGATGATCTAGGTTCAAATGCCAAACTGTGCAACTGAATTGATGTCCATTGAAGTGGTGGGGTTCAAATAAATTAAAAAGAGGTTCTATGTCCTAATAACCTAAATTAACAACAGGTTCTATGTCCCATTAGTAACTATTTTCTCAGAACCAGGCACTCATTAGCAAAGGGCTCTATAGAACCTCTGAGAACCCCCTGAAGTCTGAAACTTGTCCCTTGTACTTTGGGCCATACCCACTGTGTCTCAGTGAGAATATGGGATCAAAAGCAATTATCTCAGTGAGAAATGAGAAATTGAGAGCTAAAAGAATAAATTCTGCTGCACTGATTTGACACTTCAGAAGTCTCAAATTAGATTGCAGACTTCCAGGGCATTCAAGCAAACAAGATCAGTTATGTCAGAGGCAGCAATTCCAGTGGCCGGAGGGAAGAGGACAGAGGGATTGTTTCACTGCTTTGATAGAAATCTTTTTTTTCCCATTTAGACAAAATAGCCATTCCAGATTTTGGCACTGGGGCCATGGAAAACTGGGGGCTGATCACTTACAGAGAAACAAACCTCCTTTATGATCCAAAAGAATCAGCAGCTTCTAACAAGCAAAGAGTTGCAGCTGTGGTTGCCCATGAACTTGTGCATCAGGTAAAGCTTTCCAAGTGCTTCCAGCACCCAAAGACATAATTTAATTCATGAAAATAATAATTTGTTTATCTTGTATATCTTTTTGGGGGGAGATATTAGGCATCTCATTGCAGTTACAGTCGGAGTGGATTACCTTGAAAGCTTGATAGTACAGGTTTACCTGTGGATCTTTTTCAGTGTGAGTCCCCTGAACCTGCACTGAGCTAGAATCAGCACCATCTCAACCCTCCAAAACTCTCTGGGCTTAAAAAATGCTTTGGAGAGGATCAGCTCAGGAAGTGGGCTTTGGAGGGCTCAGGTGGAGCTCATTCTGGCTTCACATGGGTCCAGGATAGCTGCATTGAGCCAGATCTGCAGATAAAAAAATTGCATTTTGTATTTTTGTTCCCTATGGAGAAGTTTACTGGGTGAAGATCGCAGATCTGAGTATCTGAGAAATTCTGTATCAGGGGGAGGTCAGAGAATGGAACCCCTGTGGACACCAAAGCTCCATCTGTGGTATCTGACAGCCCACCTTGGTAGACACCGAGGCCCCGGTGACACCGGGGTAGACACCGTGCCTACTGGGGTAGACACTTGGTCTACACCGAGACCTCAAATGTACTAAAATGAAGTACATTTGAGATTATATTATTTCCTTATTTTCACACTGCACTCATGTTTCTCTTGCTAGAAGTTTTTGCAGGGACTTCTACAACATGGGGATGTAGTTTTCTGTGACTCAGTTTTCTGTGACTTTTGGTCAGTTGCAGAAGATGCTGCATATACCAGCTCTTCTTTGATACTTTTTCTCCCACGTAAAAGTGTAAAGAAAATTAATATGAGAAATGTGAGATAATGCCAAAAGTACATCAGCAAAGGAAGCCCTACTGCATCCCATGATATCACTCATAAGCTGTCTGACTCCCAAGGGTTGCACTGAAAAAGAACTGAAGTTAAGCACTAACTGTTTAAATATGTCTAAAACGCTACTCCCCTTATTTTAAACATGAATTCATACGTGAAGATCTTTGGTTTTCACGTTTAACATTATTTATGTGGACTGTCTGAATATAAGCATTGTAAGGTGATAAGGATATGTTCTGTCCCATATAATTTATTACTTTTCAAACAAAAGCAATGATTTAGCCAGTACAGTTTTTAGATAAGGAGCCCTTATGTTAGTACTGACCCAACAAAAGGTTAAAAAATAGTAAAAGCCACGTGGGTATGTTATATGAAGATTTACTAGTCTAAGGGCGCAATCCAGAGTAACGACGGGGAGTCCTTGCTCTGGTGTAAGAACAATTTGCTCTGGATTGCAATATGAATTTCCCATAGGTTTTCACTAGGTGGTGCAGTAACTATGGGTACACATAATGTCTCTTATGTGCTCCTGTAGTTACTGTGGATTGTAGGGTAAGGCTGCAGTTCCAATGCTGCTCTGCTGGCCTAGGGTAAGATTGCACCTTAAATCTTATGCTGTTTTCCATATAGATAATATTGTTTGTTTTAATGCTTCATTTTTAGTGGTTTGGAAATATTGTGACCATGGATTGGTGGGATGACTTGTGGCTGAATGAAGGATTTGCCAGTTTCTTTGAATTTGTTGGAGTAAATGCTGCAGAACATGACTGGCAAATGGTAAATAGTCATGTGATATACATCTGGTAATGGGTAGAAGTGTTTGTTTCAAGTGAGTGCAATAAGACTGCAGTCCAACAGCCCAGCCTAACCTGTGTTGGAACAAGCAAGCCAACCGGCTTGCACTGTATCCAGCACAGGGTTGGAGGTGGACCTGGTGCAACCCAGAGAAAGTAGACATTTGTCCCCTTATCCTGACCCTTACCCCTAACCCCAGTCATCCCAATGGATCTGCACCTAAAACAGCCAAGTATAAGGTTGGGCTGCTTGGGAATAGGGGTTAGGATCTGGCCTAAGTGCCAGATGCTGGAACCACCCCCCAGGTCCTTCCACTAAATGGCCAAGCCCTCTGCCCACTCTGGAATGACCACAGAATGCCCTCCTTCTGCTGTCCCAACCCCCCAGAGCCAATGGCCTGCCAGCATTGCCAGTACCTTGATCCAGTGCTTGATCCAGTGCAGTGAGGCTGGCACACATTCATACTGATGGAGTCTGTTACTAGGACAGCATAAGCTGGTTCAGTGATGCTAGTTCATATTGATTGATCTGTCTCTTCCTAATATTCTGGGAAACCCTTTTGAAACAAAAACAGATCAGTCATACAGGTTTAAACCAGCTAGTTTGTTCAGACATTACAATGAATGCATGTATGTTGGAAATTATCCTGCTACCACAGTCCCCCCTCACACATTTCAGTATACGTAGTTCAAACATTGGCATAAAACTATGATCTCTTTTTTTATTGCTTGCTTAGCTGCGGTGTTATGATGCATACCCAGAAGAAAGCGTTGGTAAAATATGAATTACCACGGCTGAGAGGATAAAGTCCCTATCTCAGAATTATAATGCTGTGAGAATATCATCGAGCCACATTTATCCCGTAGATGAAGAGACATATTTAGATAAAATGATACGTAATACTTGGCAGGCTTTGATGCAAAAATAATTCTTAATGCATTTTTCTTCATTTAAGCCAAGTCACAGCAGAAACTAAAAAAGCAGACCTTCTTCAGACTTGAGAGACTATGGTATCGTGCTTGGTGCTGCATATGCTGCATGCGAAGCATGAAAGCCTGGGTTAGATTGTTATGGAGGATAGGCTGTTACCCAAGCAGCAAATCCCCCCTCTCCACGCCACTGAATAGTCCAATGGAAAGGCAGAGCCGATATGATTGGATCCAGCTGCATCACAGAGCTGGGCTAAGGACAGGAGCTCACCCTGTCTTGTGGGGCCGACCCGGGTCTCAAACGCTGGCCTGCTGGTTAACAGGCACAGTGTTTTAAACCACTTGCACTACCCACAGCCCTTAACCAGCAGAAACTATTATTTCGCTATAAACAAAATCAGTATTTCTTGTACAAGTATTAATTCAATGTTTTTTGCTTTTCTCCCTTCATTTTCCTCCATAGTTGGATCAAATTTTAATTGATGATCTGTTTCCAGTGTTGAAGGATGATTCTTTGCAGTCATCCCACCCCATTGTACAGAGTGTGGGTTCACCTGCTGAAATAACTTCCGTGTTTGATGGAATATCTTACAGCAAAGTAAGCAAGATCTTGTGTTCTAAGCTCTTCAGTATAATGGGGAGAAGAAAAGGAGGGTGGCAGCTTAATTTACTCAACTCCCTGTTTGGGGAAACAGCTATGCCAATGTAATGCCAGTTTAAATATATTCAACAGCAGTGCAGCCTCAGTATAAGGGAACAAATATTATCTTGGAGAGCCCTCCCCGACTTACCCTTCACAACAGGATACATTACAGTGGTTCTTGAATTGGAGGGATTGGGACCCCCTTGTGACTATTTCAGGGAGATTGTGACAAGCTGGTGCTGCCATCTTGGAATCTGGAACTTGGCACCACCATCTTGGAATGGGGCATGCAGGCTATTTTCCTGGAAAAAGTCTCATGGAACATAATGGTTTCTGGGAGTAAGTCTCATGGACAGGGTGACCAGATGCCAAACCCAAAATTCCTGAACCCCAAGGCCAAAATTCCTAATCCCAGGCCAAAATTCCTACCCACTGAAAAAAAATTGCCAAAAAATGTATTTTTTTGTTATTGTTTTTCCGTTTTTTGACCATAACTTTTGATAGGAAGGAGATATCTCGAAACTGATTGTTGCTTTGGATTCTGGTCTTCAATACGAATCCAACGAAATATGGCATGATGGGGTACTGTGCACGATCACAAAGTTTCAAAATGAAGCCAAAATGTAGGACAGTGATGCCAAAATGTAGGATACCCGGACAGGAGGCTAAAAATCCAGACAAATCTGGGTTTTTCCAGTCATCTGGTCACCCTGTCTCATGGAACATAATATGATTTACTTCTGAGTAGACATAGAAGAGCTCTGGCACCACAGTGATGTGGTGTTTCCTGTTCAGTGTCACTTCCAGCCATGGCATCACGTCTGGGGGTCCCAGACAGATTGTCAATCTCACAAGGACAATCCTGGCAGAAATGCTCATGAACCATTGGGAAACACATGCTCAATTAGCACAGCTACATCAGTTCTGCAAAGTTGAATAGGTCTGGGACTTCAATGGTTCCCTGTCCCAAAAGAACTCACAGTCTGAAAAGATGCAAGAGAAACCCAACCAACATCCATTAGGAAAGACACTATGCTGGAGTGAATGATGACATTAACTCTTCCCCTGCTAAATAGAAGAGAAGCATCACTTGAAAAAGTGCTTCTTTGCTCAGTTAGCAAAGTTTAAAGTTTAGTGTAGTATAAGTGTAGTATAGTGTAGTATAGTATATAGTATAGTATAAGTGTAGTATATAATGCTGTGAGCATTATACTACAGCATGGGTGGAACTAGGGTTGCCATAATTCTCTTCCACGAAACTGGGACAGAACCCCCGTCTAACTTGCCAGTATGTGAATGCAATCCCTAAAAACTGGGACCGTCCTTGTTTTCCAGGACATATGGCAACCCTAGGTAGAACACTACTCTAAACTTACTCCACAAGTGGCACTTTTCGTACAGATAGGTGATACACACAAGAAACATCCCAGAGAGGCTGACCAGTTCTAAAATAGAACTTTGACTGGCCTTTATAGCTTCCAAGGAGCTTCTAATGTTACCAGTTGTCTGTTTCTTGCTAGAAAGTTTTATTGTTAACCCACAAATCCCCAGAGCAGTACTGAACAAAATTCAGCAGTACTGAATTTGATTACCAAACCAGGCTATGCCTAGAATGGACACACATAACAAATGGTACTTCTGTGGCTGAAGTTGCATTATAAATTAATTGTGAATGTCCTTTTGCACTATCAACCACACTGTGGCTAAGCAGGGTCCCTCCTGCTTTCTTGTCTCATAGAGCATGTCAACCAGATTAAATCTGTGAGAATCCTGGCTTTTGTTAGGATTGTCATGTGAAAAGAATATGGTTGGCCTTAGTAAAAATATGGCAAAATATAAAAATAATTTAACTGTAATGGTTTGCAATGAAACCAAACGAGGCCTTAGGCCAAGCTATTTGGGGTCAGAGCATTCAGTTCCCCATCCTTCCTGAGCAAACCATCTGTCTCACCACAGCAAGGATTTAGGGCAAAACTCCCACAAACCACAATGAATTACTTATGACTGAGGCTGTATGATTTATGCCCAATTCAGCTTTGTGGCTGTTGGCTTACTCAGGGTTGTATGCATTCACACACTGTGTAAAGGAAGATGTTTGGAGACGCTATTCATCTAAATGTATTCATAATATATACAATAATTGATTTGTTTATAAAGTAAATTTTGAAATTCAAAATGCTTACATTTGTTTGGTATAAGGTCCCCCTAGCCGTGCACCACTAAGTGTACACCATAATCAACTTTAAATTTCTTCATCAGTGTTTTTTCTTCTGCTACCAATTATTCTTACTATGGGCACAATCCAGACTAACTAATGACTCTTGCATTGACACAAAATGAATTTAGTCTGGATTGCAATACAAATTTTCCATAGGTTTACACTATATGGAGCTGTAACTCCCTAATTCCGCAAATGGACATTACATTGATGGATATCTTCACATAATCGGTCTGGATTGTGCCTTATGAAATTTTCTATATTTCATTCAAAGATCTAACTCAAGAATGTCAAACATGTTTCATATTATGGGCAGAATATTATTCATGCCTTTTGAAGGTCAGAATTGATGTCATCAGGCAGCATGTGATGTCATTAAACAGGTCATAACCAGAAATAAGCACTTTTCCTCACTTAGAAACTCATAAATTGCAATTTATGGAAATACTTTCAAAATATGGAAATACTTTCCAGTTGTGACATCACTTCTGGGGCAATATTTTGAGATTTGGTTACTTGGCTACATGTTTGGTTACAAGCTACATGTTCATTAGCTACGCCACTGCATTACCTTTGATAGATGACTGGTGGATGAAACTTATGGATTTCACAAAAATTGATAAACTTACAATTTTACTTAAAATAAAACAAAACTTTTATGAACAACTAGAAATGAATTATTGACTTTTGGCAAGAGAGAGAGAGAATAATGAATTAATGAATTCTGGATCTGAAGATTAATTTTAAAGGATTATTAAAGGATAATAATCTGAAGTGAAATTTATTAGGATTAATAAGGACCATTGGAAATATAGGTTATGTAGGGTTGAAATTTAGATTATTAACATAAAGGAAGTAATTAGAATTTTTGGCTTCGCTCTTGCTATACTGTTAGAGATACTTTATGTAGTTTCTTCTTTATGTATTTTTATTTAAATTATGTTTATTGTTTTGAATTATGCTTGTTTACTTAAAAAAACAGGTATCACCTGTTCCACTCTTGGCACTTCAGTCCTCCCAACTACACCTTGACATTCAAGGTGGTTTGCTAGAATAAAAACTCTAGAAAAATATAAAAAATACTAGAGATATAACTCTGGAAGCTCTAGTTTTTCATTCGAGTAAACTTCCTCTTAGGGCATGCAGATCTGAAGTAGAACCTGGAGGGGCTTGGCCCAGGGCATGTTCTTATAGGAACCGGTTGTATGAGCTCAGGCTTGTCCACCTCTTTTTCCACTTCAGAATACTGTATAATACTCATTTATAGACCTCCAAAAGGTGGGAAAGGAGAACCATACATGCAATATGTATATGTTCAGAAACAACGTTGTGCGGAGTTGTGCAGAAACAAAAAAGCTACACTATCCAATATATTTTACTTGTTGAGGTGACTTTTCAAATATCATGACCTTGATAGTTCTAAGTGTCTGTTCCCAAATCTCTTTAGGGAGCATCCGTTCTCAGAATGCTACAAGACTGGATTTCGCCAGACAACTTCAAAATGGGATGTCAGGTATGATCTACACTGCTGTGTGCAAGTCAGTCACAAACATGAAAGGAATGTACTCAATGATGGGCAGGCCTGGCCCTAACAACTGGTTCTCTGGAAGTGGGCGGGGCCAGGCCAGGTCAGGGGCAGGGCTGAGGTCAGGGGCGGGGCCATCAAGAATTTTTTTAATTAAAATTTTTTTTAAAAAATTAAGGCTGTGGCTTACCTCTGAGTAGACCTGCATAGGATGGTGCTCTGAGGCTGCTGTCCTTTCCACACTGTCCTGGGAGTAAGCCCCATTGATTTGCATGAGGCTTGCTTCTGTGTAGTCAGGTTGGGATCCAGGCTGCAGAGCCAGCCACTTTCCTGGGAGTAAGTCCCATTGCCTTTCATGGGACTTACTTCTGAGTAGTAAGGTAAGGTTGCAGAGCCAGTCACTTTCCTGGGAGTAAGTCCCATTGCCTGTCATGGGACTTACTTCTGAGTAGTCAGGATTGGGCTCTGTATTGTGGGGGTTGGAGGGTGACCGGGGGGAAGTTATGGGCAGGGGGGGCTGCTTACATACATTTCCGGGGGTTGGGGGGGTCACCCGAGGCTTCCTCTGTGAAGTAGCGCCAGCCGCGGCTGAGCGCTACTGAAAAATGCTTTAAAATTCAGTGCGCATGCGCTCGCAGCTTATTAGGAAGCAGGGAGAGTTCCTAGAGAGGACCTGCGTAGGCGGGTCCTCAGTTGAACTCTTCCGGACTTTCACTAGCCGGAAAAAGTGTGTTTTTCTGTCCATGATAAGGCCATAGAAACACAGATATTGCCTATTGCTGGCAAGAAATATCTATCTATCTATCTATCTGTCTGTCTGTCCGTCTGTCTGTCTGTCTGTCTGTCTGTCTGTCTGTCTGTCATGTTTTTGCCACTGCGTCAATACCAATACAGAAATGGCCCAGTGATTATAGAGGAGGGGGATTGATTATATTGATTGCATTGCCTTTCACCCTTGTTGCTGCCCCATCAGCCAAGTCCGCTCAGTACGCAAACATATACTGTACAGCAGTGGTGGGCTTTAGGGGGTTCTCACAGGTTCCATAGAACCCTTTGCTAATGAGCCTGGTTCTGAGAACCGGTTACTAATGGGACATAGAACCTGTTGTTAATTTAGGTTATTAGGACATAGAACCTGTTGTTAATTTATTTGAATCCCACCACTGTGTACAGCACATGCTACAGTCTTGGTCTGCTTGGAAACTAGCATCATCCTGCAACTTTTCCTTATGAAAGCAAGAAGGAAACTGTGTCCAAGAGGGAGGCAAACAGCACCATCTGCTGTTCTATTTTCGCTCACTGCAGTTCTGTGAAGTTCTAAGTGCAGCTTCTCAAATACAGGCATCCCCCCATACTTATTGGACGGATTATATGGACGGGTGGCACCAGTCCATATACACCAGAAACAATATTCTGGAAATTTTACTGCTGTAATAGTGGATTTGTTTTGCTAGTAAAATTATTAAAAAGTGGAAGATGTTCTATTGCTGCTGCTCCCCTATCATCTAGTAAGCATTCTAGTGGGTCCTGGCTTATCAAATGGTGGCAAGTTCTGCTTTCAAGGTTCGTTAGGCAGGGGCATGTGCCCAGCGGATGCACATATGGAATCAAGGATGGGTAAAGCATACAGTGGGTTTCATATACTGTACCTTGAGTATCATATACTGGCCAATATGCTGTACCTTCTTCACATCCACTGTTTTAATCAACAATGAAAATGTATTTTTAATTACACTTTCTGCAATAACCTTGTTTGCTTCATACCTCCCCATTTCAGTGTTCACCTTGCGCCCACCCTATTTCACGTTTAGGCAGTTTATCAACCCTCAATTTTTTCCTAATAGACCCAGCATGAAATTGTAGCCGTAGAGAACTCATGATCCAGAAAAATAATTCATATAACTTTCTATTCGTCAAGTTTTTTTAAGTTCTTTTTAAAGCTGATCTCAGGTGTAAGTCTGGGAAGGAAAAAACCCAACTCTGTTAAAAACTGGAGGGGGTGAAAAACTTAAAGACAATTCAGCAAAAGCACAGCTGTTCCCTGACAGTACAGTCCAGTAGGAGAAAAATAATAGTTGACTCCGTGTTCCCATCTTGCACGGTTCCAAGATCCATTCTTTGGTCCCTAAAAGCCAGTTTCAACACTTTCTAAAGAACAGATCTATTCTTTATCCATCCATGACGTTGGAGTCAGCATTTTCTATCCTGACACATTTATTGGGCAGTACGTTAGCACTAGAGAGCTTGGAGAGAGAGGTCTGGCTGCATTCCTTTTGTTTACTGAAGCCTTCATGCTGTACCTACATTATAAATTTCTGTCTTGCTAAATGAATGAGAGTTATTTTAAGATGTGTTCTTGAATAGTGGGAATGGTAGGTGGGCCAGAATATAATGAGAACAATCTGCACTGTAACATAAATAGCATAACTGGGGGAAATAATTAAGGTCAATGAAAGTTGCATTTGTAACTATGTTTAAATCAAGGGCAGATTTTTTTAAAACCCACAACACATCACTATATTTGTCTCACTGCATTGTTTTTAGCAAAGTCATTCTGGGCACAAATAACTGCTATCGCTAGGTGTTTAGCACTTTGCAAAACATGATCTCAGATGCTCAGCACCTTCACTAACATCCTGTACATGTCTATGCATATATGCCAATTTGGTCAATGTAATGTCCTTCCTATGTATATTTAAGCTTATAACCAGTCAGCCAAACCTTTCATGGAATTCATGGGGTTTATCCTGAAATACATGTGCACAGCCCTAAAGCCCACATCTGAATGCTTTTAATAACCTGGCTTGATAGTTTTGTTTGAGTTTTCCTGAAGTTTGTACACTTGCAGGGCCAGATTTAGGTTTGATGAGGCCCTAAGCTATTGAAGGTAACGGGGTCCTTTATATGTCCAGCTGTCCTTTGTCAACAATAAATTGTCGCTGTTTATGTGTTGAATATATGCTATATGGTAATTTATGGACCTAATAGGTATCTAAAACCATTTGCACATAACAAAATATGTATTTTATCATAGTAAATATTGAACTGATTTTTTGGGGGCCCCCAACAGAGTGGGGCCCTAAGCTATAGTTTCTTTAGCTTATACGTAAATCCGACACTGTACACCTGTCTAGTATTTTCTTGCTTCTGTGTAGCTTGCACTCTGCAACAGCCTTGTCACAAATTTGCAGTATAGTAAATTTGCAATAAGGTGCAATATAGCCCCCATATTTGTCTAGCCCTAAAATATGCAGCATCAGCATGTAAGTGCAATATACCAACAGATACATCAGCACACTATCCTAAAATATTACACCAACTAGCATTGTAGACTTCACTATATAGCTTTAGCTTGGGACTAGAAGAGACAGGATAGGAAAATGAAAACCTTTTACAACAATGTTTCTCTACCAGTGGTACGGGTATCACCAGTGGTACTTGGTGTCTGCTAATACCCATCCAGCAGCAAAACCAGGAACATAACACAAAAGACAATGGTAGGATGCTCCGAGGCATGCTTTTTCTGCTTAGGAAAGCTCTCCCATCCATTCTGGGCTTATACTGGTGTTTACAGTGCATTTGGCTTCCCAGCCCAGAAGGAACTGGCAAAGATGCTATCACCATCTTTGGTGATACTTTGGTGTTACTTTGAATAGGTTGACCATGCGAATTGATATGGTGGGGACAAACCTTGAGAAACAATGGGCAAAATCCAGAGCAACTACGGGGAGTCCTTGCTCTGGTGTAAGAACAACTTACTCTGGATTCCAGTATGAATTTCCCATAGGTTTTCACTAGGTGGTGCAGTAACTATGGGTGCATGTAAAGTCTCTTACATGCTCCTGTAGTTACTCTGGATTTGAGGGTAAGTCTAACATGTTCAAGAGCCCAGCCTTTTTAGAACTTCTTGGGTCAACCACAACACTAGCTACCTGGGGCAGAAAACTATAGGAAGCCAATATAAAGAGTATAAAGTTTCTATACCCAATCAGGATGTTATCTATTTCATGCTTATATCTATATCTTATATATCATGCTAGAACTCCTTATATCACCTTGAAGTTACTGCAGTAGGTGAGAGTACAAACTTTTTCTGATTCATGTTTTCCTCCAACAGAATTACTTGAAAAAGCATGAGTTCAAAAATGCCAAAACGGATGATTTTTGGGAAGCCCTGGCTGAGGTAGGTTCCATAGACATTTAGGTCCTTAATGTGAAATATTTGTATTCTTTTCTTGTGAAGGTCCTTTTGCCTCTGTTATCTTTCCAGTTGGCAAGGACTGTAATCTTATGAACAAATGCTCCATCCATCTTGTGTGTACTATGCTCCTGGCTTGCCAGAAATTCCAATAGTAGCTATATACTATTTTTATATGGGAAGTTGCTCTGAGCAGGATGATAAAAGAAAAAGATGATAAAAAGAAACTGCAAAACAATAGCAGTGTGGTTCCCATATATACGAGGTGTTGCATCCATAACGAAATGAAATTTTTTAAGCAGGACTTATCCGTTTGCCTTTTCCAAAGGGTATATCTTGCTATATGATGTGGCAGGATAGACAACCCTCCATTGCTGCTGTGTGCATTTTTTCCATGGAAGAAAGATGCACATTGTCCTTGTCCTATACACCCTTTCCCCAACCACCTTACTTCCTTAACTTATATCACCTGATTTAAACATTATTGTAGAGGAGAAGGAACAATAGCTTGTTTCAATACAAAAAAAAAGCAGGCTTCCGTCAGTCTTGAAAGACTATGGTATCGTGCTCGGCGCTGCATACACTGCATGCGAAGCACAAAAGCCTGGGTTGGATTATTATGGAGGATAGGCTGTTACCCAAGCAGCAAATCCCCCCTCTCCACGCCACTGAATTAGTCCAATGGAAAGGCAGAGCCAATACGATTGGATCTAGCTGTGTCGCAGAGCTGGGCTAAGGACAGGAGCTCACCCTGTCTTGTGGGGACAACCCGGGTCTCAAACCCTGGCCTGCTGATTAACAGGCACAGCGTCTTAACCGCTTGCGCCACCCACAGCCTCTTTCAATACAGGGCTTTACAATACTGTTATCATTCAGAATGGTGATCTGTCCTCATTATAAAGGATATCATAGAGAAGAAAAGGCACAAGCTATGGTGTTGCTAAGGGGGTGCATACCATACTGGTTGACAAAGGGGTGACACCACTACTACCCAAAATGTTTAAAATCATGATATTGTCTAATAATAGCATCATGTTACAATTTGTTTTCCAAATGGTTAGAAACCAATTTGTGAGGACAAATTCCAGGATCAATCATAACAAGGCTTGAAGTGGCTTCCATAACTGTGGCATCCTCCTTTCTCTTGAGGAGATCCTGAAAGTGGTTGTCTGTGGAAATAGCACAAAATAAATGGTTGGCCTTTGCCTCTTTGTTTATAGTCAGTAAATACACTTATGTGAACCATCAGGGGCCATGTAGGTTCTGAAGCCTCCTAAGCAGGAGGCCAAGGCTGAAATCCTAAAGACACTTTCCTGGGAGTAAGACCCATTAAACACCACAGGGCTTACTTCTGAGTAGACATGCTTGGGATTGTGCTCTGTTGTTACTTTTTTCAGCCCCGTGTTGTTTTTTTCGAATTAACAAATTAATTAATTAATTTTTCAAATTAATTATTTTTTAGGCCAGTGGCAAACCAGTCAAAGAAGTGATGGACACTTGGACCAGGCAGATGGGATATCCTGTGTTGCACCTGCATTCCAACTCAACAATCACACAGAAGCGTTTTCTCCTGGATCCCAAAGCAAATCTTTCCCATCCATCTTCAGCATTTGGGTACAGTTTCTCTAGTCATTGATAATATTGTTATCAATGAAGCCGGGTAGGGCCATGATACCTGGATATCCCAAATGACTGCAGTACTACTCTTTCTCTTTAGGCTTCACACATCAGAACATTTTGGGATCTAGGCCTGGTCAGCCTGCATACATGGTTGGTTTCAGTTTAAGTTGTGTGGATCTCTCCACTACGGAGTGGAGTCTGCTATGAGTTCAGCAAGTACTTGAAGGAGCTGTTTTGAAACAGACCTAAGACTGAAACAGACACTAATGTAGACATGACATGAGACACCTTTGCTCTTTGTGTTTTTTCATGCTTTTTGGAAGTTTGGGGAGAATGAAAAGCAATAGAAGCCCTCAATGAAAATCTCAAACTCAACACTTTGTGCTTTGTATGAATCTATGTAAAAATTCTGCCACATAGGCTGGCAAATTTAAATACACTTTCCTGGGAATAAACCTCACTTAATACAATGGGATTTACTTCTGAGTAGACATCCTTAGGATTGTGCTGTTATGGTAGTGCTTGATTCAGATATACTAGATTCCTGTCAAGACCATGGGCCAGTGCTGCTTGGGAGGTGAACCAAAACCGAACCCAAAAATGTGTTTTCAGAGTTTTTTTCAGTGACCCCAAACCCTTACCCTCAAATTTCTTGATTTGCCTTGAACCTGAATTTGAACCGAATCCTTAAAAGCAAGAGGTGGCAATAGTTTCAAAATTAGGGGGTCATATCCACAGATCCCATATCTGCAGTTTCAGTTATCTGCAGATTACGTCTTGGGGCAGTGTTGCCATATGTCCCTGAAAACCAGAACTGTCATGGTTGTCAGGGATTGCATCCACATACTGGCAAGTTTGACAGGGGATCTGTCCCAGTTTTGTGGAAGAGAATTATGGCCACCCTACCTTTGGGACCCTCCTGCATGTGCCATGTCTGGTGGTGAGGAGAACTTCACTGGAGGAGAGTTTCACTCTCGTCACCACCAGAGGAGCTTCTGAGTTCAGCAGAGGCTTAGATTGAGCTATTGAGCTCAAAACAGGTGCCTTATGGGTTTCACTGAGCTCAGCAGAGACCTGGTCAGCCTTCATACAGTGGAGCTCTCACTTCCATAGGTGGGATGGCCCCCTTGACCGTGGGGATGTGTGCAAGTATTCACCCATATTTGTGCTTTCAGGTAGCCACAAGAGGTTCCATAACAGGGTAACTACTGTGGATAAAGGAGCAAGCATGTAAATATGTTGATCAGTTATCAGACAGTCCCCTTCTAGTTGTATGATTAATACTTACTAGCCTGTTTTTAATGTATTTTGATTGAAAACTCGGAACAAATACAAAAAGTATAAAATTGCAGTCTAAAATGGACACAGTCTAAACTTGATATTTTTTCACCAGTTCAGTAATGACTTTTGCATTCATTTGACAGAGATACATTCAGTGCAATCCTAAGCATGTCTACTCTGAAGTAAGTCCCATTGTGTTCGATAGCACTTACACCTAGGAAAGTGTGGTTAGGATTGCACAGTTGATAGTGCAATATCAACAAATATTCTTCTTGAGCCAGCTCAAGATGCCTGGTTACTAGACCACTTTTTTAAAATTAGTGCCAAGACTGGAACTGCAGTAGAAAGTGAGAAAATACTGATAAACCAGAGGCTAACCTAAACTTGTACGGGTTTTATTCAGCATGTTTCATATATGTTTGTAATGATCATTTTAAAATCTCACTCTGTCCTTTCTAAATTTTCAGTTACACATGGAATATTCCAGTGAAATGGCATGTGGGAAATGTGAGCAACCTTACGCTCTACAATAAATCAGAATTGTCAGGTAACCTGAATTAATTACTAATAGCTTATATATGCAGTATCTTGCAGTGTCTTGCAGTATCTTGCCAGTATCTAGCATTTCAAAAGCATGTAAATGCAAGTAGATAGATAGGTATGACTTCTGTGGGAGGGTAACAGCGTTCTGTGTGCCTTTGGCATTTAGGCTGCAATACTAATCTCCTGATAGGCTGGTCTAAGCTTGGGCATAAATCATGTGCTGACGGGGGGGGGGGGTGTCACAAAAGTACTGTGAAGACACTTATGTGCCTCTTCTGGGGGAAGGTTAGGCCAGTGCACAGACATGCACTTTCCTCCCTACATCACCACAGGGACAGGAAAACTCATGAGTTGTCCCAGCCTAGGTTAGGATAACACCCGTAGTCATTCTGGCCAGATGACCAAGGAGATGTCTGTAGATATTGCTGGCTCTTTGGCCTTATAGTGGGAACGAACACCGTCCTTAAAGTCAGGGCAACCTGCGGGGATACCTTTACCTTTAGTTTAAATATGCAATATACTTCAGTAAGAAGCAAGAAAATAGAAAACTAGTAGTTAAACATTCTCCTTCCAAAGCTGAATACACTTTACTAGTAAATAACTCCCTCTGATTTTAGTGGGATTAACTTCAAGTAGACATGCTTAGAATCCAGCATGTTTATCTCTATAAATAGAATCATCCTAATAACATGGGCTTTATAAAATTAGGATTATCCAATTTATCTCTATAAATTGGAGCACAATGCTACATTTTCTGGAATGTATATCTAATTATTTTTAAATGCCGTCTCATGCTTACAAATGTCACCCTAACATTACCAATGTCAAACTGGCATGCCTTCTCTGCATTACTTAGGAAAATTTCATATATCATGCAGAGGTTCACATTCATAGACAGATTTAAATAGCGAGTCTTCCAAGCATGTTAGCATTGGTATCAGCCGTACTCCCAGCCCAATTCTATCTCCTGGCACTTAACAGCATCCATTTCCATCTATGGAGTACTGGTGCATGCTGCCTGATTGGAGGCAGTGATTGGACAGCCTCAGGAAGTAAATACAGTAAAAACTTGGATTGAAAGTCACTTGGATTGAGAGTGGTTTGCAAGACAAGCAAATATTTCTAATAAATTTTGACATGATATACAAGCAATGTCTTCATAAACAAGCAAAAATAAATAGTCCTGACTATTTACCTTTGCACCCTTCCCTCAATGAAAACAGCAGACTTCACGTCTGGGCAGGTGCGCTAGGCAGTCCTGACGCTTTTTAAACAGGCTGCTGGCCAGCGCGTCTGCCCTAACTGCCAACGAATGTGTTCTTTACGTGAAGCACAGTTTGTTATGTGAAGCAGAACCCTAGAGAAATTTTTATTTGTTACGTGAAACATACTTTACTTGAGGCGTTTGTTGCGTGAGGTGCCACTATACCTAACAGTTTATGGCTCCCTGTTCCAAAAGGGCTCACAATCTAATAAGATGCAGCACCAGTAGAAATCACTATAAATATATTTCTGGGGTGAAGAGAGCCAATTAGAGAAAATGTATTATCCTCCTTCTGCTTAATCTTACTTTTTAAAATTAATTTTAATTTGTTTAGTTTTACATTTTTTACTGTTTGGTCTAACTGCTTCACTACATGCCATTGTGTTTCATTTTACTTTATATTAAATAGATTTGTGCTGAAAGGTAGAGAGTACAGTGACACCTCATAACAAATTTAATTCATTCTGGAGGCATGTTTGTTATGTGAAACGTTCTTTACATGAAGCAGATTTTCCCATAGGAAATAATGGAAACTCAGATAATTGGTTCCACAACCCAAAAATATTCATATAAAAATATTAACTGTATGTAAAAATGATGACAAAATATGAATTGAATTCAAAACATGCATTTAATGTGCATGATCCTATAAAGTCTACTTAGAGCACAATCCTAACCATGCCTACTCAAAGGTAAGCCCCATTATGTTCAATGGATCTTACTCCCAGGAAAGTGTCTTTAGGATTGCAGCCTTAGGCTTACTTGGGAGTAAGCCCCATTTGAACACAATGGGGCTTACTTCTGGGTAGACATGGTTAGGAGGCTGCAATCCAAGACACTTTCTTCTACAAAGACACTTTCAAAGCTTTCTCCTTCTCTTCATCCTGAGCCTCTGTATATCAAATTAAACAAACAGAGCCCCTTGCCACTTTATATCAAATTAAACAAACAAAAAAGAACTTCATGCTGTCATCAGTTTAGCTTTAAAAAAGAGAATAGCAGAATTCTTTGCTATTCTGGATGACATCTGATTTTCCATCAAATCCAGGCTTTGAACAAAGGTTTGGGTTTTTGCTATAGTTTCTCAAAATGAAATATCTCTGTGGAAACTGAGACTAGGAAGAAAAGCCAGAAAAGTATAAACTGAAAAAACATACAGAAAATAAATGTAGCTGGAAAAAAAATCAGGGGAAAAGCCCCAAGCCCTGCAATGGGGCTTCTCAAATCTGTGCCAGCTATTTTGCCAGTTCAGTCTTGGGAGGCTCTGTGTTGGGCCTTTTTCCCAACACAGAATCCAGGATCTCACTGAGCTTCATTGATCCCTCCCTCCCACTCTAGTTTCCAGCGCCCCACCTTTTCCCAGCCCTTCCCCATCCCAGAAAATCAACCCTCCCACCCCAAAGCCCAGCACTTCTACCAGTGCTAGGCTCTGCGCCAACTGCCATTGGATTGGTGATGGCTGACTCAACACATGTTGTCACGGGCATGCCTTACAGCATGTTTGCAACACCAAGCACTGGTGCTGGTGATTGGTGCTGGCACTAGCCCAGCTCAGTCCTGAAATAGGACAGTTGTTTGACTCAGTAGAAGGCAGTTTTATATGCTTGTATCTCATTAATCATACTTACAGCAGCCCTGTATGCTGTCCAAATATCATCACCGCCAGTTTAATGCTGAGGAAATAGTGACTTGGTCTAATGAGAGCAAATGAATTTGCAGTTGATGTGCATTTAGACCTAAGATCAAAGACCCAGGATCAAGGTTTATATCTCACTCTCTTAGGGTGCAATCCTAGCCTAGGCCAGCACAACTCAGACTTCCTGCTCCCATGGTGGTGTAGGAAAGATGGCAAGTTTCTGTGCACTAACCTAACCCCCAGGAGTGGCTCACAAGTGATGTGTGGCACTTTTGTGTCACCCTCAGGTCAGCACAGAACTCATTGCTGAGGCTTAGGCCAGCCTAACTGAAGTGCACTTGGGTTAGCCTACCTATCACTGGGCAGGCCCAATTCCAAGATGGGCCAGCCCAGTTACACCAGAAAGGTTTGGGCCAGCATAAATCAACATAGGCTGGCCCAAGAAAGAGAGACCTGGGCTGGCCTAGCTATGCCAGCCTCGGCAGTTCAGTAGAGGCATGTTGAGGGCATGTTCAACATGGCCTAGAACAGTGCAGTTAGGATGTATCCAGAACCATATTCCTAGGAAGAAATGTCCTTTTCCAGCTCCTCAGTTAAACTCTCAGGAACAGGAATAAATCTGAGTAGACCCATAAAATAAAATGAAAATGGAAGTGTTTGCAAAAATTTTGAGTCCTTGGATAGCCTAATTGCAACTCCTGCCTCTCAACCTGAGGATATGGCAATTAGAGAAATTAGAGAAATACACCAGCCCAGCTCAGGATATGGCACAACTACACTAATCCAGTGAGCAGCTGCCCTTGTGCTGCTGCCTCTTCAGCAGCCGTTGGGCCAGCCAGAGGCCTCCAGCACTGTGGATTTCACCTAACTTAGCTTAGGATATGGCCTATTTTGGCAATTTTTCTCATCTAAAATCAGGATTGCACCCTTAGCCTCTCTTGCTGCATAATTTTTCAACAGAGAACTAAAATGCAATTTTGGTCCTTCCTAATGTCGTTTGAAAGCAAGAATATAAATATATTTATGAAAATATATAAAATAAATATTTATTAAAAATATTCATAAAATATATTTATGAAAATATAAGAAAAAAATTATACATATGAGGTAGCCACATGTTTATAAGTTTTTCATTGCTGTTTCTTTACTACCACAGGAATTAGTATTACACGGCCGAGCAATTCTGATCCTAATTCTTTTTTGAAAATAAATCAGGATCATGTTGGTTTTTATCGTGTCAACTATGAAACCCAAGACTGGGATAACTTGGCTGATGTTATGATGAACTACCACAAGGTCAGTCTGCTGCAATTAGTTTCGTGGGTGGTTTGTGGGATTTTTGGATGATTACCTCAAACATCTTGGTTTTTACCCACTGCATTTCAACTGCTTTTCCTTTCTCCTACAGAATTTTAGCTTGGCTGATCGTGCTGGCTTTATAGAAGATGCATTTTCTTTGGCCAGGTGGGTGTCAAAATGAGTGGCATCCATATATATGCCACTCAGTATGTGTGTGTGTATATATATATATATGTGTGTGTGTGTGTGTGTGTGTGTGTGTCACATTACTGTTTGCACTTTGTAACAATCACATTGGTTATTTAAGCTTTGAATTGGCTTGATATCCTAAAAGCATTTGGCCACCATAGAACAAGGTTTGTATGCATAATGGATGTTCCAATCAATCTACATAAAAGCCTTAACCTGTGTGTTAGTGTGTCTGATGCTATACCACGTTAAGCCACTATATGGGATGAATATGGAATCTAACAGAATCTCAGCTGTGAGGAAAGCCAGACTGAGAAGAGGCTAGGAGGTGGCAAAGGGAAGTTGAGATGCTGGAAAGGGAAATGGTTTTTTTTTTAATTGATGAATGTACCTCCACAAGTGACAGCTGTGGGCCGTTACCAGTTAATATTTAAGTTAGGGTGGAAGTCATACAGAAACATATTGTCCTTCAAAGAATAAGCATACCCTTTGTATTTCCTTTCTCATGTCTGCAATCCCATGAATATCTCAGAATGCACTGGGGTGTAATACCGAATAAGCATGCATGGGAACTGGCTACATCGGAAATCTGCCCCCTTTACATTCTAGATAAGGGGGGCATGTGCTTAAGCTCTCAACAGGTAACCTTGAGATCTTCTTCTGTCTGATTCCGGGCCAGGATGATTTGACTCATAAGTGATAGGAACAAATACATTCTTTCATCTGGGACATTAACAGCCCAATTACGTACTTCCCTAGTTCTCAGGGCTATAGAGGTGTCAAAATGGCAACTGCTGTGTCCTGTTGGAGAGAGAAGCAGTGCCAAGTCTCCTCAGGGTAAGAGAATATACATTCCTTTACCACATTTAAGTCCCAATGGGTCTCCTCGGATAATGACATAAGAAGAGCCTCCTCTTGATCAGGCCAAAGGCTCATCTAATCCAGCTTTCTGTATCACATAGCAGCCCACCAGATGCTTCAGAGTGCACATATGTCATCTGCATCCAGGTGCCCCTCTGCCTCTGGCATTTTGAGGTTGTCCATTGAGGTCTTTGACAGCTGTTGAGCTGGTACACAACTAGAGACCTGTGTTGGTTTCCTGACCTTTGAGGACCTGTGCCCCTCAAGCTCCCTGTACCCCATAACTCCACTGAGATGCAGTGGCACAGTGGTTAAAGGCACCATGTTTGCTGACCTGAAGGTCTGCAGGTCAGCAGTTCGAGACCCAGGTGCTGCAAGATAGAGTGAGCTCCTGTCCCTTGCCCAGTTCCTGCCAACCTCGTAGTTTGAAAGCATGCAAATGCAAGTAAATAAATAGTTACCACCTTCTTGGGAAGATAACAGTGTTCTCTGTGCTTTGACGTTTAGTCATGCTCACCACATGACCATGACACATGACCATGACCATGGAGGCATCTTTGGACAATGCTGGTTCTTTGGCCATAGAAACGGAGATAAGTGTCACACCCTATAGATGTGGTGGGTGCCTATAGGTGGCAGGGCAACTATTGGCAAGTGACCCTTACCTTACCCCATAAAGATCTGCTGGCAGCTGGCAGCTATCCTTTCTGCCAGAAGCACTCAGTAGTCATCTTCAGACACTGATGCCCAGTGCCATCTGACGTTGCGCTCCGCGCCAGTGGCACATGAGTACAGCTGGTGCAAAAGTGCCTCACTTCAGCTCACTTCCTCTCTTTCTCACTGAACACTCACCTCTTATTTTCCCCAGACATACATCCAAATCTCAGCCTTCTTCTTGGGGAAGAGTGTGGGGTTTCTCAGTAACATCATTTGGGTTCTTCCCTTACCCAGACAAAACTTCTGTACCTACCACCCCCATTTTGGCACTGTTGCATCTCCTGATGGGGCAGAATAAATTAGGCTTTTATTGAAGCTTTTTTCCTCGCTTGGCACCCAGCAGCCACAAAATTACTGTTCTGTGTGAGATCAAGCTGCTGTTTAACATTTAACAGGTACACTCTTGCGAAGCGCATGCGTCAAGCGATATGCAGTTTGACCCAGGTAATTGTACCTCCAGATGTGCACCATGACTGCATGGGTCCTCAATAGTTCCTTCCGTGTTTAGCAGACACTAAACCTTTTGCTAGATTTATTTGCATCCCGGCAGCAGATGTGCAAAACACTGTAGTGTTCCATTTGAAGGGTGCCTCCAGGACAAGGTACCAAATTGTCTGTGGCTTTTTCGCAACTCTCCGATTGTGGCACCTGCAACAATCTGACAAAATTCCATGCTGCTGTTGGGACTCATCTGTCCACACAGAGATCATCACCATTCCTGTGTGACTTGTGGACTTCAAGCGCTCTTGACACTTGAAACACCTTCCATCTGGAAGTACCCCCAGATCAAATTGCTTGGCATGGTGATGACAGTTTTAGTAGTTTCTTGTCTGTTATCACAGCACAAGCAATGGCTCATGTTGTGGAATGAAGTGGAAGGAGTGGTCTTTGGTCTTGCAGGAGTGTACAGTGGAGTATACACTGTAGTACAGAGGAGTGTACAGTGTACAGGCATGGTGTACAGCAGGGGTCTCCAGACTTCTCAGACAAAAGACAGCATTAAATATCTGTGTCAAGAGCTAGAAAAAATTTAAATAGAAAATTTAAATAAATAACACTAGAGATGGAATTTTAGGTAAATGGGCTCAAATTTCAAGGATTTCTGAAAGCACCAATACAGAAATAAAGCACACACTTTAATTGATCCCCATTTCCCCATCCAACCATCACAGCTCCAGTTGTGTTTGGTCGACTGAGTGAGAGGCTGTTTGGGAACCAGAGGCTGACCATGGACTGATTAGAGGCTGGTTGTGGGCCTTATCTGGCCCATGGCCCAGAGTTTGGAGATCAGTGGTGTACAGAATAAGATCAATACTCAAAATGGAGAAGACTCTCATATAAACCCCATAGAAAGCTAAGAGAAGCTAAAGATAGCTTGAGGCAAGCTGCTCCATCTGTAAGACATGGAATTGTAGAAACAAAATTAAGTCACAGCCATGATTGGAACAACTCAGAGGAAATATTGATCAGTTGTGTGCAGAAGTAGCTGGCTTGGCACCAACTGCCAGATTCTTAACTTCATCCCTTCAGCAGAGATAGCGCTTCCAGAGAATAGGAACAAGTACAGTCTCTTATGGGTGGGTGGGTGGGTGGGTGGGAGGAAGGAGACATTCAGATAGCAGATAGTAGCAGAGCTGAGGGAGCAAAAGTCATTGGTGGGGATATAATAGGAAGCCTGAACAGAAGAATCTTTTTCCTTGATGCAATTGCTGATACTTGAGACCTTTCCCTTGCCCCAACTTGACAAGTTGTGCTCTTGTGCATAAGTTACCTTCTCTTGTGCAAGAATACACATCTATTTGGCTCTTTTTTCCCCACTTCACCAGCTACTTCCCAACCCACAACTGAACATACTTTCATATAGGATAACCTACTATATGTTATTCTATAAGTTATAATACTGTTATAATACACGTTACTTATGCTAGTGTGCGTTGGGTGCGTGTCTGTCTCTTCCAAGGAATCAAGTACAGACTGATCATGCATGGATGCTTTTGTTACCACATATGTTATTTCTTTTTGCACCTTTCTTGACAAAACTTCAAAGCTACAAATATCACATACAAAATTATGTCTTTTGAGTGTAATCCTAACTTGTGCTGAAGTATGCAGGCTGCTGCCGTGCTACTGCAGGGTAAGAAAAAACTTTTCTCATTACCCCAGGTAATGCAGCAGCTGCCCCAATGGGTCTACTCATATCTGCACCACCTCCAGAGCTGCATAGAGCAGCCTGAGCCTCTACTCTACACAGGGGCCAGGGTTGTTGAAATCTGGTATATCTGCTGTGTCCCCGACCTATAATCCCAAAAATATACTGATGCAAGCCTCCATGTTAATAGGAGCAATGTTTTGAAATTTCTTTGAGAGGGAATAATAGGAGATGCAGAATATATATCCTCCTGTCTTCCTCATATTACATGCAAGGTTAACTTTGTTTATTTTTCTCTCCTTATGTATGCTGGACTGATCTTTCATGAAACTGGGCATATCTCCAAAATAGGCTTCGAGGGCAATCACTGTATTATTACAAGTTCCCTCAACAGGCACAGCGTTGATCGGTTGCTTGTTTCTGATGTGCCCCAATTTAATCTTAAAGCCAGACAACCCAAGCTGAATGCTTAGGAGTGTCAAAAAAATTCCAAGGCGAACACTCCATTCACACAGGTGGGCAGAGGCCTATTCACTCCAGTCCCTGGGAACCGGCTGCTGGGGAGCCGGTAGCAGCAGCTGGAGGCCATAACAAGGAGACCGGTTAACAGCTGGAGCAGCAGTTAAAGTCTCCAGCACAGAGGTCTTTCCTCTTTTGGAGGAGAACACAACCTCCCCGGCCCCTTTTTCTTTTTAACTCTTGCCTGCCTCCTTTCCACGATAGATCCTCTTTCCTTAGCCTGGTGACTACAATCCTAACCATGTCTACTCATTAGTAAGCCCTATTGTGCTCAATGGGTCTTACTCCCAGGAAACTGTCTCTAGCATTCCTCTCTTCTTTCCAGGATAGATCTTCTTTTCTCAGCCTGGTGCTTACAATCCTATCCATGTCTACTCAAAAGTAAGCCCTATTGTGCTCAGTGGGTCTTAATCCCAGGAAAGTGTGGACAGGGTGCATCGTCAGGGAGCAAGGCTAAGCAGGTCTACTCAGAAGTAGGTCCCATTACAGTCAGTAGGTCTTACTCCCAGGAAAGTGTGGATAGAACTGCAGCCTGAGAGCCCAATCCTAAGCATTCCTATTATGAAGTAAGTCCCATGACAGTCAATGGGGCTTACTCCCAGGCAAGTGTGGCTGGAACTGCAGCCTGAGAACCCTATCCTAAGCATGCCTACTCTGAAGTAAGTCCCATGACAGTCAATGGGGCTTACTCCCAGGCAAGTGTGGCTGGAACTGCAGCTTGAGAACCCTATCCTATGCATGCCTACTCTGAAGTAAGTCCCATGACAGTCAATGGGGCTTACTCCCAGGCAAATGTGGCTGGAACTGCAGCCTGAGAACCCTATCCTATGCATGCCTACTCTGAAGTAAGTCCCATGACAGTAAGTCCCACTAACAAAAACTTAGATTTTTTTTAAATTAAATTTTTAGTTTTTTTTAAATTTCCCCCTTTAAATTCTCCCTTTCCCCACCCCTGACCCTGACCACACCCCCTGACCCTGCCTGGCCACACCCACTTCTGGGGAACCGGTTCTTGGGCCAGGCTGGGCCCACCACTGTCCATAAGGATGAGAAATTAACCCCCAAATTCAGAGTAACTACAGAAGCACGTAAGAGACTTTAGAGATGCACCTGTAGTTACTGCACCACCTAGTGAAAACCTATGGGAAATTCATGCAGAGTAAGTTGTTCTTACACCGGAGCAAGGACTCTCCATAGTTACTCTGGATTTTGCCCTAAGCCAACTTGAGTCTACTCTATTTCCTCTTTCTGGAAGTAAAGTCTGGAAAATTATGATATCCTATCTGTGACGAACTTCTCCTCTCAGCACCAGGGGAGAGTCCGCAAGTTTTAGGGAAACTCAGTAACCCCAGCCTGGGTTCCTGTCAGTTTGCCCTTCACGTGCCCCCCCTTTCAGGAGACTGGTTACCAGCTGTAACCGGCTGTAACCGGGCACACTCTGAAATCACGTGAGAACAAGTTTAAGTTCCTTCATCCTTGTCTCCATCTCCACCTTTCAGCACCAGGACTCAAGCATCTTCTTTTTTTTCAGCCGATTAACATGTGTATCAAATGGAGGCTTTACGTGACTTTCCTCCTGAACAAGATAGTTGTTATCTGGCAAAAGTGGAACAATTTTATATCTTGGGAGCAGTTTCTTATCGTATCTCCGGACTGGCTTTGCCATTTTTTCCTGCTGCTGGAGCTGAACTGATCTTGAACCAGCTGCAGTAAGGTTTCCACAGAGACAGCCCCTACTTCAGGTTGATTTTTCTCTCCAGATCGACTGTTTCTCGGGCCGGCATCTCTGAAGTGCCACTGGCCACTTCCACTTGCTTGGCTGGCTCCAAGGTCATTCATCAACCTTGGACTGCTTTCCAGTCTTCCAGGAGGACTAGCCAGTCTCTCTTGCTTGCCAGCCATTTCTACTTCTCCTTCAGATACAAACACCAAAGGAGACCTTCATAGAGATGCAGCTCCAGACATAGCTTGTAGTCCTCCATAATCCAGAACCTCATCAGTGAGCTCCTGCTTTTCATTCATCCAATCTATGTCATGGAAATTGTCCAGAAAAGGATTAGATCCTGCAACTGCTCAGGTATTCCCTTCTTTAACTTCCAGCTGTGGCTGCCTAGCTCTGACACTATACTCTGGCCAATTTCCGGTACGGGCTACTGCTTCTGGCTTCCACATTGGAGAAGGTCTTCCCGTCTGGTCTACAGTAATCAATGAGTCCATTACTCCAGTAGTATCCGCAGGCTGTAGCAAAGCCTCAGGACTAGGTTGGCAAAGTAACCTCCCACTGGTTCTTTGGCTTTCAGACTGCAACAGATTGTCCCTCAGGGCATCATCCAGCTGTCCAGGCCACAAAAAATCTTCGTGGTCCATGCTAACTGATCTAATCTCTCAGTTCGCTAACTACTCAGTACTATTTGGTACTCAACATGCCAATTACTGGCACACTTAAAAAAACACTAAACCAATGCTCTTTTCTTTCCTTTTTTTCCAGATCCCTTTACCGCTGCCACCATGTGACGAACTTCTCCCCTCAGCACCAGGGGAGAGTCCTCATGTTTTAGGGAAATTCAGTAACCCCAACCTGGGTTCCTGTCAGTTTGCCCCACAGGGTTCTCTGGAACTGCATAAAGGAAAGAAAACGCTAAAGCAGCGTTTCTCAAAGTGGAGGTCGGGACCCCTTTTGGGGTCGCCTAGAGCTTTCCTGGGGGTCGCCTAAAGACCTCTGGTTCAGGGGGCCAGGTCAGGCTTGCCAGACCTCCAGCTGCAGTTGCACGTGCGCTGGGGCTGACTGACAGCCTCAGGGCCCAATCCTATGTATGCCTTCTCTGAAATAAATCCCATTGTGTTCAATGTGTGCATGGAACACACATTTCATTTGTAGCCATGAAAATACATCCTGTGTATCGGATAGTTACATTACAATTCATAACAGTAGCAAAATTACAGTTATAAAGTAGCAATGAAAATAATTTTATTGTTGGGGTCCCCATAACATGAGGAACTTATAAAGGGGTCACGGCGTTAGGAAGATTGAGAACCACTGCACTAAAGGCAAATAAAATATAAAATTAAAATAAACTGTCAAAAGAAAATAACTGCCAAAACTAAAAAACCGTGGACCAATCAGAACGCGGCTCCTTTTGGCCCTGCCCAACATCCCAATAGAACTTTCCCAAGCCAAAATAACTTTGGGATCCCCACGTGATTTCCTTTGTCCTTCACACTATCTAAAACACAAGTGCTGAGTTTGCTTCTGGAGGTGATCATAGAAATATAGTGTTGGATGAAACTTAACAGGTCATCTAGTCCAACCCCCATCCCGTAGCAGGAAATTCTAGAGCATCTCTGACAGATGCTTGTCAAGCCTCTGCTTAAAGATCCCCACTGAAGTAAGATTGCCTCCCTTGGGAATCTATTCCACTACTGTAAGCAGTAAGCAGAATTTCATTTGGAAGCCCTCCCTTAGCCTAGCCCATAACTGGAAATTTGGAGATGGCCAGGGTTTGGTCAAATTTGCCCTGGATTTGATCAAATTTGTTTATGAGCAAAATCCAGAGTAACTATGGGGAGTCCTTGCTCTGGTGTAAGAACAACTTACTCTGGATTACAATATGAATTTCCCATGGGTTTTCACTAAGTGGTGCAGTAACTATGGGTGCACGTAAAGTCTCTTACGTGCTCCCGTAGTTACTCTGGATTTGGGAGTTTGTTTGCCTAGCCAACCTAAATGCTTAGACGGTGTTGACACATGACATCAGTAGACATATGTGATCCTTTTTATGCTGTTTGTGTCACATATGATTGTGTGTGCAGTAGCTGTGTCAGAATTCATGCATGACTTGTTGTTTCTGGCTTGTGGTTCAGCCTGCACCCTACTATTTTGTTATAATTATTTAGTGCAGGGGTTCTCAGCATTTTTGTATCAGGACCCACTTTTAGAATGACAATCTGTTGGGACCCATTAGAAGTGATGTCATGATGGGGGATGACATAATCAATTTAGCCTTCAAATCTGATTATTCAAAGGTCCCATTATACAACACACTCGTGCTGTTATATGCATAGTTTGGAGTTTAAATATTCCAATTTGGACGTCAAAACAGATTTGGTTCTTTCTCCAACCACATAGCCCTCTCCCCTTTCCAGCATCCGAACTTCCCTTCTATCCGTGGCAAAGCAGCATGCCCCTCTCTCATTGAGAGCTCACCCTGCCCTGTAGCTCTGTGCCTAATATTTTCAATGGCAGATGATCTGGGTGCTATGTGAACCACCTGAAATTTCCTGTGACCCACCTAGTGCATCCCAACCCACAGTTTGAGAAATTCTGATTTAGTGCAATATATACGAGTGACAGCCTTCAGCTGTCACTTGCAGAGGAACAATATAATAACATTCATTGTAAAAAACCATCCCACTTTTCAGCCTCTCAGCTGCTTATTGCCATCTCTCTCCTCAGTGGCTCTCCCCGTCTGCCCCCCCTCAACTGCCTTTTTGCCATCACTCTCTTCAGTGGCTCTCCTAGCCTCTTCTCAGCTTGATCTTCCTGTTGAGATTCTATTATATTCCATTATTCGCCCCATCTAGTGGCTGAATGTGGTATAGCATCAGACACACTCACACACAGGTTAAGGCTTTTATGTAGATTGATAGGAACATCAGTCATACATACAAACCTTGCTCTATGGTGGGTAAAGTCCTTTAGGAAATCAAGGCTGCAATCCTAAACACACTTTAGGATTAAAGTGTGGGAGTAAGACCCTTTGACACCTGGGAGTAAGACCCTTTGAACTCAGTGGGCTTACTTTTGAGTAGACATGATTAGGATTATGCTCCAAGCCAATTCAAAGCCTGTCTAACCGATGTGATGAAAATGGAGGCTTCAGAGGTTGCTTTATTTGCCCTGTCTCCATGCCACCCTGACAGTTTATTTCATGCCAACATCTTTCTACACCGAAAGTGAATCTCATAAATTGGATCGCATAAGCTGAGACAATCTATTGACACATCAATTCTTGTGTCTGGTTGTGTACATTTATTTTCAGGATAGCAGCTCTGAGGATTTGGCTATTAAATTTAACAAGGAAATACTCATGAAAAGGAGTAAAAATAGTACAGAGGCTGAATGAAATTATAAACAGTTAGCAACCTGATGATTCTATATTCTGTAGTTCTAAAGTAGGTGTTGATGTTTCTCTCATCTTTTTCAGGGCTGGACTTCTGAATTATTCTTATGCCTTAAACCTAACAAGATATTTGCAGAAAGAGGAAGAATACATACCTTGGCAGAGAGCAGTATCAGCTGTATCCTATATTGGAGACATGATTAAGGATGATAATGAACTCCATCCCAAGTTTCAGGTACTGAGAAATTTTTGTAGAAATATATATATACCACAATCAAATAGATTGCTTAACCCTACAATCCAGAGTAGCTACGGGAGCACGTAAGAGACATTACGTGTATCCGTAGTTACTGCACCACCTAGTGAAAATGTATGGGAAATTCATATTGCAATCCAGAGCAAATTGTTCTTACACCAGAGCAAGGACTCCCTGTTGTTACTCTGGATTGCACCCATGGTCTTCAAAGCCACCTCATCTTCTGGCCACATTTGAGCCACATGGGAAAACTAAGTCCCAATCCTATTAACTTTTCCAGTGCTTATGCAGTGGTGCCAGTGGGGTGTGCACTGCAATGGTGAAGGGGCAGTCGGTGGGACCCTCTTAAGGTATGGGAACGTGTATTCCTTTACCACATTGTGGCTATGAATCTTGGATAGAATTATGAACGTCGGATAAGATTAGACCCTAAGAAGGAAGCCTGAATATTTTGCAAGCCTACTTCTTGTAAATATTGTAATTCTCAAAACTATCTTATGTGCTCTTAGGGGAAATTTATAATGATTCCAGAGTAATTCCAGGTATATAGCTGATTCCTGTTTTAAGGAAAGCCTCCCTTTTCCCAAAGATAATGAACTTTTGGCTATCTCAATAGTTTATCATCCAGGACACAGATGGGCAGATGCCGGTTCGGGCCTACTCGCCCGAACCGGATCTTCCCCCTGGGCGGACGTTGGCAATCCGGTCACAGCTGCAGCTGCAAGAGCCACGGGGACCGGTTTGCCAGCGTCCGTCGGCGCCAGGTCTCCTGGGGCTTGCCGCCAGGAAGCTTAGTGCACCTGCGTCCAGCTGGACGCAGGCGCACTAAGCGTCCTAGCGCCGAGCCCCAGGACGCTTAGTGTGCGTGCGTCCAGCTGGACACACATGCACTAAGCATCCTGAGGCTTGGTGCCAGGACGCTCAGTGCGCGTGCGTCCAGCTGGACGCAGGCGCACTAAGCATCCTAGTGCTGAACCCCAGGACACTCAGTGTGCCTGCGCCCAGCTGGACACACGCGCACCGAGCGTCCTGAGGCTTTGCGCCAGGATGCTCAGTGCACGTGCGTCCAGCTGTACGCAGGCGCACTAAGCGTCTTGGTGCCCCGGCGCCGAGGACGCTTCAGGGGATGCACTGAGCATGCGCCAAGTCTGGCGCACGCGCAGTGCGGCCTGGTTAGGGCTGGCCCTCCCCTGCCCAGCTCCCTGACCCCGGCCCAGCCCCCTGACCCCGGCCCAGCCCCAAACTTCCGGCGAACCGGATCTTCAGGGAGTCTGGGCCCATCACTGATCCAGGACTATGGCAAGCAAAACTAAAAGGCATATTTATGCTACATACTTATTTTGATTTTATTTCCAACTTCCCCTAAACAATCCTTGATCTTTGAGTTTAATACAAATGCTGATCGGTCACTCGCCTCCTCACAGAGCTGTAGTTCAAAGGTTTTAGTGCAAAGGAGATTAGGTAAAATGTTTCAGGCAGGATCAATATGCCCGCATATACATTAGTTATAACAGTGTAAGGCCATTGAAAGGCAATCCTGTTCCTGCCTAGGAAGTGCAAACTGAGAATATGTTCACTGTGTAAATGACACAAGAAAATAATTCTGAACACTTTGTTTTTAGCACTGACTCAGGAGAGAATTATTACTGGTTGTACTCAAGCACAGGACAACATAGGCCATAATTCACTGGAACAAGTTATGTTATCCCAACAGAAGGCAGACTTTTGTGATAACAAGAGGTGAAACTAAAATTATGTGGCGGGGAGACAATTTGGCCAGACATGATGACAGGAGAATGAAAAATAGTGTGCTGGTTGTACCTAAGACCTACCACTCCCATCTTCCTGAAATTCTACGCCCTACCTCTCAGATGCAAAGCCTCACATTCATCTACTCAGGCTTGCCAATGAGAAGGTTACACCTTGCTTACTATGCTTCTCTTTTCATATGATTCCGTTTATTTGTTTGAAATGTTTATATCCCATCTATATCTGTCCAAGGTCCCCAAAGCAATTCATACTACATATGAAATACCTAACAAAAAGGCTTGATGCCATGCCTCTGATGATATGGATGATGAACCCTTCTTCACATAGGAGAAGTGTCACTTGGTCCTGGACCATTTCAGGCTTTGGAGGTATTAACCCCAGGGGTTTGGCTCCACTGGCTATCAGTCCGCTTCCAGGCCCAGTTCCAAGGTCAGACTGTAGACCCAGGTGATAGTCTGGGACCAGGTTATATTCAGTGCCTTAGTAGTAACCTCCTGGATTTTAAGACCTGCACAGCAGCTTTGAATGTAGATCAACATCCTGCAGTGACAAAGAGCAGGATCTTTTCAACAAAGGCCCCATTACTATGGAATATCCTACCAGAGAAGATCAGGCTGGCTCTTCCCCTTTCCATCTTGAGGTAATGACAATTAACCCTTTTATTCTGTAAAGCATTGAATTTGCATGCTTGACTCCATCAAAGATGTTTGGCTTCTACTTTCATGCTTTTAGGCAGCTTGTTCACCATGTTTTGATGACTGATCTTTGCTTTTATGGTGTTTATTTTAATACGGGTAAACTGCCTTGCTCTTTGTTTTATTCTGAGTAGGGGTAAAATACAGGAAATCAATGAGGAAACAGTACTTTGACCAGTATTATGACGCTTTCCATAATGACTGTTCTTTTATATTTTTTTTTCTTACAATCACTAACATTTGCAATATAGATGGGACGCTGCTGGGCTTTCCTCCAACACATCCATTCATTTCAGCTGAGACAGGTCCAGGACAATCAGAGCACCAGATTTTGGAGTATAGGATATGATGAACATAATTTTTCTTTCTGTCTGATTTTTTTTAAGTGGTACTTTGTCTGAAAATGTTGTGGTGATTATTTAGCTTCTCTCTCTCTCTCTCTGCATCCATTTCACAGTGATACTTTGAAATTGTCTCCTTGAATGAGGAACCAAGTGGACAGGTCATTTGGTGGACTGCTTCTCCTTGTAATCTGAGTTCAGAAAGAACAATAAGTCATTGCTCGAGCCACTTGCTGGCATTTGACAGATGCCCACTGTTTGGGCATCCAAGCTTAAAGAATAGAGTGAAACATCTCAGTGGTTGTACAAGAATCATTTGGATGGGACAAGGCCTAATTAGACCTAGGATCAGTTGTGGGCTCCAGCAGGTTCGCACCTACTCTATAGAACCGGTTGTTAATGAGAGATAGGACATATAAAGTTTAAAAATAGCCATTTAAAAGTGGCTGCCAGATGGGCAGAGAACCGGTTGTTAATTTCTTTGAAGCCCATCACTGCCTAGGATGTTTGTGTGATTCCCACCCACTCCACTGGGAATCAGAGAAGCATAATGTCATTCAGACAAATGAAGATCTAAGTGATTATAGCTAGGAACCAATTAAAAACTTGGCATCCATCAGTCTTGAAAGACTATGGTATTATGCTCGACACTGCATCTGAAGCACGAAAGCCTGGGTAAATTGATATGGAGGATAGGCTGTTACCTAACCAGCAAATCCCCCCTCTCAATGCCTCTGAAATAGTCCAAGGAAACGGCAGAGCCAATATGATTGGTTCCAGCTGCATTGAAGAGCTGGGCTAAGGACAGGAGCTCATCCTGACTTGTGGGGACCTGGGTATCGAACCCTGGCCTACTGGTTAACAGGCACAGTGACTTAACCACTTGCGCCACCCACAAGAACCTTTAGGTAAAGGTGTAATCACTTACCTATAATTTCCTAGGCCAAAACTTGACAGTGTTAACATTTTCCATTTTTTCCTCTTTATTTTATACATACATTTTTTTATTTTAATAAACTCTTTTCTTCTAACCTCATCTGTTTTTCGGTTTGAAAAAAAAATCTACTTTTTGTTCCATAAGGCAATTGTGTTTTCATTTTGGTCATAACATTTTGATAGCATAAAGATATTCCAATGCAATTTGTTTCATTGCATTCTGTATTAAATTTCCTTTCCAACAACAGCGGACACAATGGTTTTGTTCATACACAACAACAACAACAGTAGTCATATTCTACTTTTCAACAAAAGTTCACAAAGCAGTTTACAAAGGAAATCAAATAAATAATGGCTCTCTGTTCCTTAAAGTAAATACCCAGTTTTTCACAATTTTGTCCAGCTTTTTGCTTCCCTAAAGGTTGTCGCCTGCTGTAGTTGCTTTCCCTTGTACCACTGAGCTATACCACTACTTGAAGCTACAAAATTGTCATGAGAACTATGCCTTGTCTTTCAGAGATATTTTCAGAGCCTGGTCAGAGAAATCACAAGACAGTTGGGATGGAGTAATGATGGAGGACATATCACTAGGTGATGTACCGTATTTGTTTCAAGAATATTTGAATATTTAGAAAACAAATTTGTTTTAGGTACATAAGAACCTGCTTTACTTTGAGTTTGATTACTGATATGCCTAGGTAACATTGTCAATATTGCCTAACAGTGGTTCTCCGGCGTTTCAGACAGGAAGTCTACCTTTCCAGAACATTATATTCTAGGCATGCCTTGTGTCTCCACAGCATTCTCTTTTTTATTTAATGGGGGGGAGGTGAGAAACTGTGTTTAAAAGTTAGGATCCTATTAGGATCCTAGGAGCACAATTACAGTACTGTACTTAAATTCTTTTATTATGCAACAAATAACAGCCATGCTATTTAGCCGGTAACAGACAATTACTGCTAAACCTATCTTTAACATTAATCAGCTGTTTATATAAATGTTAGCGTCCTTTCACATAATGGTCTTTTTTATGATACAACTTACATCTTTCAAAAAGTGCTAGGCACATTGTGGGCTACACATGGATGCATCATTTTTTGCAGCCATTTTCAGCCACTGTGCCATGGCACATTGGTGTGCCATAAATGGTCTGTAGATGTTGATGATGAGACTGATGGTGAGCCTCCTGATGACAGTGCAGTGTGTTTTGTCAATTGTCAAAAGGCTGATGGTGAGCCTTAACAATTTTAGTATCTTGTCGGTGAGCCATAGATGAGAAAGGTTGACAATCATTGATTTACTATATAATCAAAAGATCTAAACAAGAAATAGCAAACTACTGTTGCGCTGGTGCCTGGCAAAACCGCTGGAGGCTTCCTGCAGGTTTCACAGCAGGATCACTGATCACTGTGATCACTGATCACCTACTGAAGCTGGTGGGATGTCAGGGGAGGTAGGGAGGGATGGGGTAAGGGAAGTTGAAATAGGCAGGGATAAAACATTGCATTGTTTGGGACAGCAGTTCTCAAACGCTCAGAGGATGAGTATAGAAATAAGTCTTTAGGGATGATGGGCAACAGCAGCGATGCAGACTCCAACATCCTGTCAATGCCAGGGACAAAGGGGGGGGGGTTACATTTAATGGCAACCATATCTGACCTCCAGGGCCCTGCAGGGTTCCTAAAATCTTCACAAAGCTAAAAATCACTACCAGAACCCACTTCTGGTTTTCATTGTGAAACTGGAAGTGGGCTCCAATTGTGATTTTAAGACATTTGGAAGCTTGGAGAGCCCTGCAAGGAATATGTGGGTCTCCCTGCACCCCCTGGAAGTGGTCAAGGACTGCAGATAAGTGTAAACCCTTCCCCGTCCTTGGAAGGAACACAGTCCTGGGGATCATATCATGGCCTGCCCTTAAGTGGGGAGACACAGGGCTTCCCAGGCTGGTGGGTCACGACACACCAATTTGAGATCCCTTGGGTTAGGTTAAAACAAATTCAAAAGATTGTAGACAGATTTTTCCCCCCTCTTCTCTTCAGCCTCCTTCGTGTGACCGTTCTCGAGTTTGCCTGCAGCGTGGGTGACCCTGAAGCTTTGATGAATGCATCCAGTTTATTTAATGAGTGGTTAAACGGAGCAAGGTGAGTATATGCAGCTTTGCTGCATGCAACAGAAAGTAGTATTTCTGTCATCTGCCAAAAACTGACAATTTCACTTGATCTATTGAAGCACATGGCATGCTTTTCCTGAAACGTTTCTTTTTCTCTTTTTCTCGTTGCAGTCTAGATGTGAATCTCCGTCTCCTGGCATACCGCTATGGGATGCAGAACTCCAACAATGAGCAAGTCTGGAACTACATGTTTGAGAAATATCAGAATACATCTTTAGCTCAAGAAAAAGAAAAGTTGTTATATGGACTGGCATCAGTGAAGAATATCACCCTCTTGGACAGGTCAGTTCAAAATAAGTCCATGCTATTTCTTGGTAACGCCACTCTATGTCTCTGTCCTTCCTTCAGCAAATATCTTGCACAATTATTTCATATTATTAGATTGCTTAGCACAGACTGTGATGTACTTGCTGCTTTCTTTTGAAGCTTCTCAGGGGTTCCTCAATTAGATGATGAACAGCTTTCCCTGAAGAACCTTCGCATAACACTACCAGTTGTATCTAAAACATGCAAGTGCAGAGGTGTGTGAGATGTGTTTTCACATGTGGGATGTCACATGCGGTGACAGACAGACCCTGTCCAGTGGGTCCTAACCCTGCCCTTGTCAGTCCTCCACTTTCTCAGTCATAGTATTAAGGTGACATGGAAGTATTTGGGAAAGAGGTCTGGTCTAGAAGGAAGGAGGTCTGATCTAGAGAAAATATGCCCAAAGTTTTGACATCTGAAGGTCACCAGATCAAGACCAGCAGAATCCTCTGTGAATGGCAAGAGATTATAATCTGAATCTTTTGAGTGAGGACCAAAGAAACCAGGTAAGAGACATAGTTGGCCAGAACACTTCACCTGATCGGAATGGGATCTACCTGAAATGTATGTAGATAGTTCTTGAAAGACTTGTAAAAACCTCCTCAAGGGTTTAGAAAAAGCCTGCCTGTATAAAACACCTTGAATCTTGCCAGACAAAGCTGATCTCCTTTTTTGATCGGGTTACAAGCTTACTGGACAATGGCAATGCTGTGGATGTCATTTATCTTGACTTCAGCAAAGCATTTGACAAAGTCCCACATGACATTTTAATTGGGAAGTTGGAAAAATATGGGCTTGACGAGGCAATTGTTAGGTGGATCTGCAACTGGCTCGATGGCCACACTCAAAGGGCTTTAGTAAATGGTTCTGTGTCATCCTGGAGGTCTGTTTCAAGTGGGGTACCCCAAGGCTCTGTTTTGGGCCCAGTCCTCTTTAACATTTTCATTAATTACTTAGAGGAAGGGATACGGGGGAGCCTGATCAAATTTGCAGATGACACCAAGCTGGGAGGAGTAGCAAACACATCAGAAGACAGGAGAAACCTCCAGGAGGATCTGGATAAACTGGAATCCTGGGCTGTAACAAATAGAATGAATTTCAACAGGGAGAAATGCAAAGTTCTGCACTTGGGCAATAAAAATCAAAAATACAGGTATAAAATGAGGGATACTTGGCTTGGCAGCACAACATGTGAGCGGGATCTTGGAGTTGCCGTGGATCACAAGCTGAACATGAGTCAGCAGTGTGATGTGTGTGCAAAGAAGGCAAATGCCATTTTAGGCTGCATTAAGAGGACTGTAGCTTCCAAGTCACGAGAAGTTCTAGTTCCTCTTTATTCTGCATTGGTGAGACCTCACCTTGAGTACTGTGTTCAGTTCTGGGCACCTCACTTTAAGAAAGATGCAGCCAAACTGGAGCAAGTCCAGAGGAGAGCGACAAGAATGATCAGTGGGATGGAAGGGAAGCCCTACGAGGAAAGGTTGGGGGAACTTGGGATATTCAGCCTGGAGAAAAGGAGGCTGAGAGGAGACATGATTGCCCTCTTCAGATACCTGAAGGGCTGTCACAGGGAGTAAGGGGCTCATTTGTTCATAGCTGCTTCTGAAAGCAGAACTAGAACCAATGGGTACAAACTGCAAGAGAGGAGATTCCGGTTGGATATCCGGAAAAAATTCCTGACAGTTCGGGCGGTTCAGCAGTGGAACAGATTGCCAAGGGAGGTGGTGGACTCTCCCTCACTAGGGATCTTTAAGCAGAGGCTCAACGAGCACCTGTCGGGGATGCTCTAGGGGGGATTTCCTGCTGCAGGCAGGGGGTTGGACTAGATGACCTACTAGGTCCCTTCCAGCTCTATGATTCTATGATTCTATGAATAAATCCAAAGGAGTAATCTAATGGCCAGAAATATGGTATATAAATTCCTGTTGTTATTATCATTTCAGCTAAGCTGTATCTGCTTGGAATCAAAAACGTGGAAGGAGGTATCCAGATGACACAGTGGAAAGGCAAAGGGAAACATCTGTCAATTAAATAAAATAATTAAATATGCATTGCCCATCACCACTGTCGCAGGAGGCATGGCTTATGTTTCAAATTAGCTTGCATTGTGAGGTTACAAACCTTGCTTGTAGATCTCCTAGATCAGGACCATAGCTTCTGATGAGAGAGAGAGAGAGAGAGAGAGAGAGAGAGAGAGAGAGAGAGAGAGAGAGAGAGAGATTATAGCCTTGATATACAAAGTTGTCTACAAAGTCCACCTGGCCTTCCTGCAAAACACTACCTCAGAGCTATGACTGCAAGCTATTCTTCTCCCTAAAGGATGTATGAAGGATTAAATATGAAAATCCTCCATCAAAATCCATCTAGTCCATGCCTTCCGCTTACCGTGCTGATCACACTGTTCCAAATTTGTTTTTTGAGGATTCTGGGTTTGTGAGTGCAAGCTGTGAAAATGATGTTATTCTTTCCAGTTTGGTATAAGAAGCACATTTCCGGATGCCACTTCCAGCTCCTTTTCCATCAGCCTTAATGAGATCCTCTTTATCATATGTAATTGCTTCCTATTTGATTGCTCCTAGATTTTTAAAGAGCATCTATGACACAAACCTCATTAAAAGTCAAGATGTGTTCACGGTCTTGAGGTACATCTCGTATAACAGCTATGGCAAAACAATGGCTTGGGACTGGGTTCGGCTTAACTGGGAATATTTAGTTGGCAGGTAAGCTACTAGACTTTCAGTGTGGTGGTTCACCCTCCTTTTGATTTTTTTTTTTTGTAAGAATGTCTAATCTCAGCTAAAGGAAATTCTTTCATTTTATTACCCCCTCTTGCCATCTATGCTTAAAAGAGAACATTTACTTCTCCACAAGCAGTTTCTTCTTGTAAAAACAAACACACCCTAAAAATAATTCTTGTGAAAACAAACACACCCTAAATATTTTTATTTTTATTTAAAAATACCTTTTATTTTTTAAAAAATAATTTTATTTGCATAATAAATCTAGGAGCAGTGCCCAACGCATTTTGCCACCTATTCCGAAAGGTGTGTCCCCAGATCTCTTAAAATGTCACAAATGCTCTGTTCCCAAAGACTGTAATGCAAGTTTGAATGATGCTTTCTACTAAATCTAACCTAAGGAAGCCACTCGGACACCAGCTATCACAGTTTGGGGCCTGATAAATGTTGTAAGCATATGAGGATTTGGCACTGCAAAGAACAGATCCATAGACCAATGGTTCTCAAAGTGGGAGTCACAATTTTATTTCATGGAGTTCACAAAAAGCTGAGCATTGCCATCTTCAAATGGGACACTCGGTTCTACAACCCATACTTTTCTGGGGGTATGTTTTATCAAACACAATGGGACTTACAGTACTTCCAAGTACACATGGAGGAGCTTTGGCATCACAATGATGTTGCTTTCTGTTTGACGTCACTTCAGACCATGACATCACATCTAGGTTGATGATATCATTTGGGGGGGGGGAGTCTGGACAAATTGTCATTCTCAGAAGGGGGTCCAGGCCTCGTTTGCTCCCCAAGATTTATGGGGATAAAAGGAGAATCTAATCTTGTCAATTCTTTCCAAAATACAAGGCTGCAATCCTAACCATCCCAGTGAGGCTGGCACAAGTCCCATGCTGACCTGGGGTGTTGCAAACTTAATATTTCATTCCTGGATGTTGGGGCTTAGGCCAGTGTACAGACATGCACTGGCTTCCCCACATGACCATGGGAACGGGAGAACGGGTGAGTTGCAATGGCCTAAATTGGTTAGGATTGTGCCCAAGTCAGTTATCCTATGACCTAAATAGATGCATGAAATTTATCAGCTATCCTATGACCTAAAAGATTCGTGAAATTTATAGTACTGTATATCTCAGTCCTTGGATATTTCTCATGATTTTTATAAATAGGTATCTGAGGATAATGCTACATGCATTGGATGTAGTGATCTTGAAATGTTGTGCTACAGTAAGTCTGTAGATTCTCTTTTGACACAAGATAGCAAGTGTTTGCTATCCCACTAGAAATATTGTGCCAACAGGATAATCTTCATATATGCTTGACATAGCATTTTAAGTGGAGAGTGGGATGCAAATGTGATAGATAAAAGACATTCTAAAATTCAAAGCAATAAAATTAATCATCGTTCCCTTTGCATTAAATATGTAATTTTAAAATTAATTTAATTAGTATGCTTTATGTAAACTGTGTGCACATAATATGTACACATTATAGCTTAGTGCTATTTTTTCCAGATACACTCTCAATGACAGAAACCTGGGTCGTCTTGTAGCAAGAATAACAGATACGTTCAACACAGAACTCCAGCTGTGGCAGGTATGGATGTAGTTAGGCAGTAAAAAAAATTAATATTTCAATCCTAAATCACCCAAAGGTCAGTAGTTTTAAGCGGACACAAAATATCACTTCCCTAGCACCCTTTTAGCCCTTCGTCCTTTGCAAAGTAGCAGAAAGGGCGACACAGAGGTCTGTTGTATCCTTGGGGGATATGTTTGTGCAGTGAGGAAAGATCATGTTCTGGAAATAAAAAAATCTTGCATTATATAATCTGTACTTTGCTTCTGTAAACCAGGCTCTGTCACAGTCACTAATACATGTCTCTTTTTTCAAGATGAATAATTTCTTTGAGAAATATCCTATTGCCGGGGCAGGTGCGACCTCCAGAGAACAGGCTCTCGAAACCTTGAAGAGCAATATTGAATGGCTAAATGAAAACAAAAATGAGATTGCAGAATGGTTTAAAAGTTATTGATTATGCCTCGCATTATGTTCTGCACTTTCCTTTTATTACATTTGCTCATTGGACTTTATTTTTCAAATGGGAACGTGAATCAATTTTCAGAACCTGGTGAGGTTATCATATGTCTCAGAGAAAACAAACTCTTGTTTGTAGACGTTAATTTGAAGATCGCAATCATAGGGCCAGAAAACATTTGTCATTAGTATGTTTGCTCTCATTTAGTTTAGTGATACTGAAATGATCTTATTGAAGATAATTGTAGGATCTGGATCGTGTATGTGATGAGGTTCACTTGTGTGTATTTACCAAACACACAACTTTGAAAATAAGTCCTTTGTTTATACAAAACTCCACATATCATTTCAAGAACTCAGGATGACCTTCCAAATGTACCTTAATAGTGATCCATTCCAAAGTTAGAAACTTGCCTTTGATTCCATTAAGGAAAATTAGACTGGAAACATTTTCTCGACAAATAATAATTAAGAAATAGAACCAAAATGCTTAATATGACATTGTAAAATAGGGATTCTTAACCATACCCCTTGGGTCTATGGAAACTAAATGCTAGGACTCAACAACTTTTTTCTTGAAAGTTGTTAGTTAGGAGGACAATCTTAACCAACATTTGAGACCTGACCTGGCCACAGCACAGTTCCAAACAATTCCTTACTTTGAAGAGGCCTTCTTGACTAATTCCCCAATGCATGATGTAGTGCATGACACACTGGCACAGGTACGTTAGTACTGGAAAGTTGGTTAGGATTGCACCCTAGATCACATTTATCAACACAGATCTATCACAGATCTATCACATCTATCTATGATAGATTTATCTATCACAATTATCAACACAGATTGAGCTGTCCTGTTCCTAGCTATCCATATTTAAAGTAAAACCATCTTTTAAAGTAACATTGGTACCTAACAGGATTGGTGATGAAGCAGATAATGATTTTGAAAATCTAACAAAGGGGTATGTGACTTTGGCTGAAATCCAGAGTAATTACAGGACCTTTTACACTGACATAGTTACGCTGCCACCTATGGGAAACCTATAGGACATGCATAGAGCAATCTAGAATAAGTGCCTCTTACGTCTTCCCATAGTTACTCTGAATCGTAGGGTTTATTTGGCAGTCCGCTGAGGGTCTGTAATCATATTATGCTTTGTCGCTACCACAAGTGATCTTGAAAAAATTATAGCCCTGGGGAAGAGGCCACGCTTTGGATTTAAAAGGTTCAACCCCAGATTCAGGAATCTTAGATAGAGGGCCCAGGAAGACTCCTGAAAGGCCACCACCAGTCACATATAAATAATACTAAACTCAATAGACCAGTGGTCCGACATTATAAGGCAGCTTTATATATTGATATGAGCATTCTCTCACTTTCATGTGAGTCCCATCCACATTTCCCTTTCCCTGGTACCAGCCTTTGAATCTCACTTCTGGTACCAATTTATCCCGTTTTATCCCTTTAAATGTCCGCTTTCAGTCAATTATTACCCTCCCTTACTCCAGAACTGGCCACAGTGTGCAAAGAAATGAAAACCAACTCTTTTAATAGCTTCTGATTATAAGTGATTCCTTATTCTGTCAATAATATTAAGAATGTCAATACCATTGTGATGGAAAGAGTGTCCATCTGCAGCTTTCAGAAACATTTCGTAGGCACATAGAGACATTGGCTGCAATCCTAAAGATGCTTTCCTGTGAGTAAAACCCACTAAACACAATGGGGCATACTTTTGAGTAAACATGGTTAGGATTATGCTCTTTCTGTTTGATAAACTTCAGTATGTGCAGCTTATTAGGTTCTGGACATAGTTGGGGTCCCATGACTGTTTTGCGGGGGGGGGGGGGGGCATTCTTGTGGAAGTGTCACATGCGCTGTGCTCCCAAGTGGGTCAGAATTGAGTGCTCTGATTGTGTGCTGTTAAATTGATTTTCTAAATCACTAAATAAAATAAAGTGCTTTCCAATTAAAAAAAACAAACTGGCTTATCCTTCTTTCAAAAGATGCTACTGGAACCTATTTAATATTTTATTTCTTTGAAAGATTTCTGTTTACTTTCCCACAATTCTAGCAGCTCAATTTGGCTATATATTGTGGCTGAAAAAGAAAAGTATCAATGCAATTTGGATAAGTGGACTTTCATTTCATCGGTTTGCTAGTATGAATTTAAGTTGTTCTGAAGCTAGTGCCAGCTGCACAATTCTTAGGAGATTTTCAGAGGACCATTCATGTTTCTTGGTGTAACCGTTGTTACTGCTGGCCAAATGCTCAACCTGAGCACTTTTGTTTTTCAGGATTGCTTTTTTTGTTCTCTTTGCTCTCAACAGCTCTCCATCCAGCAGATGGGAAGGTATGCATGCTACAAGGGAAGTCTATGTTTTCCTAGCACCAAGACTCTGGCTGTTGTCCTATGAGGTTATTAACATACTTGATCCAAAAACCAACTCTTGCTAAGTGGTACTGACACTCTTTTTGCTATCTGGCCCAAGTTAAGGACCTTGTTATAACACTAGTACAATAAATTGCTGTTCGCATAACTATACTTTTATACCTTAATGGAAAGTAATTTGATTACTGTCTTAATATAATTCTAAAAAGAAGTCAGAATAAATTAAGGGCTCAAAAGCTGCTAGAAGGATCTTTAAATGTGATCATTTAAAGCTAAAGGCTTACTTACTTCTGAGTAAACCTGTCTACTCAGGATTACACGGTTAGCATTCTAACTGAAACTCAAGCTAACAGAAAGAATCCTAGAATTGGAAGGGACCCAGTAGGTTATCAAATCCAACCCCCTGCCTGTAGCAGGAAATCCTGCCAGCTAAAAGGGGTGCAAACACTAAGAGCACAATCCTAACCATGTCTACTCAAAAGTAAGCCCCATTGTGTTCAGTGGGTCCTACTCCCAGGAAAGTGTCTTTAAGTCTTGCTGAGAGATTTATTGCAGCATTCGGGAAGTTCCTCCCCTCTCTTCTGTGGACCAATTTTATGTACCGTACATGCTCTCACTAAGAAACCCTTTACAGTCAGAATGAAATGATAACTGGTTTTGCTCACGTTTTGTTTAAATAGAGAAGGTTGTGCTTCCAAATAAAAAATTCTGTGATAACATCCGGCAGTGGAACAGATTGCCAAGGGAGGTGGTGGACTATCCCTCACTGCAGGATCTTCAAGCAGAGGCTCAACAAGCACCTGACGGGGATGCTCTAGGAGGATTTCCTGCTACAGGCAGGGGATTGGGCTAGATGACCTACTGGGTTCCTTCCAACTCTAGGATTCTTTGATTCTATGATCCCTTCCGTTAGGTTGAGTTTCAGTTAGACTGCTAACTGTGTAATCCTGAGTAGACAGGTTTACTCAGAAGTAAGTCACACCAAGGTCAATTGGAGGAGCCTCTTCATTGTGTTCAAAGTGGAGGTTCTGAAATACTATCTTGAATCAGTACTGGCTGGATGAAAGTGAGGATAAATCCAGACAATATGTGGGAGATGGGGGCTATTCGATATGATATCTGCTGTCCATACTACGGATTGTCCTTGTTTTTGGATGCAGATGTGTGTGTCCCCCCCCCCCCCCCCAAGGATCATGTTTGCATTTAAGGAGTGCCTCTGGAGTGTCTTATGCATTTGGATGGCCAATTGCCCAGCTTGGACTGTCCCCCCAAATGCAGTCTGACTAGTCTTGAGCCAATCAGCTCTGGATATGGTTTTCCATCCACAGATGATGTCACATTTGAATGATGACAATGTTCTCAGCCCTTGAAGACCATTCAGCTGGTCTAGGATGCTGTTGCACAATTGTTGGTCATTGCAAGGTGTGGTGAGCACATTCTGCTTTGTCTGCAGCATTGGTCGTCAGCTACTTCTTCTTCTTGCCAGTGTACTGCTTCTGACTTTTTAAAAACCATAAACAAGTTGGGAGTACTCAGAAAGACCACATCTTCCCATACGAAACTGCCCATCCAGTGAGAGCAATTGAAAGAGCTTTCCCACATGGCTCACCTATAGCAGATGTGACTTTGGTAGTGACATGTGAGAGGGTCTTTTCTGAAGTGGCACCAGGAACTCCCTACTTAACTCATTCCATCACTTCACTGTTCTGAAAGCAACTGAAAACATTTCCAACCCATTTCTCCTTTGAAACCCACCTTTATGGCTCTCTGTTCTGCCCCTCTTAGTTATATTTCTATTTAGTTATATTTGTTATTGCATGTTGCTGTTTATTGTCTGCTGATGCCGAATTTGATTTTGCTTGTAGTTATTAATTTTATATAGGCAGTGTGATCATATTACCAGAAATTTCTGGATTTTTCCTCCTTTTTAGCCTCCTGTCCAGGTCTCCTCCAAAAGGGCTTCTTTTACCTCCATTTTGGCTTCATTTTGGAACTTTGCAATGGTATGCAGTACCCCATCATGTCATATGTTGCTGGATTTGTGTTGAAGAGCAGAATCCAATGCAAAAATTGGTTTTGAAATATCTCCTTCGTATCAAACGTTATGGCCAAAAAACTAAAACAAAAAATATGCATTGAGCTCTGTGGGAAAGTGAAAGTGCCCAATATCATGGCTTTACTCGTGAGTAGGAAACTGTGTCATTGTCCACCAAAAAGACTAGGCTGAGAGGAATCCAAGACCTTGTCCTCCTTTTGAGGTTTGGGCATCAAACCTCAACATACATGGTTTGGGCCATGTATATAGGAGACTAGTAACAGCCTGCAGAGGTACAATATAACAACATTCATGAGTTTAAGAAAACCACCTCCCTTTCCAGTATCTCAGCTACCCTTTTGCCTCCTCTTTCCTCAATGGCTCTCCTCTGTAGCCCCCTTAGGGTAGAAATTAGAAATTCCAGATGACATGTGAATGGAATATTTCTCCTCATCCTTCTCTGCCTCAAAGACACATCAGTCTAGAACCCTCAGCCTGCTTGACTGACATGAAATATGTGGACACCCACAGGTGACATAAAAGGTCAAGGCTTTTATGTAAATAAATTTGCTGCTTTGCCTTTCCGATCCTGAAAAAGGAAGTTCAAATCTGATATAACAGAAGATGTTGTGTATATTGCATAAGATGCATGGCCATTAGTACAAAGGTTTGAGGTCTAAGAAATAAGTAGAATGTAGCCACTTATATGGCCTATAAAAGACCAACAGAGAACAGATCCTTGACCCATTTCCCCAACCCGTTTATCAATCTGTCCAAGAACAGTTATGATTTAGGAAGTAAAATGGCTTGATAAACTTTCCTCTACTTTGTGGCAAGGGCTGCTGCACCACCTATTTCCGCTAATTAAAAAAACTGACTTGCACAGGACAACTCAGTGATCCTCTTCGGTAAGCCATTATTTGAATTTTGACCCCTTTCCTATGACTAGGGTCCTTTTGTTCTGTAAAGGCATTACTAAGATATAATCCATTTGAAGTGGGTCTAACCTTTTGAACAGTATAGTCGGGTGACTGCAGCACGTGTGTCACCTGGTGCGGGGGCACAGTGCATCACCATGGGACTCGGGCATGCCCCCTGGGACACACATGTTGCCCTTGCAGCACTGCACATGCACCAAAGTTGGCTGGCTCTGCCTTAGGAGCAAGGGCAAATGGCTGCGTATTGACACACTATGCATGTCAGTCATGACAGCTTCTGGCTGCGGCTCTGTCTTGGAGTTGGCCAAAATGGCTGATGCCCGGAGTCAGCCAGAGGAGTGTCAAACTCCTCCAGCGCATCACCCCAGGGAGCGTGTCACCTGGTGCAGCCTGCATCAGCTGCACCCCCTTGGTGGCGAGACTGAGTTACAGTAATATCCTACGTTACAATCCTAAACTACGATATCCACAAAGGCAAATTAGGCTGCAATCCGAACCCCCCATTAGGCTGACCTAAGCCCCATGCTGACCTGGGGGTGTCACAAGTGCTGTAAGGCACTTGTGCGCCACTCCTGTGGGGGGGGGGTTATGCCAGTGTGCAGACAGGTGCTTGCCTCCCTACATCAACATGGGAATGGGAAGACCAATGAATTATACTGGCCTAAGTTAGAATTGTAATTGTACCTTTAGATATTAAACTGGCCAGAATTATTCCTAACAGAACAGTCTGAACATTTGAGTGTTTTCATTTTCCGTTTTTAAAATCTTGTATGCAAGAAAAAAGGGGGGAGAGAAAGAAAAAGGTAATTACAGTATTAGCTATTGAAAATAAAAACACAAGGAATTGCATTGCAGAACATGTAGCAGCAGATATGCAAGTAGTCTGTACACTTTAAGATTTTTCTAGTAATTTTATTTTGATCAAGTAAAAGAGGTGACAAACTCAGTTTCAGGAATACCAAAAGCTGGAGATTTTTAATTTCTTTGAACAAACTTTGGGAAGAATATAACAAGCTGGGGTCCAGTACCAGGAATGTTCATACAAATGTACTGAATGAGGAAATAATAGGGATCAAAATAATTGTCCCTATGAAATTAATTTTAAAAAAGCAAACAAACACCACCACAGATTTAACCAATATAGGAGAAGTTCACAGCAAATTTATCTTTCAACATAAGGCGTATTAAGGGTAGCCTCTAGTGGCAAACGTAAGTCATGACAGCCTATTAAAAGGTTTACTTGTTTCAATGCATGTCCACTCAGAAATAAGCTTTCCTTGTCTATTTGGAAGCTTTACTTGTCTCAATGCATGTCCATTCAGAAATGGGCTTTACTTAATTCAGTGGGACTTACTTGGTTGTGGCCCTGGAATGGTTAATATTTCCAAGGGGTGGAAAAGGGACTGCGAATAGTTTGTGCAAACTCACCAAAGCTTAATGAAAAGTTGAAAGGCTCAAGTCTGATATTATTTGATATTATAATAGTTTGATATGATTGACTTGTATCATTAGCTAAAAGGTGGGTTTCAGTGGTTTTGATAGGGGTGAAATTTCAGAGCTTGCTACAAAGCCATTTTGCGTAGGTATTCCTCTGAGGTGAAGCCACTGCCCACTTTCTATCCCCACCTCAGGTAAATTCTGCCCTCTTCAATGATGCCTCCGGTCTGCCTTTGAAGCAACCATCTCCACTTATCTCACAATCACCTTGCTTCCCAGTGACCGCACTCAAATTGGAAGCAACATGGAGATGCATTCCTGTTAACGTCTGAAGCACTGTGCTAGCCCCTCCTTGTGCAAAGGAATCAAAGAATGGCCATTTTTGGAAGGTAGCACAAAATATTGTGGGATCTTTATGCAGGGTATGGGGTAGACTGAATCTTTGCCGTCAGTTTCAGACAGATTTCCCATTTTCAAATCAAAACACTGGGACCCAAATTGCTGTTTGAACTTAATGGTGGGTCAGTGGTTAAAGACACTGGGTGCAATCCAGAGTAACTATGGGGAGTCCTTGCTCTGACATAAGAACAATTTACTCTGGATTGCAATATGAATTTCCTATAGGTTTTCAGTAGGTAGTGCCGCAACAACGTCAACGTAAGTGCCTCTTACATGCTCCCATAGTTACTCTGGATTGTAGGAACTGTGTTTGTTGACCTGAAGGTCACCCATTGGTGGCTCAAGACCTGAGTACCACATAACAGAATGAGCTCCCATCACTGGCACGACTCCTGCCGACTGTCAGTGTGAAAACATGTAAATATAAGTAGATAAATAAGTACCACTTTGGTGGGAAGGTTTGGCATTTAGTCATGCTACATGTCCATGGAAATACCTTTGGATAATGCTGATTCTTTGGCTTTGTAATGGGGATGAGCACCACCCTTAGAGACAGTCACAACTAGCAGGACAATCTGCGAGAATCAACTTTACTTTTATCTAAGGGGTGGCCTGAACCAAGTGACATTTCTGAACTTTATCTTTGAAAACTAAGATCCAGTGGTATTTCCAGGGAAGGGAGACTTTTGCCTCACTGCGCAGTTTAAACAGTCTCTCCACTTCCCTTCCGAAGCTATTCTGGGTGGTGAGAGTAATGCTGTGAAGGCTCACTACCTGGAATGGCTCTGAAGGCAAGGGAGAGTGGGTGCTTACACAGTGCATGAGGTGCCTAAAAAACTAGTGATTTGTCCACTACCCCTAGGAATGCCACTTCCAGGCCCTACTGAAAACTGCTTTTGAAAATCCCATTACTTTCAAAAACAGTTTTCCATGAAGCGTGGAAGTGGCAGTGCTACTATTTGAGAAAAACAAACTTACAGCACAACCCAGAGTATATACAAGAGCTCTTACGTTAACATAAGAACTTATGTACTTATGGCACCACCTATGGGAAATGCATAGAGCAATCCAGAGTAAATTTTTGTTACGTTGCTTTAAGAGCTCCCATAGTTACTCTGGATTGTGTTGTAAAAATGCAATCTTAAGAAATTTAGCCCAGCCTAACTCACCTGGCTTATCTTTCCGTGGTGGTGTGGGGAGGTTGGAGCATGCTTGTGCAAAGGCCTAACCCCCTACCCAGGAGTTGTCATACTGCACTTTTGTTACAGCCTCAGGCCAGCACAGGATTTATGCCAGGGCTTAGGCCAGCCTAAGTGGAGTTTATCCAAACTTTCCTGGGAGTAAGCCCTATTGACCACCATGGGCCTTACTACTGAGTAGAGATGTATAGTATTCGGCTCTAATTCCAGGAGTCTAAGAAGACTTTAGTTTCATGGTCTTTTGGAGTCTGGCCATAGGAGACAAATTTTAAAAGATTACAACATGTTCTATGAATGTCAGTGGAAATTTTAGACAGCGACGGAGCCATTACATCAATTAACGGTGGGGGAATACTAAGTTTCACCAGTTCTTCAAACAAAGAACATGTCTGCGCTACAGTCACGTCTTCCAGACATCAGTTCTGTTGTGACCTCACTAGAGGGAGCAATTTATTTTGAAATATTAGTCAATATTAGCTCAGAGCTTAGCCAAAGCTCTGGTGAGTCAAAACTCAGAAGACATTTCTGAAGCAAATACGCAGTTTCGGGGGGCGTGGGGAGAAGGGGAAGAGAGACAAGCGCAGCACAAAATGAAAACACAATGACATCCGTTTGAAAGCATCTGAAGACTTCCAAACTCTCCCAACAAACTGGGATCATTTCGGACTAATATTAACTTTGACTTCTCTACCAATAGCATGTTTCTTGCACGTGCCTGTTGACAAAGATTTTGTCGGTGTTAAGAAACTAATTCCAACTGAAACTACAAGCTAACATTCAGAGAAACCTGCCTTTACCTTCCAGCTCGGAAAGCTGAAGACACTGCACAAAACACAGACATTTTCAAAGTGACAATGGGGTAGAGAATGCGTCAACATTTACTTTGTAGCCTCTATTCAAATGTTCGGCATTTATGACAACTGTAAACATTCATTTTGGACGGCCTCTTGAGGGGCAAGGTCACAGCGGAGGGAGTATGTTGGTTTTATTGTTCAAAACCCTAAAGGACTGCTTGTTTTTAAGGTATGTTTTCAAGGATAATTGTCTGGTTCACAATCAGTTCAGGTGAAGTTGTAGAAGTGGTTGAATTGACGGCAATTGTCCCAACAAAGTCAAAGAGGCTAAGTGGTCAGAATCCAGATTTTTCCATTTGACAATTATCGTTTGGGCTATTAGTTGCAATGAGTCATGTGCTAAATGTCATTTGCTACTGGTCATTCATTTCTCGATACTGCCCTGGTATTATGATGTACCCATGACAGTACAGTCAAGTTGTATTGAAGTGATTCTGTATGTCTACATCTTGTGTGAAGTAAAAAACAAAAAGTCAAGGTCACACTCCTTATGCGTCATTTTCTCCTAATTGATAGAAGATATACAATAGCGGTTCTCAAAAACATTTAGCACCAAGACCCACTTTTTAGAGTGACTATCTGTCAGGACTCACCAGAAGTGATGTCATTAATCAGAAGAGATGTCATGGGTTTTAACAATCCCATGTGACCAAATCTAATTAAATAAATGAATTGAGAGTTTGCAATAAAATTAAAAATTAATTAAAAATAAAGAAGAACCTTCATAACCTTCCCAAGCAGTTGCTGATCTTTGTTTCAATTCCTCTAACATCTCTAGACTGCATCCTATATACAGTGGTGGGATTCAAATAAATTAAAACAGGTTCTATGTCCTAATAACCTAAATTAACAACAGGTCCTATGTCCATAGAACAACAGGTTATATGTCCCATTAGTAACCGGTTCTTCAGAACCAGGCGCTGATTAGCAAAGGTTTCTACAGAACCTGTGAAAACCCCCTGAAGCCCACTACTGTATATCCTAATCCGATATACACTTACTACATATATAATATACACATCCCATGGTCAAAAGTATCTACATTGTAGCCTGTTAAAGGAAAAGATCTATACCATTTTTTTCAAATGCAATCACATATCATGGTAGCATAAAGTTTAATATATTAAAAATAAAATGCACTTTGAAATAAATAGGGAGCCACCTGACAATGGCTCACAAATTGGCAAGGGGCTCCCTGCAGTTTGAAAAATACTGACTAGTTAATAGGAAGGTGGATTTCTAAAGGGCATTATCTACAGCTCTTCATAATTCAGATATGGTTGCAAAAGCCTCCCAATATTAGTGAAAGAAATTAGATCATAAAACAAAACATATGGAGGTTGCAGTACATGGTGAGATTCCTATATGTGAATGTTCACCACATGAATCTGCTGCTTGTACATATTTCATTGTTCCACTTTTTAAACCCACAATTGACAAAGATGGTCAGGGATGGAGCACATATTTTGCCTGCACATGGTATGTTCCCATGGTATGTTCCTGGTATCATCATACACTATAGTATCATACATCATAAACCTGGTATCATCATCATACACCAAACAAATAGCTGAAGTGAAGGAATGAGCAACAATATGTCAGTATCTGCAGAGTTTATTGTGATGCTGACCTATGTTCCAGCTTTCATGCATGTTGGTTCTTCATCCATACAATGAATGCAGTGGAGGCCTCAGCCAGCCAGGTGTGATATATAATAAGTAACCTAGCAGCTAATAGATATACAGCACCATCCAGAGCAACTAATCCGTCCACATAGGATGCCTTGGGTTGCCCTATCTATCACTAGGATGGAGCAACTGCAAGATGCTCCACCGCCGTTACTCTGGAAAAGGCTTAGGGCAGAACAAGGCAACATAGGGAAGAGAGGTGGACCTGCTCTGCTCTAGCTGCTCTGTCCTAGGTAGTTCAGGAGAGGCCTGTTCAGGGCATGTTTAGCACTGCCTGGGGCAGAGAAGTCACTCTGTATCCAAAGCCTGTTTCCAAGGCAGAAATGCCCTCTTCCAGCTCCTCAAGAGATATACCACCTCAGGAGCAGGTATAGTAATGAATAGACCCATAGGGGTCCATGATAAGGCCCGTGTAAGAATGGCAGTGTTGACCAAAAATCTGAGTTCTTGGCCATCCTAGGTGCAACCCCTGCCTCTCAACCTCAGGATATGGAACAAACTACGGCTGCCCACAAACCTCAGGATACAGCAGGCCACTCCAAGAAGCCCCTTATATTCACTGTAGAATGTACTGGCATCTCTTCAGGGACTCCTTATAAGGCAGGCACCCAGTGGCGTCACCAGACTGGTGCAGCTGGTGTGGGCCGCATTGGGTGACACATTCCATATGGGGTGATGTGCCGGAGGAGTTTGACTGTCCTTTGGCAGGCCCTGGGCATCAGCACGCCCATTCAGGCTTGCTCCAAGGCAGAGCAGCAGCCAGAAGCTGCCACTCGTCCTTGGAGGTGGCCTGAATGGCCAGCTGAGGTGCACTGCGCAGAAACACATTGAGCATGCCAAACAGCTTCAGAGGAGACTTCTTCAGAGGGGAGGAAGTCCGCGCCTCTGCACAGCCATTTGGCCTCACTCAGGAGGCGGAGCGGCAGCCGAATGGCATCAGAAGAGACGCCTGCACAGGCTCCTCTGAAGCCAAAAGGCTTCAGAAAAATACTGTGCCCGCATCAGAGATGGTGCCTGTGCGGTACTCTTTCTGAAGCCAGTTGGCTTCAGAAACAACTGTGCAGGTGCCAACTTTGGCGACTGCGCAGTCCAGGTAGGGGGTTGCGCGCATCCCAGGGGTGATGCGCAGAGTTGTGTCACAACTATAGGCACCATAGCTGTTCCTTGTTCAATGTGATCTGAGGGGTGTCTCCTCAGGAGCAAGTCCTCCCCATGTGTCAATTACTTAGCATGCTATGGAGCAGTTAGGGCAGCCCAGGCTTCCTGACTCTCTGGATGCAGCATAACTTTCTGCTCTGGATACAGAATAGTTAGGAGAGAACAGTTAGGGCAGAGCAGGCTGAACTTGCTCTGGATTGTGCCCTTAATCAATCTTGATATTTTCCCACCAGCATGAGAATGTCAAGGGAGGAAAGAGTAACACAAAAAGAGGCTTTCTCCAGGATTTTTGATGGTAAGCGTCATCACTTTGAAATGTGCTGAGAAACAGACTGGTAACCAGTGCTGCTATCTCAATACTCAATACTCTCAGTATCTCAGAACTGGTGAGACTGTGTATAGTACATGGTGTTCTATATGTCTAGGCTTTGCCAACAGTCTCCAAGTAGCATTTTGTACCAATGACTTTTCCAAGAAGTCTTCAAAGGGAAGCACTGAATGTAACAACATCCTACTCTGGGTGTGATATATGCTCATATGAACACATTGACCTTTTGCTGCTGGTGGAAATACCCTAGGAACAGAATTTTAAAAAATAGTGTATGGTCTCCTTGTGGGCACTACTTGCACAAAGGCAGTGACATTGCTAAAGGGGGGCAGGCTTCATCAGGTGATGCACATGGGGGGAGGGTAACATCACTACTGGCCAAAATGGTTAAAATCACAGTTTTTAGGAATAATATCATGTTATATATCATTCAATAAGTGATTTCATGCAGAATGTAATTCAAACAAATAATATTGAAATATCTATTATATCAAAAGTTATAGCCAAAAAGCATGCAGGGATGAAGATGCATTGACATGCCAGCTGCCAGGCATTTCTGCGTATGCCAGGCATTCCTGGATATACCTTGGTATCCCAGGCAGTGTTACACCCACTCCCCTGGGAGAAGGTCCATCATGGGGTGATGCAGTGGCCTCCCACCTACTGGTGACGCAAACCCTAGTGACAGCACTGCACAAATGAGTGATGCATAGCAGATGGATCAGTGGGTATAAAAGTGCTGTATTTACCTCTCCCTCCACAATTAAGAAAGAAAGGATTGAGCTATAATGCTGATGAAAATTCAAGATCTATGCTGTTGGCCTAAAATCAAAGGTGAAGAACTGTTTATAAATGTACTACTGAAAGCTTCTGAGCAGGAAGGAGTTAAATCTGAAACTGAATTACTCTGCAAACATCTTGGATTACACCTAAAATCTTTTAAATACTTGAGCTTACCCATGAGGCACAGGGAAGCTCAAGATCCTTGGCCTTTGGGGGATCTCACAACGGGCCACCCACTGAGAAAGTTGAAGTTGGCACCTATGCCATGCAGTCCATTCTTAAGAAGCCCTTCCAAATATTGCTACGGGCTTCCCTGTGGAAACAAAAACATTAATGAAAATGACGGGTCTGATTGATACAATCTGGACAAGGGCTAAGCCCTAAATCGCAGATGACATTACATTCTTGAAAACCTTGGAGTTAAGTCTCTTGTTGTCTGTCCAACTGGCCTACTTGATTCAGCTACTTGAAATCATAACACAGGAATGTTCAAAAGAATATTGGGGGAGGGAGTAAGTATTGGAACTGAAATCTATAGGTCAAATAAATAAAGATTAATCAACCGACATGGACCTGGCAGGCACACTTGTTCTTAAGATCAAGATCTGGAGTCAACCCTAATCCTATCCCAACTTTCCAACACCGATGCATCCAGTGGGGTATGTTTAAGGGAACATATCTTGGGAATGCATTGTGGCTGTATTGGGGCTGGAAAGTTGGCAAGGAGTGGACCCAGAGTTTCTCTCCCTGCTGCATATATATCTTTATGCATATATATCTTTAATGAAAATTAGGGAACATATACTTGGGTGAGTGACACAACTTGGTCATTTGGCCACATCTCTTTTGTGTTTGATAGATTCTTTGAGCCCCCATAGGAATGTGCGTATGTTTGAATTCACGTTAAGAATAAAAAAGTTTCAGTCCAAAATGGCTTACTCCAAAATTGCTGTTCATAGAAAGGGCACCTTAGTTCCACCTAAGGTGCCCACTGAAGAATATAGGTCATTGATCAGTGCCGTCCCCTCCCCCCATCAGCCCCTGTCAGGGAAGACATCATTAGTAATATTCCTATGACACAATGTTATAACCAATGCTTGTTCTACCTTAAACCCATCATACCAAGGGCTCCCTAAATAATTTGCTTCAGTTTGATTGAATTAAATCTAACTAATACAAGACATGGGCTTATACTGGATATAGTTTCATCCTACCATTATTTTTCTCAAACACTTAGGGCACAATCCAGAGTAACTACTGGGAGTTCTTGCTCCAATGTAAGAACAATTTACTCTGGATTGCAATATGAATTCCCCATAGGTTTTCACTAGGTGGTGCTCTAACTAGGGGTGCATGTAATGTCTCTTATGTGCTCCCATAGTTACTCTGGATTGTAGGGTTACTGTACGTAGGTACCTATTCTACCTTTTATTCAAATTGGTAATGGCTCTCAATGGGAATGGATGAAAAGATCTGATCCTTAATAAGTACCACCTGTTATTTTATAAGACGATGGTTTCAATCAGACTATAAGCACAAGAACTAACACACCTATTAATGCCATGTTTGTTTTCACATTAGGAGTATTTTGAATATTCTCGTATGTCCATATTCTGTCTGTATGTGGGGCAAAATTGCTCAAGGCATTATGACCACCAAACCAAAAACCCATGATTCATTTTGAAGAAAAATATTTGAGTGTAACAGCGGATCAGTGAACGGTTCTTTGGAAAATACTGAAGTATTCCACGTTCCATCAAATATTTTGGCAACATACGAGTAGACAGCCTTAAAGTGCATGAAGAAATATACACTAAGCTGCATTTACTAGGGTATGCCAATCTCTGCCTCTCTGGCTACAATCCTATCCACACTAACCTGAAAGCAAGGGCCAAATCCACTTCAGCTCAAGCGCTGGTGCAGCCCTGCTAAGGGGGCATGCGCAGGGTGAAATCCTTTATAGTGCAATCCTATGTAGCTTTGTTCAATCCTTTCAGTGCAAAGGATTCAGTGTAGCTTTCAGTGTAATCCTATGAAGCTTTGCTCACTTTTCTTTAATCTTGAGATCAATGGGACTTACTCCCAAGTAAGAATGCATAGGATCAGTGTAACTTTCAGTGCAATCCTATGTAGCCTTGTTCAATTTTCTTTTGTCTTGAGATCAGTGGGACTAACTCCCAGGTAAGAATGTATGGGATTTTTCTGTTTTTGCTCTTCTTTTTCCTTTCTTGCCTTAACTATGGTAGATGTTATTGTAGGAGGGGGGGGGGAACAAATCAAGACTGGGATCACAGCATTGGAGTGGGGCATATCTTTTCCCTTTATCAAAAAAAATTGTCCCCACCCCAAACAGCCATATTTTATGGCTGTTATGGTTCAGTGGTTAAAGATGCTGTGCTTGCCAACCTGAAAGTCGATAGTTCAAGACCTGCATGTGGGAGTGAGCTGGAGTTACTTGCTCAGCTCCTGCCGTCCTAGCAGTTCCATAACATGAACGAATTCAAATCAGTTCATAAACACTTTCTAATATGGGGGTGATCTTCAAATGAGTTATAAGCACTTTCATGCACTTAGGCTACAATCCAGCGTAACTACAGGATCTTTTACACCGACGTAGTTATGGTGCCAGCTATGGGAAACCTATGGGAAATGCATAGAGCAATCCAGATTAAGTGCCTCTTACGTCTTCCCATTGTTAATCTGGATTGTAGGCAGTGGTGGGATTCAAATAAATTAACAACAGGTTCTATGTCCTAATAACCTAAATTAACTACAGGTTGTATGTCCCATTAGTAACCGGTTCTCTCTATAGAACCTGTGAGAACCCCCTGAAGCCCACCCTCTGTAGGAATAGAAAGATGGTATGCACAGCATATCCAGTATATCCTCTGAAGGTGAGGGGAGCAGAGCTTCCCGCCTTTGGAGGATTATAGCTAACCCAAGGGCTGGATGAAGGGGGCTTGCTATGAGCAGCATTAACACTATATTAATACTGCAGTCTTATAATAAATCAGTTGGTTTGGATGCAAACTAACCAGGCAGATACTGGCTATCTCCCTTTCATCACTGTTAACACATGCACTAAAGAAATGGCAAGAGTGGATGCCCGGGGCTATTAGCTTTTTCCAATAATTGATTTGGGATCAGCATACTAGTCCAATGATTAAAAATGGCCTCTGATCAAGTTAAAAATCTTGGAATAGGAATTTCTGAATTGGTGGGAATACTACATTAAAACTTCATACTATATATGATTGTTTTGTCTGAAGGGTTTGAATTATACCTAAGCTGCTGGTCATTAGGGACAGACATCTAACAACATACTTTATGGGAAAGTCTCATTCTAGGCATGAAGGAGCAACTGAACACTTCACTGTCACGCTTGCTGAATCCCACAACCCTCCCATCCCACTCTGTGTCCAAATAAGTTGTACTTTGCAGGGAAACCACGTAACTGGGCTCTGGCAGTGTCAGAGAGTTCAGTCCCTCTGGAAGAACAATTCTTGCTTGCTGGTGAGTGGAAGCAGCTTCTTTCCTCATCTAAATTGATGTTTTTCCATTGCTGCTTTGTCAGCACTTCAACTCTGCCAAATAACCTACAAAAACAGAATTAAAGGTATTGGGCCTTCATGACAAACTACAGTGGAAACCATTGCCATAGGGTTTCTGATGATGGTTCTCGAGCTATATATCTCCATAGTGATGTGGTGGGCTGGGGGTGGCACAAGTGGCTAAGACACTGTCTTAGTCTGTCTTTAACCAGCAGGCCAGGGTTTGAGAACTGGGTCGGCCCCACTAGACAGGCTAAGCTCCTGTCCTTAGCCCAGCTTTGCGACGGATCCAATCGTATAGGCTCTGCCTTTCCATTGGACTAATTCAGTGGCGTGGAGAGGGGGGATTTGCTGCTTGGGTAACAGCCTATCCTCCATAACAATCTAACCCAGGCTTTCTTGCTTCGCATGCAGCGTATGCAGCACCGAGCATGATACCATAGTCTTCCAAGACTGACGGAGGCCTGCTTTTTTATCTCCATAGGGGTTTGCACACAGTCCTACTGATTCAAAAGACAACATCTGCTGAAAGGCAGCATATGATATTACTCACATGTGTTATCCCAGTGGTGGGACTTAGTTCCATCCATTAGACACAATTTTCATGGTGTACAGGTCCAACCTCGTTATACACAGATTTTTTAATACATTGATTTGACTCAACACAAATGGCCACTGCAAATCACTATTTTTAAAAACTGCTTTTTTAACAATTTCAGTTATGCACGCAGTCTGGGCCAGCTGGGCCAGGCAAAGCCAGGGGGTCCTAATTGCTGACTGCCTTTCTACAACAGTAAGAAAAGTTGTTTTTAAACCATTGTAAAAGGACACGCTTTTTAACCTTTTAAAACCTCTTTTATTTAAGCACATTTTGTAATCTTTTTAAACTGATTTTATTTAACACATTTTTGTCACACCATGGAGTACCAGAATCAAACTCCTGAATATACTGAAGAATATCCATTATTGTCAATGAAGGGGAAAGATTTCAGTTGTTCCCTTAGAGCACAATCCTAACCATGTCTACTCAAAAGTAAGCCCCATTTTGTTCAATGGGTTTTACTCCCAGGAAAGTATCTTTAGGATTGCAGCCTTAATGTCAATGGAGGGGTAAGATTCCTGGAAGTGGAGCTTTAAATCTATATTTTCTCTTTTTTTAATTCATAAAGGGAGTTTCCAGAATTGAACTGTACTGGATAATGAGGGGACACCTGTAGTTTATCCATGTTGGACAACATGCAGAAACTGCTCAGACAATTAAATATAGTACAAACAGATTGTTAACTCTCCAGTACTTGAATATCTGCACTAACTTCCTGTTTAGTTCCTCTGCTATTAAAGTATTATTCTTGATCTCCATTCAACTAAGCTGTGCTGATAACACAGGACCTCTTGTTTCTTTACAAACCTGTCAATTAAGATTTTCTTCTTAGGCACTCTTCTGGACCCTAAACATTGTCTACAGACAGGCTAGGTACTGTATGTAGCAAATGGAGACAGGGTCTTCTCTGTGGTGGCACCCAACATAATTGTCTCCTCGTATAAATTTTGCCTGACCATCACCATGAATTTTTGCTTTCTGGATAACATCCACCCTACTTAGATGATTTTTTTAAAACAGTGAATGTTATTGTTTTACTGTAATTTCTACGGATGTTTAACTTACTGTTGCCAATTGCAGTTATTTTTATAGTTGTTATGACTTTTAATAGCATCTTGTAACAACCCAGTCTTATTCATATCTACCCATTAGTAAATTGAGTTAAATAGGACATACTCTCAGGAAAGCATGAATAAGTTTTCAAAAGTTAAAAGACTCTTTAAGAGAAAAGGCAAGCTATTCCATTTTAAAATAAATAAATAGCACCCTGCATCATTGTCCCTCTTGGCCCTCTAAGCTGGTTGAGATCAATGGGGTACAAAAATGCTTCCCTTTGGCTGGATTGCACTCAGGATATTCAAAGTTTGGAGAAGGAGGCAGTTTCATTCAAGTGGTCATTAGGCAAGAGAACTTATAAAAACAAGGTATTCTTTCTTCTGCTGTGCTAACTCTATACTTACTAAAGTTTGCTTGCTTAATAGAGAGGATACAGTAGCATTGTTTGTTTAAATCCAAAACCAGTTTTAGGCATTGCATGCTTTAGCAATGAAGATTAACAATATTTTAGAGGGCTCCTGTGCACTCAGTCAATAAGCATGCTATCGTTAACCCAGATTTAGAGTCTGCATGACTCAGGACTTCCCCCTGCAGGGTTTAGTGAATCATATTAAATAAAATATACTTAATATGGAGCACAATCCTATCCATATCTACTCAGAAGTAAGCCCCATTGTGTTCAGTGGGAAAGTATGTTTAGGATTGGAGCCATGGACAAAAAGACCCTGATCAAGACTGAGTTAGTCTTAACGCTGTTTGAATTGGAGTTTACTGTGATGTGTTTGTCTTCTAATCAGCATCAAAACTGAATCATCTTTAAAAGGGTTAGCTAACCCTAAATAATCCAGTTAATACTGGATTAGCTAACATGTATTAATACCCATCTGTATAATCCTAACCACAATCCTAACCATATCTACTCAAAAGAAAGCCCCTTTGTGTTCAATGGGGTCCCCACAAGACAGGGTGAGCTCCTGTCCTTAGCCCAGCTCTGCGATGCCAGCTGGATCCAATCATATTGGCTCTGCCGTTCCATTGGACTATTTCAGTGGCTTGGAGAGGGGGGATTTGCTGCTTGGTAACAGCCTATCCTCCATAACAATCTACCCAGTCCTTTGTTCTTCTCATGCAGCGTCAAGCACGATACCATAGTCTTTTTTTGTGTTCAATGGGTCTTACTCCAAGGATAGTGTCTTTAGGATTACAGCCATAGTTACTCTTCTATATTATCAGTGGGATAATACCATGTATATAGACAAACCCCTAATTACCTGCATTAAAGATACATTACTTAGGCTGCAATCCTAAAAAAAGCTTTCCTGGGAACAGGAATTGAAGAGGGAATTTAGGCAGGTGTAGCTCAACACAGAAGGTGTTAAAATGCAGCACCTGCCTAAATTCCCTCTTCTATGCAAAAGCATAGGTACTCTGTCCTCCATTCTATATGTCACCCTGATGTCTATATGGTCACTCTGAACACAGCAGATGGGGTTGTTGGTGTTAATGAGGCTGCAATACAGCTGATGTCAGGCCAGGCTAGAACCATATATGGGGTGTGTGTATGCGCATGCAAGAGAGAGGGAGAGATCTATCTATCTATCTATCTATCTATCTATCTATCTATCTATCTATCTATCTATCTATCTATCTATCTATCTATCTATCTATCTAATAAAAATGAATTTACCCACTGATTGAAGGACACAAAGGGAACGTAGTAGTGGGAGATAGGCCAGCAGTTCCTGCCATTTGCTTAGTTTTCCTACAGGTTGCTACAGGTTCTACTAAAGGGAGACCAACTATTGTGGACTTAAAAGGGGGCAGGTAACACAAAAGGCAGGGCAGCCTCTATCACTGATCAAGAAGCAAAGACAATCTGCGGCCAGCCACATGGGTGTTCCTTACCTTGCCCCAGGTTGGATTCTTAACAGGAAAATATACTCAGGAGTTCTGGAGGGTGTGTGTATGTGTGTCTGTCCAATCCTATGCATGTCTAATCAGAAGTAAATCACATTATAATCAATGGGGTTTACTCCAAGGAAAGTGCGGACAGGATTGTAGCCTCTGTCTGTGTGACAGAAGTGTTTATTCCAAGTGTTTATTCCAACACATTGTAGCCTGTGTGTTTCTGTGCACATTTCTGGGTTTCTTTTTTCACGAATGAAGTTAGTAGTAACTTCACACAAGTACGTGGGATAGTAAAAAATCAAAGAATTATTTCTAAGGAGTAGAAATCCTGCTTCTGAGGATGGACAGATGGATGGATGGATGGATGATAGTGGGTATGTATAGGAGTATTGTCTGACTCCCAAATTGCAAGATCTTGTATTCCAACCCTTTTCCAAAGGCTCTGATGAATAGATCATGACAATCTCTAAATTACTGGGGCATATCAGTGGGGCTTCACTTTATTATGTCAAACAGGTCCAACCACCCCAGAAGAATAGATTGGAGGAACACATTGGGATTGTTTTCCTTCCAGGAAAAAAAGGTCTGGCTTACTCCCAGGTAAGTGAGGATAGGATTTCAGCCTTACAGTCCAAGCCAATCAGTGATGGGATTCAAAGAAATGAACAACCGGTTCTATGCCCATCTGGCAGCCACTTTTAAATGGCTATTTTTAAATGTCCTATCTCTTGTTAACAACTGGTTCTATAGAGTAGGTGTGAACCTGCTGGAGCCCACCACTGATGCCAATGCCTGTCTACTCAGAAGTAAGCCCCATTACAATCAAAGGGGCTTATTCCTAGGTAAGTGAGGATAGGATTTCAGCCTCAGTCTTTCACAGCAGGGTTTAATTCTGTTCTCCAGCCTAGTGGCTAAAGAGAAACCTCAAATTTCTGTCCACCTAATTGGCATTTATGTCTGTGTGTGTGTGAGAGAGAGAGAGATCCAGCACAAGAGGAGGACAAAATATCCTCCAGACAGTCATCCAACCATGGCAGCCGCAGCAGTTTTCTTAGTTTTAGGGTGCAAATATTTAGTGGTAACTTAAGAAGTCAAGTCTCCAGGATTAAGTGCATACCAAGATTTATAGAGCCATTTTTATGGGGCCTTTTACAAGAATCGGAGAGATGATTCATTTTTATATGTTACATTTTACACCGTGGTGCAGCTCCCATGTGGTTAATGTTCAACAGGGATTGAGGTAGGAGAAGAAACTTTTTGTGTTGGGGACTTTTTTTTTGGCTGGGTGACTTTCCAGCCTCCCCTCCTTCCAAACTCGTTCAAACAAGGACTCAAGAAGAGGAGATGATTTGGTGCTGCTGATTTTTCTCATAGGTAGTTTCAAACCAACGCTTAAGAACCAGAACTCTTACAACTGCAGCTTCCTACAACTTTACTACAACTGCAACTTACTACAACCCCCACAAAGGTCAATCCTAAGGCCTAAATCGCCTTAGTATCACCTTAGGATAAGGTTGCAGTCTTACACAGACGGGCCCATCTGTGGGAGGTACTGAGGGTGAAACTTCTGAGTAACCTTGTAAGGAAGTTGGACTAGATGAGCCTAAGTTTGGCCTGATCCAGTGGAGGCTCTTCTTATGATAGGATTGCATAATGGATAGCATAATGATATCATATCATAAAGGATATCATATCGTAAAGAATGATATGATTATGTTCTTATGATAGGATCTCTGAAATCCAAGGGGCTTCACTTCTTTCAGCCCAAGGCTGAGCTGAGCTTGTTAACTCAGAAAAAAGACCCACTGAGTTTAATGGTTCTAGGTAAGTGTATATGGTGGGTCCCCTATCCACAATGAATAAGCCTGCAATCTTATGCACACTTGCTTGGGAGTAAACCCCACTGAATATAATAGGACTTAGTTCTGGGTGGACATGAATAGGATTGGGCTCTAAGGCTGCAATGCTATCCACACATTCCTGGGAGTAAGCCTCATGAACTACATAGCTTCTGAGTAGACAGGTATAGGATTGGGCTCTAAGTCCCATTGGAATCAGTGGGACTTGCTTCCAAGCACACATAAGATTGCAGTGTGAGGTTGCTATCCTACATGCTTTCAAGGAAGTCTTCCCCCTTGAACTCAATGGGACTTACTTCTGAGTTGACACACATAGGACTGGGCTGTAGGCTGTGCTCCTATCCACATTTTCCTGGGAGCAAACCTCATTGACTACAGGGGGACTTACTTCTATGTAGATACGCAGAAGTTGGCTTTAAATCAATTATCTTTAATATCTGAGTCTCAGGATTGCAGCCCAAGTTTAAAGATGGGCATCACCAAGATGCTTCTGCCCCACACCTGGGATGGGGGGGGGGTGCTATGCCAATGCACAGACATACACTGACCTCCCCACATTATCTCCTCACACGGAAAGATAGACCAAGTGAGTTACGCCAGCCTAAATTTCTTAGGATTGCGCCCTTATTTATTTAAAGAATTTATACTCTGCCTTTTCCATGTTAAAGCAATTGATCAAGGAGGCTTTAGTTCATCTCCCTCCTGCTGTTCTCACAACAACCCTGTAAGGTAGGTGACTCGTTCAAGGTGGGCCAAGAAGGGATTTGAACCTGGTTCTTCCAGACCAACTCCCTCACCACTACTCCATCCTGGCTCTCCACCAGGAAAAGTTCTCCTGTGCAGACTGTGTACTTTGCCAAGAACCAGCCAATTCAACAGCTGCAGACTTAGAGCACAAGAATGATCTCTTCTATGTTCCCCGCTTTTCCTTTCCTGGAGGAAGCGGGGTGCGTGTGTAGGAGACTAACCCTACAATCCAGAGTAACTACGGGAGCACGTAAGAGACTTTACGTGCACCCGTAGTTACTGCACCACCCAATGAAAACCTATGGGAAATTCATATTGCAATCCAGAGCAAATTGTTCTTACACCGGAGCAAGGACTCCCCGTAGTTACTCAGGATTGCGCCCTAAATGTCATAACCACAAAATAAGACAAGGACCCTCTGAAATATAGGACATCCAAAGAAAATGTAGGACATGACAAAAAAAGTTAATGTGGCTAATTTTAAACACTAACTTACTTAATTATTAATTTTTAAAAATGCATAAGATTTATTACATATAATTTATTAATTACAAGAAGGCTACATGCTGCCTGCTCACAAAGAAAAGGAAGACAATGAAGATTTTTTTTTCCAGGACACAAAGATAAAAAAGAAGACATGTTGTGGGGTGGAGAGGGAAGAACATATGGTCACCCTGGCTCTCTGGTCCATCTCCCAATCCACAACCCAGTTCAAAGACCTTAATGGACACCAGTTGACTCTAATTGACTTCAGTCTGAAACTTTCAGAGTCTCCTGGACATTGATCTCAGAGAGATCACACACACAGTCCTGAACCCTCTTCCAGTTTCGTCCTTTACTGAAATGTGGATTGAGCTGATAAACTGTTCTCTCTCTCTCTCTCTCTCTCTCTCTCTCTCTCTCTCTGTCTCTCTCTGTGTGTGTGTGTGTGGTTGAAAGGTAGAGGGGAACAAAGGGCACAGTGACCACGTGTCAGAACCTCAAATAAAGGCCCCCAAATGTAGGACATCCAAGAAAAATGTAAAATCACTTATTATGAGGTTTATTTAAATACTACATTACTTATTATTAAATGTAAAATGCATATAATTCATTAATTACAAGAAGGCTAGAGCTGCCTGCTCACAAGGAAAAGGAGGACAATGAAGTTTTTCCCAGTCACATGTCCTGGAAAAAGAGGACATATAGTCACCCTGCTCCTTGTGGGGTGGATCAGAAATCAGAGCAAAAAGGGATAAAAATCAGAGGCAAGGTTTTGATTCTTTACAAAAGAAAGATGAAGACATGGCCAGTGGTGTCGCTGGGAGGGGTCGCAAAGCACTAGGTTTTGCAGAGAGCCTCATCGCAGTGTGTAAGCCGCAGGGGCATCACTAGTTTTTGCATCACCCCATACATTGGGTGGGACAACAATATGAATGGTGGGCATAGTTATGGGCCATTGCTCTGCACTGGTTTTTTTTAGCCATGCATTTTAATACAATAAAGATATTTCAAAGTGGTTTGTTTCACTGCATTCTGCTGTAAATTACACATTCAAAGGTGTATAACATGATGGGATTATTTCTACAAACCATGATTTTAGCCATTAAGGTCACAAGGGCTGACACCCTCTTCAAGGGTGCCCCCTTTCTAATGCCCTAGTCATGTCCCTGATTGGCACTATTTTGGAAGTCTTGTGCTCTCCTGGACTGAGCTTCCACTCCAGCCAAGGCATGCTTGCTTACTCGCCAGAAAACACAGCTGTGCAGTTCACATCCATTTTCAATGAATTTCAATGCAATTATCAGGGACCTCCTTCTGGGGTAATTTGTGGGGGTTTTGTTCATTGGATCAGGACAATTCTGGTTTCCTTAGATTCCTCTAAGCCTGCCCTTTCCAATGAACTATGGCAAGTTTGCCTACTCATGAGTAAAGCCGCGATATGGGTCACTTTCACTTTCCATAGAATTCAATGCACATTTTAGCACCTTGACAGGAAGGTGCTATTTCAAAAGGGACTTTTACATTGGATTCTGCTCTTCAATCCAAATCCAACAATATATGGCATGGGTGCGTCACCCAGTGCGGATTGCACCCCCCACACTACCCTAGTGATGCCACTGGTAAACAGCCTCTCCAGAATGGCTCTGAAGGGCAAAGGCACCTGCATCAGGCCAAGCTTTGGACACCTCTAGTCTAGACAGACAAGTCTCTATCTAGCATTCAAACAACTTCAAGAGAATTTTTTCTAGACTCCATCATTGCTATCAGGTGTCAAAGAGTCGGTCCTGTCCCCAAACTAGTCTCAAACCCATCACTACTATGGTTGAAAAACATGTTATTTATCATAGAGAAGTACCGTAAGTCCATTCTGTTCAGTAAGACTCAGGCTTTGCACATACATTGTATAGTATATCATAATACAGTTACCCATGCTAACTGGATCTACAGGCCCTTCTATGTGGTGTTCCTCTTATGTTTAGCAGGGAGTAACCATTCCTCTTTGCCCCAGGACAGTTTCCCTAACCAGAAAGGGACACAATTTTCATTTTTTTGCTTAATTAAATTTGATTTTGTTGTTCAGGGGCGAGGGAGAGGGAACAAAATATTCTTCAATTTCAGATAGCAAATAGGTGCTTTAGGCCTATATCCTAAAGTGAAATTACGCCCCCTGCTCCAGAGCAGTTAAGATAACTTTCCATAAAATAACACTAGAGGGTGACATAACTGCGTGGACTCGTAAATGCTATGGATTTTGCCCTACGTTATGCCACTAGCAGTGCAAATGGGTGGTGAACTTTGAAGAAAGGAAGGCAGGTTTTCTTCCCAGTTTTCCCTTTTAGGAATACCTGGAGATGACATCACTACTGGTTGTGACATCACGTTTGGGGAAATGTTTTGAACTTTGCATCGGGCTACAAGATGGTTAGCTACTCCACTGTAGTAGACTAATGAAATGCATAGCTGAAATGAATGGAGTAGAGTTATGAAAACCCGTGTCCAATGGTTCTTAGGATTTGGTTTGACCCATGCTAATGAGAGCTTAATGTAGGCCTGCATGTGCATTGTATAGGAATGGAAGAGAGGAAAGGAAGAGAGGAATGTACAGAAGCTCTCAATTTAAAAACATATTGTGTTCCAGGGGTCTGTTTGCAAATTGATTTCTTTTTATGTCTAAGATCACTACAGCATTTTTTATTTTTCTCATTTTTTTTTACCATGCTTCCTCCAAGGAGGTCTAAATGTCATGCATGGTTCATTCCCACCTTTTCACATCACAACAACCCTGTGATGTAGGTAAGGCTGAGAGAGAGAGTGACTAGCCCAAAGTCACCCAGGAAGCTCCATGGGTAAGGATTTGAACATGGATTGTCCAAATCAAAGCCCAGCTCCAAAACCCTACACCAGGGTGTCAATCCCATTTCATACAGTGAGCCAAATAGCATTAATGGAGCCTGCGGAGGGCCAGAAGTGACATCATTAAAATAATACACTTAAAAGCAATTTCCCTTACCTGGGGGTGGTTTTGTGGTTACACATTGGATAGAATTGGGCCCAAAGGCTGCAATCCTGCGTTCACTTATCTGGGAGTAAGTTTCATAGATCTATATTGTCACCTAAGTAGTCTGGCAGGGGATTGTGGTAAAAGAGCCTGAGCCAATGCATATTGACTCAGACATTTTTAGGTCAGTATGGCTAGGATTGCAGTCTGACTACCCAGAGTATGTGCCTGGAACTATAATGCATGTGTGTTAACACACACACACACAAACACACACACATATACCTTCTTTGGTTGCAATCCTAAAGACACTTTCCTGGGAGTAAGACCCATTGAACACAATGGGGTTTACTTTTGAGTAGACATTAGGATGGTGCTATTTCTTTCTATTGGGGAAGGTGTTTGTGGGTGACACTCATCCTGGATCAGAATGACTATATGTTATAATCTCAAAAGAGAACAAGGCCTCCCAAAATGTAGGACACCCAAGAAAAAGAAGGACATGACAAAATAAAAACTAAAAACACTCACATACATTACTTTCATATGGTTAACTTAAACACTATATTGCTTATTATGAAATTTGAAACTATGAAATATAATTTATTACATTTAATTTATAAATGACAAGAAGGCTACATACTGTCTACCCATAAAGAAATGGAGAACAATGAAGATATTTTTTTCCTGGACTAAAAAAGAGGACATGTGGTCACCCTGATTCAGAGGTAAGTCCCTTTATGGTCAATAGGACTCTATGCCAGGTCACTATGGCTAGGATTGTATCTCACTTCTAGGGTGTGTGTGTGTCTCTGGGCCTTGCGACATGCACACAAACGCACACCTTTCTTTCTTTCTTTCTTTCTTTCTTTCTTTCTTTCTTTCTTTCTTTCTTTCTTTCTTTCTTTCTGGGTAGGATCTGTGGGGGCCCCTTACCCTGGATCCTCTTTTACAGCCTTGGCAGTTGCAGAAACATCCAGAAGCCACTCCAACGTACACCCCATTTATTTCCCCTTCCTCATACGTTACTCCCTGGCAATGTATTTACAACAAGCCCAGTTCAGAGGATCGGACTTCCTGTAGTCCATCAAAGGCAAGCCTATATTCAGACAACTCTGCAAACACCAGCAGCTCTCCTGACAGGCCCTCTTTCATTCATTCATTCATTCATTCCTCCCTCCCCTCCAACACTTTCTAGATGGTGACGTAGCTAGAGATGGCCCCACAAAGGGATTTTGGGGGTGCTTCTTGTTTTGGATTTTACCAAAGCTGTGAGTTTTAAGAGGACAATCCTAACTGTGTCTACTCAGAAGTAAGCCCCACTGTGTTCAATGGGTCTTGCTCTCAGGAAAGGATTGCTGCCTAAGGGAGGTAGAGAGTGGAGGGTGGTCAAATGTCCTCTTTTTCCAGGACACGTCCTCTTTTTTAGCTTTTTGTCCTGGAGTTTGGACGGGATGGGGGGAGAGAAGAACCATGTCTCCTTCCTTGTGGATTGGGATGTGGATTCCCAGCCAGACAACCATGTTTGTTCACACACCTTCCTGGGGTCAACCATAGGGTGAGCAAACCATAGGGTGCTCATAGGGTGAGCATAGGGTGAGCAAAAACCACAAAAAAGGACGAAGTGTCCCCCCCCCAAAATGTAGGATACCCAAGAAAAATGTTGGACATGACAACATAAAAGCTCAAAACATTAATACATTATATATATTTTTCTTCTATCTACCTATCTGCTTAATTTAAATACCATATTACTTATTAGTAAATTTAAAGCCATTGCATTTAGTTTTCCATCTAATTTAAATTAATTAATTGATTGATTGATTAATTGATTAATTAAAATATTTACTTATTTATTCATTTATTTATTGGATTTGTACCCCACCTTTTCCATGCCAACGCAAATGCCCCAGGCGACTTACAAAGATTTAATCCTTTTATCCTCACAGCAGCTCTGTGAGGTAGGTCACTTAGGAAGCTTCATGGTTGAGGGGGAGGGGAATTAAACCTAGATCTTCCAGATCTCAGTTTAACTCCCTAACCTCTACACCATCCTGCCTCTCTATTAATTACAAGAAGGCTACATGCTGCTTGCACACAAGGAAAAGGAGGACAATGTAGTTGTTTTTGTTTGTTTGGATTTTTTTTTAGGGTGAAAAAGGACATGTCCTGAAAAAGAGGACATATGGTCAGCCAAGGTCTGCCAGAAAGATCCTGCTGGAATCCAGGCATTTTTTTTAGCACTGAGTCCTCAGGAGCAGCTGCAACCCGGTGGCACAACTAAAGGGGGGACGCAGCTTCGTGGTGTACCTGGAGGGGGTGCACAAATCTAGGTTTTGCAGGGAACCTCCGTTTTGTTCCGGAATGGCTCCATGTTGGAGGGGGTGAGGCCCCTCTCGTGCTGAAGTAAGGCTCCCTGCAAAACTGAGTGATTAGCACCCCCTCTAGCTACTCCACCAGCTGCTCAATTTATGTCCTCTACTTAAGAATTGACACTTGGAAGGGCGAAGTTGCTTTTTGGGAGCCTGTTTTTTGTCTCTTTCTCTCCCCCCCCCCCATCAACTGTACTTTCCCCTCCCAAAAGTCGACCACCACCTCCTCCAGACCCCCAGAATGATTTACCACCCACTCCAAAGGATCATCCCATCCCTGGGGCTACATCTTAGGTGGGGCGGGAGGAAAGAGAGATTCTCCTCCTCCACCTGGGGAGAGATTTAATTTAGGACCCACTTGGGGGAAATGGGGGGGGGGTGCTTCTTGTTTTGATATTTGCCAAAGCTATGAGTTTCAAGCAGGCAGAGGAGAGTGTGATCATATGTCCACTTTTCCTAGGACACCTCCTCTTTTTTAGCCCTATGTCCTGAAAAAAGTCTTTATTGTCCTCCTTTTCCTTTTGAGCAGGCACCATGTAGCCTTCTTGTAATTCATAAATTATATGTAATAGTTTTAAATCTAAAAATAAGTAATATACATGTCCCTTGTTTTCTGTTTCAGGAACCTCCTGTGGATAAAAAATCCGTGGATAAAAAAACCAGTGGGAAAATAGATATGAAGACCCACTAACAGCTTTACAATCGCTTTTCTTCCTGTTGTAGAGCAGTAGTCAGCAATTAGAAATGCAAATATCCCATGCCTTAGCCTGGCCCAGCTGAAGAACTGAACGCTTGGTTGTATGACTTCCTCTCTACAATAGTAATAAAAGCAGTTTTTTAAACTGTAATGTGCAGTGCCCATTCGTGTAGAGTCAAAAATGTATTTTAAAATCCGTGTATAACAAGGCTGAACATGTATAGTGTTTAGATTAACTAGATGAAAGCAATACATATGAGTGTTTTCAGCTTTTATTTTGTCATGTCTTACATTTTTCTTGTGTGTCCTACATTTTTGGGAGATCTTGTCCTCTTTTGTGGGTATGAAATATGAGGGGGCACTCTTTTTGTGAGTCCCTAGGGAAATAAATGGGTTGTAGAGAGTAGTATGATAAAGATAAGGGCAATTCAACCAAGTCTGAGATCTAGCCATTTATGTATGTTGCTCACTCAGTTCTAAGCCATAAGTCCTCCTGATTTGCACAGACCTTGTCTCCAAGGTTGTCCATCCACCAGAGAATACCAGATTCCCTTGTCTAATCATCAGAAGAATGGACAGTGACACAGGAATGTCAAGAATCAGGACTGGGAATGCCAAGAACCGACTGAGTTACTCAGTGTGAAGGGATTGGAAGGGGTGTTTCCTCAAGTGAGTTAGCAATGCGGTTGAAAACCATTTCATACAATTATTAATATCAATATTATTACCATTAATTTAAGAAAGGAAAAGAGAGATGGAGGTCTGAAGTGAAAGACTTTGACCCTAAACATTTTCTACAATGCTATCCAAGTGAATTGGAAGCCAACCCGCCCCCCTTTCTAAAAAGGTTATGGGGAAAGGGAATCCTCCTGGTGGCGTAGCTAGAAGGGGCGGAGAAGTCAGTTTGGGGGGCGGGGGGGTCTCACCTCTTTGGAGCTATAGAATGCTACCCCCACCTGGAATGGCTCAGAAACTGAGCCACGCAAAAAATTACTCCAAAACCGACACCTTCTAGCTACCACTGACTTCTCCAATCCGTGTAGTAGCAACTCCGCGCTTCTCAACAAATCTGGAAACAACTCAACGTGCAGAGCACACGGAGACTGTGTGACAAGTCAGGCTACAAACCTATCCTCTCTTACCTGGTGATAAACCCCACTGAATATAATGGAATTATATTTAAAATTCCTGTGGTTATTTTAAAGACTATACAGTATTGCTTATTATTACATTTAAAACCTGTGTATGATCACATTAAAACATATACATACATAACATAACATATAAAACTATTTAGATATATAAAATGTATGAATTTCTTGTAAGAAAGCTCTCTTCTGCCTGCTTACAGGGAAAAGGAGGATAAAGATTTTTATCTTTTCCAGGACTACATAGCAGGCCTCTGTCAGTCTTGGAAGACTATGGTATCATGCTTGGCGCTGCATACGCTGCATGCGAAGCACGACAGCCTGGGTTGGATTGTTATGGAGGATAGGCTGTTACCCAAGCAGCAAATCCCGCCCCCTCCACACCACTGAATTAGTCCAATGGAAAGGCAGAGCCGATACGATTGGATCCAGCTGTTCCAGGACTAAAGGCTAAAAAAAGAGGCTATGTCCTGGAAAAGATGACCTATGTTCCCCCTGGCTCCTTCCCCCTCGAGCTACGCCACTGGAGCCTGGTTAATGTGCAGCGCCTGTGATCATAAAGGAGGAGGTTATCTGAGATCTCTTTTTAAGTGGGGCAAGAACAAAGCCTTGGTTGTCTGCCTATAGGTAAAGGCTGGAGCAGATTTACACACACACACACACACTCAGAGGGGACTTTCCACTTGCAGATCCCCCTCCCCCTTTGGTGTTGCGGTGCCTTCAGCCTGGGAGTTGGAGAGCAGTTCATCCCATCCGTCTTGATTTCCTCCACCCTCCGCAGACGTGCAAAACCCTCCATGAATCAGGTCGATGTGCCTCTGCCTGCCAGCCAAACACCGAGGGCGCGACCTTCCCCTAGGCTCCAGCCCCCGGACCGGCCTCTCCAAGCGGGGGGTCCAAGATCACCCCCTCCCCGCCCCTTGGAGCTTGGCAAGGCCAGGCTGCAGCCTCCCAGAAGGCTGAGATTTGGAGGAACAGCTCTTCCGTTGGAGGGAGAGAGAGACAGAGAGAGTTTGGGACTGGGAAACCCTCTACTCTGTGGTCCATGCAGTGGCATAGCAAGGAGGAGTGGAGAGGACAGTCCTTCAGGGAGTCTCGGAAGAATGAGACTCCCAGGTAGATAGGATTGAAGTCTTGGTTGTGGCCTAATAGCCTACTAGGGAATATTAGTAGCAATATACTAATACTAGACTAGAAGAAAAAGTACTGGACTACTACAAGTAACTAGTGAGTGCTAGGAGTAGCCTACTAATGAATAGTAGCGCTAGTACTACTACTACTACTACTACTACTACTACTACTACTACTACTAATAGTAGTACTAATTTACAACTACTAGCAGTAGTGCAGTAATAGTAGTACAGTAGTAGTTGTACTGGTAATACTAATAGTAGTACTGTACTACCACTAGTAGTGTACAACTAGTAGTGATACAACAGCAGTAGTACAGTACAACTAGTTCTAGTAATACCAGTAATACTTGTAGACTACTGAAGTCATTAGTGAGCCCACTAGTAGCCTACTAGTGAGTACTAGTATAGCAGTAGTTGTATTAATTTATTACTAGCAGTCACTATTGAGCCTATCAGTAGCTTACTAATGAATACTAGCACTAGTTGTAGTAGTAATTTACTATTACTTGCAGTAGTACAGTAGTAGTAGTAGTACTAGTAGTACTGGTGCTAGTACAAATAGTACTAGTAATATCAGTAATACTTGTAGCCTACTAGTGAGTACTAGTATAGCAGTAGTTGTATTAATTTTCTACTAGCAGTCACTAGTGAGCCTATCAGTAGTTGTAGTAGTAATTTACTACTACTAGCAGTAGTATAGTAGTAGTAGTAATTACGGTAGTGTAGGGAAAGTGGGTGGGTCAGTGGGTCTTGGAGGGACCCTCACCTGACCTCACCATACTTTGCTCCCAGCCTGGAATGGCTTGAAGGGGTGAGACTCCTTCCAAGACCCATTGCTCCAACACCCTCTAGCTACGCCCTATGCAGTTCCTATCAGACACTATGGAGTCTATGCAGTTCCTGTCAGACACTGAAGACCGTAAAAGGGAGATTCCACTGGAGGAGAACATCACGAAAAAACCTACACAAACTAAGGTGGCGTAGCTAAAGGGGGAACAGTGCCAGGGTACAATGAGTCCTTGGGGTTAGGGTTGCACTCAAGGACCGGCCCCAAAAGCAGCAGTACCTTCCCCTAACAGGCAATCCTCCACCCCAAAACCCACTCTTGGATAACCCTGAAGACTTTTGTTCCTCTTGTCTGGTGCAATTAAGAAGTTAAGTTTTCTAGATCTAAGATCCATTCCAGGGAGTAAGCCCTACTGAATTCAATGGGGCACACTTCTGAGTAGACAAGAATCATGGATTTTTGTTAGAGGTCTGAAGATGGCAATCTTATATTGGGATTAAATGCAAAGTCTAGGCAAGTCTACTCAGAAGCAAATCCTATTGTGTTCCAGGCTTACTCCCAAGAAAGTGTGGCTTGGATTGCACCCTAAGCCTCTTGGAACAGGATGGGTCTTGCTTTTGCATAGACATGCATAGGATTGAACTTAAGATCAAAAAATAACTTCCAAAAAAGTAGGTTGTGGGCAGGGTTTAGTTGTACTAGTGCTAGTACAATACTAGCAATACCAATAATACTAGTAGACTGCTGAAGTCACTAGTGAGCCTACAAGCAGTAGTCACTAGTGTCCCTGCAGTGGTAGTAGTTGTACTAGTGGTACTAATATATATCTTCTCTTTCCATGACATGTTCTCTTTTTCAGCCTTAAGCCCTGGAAAAAAACTTCATTCTCCTTTTCCTTGTGAACAGTCAGCATGTAGCCTTCTTGTAATTAGTAAATTATATGTAATAGTTTTTAATTTAATAATAAGTCATATAGTGTTTAAATTAACCACATGAAAGCAATATACATGAATGTTTTTAGCTTTTATTTTATGTCCTACATTTTTTGGGATGTCCTACATTTTTGGGGGGGGGGCTTTGTCCTCTTTTGCAGTTATGACATATGGGTTGGGGAGATCTTAAACTGATAAAAGAAGTCCAGACCAAAGGATATGCTGTATATTTTACTCCCATGAAGAAAACACATTTTTTTTTCCAATGTTGGCTGAAAAGGAAAAAAATACCAATAATATTATAGGAAATGTTATACACAGGGTATGTTTTTTTTACATTGCATTTTCAGTCACCATTGCATCCACCAGAGGTACTAGTCTAAAGCCGGTATTCACACAGTGGGGAAGTTTTTTCTTCTTCTTCAATTAATTAATTAATTATTAATATGTTAGAAACATACAATGTCGCCTTTCATATATACATTCCCTTGCTCGCAAGAAGAGGGAGAGAGAAAGAGAGAGAGAGAAAAGGAACTCCCTAAGGCTGCAACCCCAACCACAGCGTCCTGGAGAGTAAACCCCATAGACTATAATGGGACTTACTTCCGAGTAGACATGCCGGGGATCGGGTTCTAACCTCTTTTTTTGAGTAACATGCTTTATTTTAAAGTCTAAGGTTGCAATCCTAAACCCGCTTTCCTGGGAGTAAGACCCATTGAACACAACGGGGCTTCCATCTGAGTAGACCTGGTAAGGATTGTGCTCTGTTTTAAAAACACTTGAGGAGGGGAGGGGGGAAGGAAGAAAGAAAGAGATTCCTACCGACTGCTTTTATAAAATTAATTTTGACATCTCGAGATATATATATACATCCTTTCCCGTCCTTTTGTTTGTTTGTTTGTTTGTTTGTTTGCTGTCCTTCGACTGTTAACAAGGCTACACATAAAAAATAACAAGCTTATATGAACATTTGCAAGGTCAGATCATATCCAGTCAAACGTTTTTGTCCGTATTCTTTTTATATATATATATATATATAAATTTATATTTATCATATACGTCCTTGTAGTTGTTATGGGTATGACTGTTGCGGGACAGGTGCTGGAAGGTCGAGGAGGTTGGAGCGTGTGGCCACCCCTGGCCTGCTCAGGTCGGGGCCCCGTTGTCTGTCCTGCCCTGAGCCCCAACGGGGCGGTCGCGTCCTCAGACGGGTCTGTCGACGGCGTACTGGCAGGCGCTGAGGTTGGAAGCCGGAGCCTGGACTCCCGCGTAGCCGAAGCTGGAGTGCTGCTTAGCCTTGAGCCGGAGGCTGGCCAGGCTGGAGTTACACGTGTCCCGGTAAACGTAGGGAGGCGTCGGGGGCGCGTAGGGGCAGGCGGGGGCGGGCACGGCCGAGTTGAGCGAGGGGTTGCTCAGGTTGTTGAGGTTGTTGAGCCCGTTCAGCCCCGAGCCCGGCACTCCGGCCACCGCCGAGGGCACCATCCCCGACGACATGCTCATGGACGAGATGGAGTTGGGGGGAGAGAACATGCTCTGCGAGGACAGCGGGGTCACGTTCATGGAGTTGAAGAAAGGGAAGCTCTTGGTCGACAGCCCCGCCGACGTCAGCCCCTTGGCAGCCCAGTTGTTGTAGGAGTAGCCCGGGTACATGTCGTCGTAGGGCTGCATCAGCCCGTTGAACTGCGGACCGAAGCCGTTCTTGCACAGCTCCGCCTGCTGGTTCCGCTCCCGCTTCCTCCACTTGGCCCGACGGTTCTTGAACCACACCTGCGCGCCGGAGGAAAGGCGGAGTAGAGAGAGAGGGGAGGGGAAGAAAGACAAGAAGACGGTCACTAGGAAGCCAACGGAGCTGAGCGCAGCCATGGACAAAAGAGGCACTAAGGATAACCTTAGTTAGGAGGTCGTACTACATACTAAGCTGTAGTAAGTAACTAATCACCTACTACTTACTACTCAAGTACTGTACTACTACTACCTACTACTTAAGTTGTTACTATTATTTAAGTAATTACTACTTAAGCAGTAGTTAGTACTTAACAAGTAGGTAAGTAGTTACTTAACTAAGTAGTAAAGTTACATAAGTGAGTAGTAAGTTAGTAAGTAGCAGTACTACTTACTAAGTAGTAGTAACTACTTACCTACCACTTACTACTTAAGTACTTGCTAAATAGTTACTTAAGTAAGTAGTAACTACTTAGTAAGTGGTGGTAGGTAAGTAGTTACTTTAGTTAAATAGTAAAGTGGTAAAGTTATTTAAATAGCTAGTAAGTTAATAAGTACTTACTTAAGTACTTACTACTACTTACTAAGTTGTTTCTTAAGTATGTAGTTATTTAAGTAAGTACAGTAGTAAGTTATTCTCATATAAGTTTTCATATAAACATTCCTTTGCTCACAGAGAGAGAGAGAGAGAGAGAGAGAACAAACGAACTCCCTTAGTACTTAGTAGTAGTACTTACAGTACAATCCTAAGCAGGTCTACTCAGATGTAAGTCCTATTGTATGCAATGGGACCTACTCCTAGGAAAGTGTGTTTAGGATTGCAGCCTTAGTGGTACTACTTACTAACTTACTTAAATACTAAGTGACAGAGTAAATAAGTACTCACTAAGTAGTACTACTTTATACTGAGTCTGCAATTCTATCCACACTCTCCTGTGAGGAAGCCCTATTGACTATAATGGGACTTCTGAGAAGGCATACTTTGGACTGCAATGTAAGACAGTAGTACTCTACTACAAGTCTGATTTTTACTCTACTAAACTCTACTCTTACTCTACTAAAAAGTATAGACATCTAAAAGATACATAGTACTAAAAGTAGTTAGTACTTACAATCTACTTACTTAGTAATAAGTAGTTAGTACAATCTACTTAGTAGTAGTTGCAGTGGTGTAAGCTAGAGGGGGCGGAGCACTGAGTCTTGGAGGGAGCCTCACCCCTTCGAGCCATTCCAGACCAGGTGGGGGAGCAAAACAGTGAGCTGATCCTCCCTCCAAGTCTGACTGCTCCGCCCCCTCCAGCTACAATAATGCAACTGCTACTAAGTAGAACTACTTTTCGCAGTACTACTTTTTGTTGTACTATTCTACCCTTAGAATATGTAGTAATCCGAGTACTACTCATTAAGTAGTATAAGTACTACTAATTAAGGTTGCAATACTTTCCACACTGACCTAGGGTAAGCCCCTTTAGGCCTATAACAGGACTCACTTCAGAGTAGACATGTCCAGGATTCGGATGTAAGTACTTCAAAATATGGTGCTTTGAACCCCCCATCTCTGGCTATACTACTGGAGGGTGGTGGTGGGGCAACATCTCCCTCCCCCTGTCCTCCCTCCCTCCACCTTCTACCCCATTCCTTGCAAGAAAGAGGGCTTCTCCCTTTGGGTGCCCCCCAAGTTACCCCCTGAAACTCCTTTCCATTTACTTCCGAGTAAACATCTACTGAGTAGAGAAGTAGATGCGAGTGGATCCTTCCCCTTCCCTTGAAAATTAAGCTGCACGAACCTTGCTTTTTGAGTAACACTATTTAGGATCAGACCTATTAAAATCCTAAAGCTGAGGAGGGAATTATAGGGAATCCTATAAAAGTGGAATAAATAAATAAATAAAAGTAAAAGTGGAATAAATAAAGTCGGGCTCAATACTTGCTGAGTCTGATTCCACTAAAGTCAACCAGCTTCCTCCCAAACGGTATACAAAATGCACAAAAGACCTGATCCAAAGAATTAAGGACACAGGAAGAAGACCCACTGGACACTATGGAGTTTGATGCTGCATAGGATCGCGCTCACAAGTGGTATCTATACAGTATGATTAACATGCCTGCAGTGCAGCATGATTTAAGGCTGCAATCCTAAAGACACTTTCCTGGGAGGAGGACCCATTGAGTACAATGGGGTTTACCTCTAAGTAGACACGGTTAGGATTGCACCTTAAGAAGTCCATTTAGTTCAGATTTATAGCCCATTCATAAACACATTTATTTAGAAACCCTGGGAATCTCATCTACCTAGGAACACAGACACACACACACACACACACACACACACACACACACACACACACTTTCAAATGCTTCTATAAGCCATACCGAACTTTGAGCCCAATCCTATGCATATCTACTCAGTAATAAGCCCCATAACAGTCCATCAAGCACACTCACAGGTAACTATGGATTGGATCACAGCCTTTGGGTGTCAAGAATAATCCTTTATATTTACTGCTAGGTTTGGATCCAGATGAAGTTGGGAACCAAACAAAGTTCAGGCCCTTCTTTTGGTCCAAGACAAAATTCTTCACTCCCGCTTCCCCTTAAATTTCCCTCCCCGGGCTCCCCCATACAATCCTAACCATCCTTTTCCTGGGAGTAAGTAGTATTGAACACGACGGGACTTACTTCTGAGTAGACATGCTTAAGGACGGCACTGAAAAGAAAGTCCAAGTTTTATTCTCCTACTGCTGCCCCTTCCAAGAGGCAAAATAATTCAGACCACAAACGTTGACATAATTTCCTAAGAGTAAGCCATATTAAAGAGACTAAGGCTGCAATCCTAAGGACACTTTCCTGGGAGTAAGACCCATTGAAAACAATGGGGCTTGCTTTTGAGTAGACATGGTTAGGATTGTGCTCTTACTTCTGAGTAGAGAAGGCTAGGATTGTGCTCTGAATCCGGAGAAATGAAATCCAACTTACAGCACAATCCTAATCATGTCTACTCAAAAGTAAACCCCGTTGTTTTCAATGGGTCTTACTCCCAGGAAAGTGCTTTTAGGATTGCAAGGAATGAATGGAATTAGGCAGAATCCTACGTGATGTTTAGAACTCCTATTTTACTCAATGGGATTGACTCCCAGGAAAGTGTGGATAGGATCGCAGCCTTAATCCCCAGATTAAAAACAACATAAACCCCCTGGCGACTGGAAGACCTTTTTAAGGGGTTGGGGGTCCTAATAAATCCTCACCTCCACAGCTTGTTAAAAAGGATCGAGGTTCTCTAATCAGAAGGAAAGCCCAGACACGTCTACCCCCTCCTAGTAGTTCTCAAAGAGTTGGCCCTACAACAACGTGCTAAGGACAGGAGGAGACAATGGCGAGATCCCATTCCAATCCACATCTCTCCTCGTCTGGGAGGATCTGATGTGGATTCAAACCTGGTGTAGACTCTGCTTTTGTTTACACAGGCCAGTGGCGTAGCTAGAGGGGGGCGGAGCAGTCAGTTTTGGGGGGAATCTTAGGAGCCATTCCAGGCAAGAGGGTGCAAAATTATCTCCAAACCACACTGAAGGTCCCCATAAAAACAGATGTCGCTATTCCCATTTGGCTGCATTTCTATCCACACTTTCCTGGGAGTAAGCTCCATTGATCACAATGGGGCTTACTTCTGAGTAGTCAGATATAGGATTGGGCTACTCCAAAAATACATATACCGTACTTCCAGCAACCCAGGTCCTAAATACTGCCTCCAGAACTCCCCCAAAAGAGAGAAGAATCTCACATTGTCTGTCCTCGTGTCCAGCTAGATTTTTGGTTTCATCTTTAAATAATTTCAATTTAATTTCGGTTTTCTAATTGAGATTAGAGATTTAGAGCAAAATTCTAACCATGTCTATTCAATGTAAGCTTCAATGGGTCTTACTGGCAGGAAAGTGTCTTGAGGATTGCAGCCTTTTGTAATCCTGAAGACGCTTTCCTGGGAGTAAATCCCATTGAACACAATGGGGCTTACTTTTGAGTAGACATGGTTAGGATTGTGCTCTAAATGAGATTTCTAAGTGATATCTCAAACCCTGCAGATTGACATAATTATAGGAAAAAAAACATACTAATCTCCACCACCCTAAATTATTAGGCTTGGTTTTTGTGTGTTTATTAAGGTCATTGGGTCAATTTTTTTTTCCAAACAAGCTCTCTTGAGTTCTGAGAACTGAACCTACTTTTATTGTCTTCACTTCGGATTTACAACCTGATTAAATAATTAAAGAAGAATTAAAAAGTTAAATTAAAAATACTTGTGATTTCATGAGTCCGGACTGCAATCTGATCAGGACGTTTTACTCAGTGGTGTTTACTTCTGGATACATATTCAGTGATTTAAACCGGATTAGTCTCATGTATTTTTACTTAAAAGTAAGCACTACTGATTTTCATTAAACTTGTAAGAATCTTTGGAATTTTTTAAGTTAAATTTTTTAGAGTAAATTCCATTGTTTTAGTAGAGGGGATCCCCCATTTATTGAACAGAAACCTCAATTAGCTTAAATTCATACTGTAATGTGCTATGATGTACTATTACTATAATGTACTATTATGTATTTAAATCCAAATATGAAACTGTAATGTACTAATGTACTATTATGAAACAGGCACTTAAAGTAAATTATAATTTGAATTAAAACAAACTGTAAACATGGCCGGAGACCTCCTTTGTGTCTCTTCATTGTGTCTCTTTGTGTTGTATTTTAATTACTCATTGCACATTTCCACCAAACAGCTGAGCCCAAACTCTACTAATATTACTATTTTTTTTTCTTAGAGAGATTTGTTTTATTCTGGCTGATTACTCGCAAGAAAAGCAACCGAACTAAACAAAGCTAACTACAAGTTACACATCTTGTTTTATTCTGATATTTATCGTTTATACACAACAATTTTTATATTTTTAAGCAAAAAAAAAAAAACCATTTTGTTTTCCTGCCGCTCAATGTATTTTTCCATTGCTAGCTCAGCCTGTAATGACTTAAATCCAAATTCTTAAATCCAAGGAAGGATGAGAGTTGAATTTACTCCTAGGTTGGTACATTAGGTTACATGGCAATCGCCATACGCTGCCCTGGGAGTAAGTCCCAATGAGCTTAGGGGGCTTCCTTCCAAACAAACATGCTTAGATTGCCCTCCCCCATGTTTGTTTTGGGATCTTTCTTCCTCTCTTTGCAAGGGAAGGATCATCATTCTGGTCTAAATTTTAAAGGAAGAAGGAACTGATTTTGTGGACATTCCTAACCATGCTTACTCAAAAGTAAGCCTCATTGTGTTCAATGGCTCTTCCTCCCAGGAAAGTGTCTTTAGGATTGCAGCCTATATTGATTTCATGTGGTTAAACACCATGCCTGCAATTCTAAAGAAACTTTCCTGGGGGTAAGAGCCATTGAACACAATGGGGCTTACTTTTAAGTAGACATGGTTAGGATTGTGCTTTTTGTTTTCCAAATTTCTAAGAAGCAACCTTTCCAACCTATTCTTCCCTTTCTCTCATTCCCCCTGGAACTTACGATCCTATCCACACTCAACCGCCATTGACTACAGGGGGATTTACTTCTGAATAGACATGGATAAAATTGGGTTGCTAACTCCTAAACTTGTTTACTCGGAAGTAAGCTGCAGACAGAGTTCCCATAAAATTGAGATGAATGCAATAAAAGATCGGAAAAAAAGCCCCGATCCTAATGCTGGCTTCCTTGAGAGTAAGCCAAAAAATAGGGTACAACTACATAGGTTTGACTGTATGTGTATTTCAGCCTGTCCTGGAAAGTTAGCCCCATTCATTTTATTGGGACTTCCCTCCAGGCTGCAGACAGAGGACAACTAAGTGCAACTTTAGTGCAAAACAGTCCTAAGTGCAATAAAGAGCACAATCCTAACTAAGTCTACTCAGAAGTCAGCCCCATTGTTTTCAATGGGTCTTACGCCCAGGAAAGTGTCTAAGTGACTAAGGCTGCAATCCTAGCCACACGAACTGAATGGGTCTTACTTCTGAGTAGACATGCTTAGGATTGCACTGCTTAGGATTTCTTCTAAGTGCAACTTAATGCAACTAAGGCTGCAATCCCAAAGACAGTTTCTTGGGAGTAAGACCCAGTGAACACAATGAGGCTTAAATTTGAGTAAGTAAGGATAGTGCTTTAAGTTCTGTGTCTAGAGTTTGATCCTCTGCACACTTCCCTGGAAGTAAGGCTGCTATCCTCAAGACACTTTCCTCGGAGTAAGACATATTGAACGTAATTGGGCTAATTTGACATGGTTAGGATTGTGTTCTAAGTGCGCAAAATACATCATAACCAGGAAAGAGGACAAGCCCCCCAAAATGTAGGACATCCAAGAAAAATGTAGGATGTGACAAATTAAAACCTATAAACACTTATCTGTATTGCTTTCATGTGGTTAATTTAATCAGTATCAGTGAAGTCTTATGTTTTACCACTTTATAATATCATCATCATCAAATAAAACAATTTCATGCAATTTATTTTATAAATAAATTTATAAAATCTGCGTTGTCCTCCTTTTCCTTGTGAGCAAGCAGCATGTAACCTTCTTGTACTATTTATTTTATTTATTTATTTGTGCTTGTTTTATTTCAATTCGGTTACATGCTGCTTGCTCACAAAGAAAAGGAGGACAACTGAATTTTTTGCCAGGCTAAAAACAATAGGACATGTCCTGGAAAAAGATTTTTTTTTAAAAAAAGTCACTCTGGGATTAAGCCCCCGTTGAATTTAATAGCTCCAAAGGGGTGAGGCTCCCTCCAAGACTTTGCTCCCCTCTAGCTACGCCACCGGCTTTACCCATAAATCGGAGGCGAGAAGGGAGGGTCCAGACTGGGGGAGAGAAGAATGCGAGGCCAGGCACGTCCTAGGGTTCCGCATCTGTCGCCCAGCGCACGTCGGAGCCTGCTTTCTTGGCCCGGGTCCTGCTCCCTCTCCTGGGTTCAGAAGAGGCTGCCCAGCCAGGCAACCATCCATCAAGATCCCAGCCTTCATCTGCTCTGCTCTCCTCTGCTCTGCTCTCCTCTGGGGCTGAAGCCAGCTCTGCCTTCGAGGAGGCGGACTGGCTGGCATGCAGCTGCTACAGAGGGGAGCCCCTTACCCAAACCCACTCCCCCCCAAACCAGGGTGACCATATGTCATAAACTCAAAAGAGGATGAGCCCCCCACCCATGTAGGACATCCAAGAAACACATAGGATACCCAAGAAAAATGTAGGGCACAAAAAAACATTTTGAAAATATTAGCACAATCCTAACCATGTCTACTCAAAAGTCTACCCATTTGTTCAATGGGTCTTACTCCCAGGAAAATGTGGTAACTCCCAGCCTTATTACTTCTTATATTACATTTTCATCTGATTCAGCTTTCAGAGAAAGGTGGAATATAAATCCATTAAATGGTAACAACTTTCTTTCTTTCTTTCTTTCTTTCTTTCTTTCTTTCTTTCTGTATGTATGTATGTATGTATGTATGTATGTATGTATGTATGTATGTATGTATGTATGTATGTATGTATGTATGTATGTATGTATGTATGTATGATGTCCAAGGCGGCTTAGATCTTTATTTATTACTTAATATTTATTGCATCTAATATTTAAAATGATTTATTACATCTTTATGGCTGCAATCCTAAGAACACTCTCCTGGGAGTAAGCCCCACTGAGCTTACTGCAGAGTGGCCATGAATAGGATTACAGCCTATATTACTTATTATTAAATTGACAACTATTTATTACATCTAATCGTTTAATTACAGGAATCGATTGAATTAATTACAGCTAATCTATTAATTAATTAATACAGGACAAGGCACCCCAGAAAATGTAGGACATGCAAGAAAAATGTAGGACATACCAAAATAATAATAAATGTAGGACATACCAATATATATATAGAGAGAGAGAGAGAGAGAGAGAGAGAGAGAGAGAGAGAGAGAGAGTTTTCAGGTGGTTAATTTCAGTACTATATTACATTTAAAACTGACAGCTACAGTGCAATCCTAAGCATGTCTACTCAGAAATGCCAGAGTCCCATTATGTTCAATAGTACTTATTCCTAGGAAAGTGTGGTTAGGATTGCGGCCCTAACATTTTCAGTGCAATCCTAAGCATGCCTACTCAGAAATAAATCCCATTGTGTCCAAAAGTTCTTACTCCCAGGAAAGTGTGGTTAGGTTTGAAGCCCCAATTTATTAATTCCAAGATATTAATTTATTAATTCTACATGCTGCCTGCTCACAAGGAAATGGGGGGCAACCAATATTTCCCCCCCCAAAAAAAAGGATATATCCTGGAAAAAGAGGACACATGTCCCCCTGTTCCCTTCCCCAGCCTCCAGGGCTCTCTTACCCGGACTCTGGCCTCGGTGAGGTTGGTCCAGACAGCGATCTCCTCCCTGGTGGACATGTCCGGGTAGCGGTTCCTCTGGAAAGTGGCTTCCAGCTCCTGCAGCTGCTGGCTGGTGAAGTGGGTCCTCTGCCTCCTTTGCCTCTTCTTCTTGGACGGATCTTCAGGACCCGCCTCGTCATTCTTGCCGGGCTGGCCTTTGTCCTTCTCTGCGGAGCAACAAAGAAGAGGCACGCCGATCAACTACTACTAATACACTAGTACTACTCGCCCCGTCCAGGAAGGGCGGAGGGGGAGGCGCAGAACCAGTGGCGTAGCTAGAGGGGGGCGGAGCAGTCAGTCTTGGAGGGAGGCTCACCCTTTTAGAGACATTCCAGGTGGGGGGACCATATGGTCCTGTTTTGCTCCCCCGCCCCGTCTAGGATGGCTCCAAGACTTGACTGCTCAGCCCCCTCTAGCTACGCCACCACGGGCCCCTTCTTCCCCTTAATCCAATTGGAAGGGGGGGTCCCAATCCACTTGGATCTGATTGGAAGGGGGAGTCCCAATCCACTCGGATCTGATTGTATCCTCCCTGCCAGGAATGGCTCTGAAGGGGTGAGACTTCCCCCAAGATTGACTGCTCAGCCCTCCTCTAGCTACGCCACCACAAGTCCCTTCCCCTTAATCTGATTGGAAGGAAGGTCCCGATCCACTTGGATCTCATTGTATCCCCATGCCTGGAATGGCTCTGAAGGGGTGAGACTCCCTCCAACATTGACTGCTTAGCCCCCTCTAGCTACGCCACCAATAAATCCTTTCCCCTTAATCTGACTCCAGCGCCTTGCATCACAGCCCTAAAGCCTGTCTACTCAGAAGTCAGTTGCACTGTAGTCAAGGGGGCTTACTCCTAGGAAAGTGTTCCTGGGGGAAGGAAAAGGGGTTCTCAAGCGTGGCTATGGAGACTGGATTTTAAGGAGCATAATCGTATCCATGCCTACTTTGAAGTAAGGCTGCAATCCTAAAGACACTTTTTTGGGAGTAAGACCTATTGAACACAATAGGGCTTACTTCTGAGAAGACATGGTTAGGATTGAGCTCCTAGTCTCATTACTGGGCTTTAGGTGCTGCAAGGCGCTAGAAATGGGTGATTATACTAACTTCCTAGTGGTCTTGTATACATGGGCTTGCAGTATAAACCAGCTGTAGTTCGAGCAACCCAAACCAGGAGTATTAAATCCGCCTTCCTAAGCATATGGAAATTCTCCTGATTGTACAGAAAAAAGATATCCAGGATCTGGGCCTTCACAGGATTGCACTAAATGGGGAATGTTCCTCAACAGATACTTAAGATCTGAACCTTGTGAGAAGAGAAAATGGATGCAGGATTTACTCCAACCCTTATGTACTCTCTCTGCAATTAAATATCAAAGTAACTACTATGGTGATACTCAACACTGTACTGACATTTCTTCAGCAATGTATAGAAAACACATGCGGTATTCAGTTTCAGACTTTGCAATTGATAGGATCCGATTCTACCTACTACATCTATATGTGTATAGGAAACAATAGACACTTTTTACACACACCTATGCACGCGCTCAAAATACTACTACTCCATCATCCTGACATCTCCCATTAGAAAGTACACACTAACGTGGTGGGTTGGTCTACCCTCCACTTACATGAATACTAACCCAGTTGACAGGTGTTGTTGTGAGCCTAGTAAAGTAGTTTTAGAAATGGACTTTGGCTAGGTATTAATTAGCAGTAGGCTAATCATGGTGTTTGGCTGGTACACATTAATTGTAATTAGAATTATCCCTGCATCCTGATACATACATGTTGGGACTCGAGTAGTCGACGGGACTGCGATGCCTAAAGGTATTTACTCAATAATTACAATGGGGCTGCAATCCTATCCTCATGTAGGAATAAGTCCCATTGTACAAAATGGGAATAAGTCCCATTGAACGCAATGGGACTTCCACTGAACGCAATGAGACTTACTTCTAGGTAGACACGCGTAAGGTTTAACTGTACCTGATTCAGAGTGAAGACACTGGGGCTGCAATCCGTTCTACACTTTCTTGGTAAACCCCATTGAACAGAATAGAACTTACTTATGAGTAGACATGCATAAGATTGTGCTCTAAGACTGGGGTATCTCAGCTTCTCATACTGATCCACACCACTATTAAACCCAAATATGAATTTAAGCTGACGTGAGTAGCCGATCAGGTTTACTCGGAGGAAACCTCCGCACAGTGCAAAGAGATCGGGCCCCAAATTGGTGTTCAAGAGCAAGTCTCCGTTGAACACAGTTCAGTGGATTCCCAGCTATGGCTGCAATCCTAAAGATACTTTCCTGGAAGTAAGTAACACAACGTGGCTTACTTTGGACTAGACATGCCTACGACTGTGCTCTAAGTCTGCAATCCTAGCCACATTTACCTACGAGTAAGCCCTTTTGACTATAATGGGATTTGCTTTGGAGTAGACAAGCATAGGATTGGGATCAAAGGGTGCACATGAAGGGCATCCTCCTTTTCATTGCCCATTAAGGCTTGCAAGCCTGTGCACACTTTCTTGAGAGTAAGCCCACTGAAGACATTTATAACCACTGCCAAGGGGAAGATAATTTTCTCACTCTCTTTCTGGAACGGAGGAGCCCACCCTGCAAGGATCAGGACCCTAGTCCACCTTCCTGCAGCCCAATCCTATACGTGTCTACTCAGAAGTAAATCCCATTGAGTTCAATAGAGCTGACTCCCGGGAAAGGATCGCAGCATCAGAGCCCAATCCTTTCCTTGGGAGTAAGCCATCTGCTTGTCTACTCCGAAGTCAGTCTCATTATAATCAATGGTCGGACTCCCAGCTAAATGTGGATAGGATCGCATCCAAACCTCGGCTTGTCTACTTAGAAGTACAAACTCAGAAGGCATCTGCTTGTCTACTTAGACGTCAGTCTCATTATAATCAATGGCTCTGAGTCCCAGAGTTGTGTGTGGATAGGATCGCATCCTCAGAGCCCAATCCTCTACTTGTCTACTCAGAAGTAAGACAGAAGATCTCTACTCCGAAGATCTCTACTCAGAAATTAATCCCATTATAGTCAATGGCTCTGAATCTCAGCTAAGTGTGGATAGTATCTCAACCTCAGAGCCCCATCCTCTACTTGTCTACTCAGAAGTAAAAACTCAGAAGATCTCTGCTCAGAAGTCAAGCCCATTATAGTCAAAGGCTCTGATTCCCAGCTAACATAGGATCGCAGCCTCAGTCTGTGCCCTCTCCCAGGATAATGGAGAAGGGGGTCCCCCAAAATGATGGTGTTTGGGGGGGTGCAGCAATCCCTTACCTGCAGCCTCTGGGCTGGAGGTGTCTGAGATGGTGTGCACCTCCAGCCGGTGTTTTGCAGAATCCAAGACAGATCTGGACTGCCCAGAGGTCAGGGTGGAAGCCATGACCAGGGCCGGTTGATGATGATGATGGTGGTGGTGGTGGTGGTGACAAGTGGAGGAGGAGGAAGAAGCGGAGGAGGAAGATGAGGAGGAGGAAGGGGAGGTGGAACACAGTTTATTCCCGGCTCCCAAGCGCTCCAGGCTCAGCGGCTCTTTGAGGCAGTTCATGGGGCAGAGGGGGGCCAGCCCGATCGGAGTAAAGTCGATGTAAATGAGGAGTAGGCGTAGGTGGCGGGCTCCTGTTCAGTTTCAGGAGGTTCTGTCTGGGTGGTGGTTGGTGGTGATGATCCAGCTCAGGTTTGGACGGGGCTCAGTCGCCTCCAGCCTCCCCCCGTTAAATCCCCCGACATGAGGCTCTGAACCCCTTGGGGGTGATCAAGGGGACCCTCCTGGGTACATTCCCAAGGCGGAGACCATCGCAGACCATGAAGAATCGGGACCGTCCAGGGCCAGGTCGAGCTCAGGTGTGGTTAGATCCAATTTGGAAGGAGCAGAGGCACCCAAGCCCAACCCCAGCGGATCTGCACCCAGCCAGGCGAGAGATGCAGCTCAGCGTGCTCCCCACTACTCCTAAAACCCTAAACCCAGAGGCTGCCTTCCCGGGGCGATGATATCACCAGCCCCTTCCTCTCCCCTCCTCCCTCCTTCCTCCCCCAGCTCCAGACTCGCCACTGAGCCCAGGAGTGATGGCTGGGCGGCCAATCCGGAGCAGGGACGCCCCAGTCGAAGCTGGAAGGAGACCAGCCTATCACGGATCAAGGGCAGGGCCTCATTAAAAACCCACTCTTTTTTTGGTGTTAATTTTTTTGGCCACTCAAGTCTGTAAAGCTTGACTTAGGAAATAGGGAAGGAGCCACAACCCTTGAAGGAGGCATTATTAGTTGTCATTATTAATCATTATTATCATGTTTTCAAGGTGAAACTTGCTCTCTGGTCTTATTTATTGTGTCATTAATTGGCTATTAATTATTATTTTATCATGATAGATATTATTTCGTTATCAAAAAGGTTTCCCCTGTACAGTCGTATCCGACTGCAGGGGGCAGTGCACAGCTCCGATTCTCAGCCTTTGCGTTTTCCCAAGACGCTGATATATAATAATACACATCAAATTATTAGTCACTGATTTATAATATATAGATATATAGATGACGATCATAGATCAGATTTTGAGATGCATATATAATATAGATATAGATGCTTATATAATATATAGATTTGTAGATGCTGATCTATAATAATAGATCAAATATTATACACTGATGTATAATATATAGATATATAGGAACTGATCTATAATCAAATTATTAGACACCAATGCATATTAAATAGATATACCGAGGCTGATCTATAATAGATCAAATTAACAGACACTGATGTTTAATATACAGATATATAGATGCTGAACTATAATAGATGAAATTACCAGATGCTGGTGTTTAATATATAGATGCTGATCTGTAATAGATCAAATTATTAGATGCTGATGTATAACATAGGTATGTAGATGCTGATCTATAATGGTATCTCAAATTACTAGACGCTGATATATAATATGTAGACGCTGATCTATAATATCACATTATTAGACACTGATATATAGGTATTTACACGCTGATCAAGAAGGATATAGTAAATTACTAGACTATATTACTACCGATTACTATCAATATTACTATATTACTACCGATATATAATATATATGTATATAGACACTGATATTTATAATATATCAAATTATATTAAATGCTGATCTATAATATATAGAGATGCTAATACATAATATATAGATATGTAGTCTCTGATCTATAATATACCAGATTATTAGATGCTGATATATAATATATCAAATAATATAACTTATTAATTATTAATCATTTTAATTATTATGTTTCCATTTTCATTTATTTAAAAAAAAGCCAAGCACACATGCCAGCCAACTCACAACCAGCCAGGAGTAATGGATTTTATTCATTTATTTATTTTAAAAATTTATGTCCTGCCTTTATCGGGTCATAGACTGACTCAAGGCAGCTCACATTAAAACATAATTAAAAACATAAATAGATTTAAGTAGCAACCAGCTAGAAAATGCCCAGATCGCTGAAGCCGGTCCCTGTTCAGCAGGGCAGCGCTGCTGGTAGAGAGGCTGGAGCGGCAGGGAATTAATTATGCGCTATCTCTCTTGAGTCACTTTCCTGGGAGTAAGCCCTGTTGACTATAATGGGACTTACTTCTGAGTAGACCCGCTCTACTCAGTCTTGAGTAGAGTATTGGGGATACTCTTGAGGACTGGGCTCAAAGGTTGTAATCCTACCCACATTTTCTGGAGGAGGGGAAGTTTCACTGACCATAATGGGACTTACATCTGAGTAGACCCACGTAGGATTGGTACATACACGCAGGCACACCCTGCAGTATACGCACATCCTGATTATACTTTCCTGCTAAGAATCCACCCTGGGGCAAAGCATAGGATTGGACTCAAAGCTGGCAACCAAACCAAATGCGACCAAGGCTTTAAAGGATTTTTAATCTAATACTTTGAATCTTATACTTTCAAGTGCAAATGTTTTCAATGTGTTCTCAGAAAGAGCAGTGAAATTTCTTTCTTTCTTTCTTTCTTTCTTTCTTTCTTTCTTTCTTTCTTTCTTTCTTTCTTTCGAAAGAATAGCACTGAGAATGATTTTTACTAACCCAGAATAAATGAAACGCATGGGGTGGATACAAAGAAGCTCATGAAGGCGCTTTAAATTGCAGTTTTCAATGCAAACATTTAACACCCTAGCCCTGAAGTCATCTCAACAAGGCTGCAAGTCCATTTGAACAGAGACTTGAGTCTCAGTAAATCCTCCTATAGGGCGCCTGTCCAAATAACCTAATCAGGATCAGGTTGTCAGTTCCATAAATTATCAATTGCAATGAAAACCAAATAAAACCCTTTTGATTCATCTAATCTTATCTTTGAGGACACTATATGTAACCTGGTGGCATAGCTAGAGGGGGCGGAGCAGTCATTATGGGGGGAGCCTCACCCTTTCAGAGCCATTCCAGGTAGCGGGGGAGTTCTGTCTGGAATGGCTCTGAAAGGGTGAGGCTCCCCCCAAGAATGACTGCTCTGCCCCTCTAGTTATGCCACCGCTGTAAACATAGGGAAAAAGTCTATGTCACCCCACTGATTACAGCAACTTGTATTAAATAAAATCAGCAAAGGATACATATAAAATCTACAACCGCTTCAAGGTACTTATTTAATTGGACACTTGTTTGAAGCTGTAAATACTTACCTGGGAGTGAATTCCGTTGAATAGGGGGTTACTCCTGAGTAGACCTGGCTAGGTTTGAGCTGTAAATTTGAAAGGATTTTTAAAATCCTATTTTAAATTTATTGTCAGTGGCATTAAACCGTGATAGTTTTTACTGGACATTTAAGGGACATTCAAATCAGTGGAACTGAATACTCAGGAAATTGCTTTCAAATTGATTCTAGACTCTGGCTGCAATCCTGAAGACACTTTCCTGGGAGTAAGACCCATTGAACACAATTAGGCTTACTTTTGAGTAGACATGGTTATCTGCTGTCTGTCTCTTTTCTGTTCATATGTGTGTGTAAAATGAACTCTTTTTATATATACACACTCAAGCAGTCTGGAATTAATTCTAGATAGATAGATAGATAGATAGATAGATAGATAGATAGATAGATAGATAGATAGATAGATAGATAGATAGATAGATAGATAGATAGATAGAACACTGTGTATTTTGATTACATGTTTAGAAGCTCCCTCTAATATATAGAATGTCTGTCATACACCACACAACCGTCCACCATTTCATGGGCAACCTTACACATCTTTACGGGTATATAAATAAATGTATCTACTGTGAATTTATTTTTTAAAATGAATTTGGTTAATATATTTCAATACAAATGACGCTATTACTATAATTTTTAATCTCTGATGCGCAATTTGTTAATAGTTTCATTTTTAATGGGTGATGTTATATTATCACCTTTATGGGAACGAAAACAGAATAATTGGTAGACTTTCTTCTGGACGAGGTTTGGCATCCTATTGTGGAGGATGGAAATAATTTGCTCAACCAAAATGTCAGTTTCCAAATTGAAACTTCTCTCAAGGATTTTCTGCAGTGGGAGAAGCCACATAAAACCCTTAAAAAATCAGAATATCATTTAATGGCTACCGTCTCCCTTAAATCAAATTACTGTAAAGGAGACACTGAATTCAGTGGGTCACACAATGTGTTTATCCCGTGACAATTTTGTTCTACAGACAAGATTGTATCCAGACAATGCAATTGCATAGGAGATTGTATTATTGCACTCGCACATTCGTTAATATGGAATAATTAATCCAGTATCCTACATTCATTAATCCAAAATAGTTAATTTAGAATCTAGTAGCTAATCCAGAATCCTATGTTTATCAAAAATAGTTTATCCAAAATCCTTCATTTGTTAATCCAGAATAATTAAGATAGCAATCTTAATGACACTTTCCTGAGAGTAAGACCCATTGAACACAATGGGACTTACTTTTGAGTAGACATGTTTGGGATTGTGCTCTTATATTCCCGCGTTGGTTAAATCGAAATAGTGAATCCAGAATCCCATGTTTGTTAATCTGGAATAGTAAATCCAGAATCCCATGTTCGTTAATCTGGAATAGTAAATCCAGAATCCTATGTTTGTTAATCTGGAATAATCAATCCAGAATCCCATGTTTGTTAATCTGGAATAGTAAATCCAGAATCCCATGTTCGTTAATCTGGAATAGTAAATCCAAAATCCCATGTTCGTTAATCTGGAATAGTTAATCAAGAAGCCTAGATTAATTGATCCAGAATAGTATCCTTTTCCAGATCAATATTTGCCATGATCCAACTATATCACTACCCCCAGAATAATTTTATATACAGTTTGTTAATACCTTTGGTGGACTTCAAGCGTTTTGAGGAATATCTTAATTAATTAATTAGAACGTATAGCAAAATCTAATTGCGGTATCTAATTCATTAGACATTAATTAGTTAATTAATTTGGGGGAGGTACTGAAGCTACCTGAGCCCCCAATGGCTTCAATATTGGTTATCACTTTTTTGGGGAAGGGGTGGACATCTGTTTTCCACCCCAAATCCTCTCCCTTCCTGGCTGAGGAAGATCCCTTGTTCTTCCTCCTCATCCTCACCCAATCAAACCGACTCAATGGCATATGATTTGAGCAGCCTGTTGGTAAAGAAGGTCAAATTAATTTCCATTCTGCTCATTATCCAGCGTTTAAATGACGTGGTTTATCCTGGAGATTTGGCCAAGTCTCTCCCTCCCCTCCTCAGACCCCACAGCGTTTCATGGAGACAATTCTCTTACATTTGTAGTGGATTTTAATCTGATAAGACCCTAATTTGCTTAAGTCTCTTAAATAGGAGGTTTTAAAGATTCTTGCCGTTTTCTTATTGAATTTCCTCTTAATTCCCCCAAGATCATCAAGTATATGTGTAAAGTAAATAGTTTCTCCCTTTGCGCAGGCTGCAGATGACCTATAAGTAAGTCAATCAGAATCCTACTATTTGTTTACTAATCGTACCTATAGCAGGGTCTTCAAACTCTTAGGGCTGTTAGGGGGTTCCCACTTCATGCAAATCCCCCTCTCCTCCTCTTATGATATAAGTGATGGGAGACAAGACTGAGAGCACAATTCTAACCGTGTCTACTCAAAAGTAAGCCCTATTGTGTTCAGTGGGTCATATTCCCAGGAGTGTCTTTAGGACTGCAGCCTTAGACTCAGGTAGGACTTTACCATATATCTGTCCTCTTTTTCCAAGTCATGTCCTCTTTTTTTAACTTTGTGTCCTGGAAAAAAAATCTTTATTTTCTTCCTTTTTCTTGGCAGCATGTAGCCTTATTGTAATTAGTAAATTATGGCTGGAATCTTAAGCACACTTTCCTGAGAGTTAGCCCCATTGAATATAAGGGGGCTAACTTCTGAGTAGGGAGGATTAGGATTGTACCCTAAGAGCCCAATCCTATGTCTGTCTACTCAAAAGTTAGCCCCATTGTGTTGAGTCGGTCCTACTCCCAAAAAGCTGTCTTTAGGATTGCAGCCTATATATAATAAATTATGTTATATTTTTAAATTTAATAAAGTAATAGAATGTTTAAATTTGGCCACATGACTGCAATCTGTACGGGTTTTTAAATAGCTTTTATTTTATGTCCTCCATTTTTCTTGGGTGTCCTACTTTTCCGATTATGACATATGGTCTCCCTGACTTTTAACCACCATCATCAAATCAAGTTTGATTTAGGCTGCAATCCTAAAGACACTTTCTTGGGAGTAAGTCCCATTAATCACAATGGGACTTACTTTTGAGTAGACATAGTTAGGATTGTGCCCTCTATCTGCTGGACTTGGACAAGAGGTAAGTCAAAAAGGTATAGGCAAACCTGCTGAAACTTACACAGCAATCCTAAAACCACATTCCAGGGAGCAAGACCCATTGAACACAATGGGGCTTACTTCTGAGTAGACATGGTTAGTATTGTGCTCACTATCTCCTAAAGAGACCTTTTTAATTGCACCCCTCTTTACTAATCTGGAGTAACAACTACCCTTTTTTTGTCAGCAATGTGAACTGAAATCTTGGAATGATGCCTTTTCCAGTTTAGAGGGTGGCTGAAAAAGGCATCATTCTAAGCTAAACTAGAGTTTTTAGTTCACATTGCTGACAAAAGAAAAGGGTAGTTGTTACTTCAGTTTAAATGTGACTTAATATATGGGAACAGTTTCTTTACTATAATCATTATTAGAAATTAAAGATTAGAACCTGAATCCCACTTGGAATGATGACCTACAACCCACCAATCAAGATTAATGTTATAAAGTGAGTTGGGAAAGTAACAGACTGCAGTCCTATCCACCCTTTCCCCATTGAACACAGTTGGACTTTCTTCTGAGTGGACAAGACATGCTTAGGATTGACATGTTTAGGAGTGGACATGCTTAGGATTGTGTCCTAACTGTAGTTTAAATTAGGCTAAATACATAGGCTCAGTTTTTTAACAGCAAAAATGATTAGAGATTAGAATTAGAATCTCTGGTCTAGTTTGGAACAATGCTCTACAACCCTCACTTCAATCACTTTAATTTATATTCATGAAGAGTTGAGGAGTATTGAATCCATTGTTTAAAGCAACTAAATATATAGGCACACTTTTATAATTGGCAGAAATTATTAGAAATTAGGGATTAGAACTAGAATCTCTAGTCTAGTTTGGAATGATGCAGTGCAACCTCCACTTTTTTAAAGTGGATTGTTGAATCCATCCTTTAAATACATCCTTTAAATGTAATCAAATATAGGCACAATTTCTTTACAACAGAAATTATTAGAAATTAGAGATTAGAACTAGAAACTATAGTTTTGATTGGAACACTGCCCTTCATCCAACACCAAATTAATATTTATAAAGGTTCCTGGGGAGTATTAAAATTCATGGTTTTGAATGTAACTAATATAAGCACAGTTTATTTACTACTGAAAGAATAAGTAAATAACCTTGCTGTAACAAAAAGATTCTGTACAAAAAGATGATACTGCTAGTAGTAGATGTTTAGGATGTGTTGTGTGCAGAATCAGACATTCTTTTGTCTGTTGGACCTCTTTTCCATTCCAGCTATCATTGAAGTGGAATGATTTGCTTCCTGGTAAGGACCTTGGGTTTTGCAAGGTAAAGTAAGGAAATCAAAGCTGAATTTCCTTCAAAGGAAGCTGTATTTTTGAGAGTGTAAAGTGGGAACTCAGTGATCCGCCTCTTTTTTAAAAACCCCTAAACAAAGTTATTAGGAAGCAGTAGATGTGATTGATGTGGATGGAAATACAGGAACCTTCAAGGGAAATCGATGAGAACTTCCAAGTGATTGTGTTTAAAATGGGTCAAAGCTGGATTAACCATTATGCTAAGCAAACTCCAGAGTAAGGCCCAGTCAGATTGGAGCCTGTGGGGTGATATTATTATCTGGGCATTTTCCTGCAAGGAATCTGAAGATGTTTCCTCCTCTAGAGGATGAACTACATCTGAGGCTTATTTTATAGCCTCCCCGCATCTCAATTCCTACTCTGTTGAAGAACTAGCAAAGTTGGAGCTGTGAATATTCCAGACAAAATGGATAGAGTCTTCTTTTTTTAAAGACTTAGAAGCCAGTCCTTTCCATGTCTACTCAGAAGTAAGCTTTATTGGGTTTACTCCCAGGAAAGTGTCTAGGATTACAGTCTTTCACTTCTTTGCAAGACCAGAGACCTCCCCTGTCCCCCCTGAGGATACACCAGAGATCTTTCCCCGCTGCTATTTCTATGGGACCTACTAACTAGTCCAACCCTATGCATGTATACTCAGAAGTAAGTTCCATTGAGTTCACTGCTATCCACACTTTCCTAGGAGTAAGCCTTATTGAATAGAATGAGATTTCTGAGTAAACATGGTAGTAAGTACTATTGAACTCAATGGGACTTACTTCTAAGTAGACATGCCCAGGATTGCACTGTAAGTCTGTTCCACCTTGAGGCTGAAGGTACAACTTAACCATCTCCTCTCATCGGAGGGGCAGAAAAGGAGCTCCATCCTGAGCTGCCTAAAGCATCTATAAGGGGTTTTCATGGTGTGTGAGGGACACATAGCATATAGATCAGGTAAAAGTGTCCAGAGAATACAACAACTTGTGGTTCTCTAGGGAGGAAGCCTTGGGAGATCTTTCTCTTACTTGGTCAAGACCTGCCATCTCAACTTGGTTGCTCACTCATTAACTTTGGTTTGTGTCCTGCTATCTTTAACTTGGTCATCCTGTCTCTGACACTGATGGGGAGGATAAAACACCTATCAAAGTCACAGGTCAGGGACAGGGTGACAGTAACCTATTTTTCCAGGACATGTCCTCTTTTTTTAGCCTTGTGTCCTGGAAAAATCTTCAATGACCTCCTTTTCCCCCACTGAGTAGACAATGAGTTGTCATACATTATGGGTGCAATCCTGAGCATATCTACTCAGAAATAAGACTCATTCTGTTCTATGGGTCTTCCTGGCCACAAAACTTAGTGCTTTCCCCCCTCTAGCTACGCCACTGATTTAATGGGACCCTGCAAGTTCACGAGTTGAACACAAGTTCTTCTCTCTTTCGATGGCTGCTGAGTACTGAAATGCTGATGATTGATGGGGTTGAATCCTGGATTAGACACTCTTTAGCTGGTAGGGAATTGGAGAGATTGTCCTCTGCTAACCAGACTGCTGGCAGTTTAAAGGGTCTGGATATAACCCGACAGGGCGTTCATTGCTTTGGTCGCTTTTTGTTTCCAAATACTGATATTAGTCTACTCCAGGGTGTAGCTAAGTGGGGTTGCAAAAAATTGTAGTGCTTCAACCAGTGGTGGGCTCTAGCAGGTACGCACCTACTCTGTAGAACCGGTTCTTAACAAGAGATAGGACATATAAAGTTTAAAAATAGCCATTTAAAAGTGGCTGCCAGATGGGCAGAGAATTGGTTCTTAAATTTTTTGAAGCCCATCACTGGCTTCAACCCCCCACTAGCTACGCCACTGGTCTGCTCAGATCTCTCATTTGCAGTTGATCATCTGTCTACAGTATTTATAAACTACTTTTCAACTAAAAAGGTCACAAAGCGGTTTACAAAGAAAATGAAAAAATTAATCGCTAATTAATAGCTAATGGGTCCATGTCCCAAAAGACCTCACAATCTAAAATGCAAAAAGAACATGATTCTGGAAGCGACCCCCTTTCCTCTCCTCAATCCATGCTCTGCACACAATATTTCTATGAAAGCAAATACTGTACAACCAGGAGTCCCCCCACTTATTGGACAGTCGGTTGAAAAGTGAAACCCAATCTTTTTTAGTTTCTAAATGTTGCTTCCAATATTTTTTTTTTTGGCTAGCAAATTGCAAATGCCCCTTTTATCTTGCAAATTCCTGCTGCCACACAAAGATTTCTGTACATTAACTCTTTTGGGAATGGGATTAGACAAGGAGTTACAACATAGAGGGGCAATTTTGGTCTTTAGAACAGCAGAGAGAGGTTGAAAGATTGGAACATGCATTGAATGAATGTCGCCAGGGTATAATAGAAAGGTGTTGAAAGAGTGGAAGACAGGCGGGTGATACCTGTACCAGTCTCAACTAAACTCAACCATATGAAAATGAGTGGATCTGTTTGGCACCCCAACTGCAAAACAAATTCCAGTTGGAAATTTATTACAGGATGAGATCCTGGAAATACTTACCTGAGAGAATAAGTCCCATTAAAATGAGTGGGACAAACATTGTGAGAGTAGTAGCCAAGCATGGGATTGTGCTGTCAGTGAATTCAGTGAGACATTTTTGAGTAAGCATGTTTAGAATTGCATTATACCTGATATTTTTTTTAGAGCACACCTGTTCCTATTTACTCAGAAGGAAGAATTCAGTCATATGTAACTCTAAAGTAAGTCCCATTAGAATTAGTGGGGCTTATTCTCAGTTAAGTGTGGCTAGGGTTGCAGCCTAAGAGCACAATCCTTACCATGTCTACTCACAAGTAAACCCTAATGTGTTCAATAGGGCTTACTCCCTGGAAAGTGTCTTTAGGACACTGCAATCCTAAAGACATTTTCTTGGGAGTAAGACCCATTGAATACAATAAGGCTTACTTTTGAGTAGACGTGGTTAGGATTGTGCTGTTTGTCTAATTAAGTTCAATGGGATTTAAGCCCCACTGGCAAGTGTTTAGACTAGACTAGAGGATAAATCTGTGTTACTTAAAGTTGTAGTCCTCATCATGCCTACTCAGAAGTAGGTCTCACTGAATGCATGGCATGGGCAAACACTTTGGGAAGAGGGCTACATCATCTCTCTGACACTCTGGGGGAAATTAATTTACATTTCAAATTTGAATAAATCTACATAAGAGAAGACATTAGAGATGAACGTCTGTGAGTGAATGAACGAATTTTACAGAGCTTATTTTTAATATATATGAAAACTAAAATACAGGCATTTAAAAACTAAAATACAGAACCACATGGTGAACTCTCACATCAACTCTCAGCATACAGGCACTCTCTCTCTCTCTCTCTCTCTCTCTCTCTCTCTCTCTGTGTGTTTGTGTGTGTGTGTGTATATGTATAGCAGGCCTCCATCAGTCTTGAAAGACTATGGTATCAGTGCTGCATACACTGCATACGCTGCATTCAAAGCACGAAAGCCTGGGTTAGATTGTAATGGAGGATAGGCTGTTACCCAAGCAGCAAATCCCCCCTCTCCACACCACTGAATTAGTCCAATGGAAAGACAGAGCCAATACGATTGGATCCAGCTGGCGTTGGCAGAGCTGGGCTAAGGACAGGAGCTCACCCTGTCTTGTGGGGCCCGACCCTGGATCTCGAATTCCTCCCCTCCTCACAACCACCCTGTGAGGTAGGTGGGGCTGATTGTGAGTAACCAGCCCCAAGTCACCCAGGAAGCTTCAAGGTCCAGGAGGGATTTGATCCTAGAACTTTCAGGTGGTCCACGTCCCAGGTGGTCCCAAAAACTTTCCTGGCTCATCCCAATTTTCCTCCAAGTGGCTCAGATAGGCAAAACCCTAGTTGATCTTCAATACAGAATTGTACTCTATACTGTACACACACACACACACACACACACACACACACACACACACACACACACACACAACCCAATCCTATCCACACTTTCGTGGGAGTAAGTCCCATTGACTCTAATGGAACTTACTCCTGAATAAATGTGTATAGGAATGTATTCTACCCTTCTCCCCCCCCCCCCACACACACATCCTGAATCAAGAGTGCAGAAAAATTGTTTGCCGTCCAATCATATGTATATCTAAAGTAAATCCCATGCATATCCAGCCATCCATCTATCCTACCTTTCCTCTGCAGGAGCAAATGTCCCATGTTGGCTTACAATGTCAGATTAAAAAAAAAACTCGCAATATCTTAACAGCATTCAAATTTTCCAGGCTAGTAGTAGGTTTTACTACAACTACTAATAGTACAACCCTTAGTGGTTGTAATAACTTCCGAATTGACTAATGAATCCGGAGTGAATAAAGTCCTAATGAGCTAATCCAGAACAAATCCGATTTCTGTTTTCTGTTTTCACAGTTGCTACTACAGATTGGAAAACCAACTCTTGAGCTACTCCTCGACTTTGGGGCCCAAAGAAACAAACAAACTGCTACTGCCCTGGCTGGGCCAACACAAAACTGGTTGAAGGCTTTGAATATACTGTGTGTGTGTATTACAATATAGGGAGTTACTTTTCAATATATATGTATTCTAAGGCTTTGATCCTTTTGAGTAGTGGAGTAGTGGCATAGCTAGAGGGGGCGGAGCAGTCAGCCTTGGAGGGAGGCATGTAAAGGGAACCATTGAAAGAAAGGGGGGAGAAAAAGGGGAAGGGGTAGCAACCCATGCACGCCTCCCTCCAAGGCTGACTGCTCCGCCCCCCATTAGCTATTTCACCACCTCCAAGGCAAGAGATCCTTTGGGTGCTTCTATTGCTACCTGCACTAGTGATGTCTTCATACCATTGCCTTGACCCTGATGAAGAGCCATTAATTACCCATTCAGTCAATATTAGGAAGGCAACAAAGCTTTTTTACATAGGATTAAAGAGACATCAGGCTCCTGTATTAGTAGATGCCTCCTCACGTTTGAAGCTCTCCTTATACATCTTTTTTCTCCCTCCCCCTTAAGTCTATCTAGCAACTGCTGCCTATATTAATACACACACACACACACACACAACATCTATATGTGTGTATCTATATATATTATATATATAAAATCTATATGTAAGTGTGTGTCTTTAGATTATTATCTATATGTGTGTGTGTATCTATGTATTATATATATAACATCTATATGTATGTGTGTGTCTTTGATTAGTATTGTGTGTGTCTTTAGATTATTATCTATATGTATGTGTGTGTCTTTAGATTATTATTAAGGCATCATTGATTCTCTTCCCCAGTAGAGATAGAACTAATCTCCGGCTCCTCTAGTGAGGACCCGTGCAGTACAGTAGTCAAGCCTGCTTTCCACTAAGAGCCCAATCCTAGGCATGTCTACTTGGAAGTAAGTCCCATTAGAGTTAATGGAGTTTACTCCCAGGGAAGTATGGATAGGATTGCAGCCTTAACCCGCAGGAAATACTTTTCCTTTCTTTAGTATGGTTGCAGCCCTTCTTCACGCCTCATTTTGACTTCTCTAAATCATTTCTGAGCTCTAATTTTCATGGGATGCACCACCACACTTTTATTTTTACAGCACAATCCTAACCAAGTCTACTCAAAAGAAAGCCCCATTGTGTTCAATAGGTCTTACTCTCAGGAAAGTGTCTTTAGGATTGCAGCTTTCGCCTCTTAAATGCAAACCTCAGAAAGGATCTCTTAGCAATTATATTTGTCATAAAATTAATGTTTGTAAATAAACTTCCATAACTTCAAGTTTATCTTTTGTTCCTTCTTCAACTACCATCCTTAGCTGATTCGATTGTAATTAGTTTGAATTAAATATTCAATTGACTATTGTAATTAGTTTGAATTAATTGTTCAGTTGACTGACTGACTGACTGACTGTCTGTCTGTCTGTCTGTCTGTCTATCTATCTATCTATCTATCTATCTATGATATGCTATTATATCATCATCATCATCATGAAAGCTAGGATGATTGCAGTAGTTAGGGTCAGGAGCTGAACTGAAACCTGTAAGATCCAGGTTCAAATCCCTCCTTGACCAGGAAGCTTCCTGGATGACTTTGGGCCATTCACTTACTCTCAGCTTCACCACTGAGAAGGGTTGTTGTGAGGACAGCAAGAAGGGAGGAACTAAAGCTTTCTCAGACTTCCCCTCCAGCATATGCTTTGGCTTGGGAAAGGCAGGGTTTAGAAATCCCTTAAATAAATAAATCATCAAACGTGGGACTGTTATGCAGACTGGCTGCAATCCTAATGACACTTTCCTGGGAGTAAGACCCACTGAACACCATGTGGGTTGCTTTTGAGTAGACGTGGTTAGGATTGTACCCTAATTCAGTGTAAATCGTTCAGTCTTCACAACAGTCCCCTGAAGTTGAATGATCTGAGTCAGAGCAGGTCAACTCAGCCATGGGTGGAAGCACCAGGCACATTTCTGACTACCAGCTGCTGGAGTGGGGAGAGCCACAGCTGATTGGTTTCATGACCACTTTGGCTTTCAAGCAGCTGATCATGGTTGGAAGAGGACCAACCATGGTCCAACAAGGACCAGACAGACCTTGTTGGGATCCAGTTAGGTAGTTCTGATGTGATTATATATATATATATAGAGAGAGAGAGAGAGAGAGAGAGAGAGATAAACCACACTTTTCTGGATGTAAATACTATTGAACACAATGGGACATACTTTTGAGTAGACATGCTTAGGATTTCACTGAAAGTCATACATTTGTCTACTCCAGGGATTCTCCATCTTTTTCATTTTATTGCACGCTACAAGTTGTCATGGTACATCATCAGTCTTTTGACAACTCACATCATGCTTCCTGTGGGAGGTTCACATCCCTCAATAGCACTATCAATAAATGATGTTTATTTGATAAATAAAATCAAATTTTGATTTTTGATCTTATTTATATTTGATTTTATTTAAAATTTTGATTTAATTATACTTATACTATTATTTATACTTGTGGCACACCGTTGTGCCATGGCACACTGGCTAAAAATCACTGGTCTACTCTTAACCTTAGTTGGGACATTTTGGGGGGGACGACGAAGGTTGCAATCCTAGGCACACTTACCTGAGAGTAAGTCCCATTGAACACAATGAAACGTACTTCTGAGTAGACACACTGGGTTTAGTTGTATTTACGGGGGGGGGGGGGTAGTGTGCCACAACTCAGTGTGCAACTGGAGACAACCATTACCAAGGAAGATGGAGACATAAGATCCATGCTTTCCTTTCCCCCTGAAATCAACCCCCAAGTCCTTCACTTTGGTTCTGGATCGAGCCCTGTAGAAGGAAGTCCTTCTGTCCGGATAACTTGTAGTAACCTGGGAGTAACTTCCTCAGGGCTTACTCAACTGTGCTTTGGAGAGCTTTTTCTCAAGAAAAGCAGGGAGGGCTCAATTGCATGTGAGAAGCGCAATGGGGGTCAGAATTGAGTTGCAGGATTACACCTACTTGTGAGTAGTAGGAGCTACTCATTTGGATCGAGCAAAGCTGAGCCAGACTTTAAATCACCTTTTGTTCCTGGGCTTTCAAATTTACTTCAGTGCAACACCATGTAGGCACATACGGTGCAATCCTAAATATGTCTACTCAGAAGTAAGTCCCTTTGTGTTCAGTAGTACTTCAGGAAAGTGTGGTTAGAATTTCAGCCTTAATTGAATTTTCTTGGTCGAATCGTGGCTGTCTATATTCTGTCCATTAGATCTATGGAGGAACCACCAGCCATAAACTGGAAAACTTTGGATTTTAAACCTATTTGGGGTGGACTTATTTGGGGTGGGTTTTTGTTTTGTTTCATTGGGAACTTTTAATGCTATTTTACCAGGGGCACGATTCTGGCAAATGCTTTTAGGGCATGCAGTTCTCCACAACCTTCCCTTGAGGAGTTTATTTCCCTAAATGGAGCATACTTCTCTATATTATATGTCCCACTGAGTATACAGGTCCAGAATCTGGGGCCACGATCCTCACTGGTTTCACAGGGAGACATCCAAGAATGTGTTCACTGAATCCAATAGCATTTCAAAATTGTTCACTTTGGCTGCAATCCTAAAGACTTTCTTGGGACTAAGATCCACTGAACACAATGGGATTACTTTTGGGTAGACATGGTTAGGATTGTACTCAAACAGCACAATCCCAATCATGTCTACTCAGAAGTAAGCCCTATTATGTTCAATGGGTCTTACTACCGGGTAAATGTCTTTAGGATTGCAGTCATATCATTTAAAATTTGTTTGCGCTCAGGGTTCTTTTTTCCAGGACATGTCATCTTTTTAAAATTTTGTGTCCTGGAAAAATCTTATTGTCCTCTTTTCCCTTGTGAGCAGGCAGCATGGAGCCTTCTTGTAATTCATAAATTATATGTAATAATTAAAGTAATTATTATTAAATAATAAAGTGTCTTTAGGCTGCAATCCTAAAGACACTTTACTGGGAGTAAGACCCCTCGAACACTTTTGAGTTTACTTTTGAGTTTGGTTAGGATTGTGCTTAAGTATTATAGTTTTAAATTTAATAATAAGTAATATAGTGTTTAAATTAGGCACATGAAAGCAATATCATGAGTGTTTTCATCTTTTTTGTTGTATCCTATATTTTTTTGGTGCCCTACAATTTGGAGGTCCTTGTCATCTTTTCCAGTTATGAAATATGGTCTCCCAGCATGTAGCTCAGAGGAGATTTGAGATACATCTTTAGTCAATTAAAATATCTTAATCGATTAATTAAACCAATCACTGCTGTCCCTTTTTCTGTTTCAGTTGTAAGCCATCCTCAAGTACTTGTTCAAAAAGTAGGGAATTAAATTCCTAAAACAAATTGCCTTCTTATACTGAACTGCTTTTGCCAGGACTTCTGTATAAATATTTCAGTAGCATTAATTTGGCCGCACCAAGTCTATGCATGTATTCTCAGAAGTAAGCCCATTGTCTGTAATGGAAAGTACTTCTGTGTAGACAGGCATAAGATTGGGCTCTGAGTTACATAGAATTTACACCCAAGTAAATTATTTTGCCTGATGGTGGTGGTGGTGGTACTGCTGCTAATCTGTCTGTCTGTCTGTCTACAGTATTTATATACCGCTTTCCAATGAAAGTTTACAAAGCAGTTTATGGAGAAAATAAAATAACAAGATGTTTCTTTGTTCTGAAGGGACTACTGATCTTTATGGAGTCTGATTTTTGGAGTATATGGAGACTTGCTATAATGGCATGACAAACCCATAGAAAACCCGATCCTATGCTTGTTAACTCAGAAGACAATCCCAAAGAATTCCATGAAGCTGGCTTCCCCAAAAAGTGTACATAAGACTGCAGCCGTTAGAATCCCAACCAAGAAATTAGGAATTAAACCAAGTTTCTCATATGTTCCACTTTCAAGATGCTGAATCCTTAACTTAGGGTTTTCACATATGGCCATCTCTTAAAATTGTATTTTGAATGCATTATTATTTTGGAACCATTATTAATAATATATTATTTTGAACCAATTATCTTGCATTAACTTCGAGAGAACAGTAATCAGGGCTGCAATCCTAAGCTTGTCTACTCAGAAATAAGTCCCATTGTCTTCAATGACGCATACTCTCAGGAAAGTGAGTATTGGATTGCAGCCTTATTAGGTAGGGTGTAGGACTGAAATCCTATATCCACACTTTCCTAAGAGAAAGCCCTAATGAATACATACAGACTTACCTGAGTAGACACTCATTGGCTTGTGCTCTAAGAGCACAATCCTAATCATGTCTACTCAAAAGTAAGCCCCATTGTGTTCAGTGGGTCTTACTCCCAGGGAAGTGTCTTTAGGATTGCAGCCTAAGTCCCATTGAGTTCAGTTGGACTTCTGTTTATGAGAGTGCTCTAAGCTTTTGGTTATTTTCATTACATTGAGAGCATCAACCACCATTTGGGTGCTCTTTCAACACCCAAATTAATAGACGTCTTTTCAGATGCTTAATTCAGACGATAAACCCCTTTTTTCCATGGTCATGTCCTGTTTCTTAATCTTTAGTACTGGGAAAAAAATATTCATTGTCCTCCTTTTCCTTGTGATCAGGCAGCATGTAGACTTCTTGTAATTAATAAATTCTATGCAATAAATCATATGTAATATTTTTAAATTTAACAGTAAGTAATATTAAATACATGAAAGCAAAATGCATGAATGTTTTTAGTTTTTATTTGGTCATGTCTTACATTTTTCTATGGTGTCCTACATTTTGTGTTTTAAGTCCTCCTTTTATGGTTATGTCCTCTTTTTATGTCATCTTTTTATAATATATGGCCACCCTAAGCCTATACTGTGTGCTGCCTGTAGCCAGATTTAGAAGCTGACACTAGAGGTATTTCAGAAAGAGCTGGATGTGGCCCTTCTTAGGTTGACAAATGAATTATTCAGATACATCTTTGCTTCCTTCAATCCTAAAGTCCATCCCTCTGGCCACCATTGGAATGAATGGAACTACTCAAAGCGGCTCCTTCCAAGACTGACTGCCCCACCCCCTCTAGCTATGCCACCATCAGTGAAGAAGGAAACCTCAGACGACCTGTGCCAAAGGCTTGGTTGGCCTCAAACTGTTCAAGACTTGCAGCACAATTCTAACCATGTCTACTGAAAAGTAAGTCCCATTGTGTTCAGTAGGACTTACTCCCAGGAAAATGTTTTTAGGATTGGAGAACAGGATTCCAAGCTCCTCTTCCTGGACCAACTGCTGCTGCCAAGAGTCTTGAGAGTAAGGACCACTGAACATGGTGGGCATTCAGGTAAGCATAGAATCATAGATGTTCAAACTTGGGGAGTCCCACAAAAACAAAAGGAAAGGACATGGGCATGATGTGCAGAGGGCACAATCCAGCCAAAATCTCACTGATTTCAACCATGCTAGCCAGAGTCATACAGACATGTCACATTTTTGCATACTTAAGAGATCAATAGGACTAGTGGTGGGATTCAAATACATTAACAATAGGTTTTATGTCCTAATAACCTAAATGAATAGGTTCTATGTTCCATTAGTAACCGGAATTAACAATAGGTTTTATGTCCTAATAACCTAAATGAATAGGTTCTATGTTCCATTAGTAACCGGTTCTCAGAACCAGGCACTCATTAGCAAAGGGTTCTATGGAACCAGTGAGAACCCCCTGAAGCCCACCACTGAAGAGGACCTTACAAGTGATGGAGAGGGAGGGGGCAAAAGCAGGAATGAAATCACTATAGTCAGGCAAAGCAGGAATGAAATCTAAGCTGGTAACCAGTGGTTAGAAAAAACAGCCATTTTTTTCTCTGCACATAGGTAAGTGATAACCTGTGAAAAGACCCCCTCATTCAAAATCTTGCTTAGAAGTTATACCCCTTGGTGCCTCATTGATATTCAGAGCACCAGTAACCAGGGAAGCCCCCTCAAATTACTTAAAACAGATCAGTTGACCCCCAGCATATTTTAGCTTGATTAAATAGTAAAGAATGGTCTTCCTCCCCCACCCCTTGAAGATTTAGAGCACAATCTTCACCATGCCTACTCAAAAGTAAGCCCCATTGTGTTCAAAGGGTATTACTCTCAGGAAAGTGTCTTTAGGATTGGAGCCATATTCTTGCATGAATCAGATTCTGATGATAAACATGACAATAACAGCAAGGGTTAGTTACTTCAGATTCATTAATCCATAGAAACAGTATCTTGTGTAGGCAACCCAAAGGCATTTTCTTAGGATCATAGTCAGGAATTCCACTCTTGTAAACAGACGCAAGTGGCATTTCCTTCCATCATGAAACGTGTTTCTTTGTAGTTACAAGTTACTGATGGACTGGAAAAAAATTTAAAAAATTTTTAAAAATTTAAATTTAAATTTTTTTAAAAAAAGAATAATTGTCTAGCAAGAACACCAAAGTATCAGTCCTTAGAAGAAGGACTTAGAAGGATTTCTTGATGACTACTTGTTATTTTGGGAAACTACTTTTTCCTTAAATATGGATCTGCTCCAGGATCCTAAGAACACACACTTGGATATTGGGCCCATTATTTCTAATTATTGTAAGTACTAAGTACTGGAAAAATGCTTTAAATCTCCACTTTGTGTACAATCATGGTCCAAACAACAATTCTCCCACATTCCTAATGAGTGCTTGATCTGAAGAAGACCCACTTGGTCCTTCTCAGTCTTCCTCATCATCCCAGTGCTAAGCTTTGAACAATTTCCTCATAGCCATTCCAGAATTTAACCATAAATATTTCCTTCTCTTTTTCTTCAGTTTCCAAAATTACACGGGATTCAATTTTCCAGATATAAAGTCTATTACACAGTAAGTTGACAAACATCAAAGCTTCAATCCAATGCACATTTTCTTGGAAGTAAACTCCATTCAACACAATGGGAATAAAAGTCTGAGGAGAGGACTGCTCTGCAGACCACAAACATACAACAGTCCAGAATGCTTTGGTTTAATTTGGAACCTGGGAATTTACATTATTAATACAGCATTTTTTCCTCTAAAATTGATGTAATAGATAATTAAATAGATAATAATTAGGTTATTAGATCTTATTTCAGGAAGATAAGACTGGTACTGGATGAAACAGGAATGGTGTCTGCCTACATCATCTGCAGCTCATCGTCTCAAAGAATGTGAATTGGACTACTTTGTGTGGCCACAATCCTAACCATGTCTTCTCAGAAGTAAGTTGCATTGTGTTCATTGAATCTTACTCACAGGAAAGCGTATTTAGGATTGAAACCAAAATTGTAGTCAACTCATTTTCTGTATGTAGGGGATACTGAGTGGTACTCATAACAAAGGAATACGCTCCACTGAACTTATTGGGAGAGTAAACATGTATAGGACTGAGTTATTCTGATTACAAGAATTGTATTCTCCCAAAAAAGAGCTTCCAATGGTTGAGATTTTAGCAAAATTTTAACTGGAATAATGCAGTCTTCAGGTTTAAATATGAAATCTGATCCCTTCATTGTTGGGTGCACTATGTGTGTGGTTTTGTGGTAATCCCAAAGCATCCAACAAAGACCCCAGTCCTATGCATGCAGGGTGTCCATATATATATATTGGAGGACAGAGTGCCTCTACCTGCATTGCATAGAAGAAGGAAATTCAGGCAGGTGATGCTTTTTAAACCCTTCTGTGATGAGCTAAACCTGCATCAGTTCCCTCATCTATGCAATGGATAAAGGTACAAGCATTTTGTCCTCCATTCTATATGGTCACCCTGTATGCATGTCTACTCAGAAGTTCCATTATAGTCAGTGGGACTTACTCCCAGGGAAGTGTGGATGAGATTGCAACCTATAGCTCCCCTTTGACACTCTGCTCTGAGTGAAAATGTTGGTCCCACTGAAAACACATTTGTACTCTCAGCAAGAGGTCCAATTTTTAAAACTTATTTTTATTTTGATTTGAAAGTCCTCAGAGCATTTCAAAAGAAATGGTTCAAGCTTTTTTGAGTAGGATTTTCTTGGGGGGGGGGAGCAAGAAAGTGATGGTAGGGATTCTTTTTTAAGGTTATACTTTTTTAAAGGTTATACCACATTCCTCCTACATTTCTTATATGTCTTTCTTATATGTCTTATAAACACTGGGCATCTTGGCCTCTTCTAAGCCTCCAGATCACGGAGCTTGAAAATATCTACCTGCTTTGGAAGGCTTGCTTAATGGTAATACATAATGGTATTAATGGTAATACATAAAGATATATGTTCAACTCCATCGTTGCTCCTTCCATCTCAAAACCCCAAACCCAATGAACTTTGGAAAACAAGCACTATTGTCCCCCTTTTTCCCTACCCCTGATCAGCACAAGCCTGATCAGCAGAGGGCGCTGTTGCATTGCGTTTACATAGGGCTGCGTCGTAGGCAAGAAAAGACACAGAGAAAGCTTTTAGAGCTGTACAGAGCCAGGGTGACCTTCTTGCAATAAATAAATAAATAAATAAATAAATAAATAAATAAATAAATAAATAAATAAATAAATAAATGTAATTAATTAATTAATTAATTAATTAATTAATTAATATTAATATTTTAATTAATATTGTACTCAATAAATTATGTGTAAAATAGTTTTAAATTTAAAATAAGTCATATAGTGTTTAAATTAAATGCTAAATTAAGTTTATATAGATATATATAAACTTATTATATAACATATATTTTATATAAACTTATTATATAGTATATTATATATATTTACTTATAAGTAATTATATTACTTATTTTGTGTGTGTGTGTGTGTGTGTGTGTGTGTAAACTTAAATCATATACAGTATGAAAGTTTTCAGCTTTTATTTTGGCCAGGCCTACATTTTTCTGGGGTGTCCTACATTTTGGTAGGGCTTGTCACTGTGGTTATGACAAGTGGTCACCCTGTATAGAGCATCATTGAATCTTTCATAGAAATCATTGAGAGAAAGAAAAGTGGGAGTTTGTTCAATCAATCAATCAATCAATCTATCTATCTATCTATCTATCTATCTATCTATCTATCTATCTATCTATCTATCTATCTATTTCTTTTCAATAAAAAGTTCACGAAGTGGCAATCAAATAACTAATGGCTCTCTCTCCCAAAAGGGCTCTCAATGTAAAAATTTGATAAAATAAAAAGAAACACAAAAAACCCAGCAGAAGTCATTACAAAAGATACAGTTGGGGTGAGGATGGCCAGTTATTCTCCCCCTGCTAAATAAAAGAGGAACATCCACTTGAAAGATTGCCTCTTGCTCAACCAGGACCCCCCTCCCATTCCATGCTGACCTATATATAACACACCTCTGGATACATTATTGTTGTGTCAATGTGGAACAGACCATATAGCCAGGGCTGTCACCTATCACCTCCCTAGACACCAGTGGGAATATCCGATGCTCATATCTGATTAGATTTTTTTATTATTTTTTTTCGCAGGGTGGGGGAACACAGGATGACTGGTGGAGGTTGTCTAGAAAAGGGGATGGACTCACCATTGGTGCTGGGATGTTGCCTGCTGAACAATTTGCTGCTGGAAGGTTCCTTCCTACTCTCTGGAGAATCACTGAATTCTCCTTTTTTAATATCAGACTCTTTGGAGAAAAGGCATTCCACAGCAGAAGGTTGAACCCCTGAGAGAGAGAGAGAGAGAGAGAGAGAGAGAGAGAAATGAGGAGGAGGAGAAGGAAGGAGAAAGGGAGAGGGGAAAGTGAGTTAAGGAAGAGCTAGTCTCAAAGGAAGCAAACAGTGGATGTGGAGATGGAAATCTCCCCCCCCCCCCCAAAAAAAAAAAAAAGAAAAGAAAAGAAAAGAAATCTTGGATCTGAACAGCCTACCCTAGTCTTCATTAACCAAGTCAATGTTTGCCTTGAGCGTTACAGAGCTTGGTGGCAGAGATAAAAACAAGGCAGCCAGTAGGCTGTCGAAACTCGAGGTGCAATTTGGGGGAGAGGGAAGGGATCTTTTGACATCACTTTGATCCACAAGGCAAGTCAGCCAAAAATCCAGTTTCGACTGTCCCACAAAAATCCCCATTCTCTTGGTTTGGAATCCAAAGAGATTTCAGACCAAATGTCAGGGGTACCAAATTTTCTCTCCAGGGGTACCAAATGTCCTCTTTTTCCAGGAAATAGTCCTAGATTTCAGCCTTGAAAACAATCTTCCTTGTCCTCCTTTTACTTGTGAGCAGGCAGTCTGTAGCCTTCTGGTAATTTCTAAATTATATATACTAATTTTAAATTGAATGGTAAATAATATAGTGTTTAAACTAATCACATAAATGCAACTATATATGAGTGTTTTTAACTTTTATTTTGTCATGTTCTACATTTTTCTAGGTTGTCCTACATTTTGGGGTGCCTTGTCCTCTATTGCGATCATGAACTCTAATCACCCTGCTTCAGACTGTAGGAGGGGATTTCAATTAAATGTGATCCATTCCTGTGTCTGCGTGGAGATCAGATCAGTGGCATAGCCAGAGGGGGGTGGGGCATAACACAAAGATTTTGCAGGGGCATCACCATAGGGTGCAAGGGGTCCTTCTCCCGCCATATAAAATATTCACCTTTATTTTGCTCCCCCTGTCTGGAATGGATCCCAAAGGGAAGCCCTCCCTTTGCAATTGGGGAAAGGCTCCCTGCAAAACCCCTTTGTAGCTATGCCACTGCACCAGGATGTGGGTCTCCATAGGTGCCTCTTTGCTTAGTTTTTTTTGGGGGGTGGGGGGTGGGGTGAAGATATCAAAGCCCCTCTCCATGCCCATCTGTGCCCTAGAATGGAGTATAAATGGAATGTAAATGGGGTGGAGAGAATTGGAATGGAGTGTAAATGGAGAGAACTGTGCAAATCATTTTTGGGACGTGCAAATGGATGGGAGACGTCTCTCTTACCTAACTGGACGCAAGCAGAGACCAGTTTACGACAGTTGGACTCCATAACACGTTTTCTGCAAAACAGGAGATGGATGGACAGTAAGAAGACATAGGGAGAAAAAAAATCACAGTCACCCCCACCATGACACTAACAGTGCAATCTTAAGCATGTCTACTCAGATGTAAGTCCCATTGTGTGCATTTACTCCCAGGAAAGTATTTTTAGGATTGCAGCCTTAAAGTGGAGCGTGCAAGTGAGAACAGAGTCGTTGGATAGGGTTATCATATGTACTCTTTTTTTCAGACATGTCCTCTTTTTAAGCCTCCTGGGGAAAAAAATCTTAACTGTCCTCCTTCTCCTTGTGAGTAGGCAGCATGGAGCCTTTTTGTAATTAATAAATTTTATGTAATACATGGGAAAGTTTAATAATATTGGTTTAATAAGTTTAATAAATTGCAAATTTTAATTTGTTTAATAATAAGAAATGCAGCGTTTGAATAAACCACTAACATGAGTGTTTTAGCTTTTATTTTGTCATGTCCTACATGACATATTTTCTTGGACCAGGATCCCCAAGCATAGGTTGCGATCCTAAACACACTGCTTGGAAGAAAGACCGATTAGGATCTGGCTGCATCCCTTATTCGTGTCAACGGAAGAGATCCCTCTCTTGCATTTCGGTTTAGCAATCCTTGAGAACAGAAATCGGATCCCATCCTCCAGAAACCAGTTTCACTGGGTTAAAAGTTGTCTCTCTCAAGCTTGCATAAAAATGCAGGTACTCTTCGGAGTAAGGGCGCTCCAGTTGCGTTGCAATGCATTGCAATTTTACTCTCACTTTCAAACTAATCGATAAACAGCACAATCCTAAACATGTCTACTCAAAAGTAAGCCCCATTATATTCAGTGGGTCTTACTCCCAGGAAAGTGTCATTAGGATCGCAGTCTTATTTGGGTGGCGTCTCAACTTTCCGGTTTTGTCATGATTGCAATCCCCGAATGCATTTACTAGCAGTCGGGCTTACTCCCGAGTAAACACGGATCAGATTGAGCTGCTGGTTCACCTGATTCCACCTTCCCTTCGCATCTTAATTGTGACGTTCTATATCCCTCAATATAGAATTTGGTGTTATTATTTTTTTAAATCAACAGAATGCCAGACACCAAATTATCCATGTAAATTTCATGTGCAATATTTCATGTGCAACATTTGACGCCTGGAATCTGACTAATGCCCCTTCCCTCTAGGGATATATTCTCACTTGACATAACCGTCTCAATTCACAAACACTTGAAAGAGTTATTATTGTGAAAAGGGGGGAGGAGGAGGAAGAGAGAGGAAATGGCCTTCCTAAGCTTTGGATTTTAAAATATATATGTATATTTTATGTGTATATATATGTATATATATGTATATTTTATATTTTGTATATACATTTTGTATATATTGTAAATATTTGTATATTTTGTATATATACACACACACACACACATACACACACAAACACGCCATCCACAGCCCAATTTTTATTTATTTATTTATTTATATAGGGCTGTGGGTGGCGCAAGCGGTTAAGAAGTTGTGCCTGTTAACCAGCAGGCCAGGGTTTGAGACCCGGGTCTGCCCCACAAGACAGGGTGAGCTCCTGTCCTTAGCTCAGCTCTGCTACGCTTCAGTGGCGTGGAGAGGGGGGATTTGCTGCTTGGGTAACAGCTTATCCTCCATAACAATCCAACCCAGGCTTTCGTGCTTTGCATGCAGCGTATGGCAGCGCCGAGCATGATACCATAGCCTTTAAAGACTGACGGAGGCTATGTATGTATGTATGTACACACACACACACACACACACACACACACACAAATGGAGAGGAGAGAGCTGGTTGGGCCCAAGAAGGGACCTCAAGAAAATAATTGCAGTGTAATTAAAAAAAACTCTTCAAACTGCCCCTCCCAGGTCAAACAAACAAACAAACCAACAAACAAATATGCATGTAAGCATGTAATTAGTAAGTAAGTAAATAATTAAGTAAATATTGCTGCCTGCAATCCTAAAGACACTTTCTTGGGTGTAAGACCCATTGAACACAGTGGGGCTTACTTTAAGGTTTGTGCAATCTTAAGCATGTCTACTCAGAGGTCAGTCCCATTGTGTTCAATAGTACTTACTCCCAGGAAAGTGTGGTCAGGAGGATTGTAGTCTAGCCCCCAAATCCAGAGTAACTACGGGAGCACGTAAGAGACTATACCTGCACCTGTAGTTACTGCACCACCTAGTGAAAACTTATGGGAAAGTTTTCACCTAGTGAAAACTTATGGGAAATTCATATAGAAAGCCAGGATAAGTTGTTCTTACTTCCCCATAGTTACTCTGGATTTTGCTCTAAGTCCGTTAAGTGAGGTCGCAATCCTATTCATGTCTACTCAGAAGTAAGCTTCATTGTGTTTAATGAGTCTTACCCCTAGAAAAGTGTGTTTAGGATTGCAGCATAAGTAGGTTAGGATTCTGCTTTAAGTAACATAATAGCACTACTGGATTCTATTCTTCGCAGAATATGTAGTATGCATGTAGTATGTGGTTGCATGAGTGCTACTAAAGAACGCAGTAACTCAGAGGACGTTTATTCAAAAGTAAGCCTCATTGTGTTCAATGGGTCTTATTCCCAGGAAATTGTGTTTAGGATTGCAGGCTGCAATCCTATGCACACTTTTCCTGGGATTACGTCTCATTGAACACATATGCCTAGGAATGGGAAGTACATGTTAAAAAATAGATTTCTGAAAAGGAAGCTTGCTGATTTAACTGCCATGCGTTTAAAACATGCGCTGCTTTCAAGGGTACTTCTAAGACGGTTCGTTTATGCGATCCGAACCGGCTTTTTTGCCTAAGAAAGTTTCCCCTGCTCAGATCCTCTATCTCTGGGCTTGGAAATAAATCCTGGGGTATGGGCTGGACTGCAGCCATACACAACTTGATCAGCTTCTGAGCAGGAAGGGCGAGACTCGGGCTGTCCTGAGACTCAGCAGCGCTAGATTTGACTTACAACCCAGTACAACTTACAGTCCATATACAACTAGGTTTGACTTACAACCCGACTTACCCTATGCAACCCTATGCAGGTCTATGAAGAAGTAAGTCAATGAGACATAGAGCACAATCTTAACCATGTTTACTCAAAAGTAAGCCCCACTGTGTTGACTGGGTCTTACTTCCAGGAAAGCGTTTTTAGGATTGCAGCATTGTTCTCAGGAAATCATGCATAGGATTGCAGCCTTAAACCTCTTGTTACCTATTAGTTTAGCATATATTCAGTATTTATCCAGATTGAAAAGATTCAGAAAGAGCCCAATCCTATGCATGTCTACTCAGAAGTAAGTTCTAGTATAATCAGTATGGCTTACTCCCAGGAAAGTGTGGATAGGACTGCAGCCAAAGCCATTCTTCCTTTTGCCTTTTAAATGGGGGAGAGGAGATCATTGGGATCTCCCCCCCCCCCAAAAAAAAACTGACAACAGTTTTGATTGCCTCGCTGAAAACAATCTTGATGCCAACTGAACAGATGCCCCCTATTTTAAGAGACATTGGGGTGGTGGTGGTACTGCTGGGTGTCATTGGGGTAATGAAGGGTCATGGACAAGATAAATGAATTGGGTGGGGAGCGAGTTGTTGAGATGCAGTGGAAAGTCACACAGGAGGGACACTTCCCTGCATGGATCCAGCTGAGTTTGACCACTCTCAGATATATAGGCTGTATATAGGTGAATGGGCCGTATACATGGTGTATATAAGTGAATAGGCCTTCTATAGGGTGTATCTAGGCTTATAGGCTGTATATAGGTGTAAAGACTATATGCAGGGGGTATATAGATGTACAGGGTATATAGAGCTGAATAGACTGTGCATAGGCTGTATGTAAATCAATTATTTGTATACCACATTTCAACAAAAACCTTCAGAAAGCGGTTAATAGAGAAAAATGAAATAACTAAAGGCTATTTAGGTGTAAAGGGTAGATATAGGTGAACAGGCTGTGCACATGCTACCAGTCAATTATTTATATACCACATTTCAACAAAAAGTTCACAAAGTGGTTTACAGAGAAAAATGAAATAAATAATGGCTGTATGGGTCTATAGGTTGGATATTGGTGAATATGCTGTACATATGCTGCATATATATCAATCAATTATTTATATACTGCTTTTCAACAACACGTTCACAAAGCAGTTTATAAAGAAAATGAAATAATTAAAGGCTACATAGGTGTATAGGGTAGATATAGGTGAATTGGCTGTACATAGGCTATATATCAATCTATATCCCGCTTTTCAACCAAAGCTTAATAAAGTGGTTTATAAAGAAAATGAAATAAGTAATTGATATATGGGTGTATATAGCTGAATAGGCGGTCCATAGGCTGTATATCAATCAATCATTCATATACCGCATTTCAATAAAAAGTTCACAAAGCGGTTTACAGAGAAAATGGAAAATAACTAATGTGTGTATAGGCTATATCTAAGTGTATATAGGGTGTATATAAGTGTATACGTTGTACATTCGGTGTGTATAGGTTTTTCCAGGTGTACACTCTGGTTGAAATGGACCAGAGGATACATTTCCAAGGATCGGCTGCAATACTAAAGACACTTTCCTGGGAGTAAGACCCATTGAACACAATGGCGGTTACTTTTGAGTAGACATAGGATTGTGCTATAGAGGGTGAGTTTGGAGAGCTGTTTGGAAATTTTGGGCAGATGGGGGAAAAGGGGAGAAAGTTGCTGAAAACCCACCAGGAGAAAGAAGGTGACTTCCCACCAACTAAGAAGTTCTGGGGTGGTTCTTAAATGAAGTTCTCGATTTTAGCAATTCCACCGTAAAAAAAAAAGTAAAAGGAAAAAAAGGAAAAGAAGGTAAAAAAATTCACCGGATTAGCGCCTGATTGAGATGTCTGTTCGGGAGATATTACCGAAATCATTATCAGCGCTCTCTACTAACTCGATATGAAGTAACACAGATGGGGTTTTATTAGTCCAGGCTTCAAATGTTGACTTATGATAATTTGGGCGGAAAATTTGCATGTCATCATCGTTGGGGTATTTTTTTTCCAACCCCTTGAAATCCCCCCAAGTCTGCTCAGGCTACTCACGATCTCTACAAAGGGTTTACTCCACACTATGGAGATATGTTTGAATCTAAGTATTTTAGGGAAAAAATCATCATAGTACTAAGGAAAGCTTTCTATTGAGATCAATAAGTCCTCTGTTACTAATAATAGAATCACCTCATCCTAAGCAGTCTTGGTTAGGAGTAGCAATGAAATTGATACGCATTACTATTAGGAAGGAAGTCTCATTGCACCCAATGAGACTAAGGTTGTAATCCTAAAGACACTTTCCTGGGAGTAAGACTCATTGAGCACAATGGGGCTTTCTTTTGAGTAGACACGGTTAGGATTGTGCCCTTACTTTCTTTCCAGGACTTGGGACGGGACTATTTTAGGATCGCAGCTCTTCCCAGCGCAAGGCCCGATCCTTGACATACTAGCATGGCAAGTTACTCCTGGTGAGATCCCAAGTGAATGTATCCAGGATCGGGGCCCCCCAAAGGTCAGTGGATGTTGATTTCCACTGTTGGGACCAGCATCGAATTCTAATATGACAGGGCAATTTATATTCCAAGCCACAGAGAGCAGGAGGAGGAGGAGGAGAAGAGGAGGAGGGACGTCTTTCCAATAAGTAGGCCTAGTATCCGAGCTGTGCCCAAATTGTTTGGGAAGGCAATTAAGAAACCTCCTAATTCCTTTCGGATGGACCTTCAAGCTGCTCTGTCAAGACCAGCCTGAAAGGACTAATTCGCTCGCCTGCCTTGATTAAGAAGGTCCTTTTTTATTTTTTTTACTCCTGCCCCCCAAAACTTGGACAGGAAAGTCTCTTGCTAGATTCTCTGGAATATCAATGTGCCCACTATTCACACTTCTTTTAAATCTCCTCTGCTGTTCATCTTTTTTTATTCGTATATATTGACACCAAGAAAAGTAGTAGTAGTAGTAGTAGTAGGCTGCAATCTTATAGACACTTTCCTGGTAGTAAGACCCACTGAACACAATTGGGCTTACTTTTGAGTAGACATTGTTAGGATTGTGCTCGTAGTAATGTGTATGTATACAGTATACATACATTTATCTTACATGTATAAACACAATAATATATCTTACATGTAGGATATATTTGTGTGTATACGCAAATATACATATGAGCACACATATACATTATATACCATATAGAATGATTATATAAGTCAATATATAGCATTATATGTCACTATATATATATATGTATACATTACTATATATAATATTTAAAGTATAAGTTATATATCGTATATCTAAGATATAGGATATACTGTATATAAATATATGTAAAATATATCTATATATTTTATATGCAGCATATTATATATATTGTGATGTATATACACATACATATATATTCTATGTATTGACACATCTAATCATTATATATACATTATACAGTATATAATGTATTTGTAAAATACACACATACACACAATGAAGAGTATTTATATATTACTTTTCAACAAAAAGTTCACAAAGTGCTTTACAGAGAAAATGAATATATATTCAATGTCATATATATGACAAGTCTTAGAGTAGGCCTGGGTGGGGGGAAGGTTTTGGACCCAATTCTCAATATATATTTCAGCAGAAACAGCAAATCCGGGCAAGTTGGAGTGTGTGTGTGTGTGTGTGTGTGTGTGTGTGTGTGTTTCCACTGTAGTCTATGCTCTGTAATAAAAGAGCCACGTTAAATGGACTGAGGAAGACTCTGCTTTCAACTGTGTTTCTATAGGCACCACACCTATTCCGTACACCAAACTCTTTATGCCAGGCAGGGCCGTCCCTCCATATGGATTCAGATTCAGAGAACTTGCCTTCTTCGACAACGAAGCCCACAATCCTAACCACACTTTCCTGGACTAAGGACTATTGAACACAAGGGGACTTACTTCTGAGTAGACATGCTGAGGATTGCACTGTTCATGAACAAGCGAAGGTGTGTTGAGGCTTGAGGTTGCAAAAGAACAAGGTCCGCTCCTCACTCCCAGAACCATTTGGGAAGACTAACTGGTTTGATGACCAGTGGCATCCCCTCCATATATACTGTACCACCATTGCAGAGGCAAATATGGAACTATTATTAGGATGCCTGGGAAAACACACGCAGAGATTCCACTTGTCATACATGTACTTACAATTTATTGATTTAACTTATGTATCCCACTTTTCTTACTAAAGGAAGGATACTCAGTCTTTCTAAAGATACTTCCTAAAGGAAGGAAGTATGCCCAATAATACCCTATTATTATTATTATTATTATTATTATTATTATTATTATTATAATTATTATTATAATTATTATTATATTTCACAGTCATCTGGTGTTTGTCTGGAATTGGCACTATTGTAATTCGGTTTGTCATCATCATGATCATCATCGTCATCATCAAAATATTACTACTACCACCACCACCACCACTATTTTAAGTTTGTTGTTGTTATTTTCATTATTATTATGTTTAAATATTATTTTTTATGTTTATTCATTATTAACATTAATAATAAAATATTTAAAATATTACTACTATTAATTATGTTTAAAATACTACTACTACTACTACTACTACTACTACTACTACTAATCCTGCCTGATCCGCAGAGCAAAATTTGGAAGTACTGATTTTTCTGCCATTATAGTAATGCGGCACACAAACAAATAACTTAAATGACGACCCAAACCGCTCTGTGTAAGTTTCTTGAAGCCAATTATTTTGGAAAGCAACCTGAGGACAAAAGAATCGGGCCTTTGAACAGCTGCAAGGCCAGGGAAAAAGGGTTGTTGCCTGGATTTAGCATAAGGCTGTGTTTGGTTTCCTTTCCAGGATTGATTGTAAAAGCTGAAACCGCTCTGAGTAGCACCGGTTATGGCTACTAGAGGCTTCCTCCACGAATCCGAGACTTGGTGTGGAAAAGAACTTTGTCCAAACCGGCTTAATCTCTCAGCCCAGACCCACTTGCTCCCTCTAATCCTTGCCTTGAGTTGGGCCTCTTTTAAGGAGCCCTTTGGGAAAAAAAACAGAGCTCAATCCTAAGTATGTCTACTCAAAAGTAAGCCCCATTGTGTTCAATGGACCTTACTCCCAGGAAAGGGTCTTTAGGACTGCAGTCATAATTTCTCAGGCTGCATTTGGAAAAGAATAAGTTAGCCTTACGGGTAAGTAGAACTAGACGGAAAGTTATGTATGACTGGGATGGTATTAGAGACCCCGAAGATGTCCAGGACCAGACAGTCTTCCATCGGAGCCACATAATTCGTGGTGGAGTCGCAGAAATAGAGCCTTTCACAGTAGCAGCTATGGAAATTACTATGATTTTTATGACTCCGGATCGAGGACAAGGGACAATTTATTCGGTTTCTCAACAATCGGCATTAGTGGCCACCTTTAGTCAGGTTTAGTCAAGAGATAGGAATTAGTGGGGAGCCCAGAGGATTTGCAAGTGACAGAAGGGCCTGGAGCAGGGCTAGATTAAAAACCTCTCAGCACACTTTTCTTTCTTTCTTTCTTTCTTTCTTTCTTTCTTTCTTTCTTTCTTTCTTTCTTTCTTTCTTTCTTTCTTTCTTTCCCAGAAAGAGCAGTACTGGGGGAGATTTTTACTAATCCGGAATAAATGACATGTATGGACACCCCTAGGTAGACACCCCTTTCTTTCTTTCTTTCTTTCTTTCTTTCTTTCTTTCTTTCTTTCTTTCTTTCTTTCTTTCTTTCTTTCTTTCTCTGTCTGTCTGTCTGTCTGTCTGTCTCTTTCACGCACACACTCACATACAAAACAGCAGCACCAGCCCCAGATCAGATGTCTGGGTAAGAAAAGGGGGGCACTGGTTTGAACTGGGCCAAAGGGGGAAGAGAAGAGGAGGAAAGGCAGATTTCCTGGGGGGGGGGTCACCATCCAGCCCCTAACCCATTATGCTAACCCATACAGGCAAGGGGGCTCTGCTGGCCTCACAAATCACTCCCACCCCCCAGTGGAACCAATGTGGGGGGAGGACTGGCCTCATCTCAGACCGCCTGGCCTGGTGTGGAGTGTGTGTCGGGGGCAGGCTGGAGGGGGGCTTCTGCTGCTGTTGCTGCTTCTTACCGGCTCCTCCTGGACGTAAGTCCTTCTCCCAGCCTGCAGGTCCAGTCGGTGGTGGCAGATCCCCGGGGTGGAGGCTTGGAGAGGTGGGACGGCCCCCCACCCTTGGCCAGGGCAGGCCAGCCTGGGGTGAGGAGGCAGGATCGGATCCCACGGAAGGAGGGCAAGGAGGGGAGCCTGGAGGTGGAGGGCTGGAGGGCTGGCTGTTCAGCTTCCCGGGGGCGCCCCTGCCTGTGCTCCTTCCTCTGCGGCTGCCTCTGCGATCCCTTCCCTTCCCTGCCTGCCTGCCTGGCTGCTTGGCTGGCTGGGGATCCACGTGACGTCAGCAGAGATTCCACCAAACTGGAGCCCAGCAGGGCTGGGGGGAGAGCAGGGGGAGGCAGGCAGGCAGGCAGGCAGGCAGAAGGTCCCAAGGGTGCTGGACCCACACCCTACAAGGGACCAGCGGTGGGGTAGCAAGAGGGGCTGCACAGCACAAGGGGGCCCACTCCATCCCCTATACCTTCCTTATCCCCCCCAGGGGGAGGACCCCTGCAAAATTCAGTACTTTGACCCCCTCTAGCTACGCCACCAGGATTCAGTCCAGAGAGGAAGCGAAAGAAGGAGAGGCAGGCAGCAGTCCCAGGCACACTTAACCTGGGAGTAAACTCTGGTGAGACTTACTTATTACACAATCCTATCAGGCATGTCTACTCAGAAATGTCCAGTAAGGTGTACTCCCAGGAAAGAGTTGCAGCCTAATTCCCGAGTAGACTGACTGAGTAGGGGCTGGGGGGTGTTTAGGTTTTCTAATTCCTTCCTTCCTTCCTTCCTTCTTCAGAAAGAGCAGACTGGTAGAGATTTTTACTATTCCAGAATAAATGAGATGTATGGACATCCCTAGGTAGAAGGGGGTAGACTCTCTCTCTCTCTCTCTCTCTCTCTCTCTCTCTCACACACACACACACACACACATTAGGGGGTAAGGAAAGGATGCCCATCGACCTCTCTCTTAGACGAACTGGACGCCCAGATTCTGGTGTCTAGAGATGAAAGGGGACCCCAAAGCGGTGGCGTAGCTAGAGGGGGCGGCACAGTCAGAACAAAGAGGTCGAGGAGGATGGAGGACAAGCCCAGGAGAAGAGCATCAGCCACATTGGATGGATCAGGCTACCAAGGACGCCTCCCACCACAAGTTCAAAGTCAATTCCAACTCACACTCAAAGGGTGGGCACATTTCCTGCAGACTGGGGGAGCCCCCAGACTCCTGGAAGGCAGGGTATCCCCGGAATCACTGATCAGGGTGGAATTTGCTGGGGGGTCCATCAAGTTCAAGTGAGGTCACAATCATTTTTTAAAACCACAAGGTTGGGGTCTGGGAGGAGATGGGGGGGGGGTGTTGAGTAAAAGGCACTGTGCTTCAGCCCTGGCACCCCAACCATACTTCTTTCATTTAGAGAAGCTCTCCATGGCCTAGAGAGACTCAACTGATCGTGTATAGATGGTTACTCGGGAGTAAGCAGCTTGATTTCCACCCAAGTAAATCGGACCGCACAGGATCCTTCCCACCCACCCCCAAGAATAAATACAGTCAATTCTTGAAATTTTATAAGGTTGATTTATTAAAAATCATATTCCCCCCAAAGATCTGGGCAGAAAAAAACGAAGCAAAAACATGAGGACAGAAATATGCCATTGGTTTTTAATAATTTATTTCAGAAATAATAAAATTAAATTATTTAATTTATTTACTAAATGCCTGGTGAATCTTTTTTTTAAAACGGCGTTTATATATTAGACAAAAATACTACCAAAATATGGAAGGAATTAAAAATTTCCTGTTTGGGAGGGAGATTGTTAAAGGCGACAACCCAAACTTTATACCATTGTAAATAAGGAGATGGACTTTTATATGGGCCTGGATTTAAATTCGATTTTATTGACGTTTTCATAAGAGGAAAAAAATAACGCCTGAGATCTATATGTTAAAGCCAAACTCTACCTTAATTAAAAAGAGTATTTGAGGGTGAATTTTTTGAATAGGTAATTAAAAGTTTCCTTATTTGGACACAGGAATGTATGGATAAAGATAAAATGGATAAAGGCTGCAATCGTAAAGTCACTTTCCTGGGTGAAAGACCCATTGAACACAATGGGGCTTACTTTTGAGTAGACATGCTCAAAAGCTGAAATCCTAAGAAGGCTTTCTTCCCAGTAAATAGTTTTTGGAGTAAATATAATTTGGATTCCTGAAATCCAATGCGCATTTACTTGGAGGAAAAAATCAGTGAAATCTGTGGGAGCACAATCCTAATCACAATCCTACTCAAAAGTAAGCCCATTTTGTTCAAGGGGTATTAATCCCAGGGAAGTGTCTTTAGGATTGCAGCCTTTCTCCCACAGAAATCTTGGTTGAAAAGGACTTTTTAGGAGACAGGGTAACCCTATGTCCTCATTTTCCAGGGCATCTTTTTTAGCCTTGTGTTCTTGAAAAAACCTTCATTGTCCTCCTTTTCCTTGTGAGCAGATTGCATGCAGCCTTCTTGTAATTAATAAATTATAACAAATTATCCATACAGTCTTAAATTTAATTAGTGCTATAGTGTTTAAACTGACCACATGAAAGTAATATGTATGAGTTTTTAAGCTTTAATTTTGTCATGTCCTACATTTTTCATAGGTGTCCCACATTTGGGGGGCCTTGTCCTCTTTTGTGGTTATGACCTCTGTTAGGAGGAGTCTTCTTCCATCGATATTTCAGTTTTCACATCTCTTTTATTTCCAAATATAGTCATCCCGTCCACAAACTACTGACAAGTGGCCTTGTGTCCAAGGGTGGGTGTGGATCAGGGTCCCAATGCTAGGCGTGTCTACTCACAAGTAAGTCCCATTACTTCTCAGACAGTTGGCTTCCAGTAAGGTTGCAAGTGTCTTGATGTAAAGTCAATGGGGTTTACTCATACAACTAATATGCACTACTCATATTTACACCATAATAAAATTGCTAGTGTGGTCACATTAGGCTACAATCCTAAAGACACTTTCCTGGGAGTAAGACCCATTGAACACAATGGGGCGTACTTTTGAGTCGACATGGTTAGGATAGTGCTCTTTGAATCTCCTTGGCGGGTGCGTGTGTGTATTTGTGTAGTAGTTCTGTTTTATTCCACAAACCTTTGGTTAACCAAACCTCTACACGTGTCCTATGATGCGCTGCGGAACCCACATTTAGAGAAAACAACAAACAGGGCCCCAAACTCTGACACTAACAATTATCGTATGTTGTAGTATGCAATAGTATAGGAAGTAGTATGTACTCCCACCACATCTGCGATTCCTGCGTATCTAAATGAAGAAAGGCAAAGAGTATGAAGGTGCACTTACTAGGGAGCAGTGGCGTAGCTACAGGGGGTACCCACATCGACTATCATGGGGCTTATTTCTGAGTAGACAGTAAGTAGACTTAATGACTTGACAGTGAGTAGACAGTGTACAGGCTGTAAAATTAATCATTTTAGACATTTAGAGTGGTCAGCCAAAGTGATTTATGTGTCTGTCCGTCTGTGTCAGTGTGTGTGTCCAAAATACTTTTGTTGGTCTGTCAGCCACCTCCCAGACGCATTGCCCTCTGGAAAGAAATCCTTGCTTCCTTGTAGCTCATTAATGTGCAGGACTGTGCTTTGAGTGTGTGTAGAAATTAACAAAACGTAAACAGATCCTATGAGTTGTAGCTACTTCTCCTCCTACTGTATATATTGTGGCTGCTTCAGTTCCTTTGTGGTGGCCACCAAAAAATGTGAGGAGTAGTGGGTCAGAACATCATCCCTCTCCCCCCAAAAAACGCAAAGCACAATCCTATACATGACTACTCAAAAGTAAGCCCTATTGTGTTCAATAGGACTAACTCCCAGGAAAGTGTTTTTAGTGGCTGCAATCCTAAAAACACTTTCCTGGAAATAAGACGCATTGAACACAGTGGGGCTTACTTTTGAGTAAGAAAAGTGTCTCCTTCCTACAATGTAGGGACAGAAAGCGTCTCCTTCCCTACATTGAGGATCTTTCTCTGGTCTCTCCCCTTCCCCCCAAACTTGGATCAGGACTGGAGTAGGATGGAGGCTTCTTTCCAACCGGTTCAGCCTTAAGTGAGCAGCTGGTGGGAAATGCAAATGGTTGGTGGAGGAACATCAGATCCAGGGTGATTCTCATTCCCTCCTCGAGTGCGTAGAAGGAGCTGGACATACGTTTCACGCTCCCTAATCCCCCTTTTACATTTTTAGTCATACTCCTATTAAACAACTAATTAATGCCCGGCATCGCTGGGGAATACATTAGACGTGCTGCCTGCAGAAAAGGGGGGTTCTGGGGTGTCTGGAAAGGAGGGAGCTGGTTTAATGCAAGCATTTCCAATTCTCTGTGTCTTCATCCTCCTCTCCCCCCACACTCCCCACGCACACTTTCCCTGCCTCAATAAATGAAATCAAATCCAGGAATAGGGATCCAGATTCCAGTTTGGCCACTGGAAACAGGAGGCAAAATATTTGGGCACCCCCTTGGACCCGTTTTGAATCCTCAGTATCCCAGAAAATGCTATTAAATAAAACGTTTTATTAAATAAAACGATTATTTTTTTAAAAAGCAACAACCATCTTACTTACAAAACAAGATTCTTTTTCCAAGAATACACAGATTTTAATTTTCTTCGATTCGTTTCTACTCAGAAGTAAGTTCCATTGAGTTCAATGGGGCTTCCTCCCAGGGAAATGGTATAGGATGGAAGGCTTTGAGTGCAATCCTATTCGTGTCTACTCAGAAATTCCATTGAGTTCAATGGGGTTTACTCCCAGGCTGCTCCCTTTAATTCCCTTTGTCTGCACTCTTATTCGTGTCTACTCAGAAGTAAATTCAATTGAGTTCAAAGGAGCTTCCTCCCAGGAAAGTGGTTTAGGATTGAAGCCCTTGAGTGCAATCCTATTCGTGTCTACACCGTTCCATTGAGTTCAGTGGGGTTTACTCCCATGAAAGTGCTCGTAGAAATGCAGCGCTGAAGACTCTTTCCTGGGAGTAAGTCCCATTGAAGACAATGGGGCTTACTTTTGAGTAGACATGGTTAGTATTGTGCTCATAGTTTGTTTCATTCGATTTCATTTTTCACAGGAAATTCTGGCAATACCAAGCCATGACTTGATTGATCCCACACTTTCCTGGGAGTTTGCCCTCCTCACTGAAACCAATGGAACTTACTTCTGAGTAGACAGGCATAGGATTGTGCCTGGATCTTCTTCGTTCCTGAAGAGCTGAGATCCTGTCCCCTCCATTCCCAAATTTGAGCATGGGCAAGTCCCATAGACTTTTGGGGAGAAAGACAGGATTTGGGTTAGACCTGGAGATCCCCCCCAAACTACCCCCAAACTCAGGACTGGTGATTTTGTTGCAACCCCTTTCACAGCATCTCTGGGTTCAGGCAATTAATTTCGGACTGATTTCTTTGTTTTGATGCAGAAAAAAAATCATTTTTAGAGATTAGGCTAAATTGCAAATTCGCAATTTAATTGACTGATGGAAAAAAAATCGGAGAGACAAGTCGACTCCAATCTGTAATCGGTTGGCAGCTGTGAATGGGCTGAAAAAGGTCTTCAGTTGCGCATCCAAACGCGGCAATGGAAGGGGCGGCTTCCTCGCGAGTAAGGGTGAGTTTTCAGAAGAGGAATCGCGACTTTTTGAAGGCAAGGGCCATATTCTCCAGGGTCGGAAAGGATCTCGACTCCATCGCACCTTCTTCATGGGATCCCATCCAGATTGTCTCCGAAAGGAGCCCCATCGATGGCCTTGGAAGTGAACGACTAGATAGCCTCGAATGAATGAATGAATGAATCATGGAATGAATGGATGAATCAATAATCAAATGAATGACTCAATAATAGAATGAATCAATAATCGAATGAATTATCAATAATCGAATGAATTAATTAATCAATAATCGAATGAATAAATGAATTATTCTGTAATCCAGTTCCTCACACAGACACCCCAAAGTGGACTTTTACAGAACGCAGCTGGATTTGGGAAAGGCGTGGTTAAGTTGTAATTCTGGTAGGGAGAAACCTGTCCTTCCTAATCGCACTACCTGAAACCCCTCTAAAGTTAGGCTCACATTCGCCTACTTTCTAGGGAGCAGGATTCCATGACTTCAGTAGGACTTACTTCTGAGTAGACATGGAGGCAGCACCACTAGTTAACCACAGGACTACTTAACCACATTGAGGCAGGATCACAAGTTATCTTGTAACTATGGGACTACAAGTTAACCACTTTTCGTTGAACAACACATCCTCCTCCTCCTCTTCTTCTTCAAATCAAATTTTAATTCTGATTGTCGTCATCGTTGTTATAATCGCTGATTATGTCATCCTCCTCCTCCTCCTCCTGATGATGATGATGATGATGATGATAATAATAATACCTCAACAGCTGTCAGATCCTTGGTTAGGATTTGAACTTTTAAGTTTTTAACCAGTCATTGGCTGTGAATCAAATTAAAGATTATCCAAAAAAATGAAAATAACAGTAATAATAGCAATAATAATAATTCACTTAACACTAAAAGGACATGGAATGAAAATCTTTCCATCACAGTTCAGTTTTATTTTTTTTATTTTGGAGAGGGATTGTCAATCGCTGCTTTTCTCCAGGCAGAAACTGAGCTGTCTCCAAGATGAGACTTGGGATAAGGTAACCCCGATCAGCCTGAACTAAGCTGACCCTGGTTCATCCAGGCTGATGTGGGTTACCTTTGGAGACGAAGTATGGGTGAGATTCTCCCCCTTCTGCTTTTCCAGTCCTGTCACCTCTTTCTTTCCCACCTCCTACAAACCGGAGTGGCTGCTCCACAGCGTCCCAGTCCACTTCCACACCCCTTATGGATGAAGGGGCTCCTTGATTATTTTTAATGTCACCCCTCCCCACTTGCACGTCTCAGATCTGGTTTCAGCAGCCTTGCTCCTCCATCGTTGCAATACAGAAAAATGGGGAAACAGGAGGGGCTGGAGAAAGCCCCCATCTCTTCCGAACGGACCCATTGATTTGCATATAAATTAAAGCCACCCCACCTCTTGCTTTCAGCCCCCTCCCCAAACTACCACTTGAGCGCAAAGAAGATCCAGCAAGGGCTCTGCATTGACTCAGTAATGAAGTGGCTCATTAAAACATCCAGGATATTTTTTAAAATTATTATTTTTTTTGAGTGGGGAGATCTTGGGGGTAGAAGATGGCTTCAGTTACCAGCTCTTAGGGCTGAAGGGAAGCCCATGGAAGCCAATTGGACCCAAAAGGGACTTGGGTTGTTCATAGACAGGGAGGTTTTCCTTTGGAACTCCTTAAAGATCAAGTGCGGTAATGGAGAGCCAGGAGATGGCCCTGGAGGTGTTCCATGCTCCTGACCACTGCCAGATCTCTGGGGCTGGCCTGGGGTCCTCTAGGCCTCCAGAGGCCCTTTATCCAGGGTCATTACCCAGAGAAAGAGAACAAAATGTAGGACATACAAGAAAAATGGAGGACATGACAAAATAAAATCTATCTATCTATTATATTAGTACATATATATTCAAATAAGTATATCTATCTATTATATTAGTACATATATATTCATATAAGTATACTTATATGAATATATATGCATAATGTATTGTATATGTGTATATGTTTAGAGTTTATGATCCAAATATATATGATGAATACGAATATATATGAATATATAATTGAGTCATATATATACTTATATACCATATTTACTAGAATCTAATGTGCCATCAAATCTAATGTGTACCCCATACTTATAATAAAAATACTGTATTTACTTGAATCTAATTAACCATCAAATCTAATGCACATCCTGATTTTGGAGACTGAATTCTGCTGGAAAAGGTGAGCATTATATTTGAGTAAATAGAATCTATCTATCTATCTATCTATCTATCTATCTATCTATCTATCTATCTATCTATCTATCTATCTATCTATCTATCTGTCTGTCTGTCTGTCTGTCTGTCTGTCTGTCTGTCTACACTATGTAACTTTTTATAAATTTAAAACTATTTGATATAATTTATTTCATTTCACTGATTAATTCCAAGAAGAATCCATGCTGCCTGCTCATAAGGAAAAGGTGGACAGGAAAGGGTTTTTTTCCTGGAGGACATATCCTGGAAAAAGTGGACACCAGGCTGAAAAGAAAACATAGGGCTAAAAAAGAGGACGTCCAGGAAAAAAGAAGACACAAGGCTAAATAAAAGGACCTCCTGGAAAAAGAGGACACAAGGCAAAAAAGAGGACATGCCCTGGAAAAAGAAGGCATATGCTCACCCTGCCTCTGTATCAGCTGCCTGAGCCTCCCCACCCCTCATCCCCACCCAGAGACTCAGCCCTGGCAGAAGCCCCTTTTGCCCCCATCAGATGTGGAAGGCAAGAGATTTGCTTACCTCTCTCTTTTCCTGAAATCAGGCAAGAAACCGGAGCGGGTCCTCAGAGGGTGCGGAGGAATGAATGAATGAATGGATGGATGGATGGATGAATGATCCAGGATGAAGGGGAGAGAGCCCGGGGCTGCTGGCTTCCTGCAAGCCTGAGCTGTTCCCTGGGGCTAGGCAGAGGCAGCCTTGCAACCCCTCTCATTCCAGGCTCCAGCACTTATTGATCTGCTGGTGGAGATGCAGCAGGACACTTGAAAGGAGCTCTGATCTCTGGAAGGAGGGTGACCTGGAGGGGGCTGAGAAGTCAGCACATCAAGAGATAGATAGATAGATAGATAGATAGATAGATAGATAGATAGATAGATAGATAGATAGATAGATACTTCCCCTAATTATTCAGATACTTTCCCTAATTATTCAGAAGCTCTTGTGATAATTTCCTAATTATTCAGAAACTCTGGCTTGATCTCTTTATAGTGAGTTAAACATGTCATTATTCCTTCCACCAGGCCTCCAGAACCATATATGGTGAATGTGTGTGTGAGTGAGTGAGTGAGTGAGTGAGAGAGAGAGAGAGAGAGAGAGAGAGATATTCCCACATCCCTCAGTGGTTTCATTGGAACAAAGGTGCACTTGAATTGATTCCCAGAACTTTTTTCAAATACTGTGGGGCCTCACGTAACAAGTTTAATTCGTTCTGGAGGCATGCTTGTTACGTGAAACACTCTTTATGTGAAGCAGATTTTCCTTTAGGAAACAATGGAAACTCAGACGATTGGTTCCACAACCCAGATAATATTCATATAAAAATATTAACTGTTTATAAAAATGATTACAGAGCACTGTAATATAACACAGTACAAAACACTGTGAGTAACACACAACACTGCGATAAAGAAAATACTATATAATATGAACTGTATTGTACGTTGGAAAACCTTCACTGCTGGTGTGAGTGTTACAGAGAGGGGGATGACTTTCACACTCACTAATGAAGTCACTGCTATCCACTGGCTCAGTGGAATCTATGTGTTTTTGTGCAACTTTAACATTCCCAAGCTGCTGATGGGGAGCAGCACTAGAATATTGATAAGGCACACCTTCCACGCTGCCACACACAGATTCCACATACACACCTGGCCATGGAAGCCTATTCCAAACTTAGCCCAGGGCCCCGCTGTAGCTCAAGCTAGTCCCCTTGTCTCCCCTGTGGGTTCCCTTGCTACTGAAGCCTGTTCCAAACTTCCTCAGAAATGCTTTTTACTCAAGACAGTGCTCTTTAAGGAAGTCAAAATTTCTGAGAAAATTTTGCTCTTTACCCCAAACACTCTTTATTCAAATCACTCTTTAATCAAGATATCACTGTTCTTGGCTCTTGGAAGACAAGCATGACTCCCAGCATATGCAAAATCCATTTTATTTTGACTGCAAACGTATAGGCAGGCGCACACACATCCCATACCATGGGCAAGGAGTCTAGGAGGCAGCATCAGGCAGCTTTTGCCATCTCTCTCTCTCTCTCTCTCTCTCTGTCTCAATCATCCCAATCTCAGTTTATCTCTCTCTTAATCTCAATACTGTTATCCCTCATTATCCAATAGTGTTCCATTCAGGAGTGTCTAGTGGATTAAAAAAAATCTGTATATAAAGAAAACGATGGAAAAAATAGATTTAAAGACCCACTTCCAAGTTTCTTGCAACACTGATGCACCTAATGGAAAAAGGTAGTTCCTCAATATCTGCAGGGGCATGATTCTGGGACTGAGAAATGGAATGATTGCTTTGCAGGACCACCTATCTCCAACAGTAAAAAAAGCAGTTTTTTAAACTTTGATTTGCAGTGGGCTTTCATGTTGAGTCAAGTCTGTGTACAACAAAGTTGGACCTGGTAATCTCAATGTCAATATCTCTCTCAATAATCCTAATCTCTACCTATCTACAACAGTAAAAAAGCTGTTTCTAAAACTGTGATTTACAGTGGCCATTCATATTGAGTCAAATCCATGTATAACAAGGTTGGACCTGGTAATCTAAAATCAATCTCTCTCTCAATAATCCCAATCTCAAATTTCCTTCTTATCTTGCCATCTCTCTCTCTCTCTCTCTCTCTCTCTCTCTCTCTCTCTCTCTCTCTCTCTCTCTGTGTGTGTGTGTGTGTGTGTATGTGTGTGTACAAAGAAGACAAGAGACATCTTCCTAAAATTTTGGAAAAAATCAGAGAATGATCCCCCTTTCCCTTTTTTGTGCAATAAATTATTTAGTAACCCCTCCTTCCCTTCAGCTGGCATCCCCACATCTCTTGTACAGAAAGAAGCAAGACCAGTTAGAAAGAAAGAAAAGAAAGAAAGAAAGTTCTATATGACAGCCTTTTGTCAAAAGAGGGACTTGGACCCAACACAGAGATACCACTCAGTGCGGAGGACATTTCTAAGAGACAGACAGACAGACGTGATTCATGAGGGTTGTGATGTAAAGAAACATTCAGGATAAGAGCAGATTGTTCTTGCAAAGGAACGTTGAGAAGAAGGCACAAGGTCCATCATTTGTCCCCAGGTTTCAATCTGACAGGTGTCAATCACCTCTCTTGGTAGAGCCTGAATCCACAAGGCAGTGGACCCAAGTGTGCTAGGTGTCATGATTTGATCTGTTTATTTCTAAGCAAGCCCTATCAGAGTGACCAGAAATTTTTCCAGGACATGTCCTGGATTTTAGTCTTGTGTCCTGGAAAAAACTTCAACATCTTCCTTTTTCTTGTAAGTTGGCAGTATGCAGCCTTCTTGTAATTAATAAATTATAAAGAATATTGGGTTTAAATTCATTACATGAAAGCAACATATATTAGTGTTTTTTACTTTTATTTTGTCATGTTCTACATTTTTCTTGGATGTCCTACATTTTGGAGGGCCTTGTCCTCTTTTTTGATTATGACATATGGCTCCACATTAGCTCCACTTCACAAAGCAAGCTACCCCAAGAGGGTCCTTGGGAGACATCTCAGCAACTTCCACCAGTGCCAGACTAGTCACCAGCAGGCACAGGAGTAAGTTCATTTAAGGGTGTCCCATAAGTTTCCAAACATAGGAAAAAGTTTCCATACATAGGAAAAATAAACATTTTTAAGAATACCATTTTAATATATTTTTAGTTACCGTAACATTTTACCATCCCCAGATCTCACCCCGCTTGATTTTTTATTGTGGGGGGCATTTGAAGACCATGGTGTATCAGGAAAAAATAAAAAACAAGACATCTCAAGAAACATATCATCTATATATATAAAAGAGAAAAGTCACTCACTGACTGACTCACTGACTGACTGACTGACTCACTCACTCACTCATCACCGCCTTGCCAAAACCGGTGGGCCTAGAAGCGTGAAATTTGGGGTGGGTGTTCCTTCCGTGAGGGAGGGGTGCACTAAGAACCGGTTTTCGGAAATTCCAACAGGAAGGAGGTGAAAAGGGGCGCAACGCGTTTTCCTCCCTATACTTTGCATTGAGAATTGCTGACTCATCAACATTCCACCCCAACTGCTGGGCCTGAAGCATGGAATTCTGGGAGTTCCTTCTGTCACCTGAACTCCCACCAAGAACCATCTGGAGAAATTAACCCTTCAGGGGCTGAAAAGGGGGCAACGTGTTTCTCTCCTATACTTAACATGGGAGACTGAACAACATCCAGCCAATTTGGTGCTCAGATCCTGGTGCACTGGGGGATGTTGTTCGGAGGAAGAGGTTGCGCTGGCGAGGATGCTGCGCATGAGGGGAAATTGCGCATGAGGGGAAATTGTGCATGGGGGAAGTTGTGCATGTAGGAAAGTTGCGCAGGGGGGAAGTTGCACATGGGAGGAAAATTGCACATGGGAGGAAGTTGCGCATGGGAGGAAGTTGCGCATGGGGGAAAGTTGCGCACGGGGGAAAAGTTGCGCATATGGGAAGTTGCGCATATGGGAAGCTGTGCATATGGGAAGTTGCGCATGGGGGGGAGTTGCGCATGGGGGGAAGTTGCGCATGGGGGAAGTTGCGTATGGGGGAAGTTGCGCATGGGTTGCGCATGGGGGAAGTTGCACATGGGGGAAGTTGCACATGGGGGAAGTTGCGCATGGGGGGAAGTTGCGCATGGGGGGATGATGCACACGGAGGAAAGTTGCGCACGGAGGAAGTTGCGCATGGGAGGGAAGTTGCGCATGGGAGGAAAGTTGCGCATATGGGAAGTTGTGCATGGGGGAAGTTGCGCATGGGGATGATGCGCACAGGGGGAAGTTGCGCATGGGGGGAAGTTGCGCACGGGGGGAAAGTTGCACATATGGGAAGTTGCGCATGGGGGAAGTTGCGCATGGGGGGAAGTTGCGCATGAGAGGAAAGTTGCATATGGGGGAAGTTGCGCATGGGGGAAGTTGCGCATGGGTTGTGCATGGGGGAAGTTGCGCATGGGGGAAGTTACGCATGGGGGAGGATGCGCATGGGGGAAGTTACGCATGGGGGGAGGATGCACATGGGGAAATGATGCACACGGAGGAAGTTGCGCACGGAAGAAGTTGAGCATGGAGGAAGTTGCGCACGGAGGAAGTTGCGCACGGGAGGAAAGTTGTGCATATGGGAAGTTGCGCATGGGGGAAGCTGCGCATGGGAGGAAAGTTGCGCATGGGGGAAAGTTGCGCATGGGGGAAAGTTGCGCATGGGGAGAAGTTGCACATGGGGAGAAGTTGCACATGGGGAGAAGTTGTGCATGGGGTTTGATGCATATGGGGGAAGTTGTGCATGGGGGGTTGATGTGCATGGGGGGAAGTTGCGCATGGGGTAACTTGTGCATGCTGGATTGATGCGCATGGGTGAAGTTGCGCTTGGGGGGGTTGATGTGTATGGGGAAAGTTGCGCATGGGGGGTTGTTAAGCCTGGGGGAAAGTTATCCATGGGGGGTTGATGATTATGGGGGAATTGCATACGGGGGAATTTTACTCCCGCAACGCGGGTACGCCTTTCGCTAGTTACAAGCATAATTCCAGCTCTGCTTATACTTGTTCTTCAGTAGTGGAGGATATGCAGCAAAATGTATCCAAAGCATGTTTTCAAAACAATGGTAGATCATATTATATAAAGTACAATGGTTTTCATAAAAATGTTTATTTTTCCTATGTATGGAAACTTATGAGAAACCCTATATAGATAATGTGCATGTGCATGAGTTTGTTTGATTATTTATTTATTCCTGGCTAACAGCCCCATTCTAGCAGGAGAGGATAGGAATGGAGTCTGTTGCTATATGTGGGCAAGGTAGGTTACTGTACCAATGAGATATGGTGCCTCCGTATATTTCCGTCCCCAACAGAGCATACTGAAGTAATTTCCAACAAGTGAGTTGGGGAGAATTAAGAAGTAGTCTGCAGACTTTTCTTTATGTCAAGTTTAGAAAAGGGGGGAGACTTAAATTTGGACCAGATTTTCTGTTCCATTATTTCCAAACTCCCTCTCAATTTAGCTAAGAAGGTCCACTTTAATAAGGTAGGTTGTAATCCATAACTATTAAAATGGGTGAGATTTACTGAAATCTTTCCTCTACCTCAACATCCTTGTCCAGGATGCTTGTATCAGTTTCTGCAATGCCCCCGTGTTCCCCCTTAGTTCTTTGTGGACAGCATTTCCATGATCATTGTTGACAAGGAGGTCCACTGTTGAGTCTTCACATTGACATTTGTTGCAAAAAAACCATAGGGTTTACCTTTGTGCAACTCTGCTTAAAATACCATTATCACCCCTAAATTTTCTTTCTGCTGAGTACTTTTAGCATAAGCTTGTCCACACTGATTGCAGAAGTTTTCTGGGATTCCAAACTGCAGTGTTTTTTTCCAGGCCAACTAGGAGATATCTGGAATTAAATTCGAGTTTCTTCATGCAAAATAGCTGCCCTTCTCAGCCCATTTTAGGATTATTTCTTTTGTAGTGTAGGATTGTTCCTTCAGGATTGCTTTTATTTAGCAAAGTACACCCTAGCATAGTTTTTTTTTTTCCTAGTAGCTGTCTCCTATCCTGCATTTTTAAGATTGTGAGCCCTTTTGAGACAGGGAATCATTAGTTACAGGTTGAACCTTGGCATCCTCAGCATCCATGAGGTTCTGTTCAGTGGTGGGATTCAAATAAATTAACAACAGGTTCTATGTCCAATTAGTAACCAGTTCTCAGAACCAGTTAGCAAAGAGTTCTATAGAACCTGTGAGAACCCCCTGAAGCCCACCACTGGTTTTGTTCCAGGAATCTCAGGGAAGACCAATTTTCCAGTTAAACAAAAGCAATTGTTTACCATGATAACAAGGCAGGCAATGAAAATTTCCCTTTCCAGCTCTTCAGCTTGGTAAGCAGGCTGTTTTTAAGCCATTAACTGCTGCTTAAAGAATGTTTATCATGTAGTTTAAAGGGCCAATCTCATTTGCCATGAGATAATAAAAGATTAGAAAAGCTGATAATTAAGTTATGCTTATATTTGATTTTTTTCTGTAACCTGCTTTGTGAACTTTTTGTTGAAAAGCGATATGCAAGTACTGTTAATTGTAATAACTGTACTGTAATAAAAAGTACTATAATAACTGTACTATAAAAGTACTGTAATAACTGTAAATTGTAATAATAATTATGAATGTAGTCATAATTATAATATAATAATATGTATAATAATAATAATAATAATAATAATAATAATAATAATATGATTGTAGTCGAGAAGAATAAAAGGCAAGTCAAATCAATGATAGAAGAAAAAGAATAGGAAAAAATAAAAACAAAATACAAAGATTTGCAAATAGAAATTGAAAGACTGTAGCAGAAAAAGACCAATTTGAAACAAGGGTGATTTTGCCCTTTTCCAAAAACACCCCAAAGAGCAATTGAACTGCCTCAGGGCCACAGAAATTGCAATCTACCAACAATAAAAAGCAGCTCTTTTGAGAATGGTTTACATCTTCTGATGATATTTATAAAATCAAAATAGAATAAAACCAGGAATCCAAGGTCCTTGGGAAGGACTCAATGTCTGGATAAAACAAACCAGTCTGCAACATCAAACTGTGCAAAAATAACAATAACAATAATAGTGAATTAGGACATTTAACAAGTGATAAAACAATAGATGTTCTTAATTCATCCAATGCTTATATATGCACAGAGTGGTGGTATATCTGTTCAATGTTGCAATGGAGAAAATTGCACATACAACTTGATCATGTGTATTTTTATGGGACGACAACACATAATTCCTTGAACTCAGTTCAGGAGCATAGTCTGTTGGCTGATAACTTTAATGAAACTATAGGTACTTACTTGAGTAAGGTGAATAAGTCTTGAACCAAACCTGATGTGCCATTTTAAAGGCAGACACTTTTCCGCAGAGACAATGGTGGAAGAGAACTGTAATTCTCCCTTTCAGTGAACATTGAAAAGAATAAAACATTAAGCGTCAATTGGGAAAAGCACTCTTTTAAGGGCAAATTCAGTGGCATGCAGTAGATTGCTTTTTGTCTGGGAGCTTTGCCAACTTCTCTTATTCCCTATAATATACCATGTCAAAAAGCTGGCTCTTTATTATACAGTAAATTTTTTTTCTTTCTTGAAAATGTGTTTCATCTGGAAGAAAATGGTAGATTTGTTTCTCCAGTGGAATACCCCTTTGCAAATCACACTACGTTTCGGTTGGCAGCAAAATAGTAAATTTACTTTGCCGGCTGAATATGGCTTCCAAATCTTTTACTTTTATATGAATCAGTTCTGGCACCATCTGTCAAAACAATGTGCTTAAATGCTTTTAGAAAACTTTTTTTTATTAAATTGATCACATGATGTCTTTGTATTTATGGTAGACTTAATGTGATAATATAGATAAAACAGCTCTCAATGACATGGTAGTTATCTGATAAGAGGGTGGATTTTTGGACTGCACTGAAGTGCATATTTGAAAATGGATTGTGGTGAAATAAATGCATAGCATCAAATTGAAAGATCATCAGATGAAAAAGGAGACTTGAATCCCACCCACCCAACTCTTATGAGGAATGCCTTCCAAAATAGTTTTCATTCTCCATAATCTGAGAAGGCTGCATGCAAGGCCATGATTCTGAAAACGCTAACAAGCATGTGTTGGACAGGCGAGGAGCTGGTTATGGCAACAATAACGTTCCCTTGTGGAAAAAGAACTAAGGTCTGTTCCCTTATGTAGGTGATCACCCTTACATAAGTGACTTAGGACCCAGTCCTATCCAACTTCCCAACACTGGAGCAGAAGTATGGGGAGAGATTTTTCCTATACCTTGAGGATGCATCTATGATGGCTCCCCACCACAGGATGCAGTGTGTACCCCACTGGCACAGTTGCACTGACCCTGGAAAATTGGATAAAACTGGACCCTTAGTACAGTGGTGCCTCACATAAAGAGCTTAATTCATTCCAGAGGCATGCTCTTTAAGTGAAACGCTCTTTAAGTGAAGCAAGTTTTTCCATAGGAAATAATGGAAACTCAGACAATTGGTTCCACAGTCAAAAAATATTCATATTAAAATATTAACTGGATGTAAAAATTTTGACACAACACTGGAATTGAATTCAAAACATGCATTCAATGTGCATGATCCTATGAAGTCTATTTAGGCTGCAATCCTAAAGACACTTTCCTGGGAGTAAGACCCATTGAACACAATGGGGCTTACCTTTGAGTAGACATGGTAAGGAGACTGCAATCAAAGACACTTTCCTGGGAGGCTTACCTGGGCTGCTGCTGGAAGTTCAAGGTGGTCAGTGGGGGCACTTGGGGGCAGTTAGGGGCAGCTGCCTCTGGCACCTCCAGGCAACTGCCCCCAAGTTGGGGGCAGTTAGAGGCAGCAGCGCTGGTCGACAGCTCTTTTAAAGAGCCTTTGCGCAAAGTGTCAGGGCTGCATAGCATGCATGCCTGTAGCACGCTTGCTCTTTAAGTGAAGCGGAACTTGTTATGTGAAGCAGGATTTCTTTGAAATTTTTGCTTGTTATGTGAAACGCTTGTTAAGCGAGGTACCACTGTATTTCATTAGTAGTTAAGAGTTGTGTGGATCACAGGTGGCTAAGGAGTATTAGATTGGCCTTGATTTGGTTACTAGTAAACGGAACCTATAAAACTTTAGATATCCTTCTAGCTGTTGCCGGAACTCATTTTCTCAATACAGGAATTGTTAGTGTGTTCTGGGAAATTCCTGTATCCCATCCAACATGTCACATATGGCTTATGCTGTATTTAAACTCTTGTTCTTGGCTGCCAGTGCACAGCTCATCTCTTCCAATTTGAAGCTAGTTTAAACGTTTCAAAGAGGAATTCCTATACTATGACAGTTTAACGTGTGTGTGCTGGACTGCTGGCTGTTACTCAAGTAGACTTCACCTTGCCAATGAGATGATTCCCCCACCCCCAGTTTCGCAGCAATCAAGATGTCATGTGTTATATATGCACCACATGGTTAAACAGTCTTTAGTTTTGTATTTTTTTCTATCGGGTCAGGATCATACCTATTTTTGGTAAGGTAATTTTTAGTCAGCCTATAAGTGCTGCCAAGCATTTACTCACCTGTCTTTAATCCATCACCTCCACCCTTTGTAACAAATCTTTTTTTGGAATCATTGAAAGGTGTATCTTCTTTAGTTTCTACAGTCACTCTAGTTCTTTTTAAACATAAAATAATTCCCCTTTTTCTTAGAATAATTGTTCAGCTTTTCTTTTTGATGGGGATCAACAATGGGCACTTTGTAAAGAAGAGCACTTTCACCAATTTTCTTCCCTTTGGGGTATATATGAAGAAGTTATGTGCATGGAATATGAATAAATTTTCTTTATTTTCTAAGGCAGTGAATGACCTCTGACTTTTTCAATAAAGGTCATCTAGTTCTACTATAACTGAAGAAGGAACTTCCACCATATCCAGATTGGTGGAAGATATTTTCTCAGATTTGTTCTCTTTTTTAGCCTTGTGCCCTGGCACAGATCTTAAATGCACTTGTTTTCCCTATGTGCAGACAGTGCATAGCCTTCTTGAAATTAATAAATTTTAGTATTAAAAAGTATATGTAATATAGTTTTCAATTTAAGAATAATTAGTATTTAAATTATTCTTTAATTTAGGGAGGTGGTGGACTCTCCCTCACTGGGGATCTTCAAGCAGAGGCTCCACGAGCACCTGTCGGGGATGCTCAAGGGGGATTTCCTGCTGCAGGCAGGGGGTTGGACTAGATGACCTACTAGGTCCCTTCCAACTCAATGATTCTATGATTCTATGAAATTAATGGCATTAAATCACAAGTATTTTTGACTTTTATTTTGGTATGCCTAACATTTTTCTTGGATGTCCTCCATTTTTTGGGGTGCTTGGTCCTCTTTTGTAGTTATTATATCTGTTCAATCTGACCAAGTCCTGAACATACAGTATTTACCTCGCTTCTAGTAATGGACCTGTCCTTCATCTCTCCATGGGCAAAGGTCCACAATGCTGCTTCTTCACATCATACTTAGAGAGTGCAATGGAGCCTTGTGTGACACCAGAACTAACTAGGAAAGCCTTCTGATGCTCCTCCTCAGCCTTAAATTACACTTTTGATGTCTTTAGGAGCCTTAGAAGGCTTCCTGCATGGGCCACAATATCATGCAAGTGCAGTGCCCAAATGCGTTTGCTCTCCTCCCCACCTCCAGGCCTACCACTGCTCTTTACCTAGTTATAATATCCTAACAGTTGGTGGGATCACTGTGTCTCAGAGTAGAGATGATGTAAGAATAAAGAACAATATATATAAACATATGCTTAGAAAATACATGGATTACGTCAGCCAAGAAGTGCCAAACTCAACCAGAAGAAATGAAACTCATATATGAGTAACATATGTGATTAGCTGTGGGTGGCGCAAGTGGCTAAGACACTGTACTTGTTAACCAGCAGGCCAGGGTTCGAGACCCGGGTCGGCCCCACAAGACAGGGTGATCCCCTGTTCTTAGCCCAGCTCTGTGACGCCAGCTGGATCCAATCGTATTGGCCTTGCCTTTCCATTGGACTAATTCAGTGGCATGGAGAGGGGGGATTTGCTGCTTGGGTAACAGCATATCCTCCATAACAATCCAACCCAGGCTTTCATGCTTTGCATGCAGCGTATGCAGTGCCAAGCACAATACCATAGTCTTCCAAGACTGACGGAGACCTGCTTTTTTTATGTGATTATCCTAACTTCATGTGTTTTGCCAATGAGAGTTGCAGACTGCCAAAGCTGACCATATGTCCCTTCCCCCCCCACATGTCCTGTATTTTAGTCTTGTACCCTTGGAAAAACGAGAATGTCCTTCTTTTCCTTGTGAGTGTGCAGCATGAAATTAGTAATTTCTTCTTATAATCAATAAATTCTATGTAATAATTTTAAATTTAATAATAAGTAATATAAAATTTTAATTAAGCACAAGAAAGCTTTATATAGATTGTATATCTATATACAGAGTGGGCCAAAAGTAGGCTTACACTTAGTAGGTAAGCACTTTACATTTTTAAGATTTTGTTTGTTTTAGATTTTATTTGGTCCTACATTTTTGGGTGTCCTACATTTTGGACACCCCTGTCCTCTCTTTTGGTTATGGAATATGGTCACCCCAAGACTGCCAATCATACACATGATCCAGTTGGCATACATGATGGTTTCCATATGGATTTCAAAACTTATTATACATGCGCAAGTGTTTTGCGTATGACAAATGCATTATATGCAAAAATGTTCTGCCAGATAGAGGCATATATGCGTGCAGAGATAAACTCATTCCCTGAAATATGCAAGAAAGCATTCTTCACACTGTCAACTATTGTAGTTCAGATTGACCAAAGAGCAGGCCTCCGTCAGTCTTGAAAGACTATGGTATCGTGCTTGGCGCTGCATACGCTGCATGCGAAGCACGAAAGCCTGGGTTGGATTGTTATGAAGGATAGGCTGTTACCCAAGCAGCAAATCCCCCCTCTCCATGCCACTGAATTAGTCCAATGGAAAGGCAGAGCCAATACGATTGGATCCAGCTGGCGTCACAGAGCTGGGCTAAGGACAGGAGTTTACCCTGTCTTGTGGGGTCGACCCAGGTCTCGAACCCTGGTCTGCTGGTTAACAGGCACAGTGTCTTAACCACTTGCCCCACCCACAGCGCAAGACTGACCATAATACCTTTGTAATGAGATTATCTTTATCTTTATCAGTATTTTTGTATAGTGGGAATTTTCTTTCACAGGGAACAACAGGACAACATGCTCTTTTTCTGCTCTTGTCTCCTGCTGGTATGTAATCCTGTAAATTTTTAATAGAACATATAGAAGTTTCCAATACGGTAAGGGACATGTGCTATCATGGTCTTTGTCTTATGGTTAATCTTGTTCAGGGCAGGTGGGTATGTCGATCTGAATATGTTGGCCAGAATATGTTTAACTGTCTTTCAACTAAATGTCTCTGGCTGTTTGTAGGACATAGTAAAGAGAAAGGTTGCAATCCTATGCATATCAATATGGTTGCAAACACTATTGAACACATGGGGACATGATTCTGAGCAAACCAACAGGATTGCATTGAAAGTCAAAGACAAATATAACATTTTTAAGGCACCTACCACAGTACCACAGGACATGAAGGACGCTAATATCATCACACTGTACAAGAACAAGGGTGACAGGGGTGACTGTAACAACTACCGTGGCATCTTTCTTCTTAGTGTTGTAGGGAAGCTGCTTGCCCGAGTCATACTGAAGAGGCTTCAGGTGCTTGCAGAGAGAATCTATCCTGAATCACAGTGTGGATTTCGAGCCAACAGGTCCACCACTGATATGGTATTTTCCCTTCAACAGTTGCAAGAGAAATGTAAGAAAGAGATCAGACTGTAATTGGAGAGTCACAAAATCTGAAAGGAAGAAAATTGCCTTGGTCTGGCATTGAAGTCCTATAAGGCTGCAGTTCTAACCTGCAGTTAGGCCAGCCTAAGCTCCAGAATAAGTCCTGTGTAGCCATGGTAGTGTCACAAAAGTGCCGTAAGACACTTATGCACCACTCTTTGGGGAAAATTAGGCCAGCGCCCAGACATTGCATGTTTACTTTACCATGGGAATGGGAAAACCAATGAGTTGTGCCTGCCTAGGTTAGCTGCTTAATTGGTCTATCTGTCACTAAGGGCACAACATCTATCATCTTGAACAAGTGCAGAGCATACACTGAGCATGAATGACACAGATTTGTTATTATAAACCTGCCAAGGAAGGGTAGCAAGATATTGGGGGGGGGCCTTCGCCTTGAACATTTGGGTGTTGGTCGTTAATTTTTTTATACAACTTTTCCAAGAAGAGCATTGGTGTCCGTCATGTGCCGTATCTTTCCAACCACCATCCCACATGTGTCTCATTCTGAGGAGCAAAGCTTGCTCCGCAGTGCTACTGGGTAGCGAGCATCAAATGGGTCAGCTGGTTTGCAGCTGGAGACCTCCGGTAACTCTAACCTCACCCTCGGCGTTCTTGCGATGGATTGATATCTCAAACGCCTCATCCCGCCTTTGTTTCTCTCTAATGCTTCTATCATCAAGGCTAAACCATTGTCGCTTTGTGCAGTAATGTGAGGAAATACTGCTTCTGTTCAATGTAAATCTCAATTTGAGTCTATCATTGAGTTTTAAGGGAACATAAGACTCAGATAGCATTCAGATTTTGAAGAAAGATCTTCCCTTAAGCTTAGAGTTTTAAATCATTGATCTGTTGTATTTATTAGAGGTATTATATAGTTGAATCAATTTTAAGTATTTGACAAATGTTTTTTTGAGACTCAAGCATGTCTGCATATCCTTGCTGGAATAAAAGAAAGGGATTGTGCTAATTCGTCACATACTGTTCGAAAAACCCTTATGGAGGAGGCATGGGTTAGAATATCAATGCTTTGCCTGTCGGATGCTACAGCTTGGACAGAGATTTGTTTAAATTACCTGAGATGGAGATATGAATGTTTTTTTCATGTATTCCTTTCTTGTCGGTACACAAGCTAGAGCATAGCTGCCTGTTTTCTCAAATAGGATGGGGTTCTCATCGTACCCATGAAGTTTCTTTTGCCACAAGAGAGATTTCCCAACTATTTATGTATTTAAACTTGCACCTCACCTTTCCCCCCCACAGAAGGGCTCAGGACAATTCGTAACAGATTTACTTGTTTGTGGATTTACAGATCCAACCTTATTATACACAATTTTTTATACATGGGTTTGACTCAACACAACATTGCAAATCAATTCTAAAAACTGCTTTTCTTCCTATTGTTTAGAGGCAGTCAGGCAAACAATCATTATATTCTTCAGCTGAGCCAGGTAAAGGCAGGGGGTCCTTTGTATTTCTAATTGCTGACTGCCTCTCTACAACAGTAAGAAAAGCTGTTTTTTAAACCTCTGCAATAGAACATCCTTTTTTAAAAAACTGCTTTTATTTAACACATTTTCTTGGTAACATCTGGGAGTCCCAGAATCAAACCCATGCAGATACTGAGGCACAGCCTTATTTCAAGAAACCTGAATGTGGGTCTATAAATCAATTATTTCCATTGTTTTTTATCCACTGATTTTTTTTCCCCACTGGGGATTTTGGATCAGAAAGCTTTATCAGTTTTCAGTCTCTCATCCAAGAAATATCCAGATCCTTTCCTGCTTAGCTGTCTTTAGCAGCCCTTCTCTCAACCACTAGATTACACCTAGTGCATTAAAAACAAGCGAACTTTATTCATGTGTCTGAAACCATTTAAAGGTGTTTTAAGATAGATATCCAAGGAAGGAAGCTTCTCCATCACTTCTTGATCAATGAATGAAATCAAGTGGGTCAAGCCCAGGAGATGAGTACTAGATCACTTCTCTCTGATGTGTGCCAGTCTTCAAATGAATGATCCACATTCCTCCATCCATCTCTCACTTCACATCACTTGATGAGGACCCCAAGAAAAATATTCAAAAGGTGACACTTGAATATTTCTCTAGGTAGCTTACCATTGTTCCTTGTTTGAAAGATAAATTAAGACTGGCAATGTTGGTTCTTGCCATGATGATACCCATTTCCTATTCTGCTGATGTGTCTGTTTTGCAAGTTAGGTCAACAAGTTGCTCTATGTGCATGTGAATGCTTGGTGCTTCCAACCTACCTTTTCTAAATTGATCTTGATTCTTCTGGGCACTTAACCCCAGTTGTGTTATTCAAAATCCTCAGTTGTGTAATCAGCAAGTGTATATGATGCTTGAGGAACCCTATCATTATATGAGGGTGAAGTCAAAGGCTCACAGCCACTTGCCACTTCTGTCTTTCCTACATCTATAGACACATTTGCAAGGAAGGAGGTCACTTCTGTATTCACGGTACAGGTCCAACTTTGTTATACACTAATTTTTTAAAACACAGATTTGATTCAACACAAATGGCCAAATCTCAGTTTTAAAAACTGCTTTTCTACTGTTGTAGAGAGGCAGTCATGCAAGCAATTATTCAATTCTTCAGCAGAGTCGGGGGTCCTTTGCATTTGTAATTACTACTGCCACTCTTCAACAGTAAGAAAATTACTGTTTGTACAATTTTTTAAACCATTGCAAAGGAACACACTTTTTTTAAAAACTGATTTTATTTAACACAATTTTTGGAATCAGCAAGGAATCCCAGATTCAGATCTCTCTTGCTATTGAAGCAGAACCTTATTCTGTCAGGAGCAATGGAAGAACAAGAAACCCAGAAGTGGGTCTTTGAATCTATTTTTCCACTGTTTTTTATTTAAATCCACTGATTATTTTTTTATCCATGGGAGATTTTGGAATGGAATCCTAGTGGATAACAATGGGCGCCTGTAATAATAATTTTTAGCAGTTGTGTAGTGCCTTCTGAATGTGCAAAGTGTTGCACACATACAACCTTAATATCATCCTTACAACCACTCTTTAAGTTCAGTTATTCCCATGATGAAGTTGAGAGGGAGTGGCTTGCCTAAGGCCATGTATTGAAAAGCTCATGGCAGAGATGAGATCCAAACCAGTGAAGTTCTGACTTGTAGATTCAGGTGTTTGGCCACCATGTTACATCAACATGCATAAAAACATCATATATTTCATTGAAAGATTTTTATCCTTCAATTCTGAAAAAGGTCCAAAATGAGTCACTGTTTACTTATGACAGTGCAACCAACCAAGGAGACTGACAGCTCCATGTTCCAGTGCAGGCCATCATTACAACAGCTAATGAAACATTAGGCAAAACTGCACATAAAACTAGCAAGATAAAGTTTGGATGATATGCCAACTTTCTCAGCCATATATGATTGAAAAGCTTCAGTGTGTGCCAGCGGCAGATCCAGTGACTGAGCTGAGCACTACTTGTAACAACAGGTCAACCAGTAAGGAGGACCTGGGTTCCCAATTGAACTTTGGCCAATTTGACCAAGGTTTGCTGGATAGGCTGACCTAGGCTCCCACCTAGATTTGGATTTCAGTTCTATCTGCCAGGTAGATCTGGGCTCTTATTCCAACTGACTTTTGGAGTCACCTCTTTCATGGCAGATAGACTTGGACCAGTGGTGGGATTCAAATAAATTAACAACAGGTTCCATGTCCTAATAACCTAAATTAACAACAGGTTCTATGTCCCATTAGTAACAGGTTCTTAGAACCAGGTGCTTATTAGCAAAGGTTTCTATAGAATCTGTGATAACTTCCTGAAGCCTACTACTAACTTGGGCTCCCGGTCACATGTGGGCTCCCAGTCATGTTCCCCACACCAGCAGTTCCCTTCTCCATTGATACGACAGGTTTTATTTTTTGTTTTTGGAAGGGGACATGCATGCATACAAGACCAACCCTTGGCTCTGCCTCTGGTGTGCACACCTTCCACATATACTTATATATTGCTAGAGTGGCCCAAAGGCTAACTGGAAAAACTGAATTTTCTCTTGGCATTGGAATGCTGAATGGGAGAAACCCAAGCTGTGGAGGCATGGATGCCACAGTCCAGAAGGCCCTCTCATATGACATTGTCAGGCAAGCCTAAGAAGGCCAAGGACAAGCAAAAACGTTTCCTCAGAAGATCTTGAGGAAAGGGAAGATTTGTATGGGTGAAGGTGGGCCTTCGGACCAAATGCATCTGTACTATTGTTACTTAGGATGCAATCCTAAACTAGACTGGCACAACTCACTGGTTTTCCCATGGTGATGTAGGGAGGCAAGCGCTGGTCTGTCACTGGCCTAACCCTTCCCCAGAAGTTGTGCAGAAGTGTCTTACGGAACTTTGGTGGCACCTCCCGATCAGCACAAGACTAATGCCAGAGTTTAAGCCAGCCTAACTGGAGATTAGGATTGCAGCTATAGTGATGAAATGTTTCCAAGATTGCAAGTTTAACCCCCAGTTAGGCTGGCGTAAGTCCTAGTACAAGTCCTGTGCTGGCCTGGGGGTGTCGCAAAAGTGCCATAAGGCCATGCATCCTGCTTCCTGGCTCCTGCTACCTGCTGCCTACCCTACCTTCATCTCAAAATTCCTCAGCTAGTGCAACTTACTGGCATCTGAGACCTGTGTGGTGCGGTGAGTTTGGCACAAGTCCCTACACTGGCTTCACCCTCCTCACTGGGTGTTGCAGATGTACTTTAGGGCATCCTTGGGTCAGTGTGAGGGACGTGTCAGCCCAAGTGGGCAGTCTGGATTGCACTGTTATAAAGAACACTCATAGCATCTCAAGCTCAACATGAATGGAGCCAGTCTGTACATTCATCCGCAAGTCACACCATGCAATAAGAAATTGACCTATGTATTAAAAAACTCATTCTTTGTTTCTTGGCAAACACAAAACATTTGCTTTTTAAATTATTATTTTTTTGCATTCTCACCAAAGGTACGCCAGTTTTCATCTGAGATTAATTTTTTCCTGTGACATTTGGGATGAATGGCTCAGCAGAACAAATTATTCAGTATGCTTTAGTTCCAAGCTTCTAAAGTGGAATTCAGTTTTTCACATCAGGATCCAATTAAATGATAGTTGGATCTGACTGATGAAATTAATGGCCCAGAAGAGAAACTGTGTAGTATTTGTTGTTGGAGTTTTTGTTCTTATTTAGTGTCCTCCTGTTTTAAATATAAATTTGGACTTTGCCCAGAAAAACATAAAATCATGTAGTTGTCTATTCAATGGCTTGAACTTCACACCCAAGCATGAATGCCGTATTTGACAATTGGTTATTTGCTCTGGGCTGTGCTTAGGTACCGGTTGCAATTCATGTGATGGTGTAATACTGGGACAAAAATAAGAACAAAAACTCCAACAACAAATACTACACAGTTTCTTGCTATGTACCTATGATTTGTGCCTTTTCTAAATACTGTGACTGTTCTGTAAATATGCCTTACACAATCACTACTAATTACAGTCAACCTCTGTTTACATATGTTTCAGGTAATGTTGATTGCCATTCCTACTTCTGTTCATGTTAAAGAGATGCACAAATAAATATTGTGTTGAACGAGAATGTTTATTTTTGTTTAACATGGGATGATATAATTTCTTGTGGCTGCAATCTTAACTCTCAGTTAGGCCGCTACATGTCCCAGCACAAGTCCCATGCTGGCTGGGGCAGGGTGACCAAGTGACTGAATTTTACAGATTTGTCTTCTTTTTAAGTCTCCTCTCCGGGTGCCCTCCAAAAGGGCTTCATTGTCCTCCATTTTGGCTTCATTTTGGAACTTTGCAATGGTGTGCAGTACCCCATTGTGTCATATGTTGTTGATTCGCATTGAAGAGCAGAATCCAATGCAAAAATTGGGTGTTGAAATATCTCCTTGCTACCAAAAGTCATGGCCAAAAAACTAAAAATAAAAAATATACATTGAGCTCTATGGGAAAGTGAAAGTGCCCAATATCGTGGCTTTACTCATGAGTAGGCAAACGTGCCACTGTCCACCAGAAAGGCCAGACTGAGAGGAATCCAAGACCTTGTTCTCCTTTTAGATTCAGGCATCTGGTCACCCTGGGCCGGTGGAGGAGGAGTTAGGCCAGTGCACAGACATGTACCGGCCTTCCCACATCATCATAGGAACAGGGATGGGTGAGTTGTGGCAGCCTAAATTGGTTAGGATAGGACCCTGAAAGAACAACGTTATGGAAAAGTCTTTTAGTACTGGACATATGGCTGAGAATCCATTTTGCCTCACATAAGAAGTGAACATAAGATTCCATACTTTTTATAAGATAAAAATTTCTGCATGATTACATATTGAATGATATATATTGAATGACAGTGTTATTCAAACATACCAAGATGTAAAAATTTTCGGCCAGTAGTGGTGTCACCCTTCCTGTGTGTGTTACCCTGTGTGGCCTGCATCTCCCTTGTGACACAATGGAATGCTTTGCACATTCAGAAGGTTCCGAGTTGCCTTATACTGAAATCTATAAAGCTGTAAGGCAATAGATGTGAACCACAGTAAACATTCAAAGTGGTATATAAATGTGAGGGTTGATTTTTAATGTTCTTTACTATCTGTGTACAGGAAGGTTGAGCGGGGGCCAATTCACACCAGTACAATCACATAGTGCTGGGGCTTGATGAAGTGGAACTATGGCTGCAATCCTAACCTCTATTTAGGCTGGAATAAGCTCTGGTAAAAGTCCTCTGCTGACCTGGGGGAGACATAAAAGTGCTATTAAGGCATTTCTGCCCCACTTCTGAGGAAGTTAGGCCAGTGCACAGGCACACGTCGATATCTCCACGCTATCACAGGAAGATAGGCCAGGTGAGTTAGGCTAGCCTAATTTGGTTAGGATTGCACCTTGAATGCTTTTAATATTGGTTATGCTCTGTAAAGTGCAGTCCCACACTCCTTCACACCATGCTCCCAAAATGGACCTTTTATAGCCACATCTATCTATGCTGGCCAGAGGAATTTGGGGTTGGAATCTTCCACTTGCTATCCTACAGTGTATTATAATTGTGCTGGGCCATGAAAGGAAGTGCAAAAGAAACACCATCCATGTTGCTCTCTGAGTGCTGGAATGAAACTGCATTTCCCAAACTGTATGTAATAGATCAACCAACACTTTAACCACATCGCATTATGCTCGGAATGTCTGAAATCCCTTGTGGCATTTTTTCCACTGGTTAGCTCTGCCCAACATTTTACCCAATTCAGATAAGGACAGGGCTGGCTTTAAGCCAATTAGGCCCCATGCCTAAGGGTGCTCACATTAGGGTAACATACTAAAATGTGCTAAGATCCATTGGTCCATTGCCTCATAGGCGCTTTTTAAGCATGCACTTTGATTCCATTCTACCACAGAGACATAAAATCTATAATAAATTTTATTTATATCTTTAACAGCACAATCCTATCCCCTGGTTAGGCCAGCACAAGTCCCATGCTGGCCTTGGGTGACGCAAAAGTGTTGCAAGGTATTTCTACATCTCTCCTGGGGTGATTAAGCCAGTGCACATACACGCACTGGCTGACCCATGTCTCCATGGGAATGGAAAGATGGATGAGTTGCATTGGCTTAAATTGGTTGTGGCTTAAGATTGTGGTTTAAGATTTTGACCTTGCCTGAGGTCAAAATATGCAAAATATTCTTCCAGATGGACCATGCAGTTCCTAAGATCAAAATAAGGAAAATATGCAAGCATTTTTATATGCCAGATTAAAATTGCTTTTCCACACATGACAGGACAGTGACTGGGCCACCTATAAACATAGTGAAGGACAAGCACTGCACTTTAGAAACATTCACGTCATTAGATGGCAGTGGTGCAGAATGGAGGACAAGATGCCTCTAATGTTAACCATTGCATAGATGAGAGAATTGAGGCAAGTGCTGCTTTTAAAACTCTTCTATGATGAGCTAAATCTGCATCAATTTCCTCTTCTATGCAATGGTTAAAAGTACAGGCACTCTGTCCTCCATTCTATATGGTCATCCTGCATTGGTGGCCTCAAGAGTTGGGCACTGCCTGATGGTTCATGTCCACCTGAGAGGTCATCTGACTTCTGACTTTTCAGTAATAGCAACAGTGGCAACACCCAGTATCATCACGGAGATGATGGGGACTAACCTGGTACCTGCATTGATAGGTGCTCATATTTTACTTCTCCATCATCTCCTTTTCTTTTTTTACCAGTTTTTAGTCATTGTTTTATATACGTCTTCAGAAGTAGGAAGGAAAGACGGAAGTAAGTCGAAAGGGAGGCAATGATACAAAAAAACCTTATGGATAGCCAAGTCCTCATCCCCATAACAAGTCCAAAGAGCCAGCATTGTCCAAAGATATATCTGTGATCATGTGGCTGGCATTTTTCAATGCCAAAGGCACATGGAATGCTGTTATCTTCACACTGGTAATGGCATTTTTCAATGCCAAAGGCGCAAGGAATGCTGTTACCTTCACACTGGTAATCTGTACCTACTTGTATTTGCATGCTTATGAGCTGCTAGATTGGCAGGAGCTAGGCAAGTAACAGGAGCTCATTCCATCATGTGGTACTCAGTTCTTGAGCCATTGACCTGCTGATCTTCAGGTTAACAAGCATAGCGTCCTTAACCACTGAGCCATGCTTTGTTGAAAGGACATGCTCTTCTGCAGCACATGATTACTTTCCACCATTCCTTAGTGACAGGCTTGCCCTTGCCTTGGTGAAATATGAGAACAGGAAGGGAAGAGGCAAGGGGTTTGGGTCTTACAAGGGCAGACCAAAGATAGCTTTGTTCCGTAGCTGGCAGCAGACACAACTGGAGGAGAAGGGCATCTTTCTCCATCTTCTCCACTGCACATATGTACCATCCACAGTTCTTTGTTTTTTTCATCCCCAACTTGCTTCCCATAATCAAAGTATTTGCTCCCCAGTTCAGGACTCAAGGAGAAAAATCCCACATTTTCTGCCACACTGCCAATGCTCTGCCTTGCTGCGACAACCGATGCCAATCAAAATTCTTTCCCCTAATCCACATCACAGATCACAGCCACATATTTTATATTTGTTCCATGTGTGGAACATTCACCAACATCAGTAAACCTGAGTGCTCAGAATAAGCACTGAATCAGAAGGGAGAATTTAGCTCTCTGAGAGAACACATTACACTGCTATGACAAATTGGGCCGCTATACAGATCTGCATGTGCACAGAGGCGTCAAGGAATCTGTGACATTCTCTTGTTAAAGATTCTTTCCCATGTTATGCATGACAGCAAGTGAAAGGTAATGGCAGAAACCTACACAAACATTTAATAGTACATCGGCATTTAATATTTGGTAGTTACTTTCTTGACTCACTAAAATTTATACTATATGGAATAATTCCTTTCCTCTTTGGGCTTGAAATTTTGGGAATGTTTGTCTGAATGTCAAGTTTTGGGACCTGAGACAGCTAATTGGTTTGAAACTTATATGTTGCTGGACATGTTTTTCTTTCACACTTCTGTCTGTACATGAGTGTGCTGTTGGATGCATGCTAAGGGAGTGTGATCCAGACCAGTCATGTGACTTTTGGCTTGGGATGATGACAAGGAAGCATAGATTCTCACAAGCCATAGGCCAAATTTGGTTCTGCAAAACACTGTATGGCTGAGGAGGTGACCAACCCTCCAATCCAAAGTAACTACGGGAAGACGTAAGAGGCACTTACTCTGAATTGCTCTATGCATTTTCCATAGGTTTCCCATAGGTGGCACCTTAGTCAGTGTAAAAGGTTCTGTAGTTACTCTGGATTGTAGTCCAAACGTTCATCAATCAATCAATCAATCAATCAATCAGTCAGTCAGTCAATCAATCAGTCAGTCAGTCAATCAATCAATCAATCAATCAGTCAGTCAGTCAGTCTGTCTGTCTGTCTGGTTTCTGCAGTTTTGCAGTTCTAAAGTCCTCTGCTGCTCCCTCTGTTGGGTGCTGAACAACACTGGTACCAATCTCAAAGAAGGGATGGACTTCAAGGGTTATCAAGAAACAAATAAATTGTTCTTGATGTGTTCACATATTTCCCTATGGGAATTTGGTTTATAATACATTGAGTCACATACCCTTTGTATCTTCTATTTACCTTCTTGCTGTTGCACCAGGGTGACCATATAACACACACACAAAAAGAAAAACACTTCTCCAATATGTATATTCAAGAAAAATATAGGACATAACAAAATAAAAACTAAAAGCACCCATATGTATTGCCTTCTTGTGGTTAATTTAAATTAATGATTTAATTTAAATTTTTAAATGATTTAAAAAATTTTTAAATTTTAAATTTAAACATGATTAAATTTAAAGCCATTACATATAATATAATATATACAATTTATTAATGACAAGAAAGCTACATGCTCTTTGCTCACATGGAAAAGGAGGGCAATGAAGATATTTTTACAGGACACAAGGCTAAAAAAGAGGACATGTCCTGGAAAAAGAGAACATATGATTATCCTGTGTTGCCCTGTTGCTTGTGAATTGTTCAGCTACAAGCTGGTGGTGGATCAAACACTGCCTATTTCCTCTGCTACCCAAAAGCCAGTGTAGCAGCTAGCACCAGGACATACAGGATCACTCTCTCCTCCCTTTCCAACATGCCTCTCTTTTCCCAAGTGCTGTTCAGGTTTCACAAGCCGTGGCTCAAGCACCTTCTGAGCTTGTTCCTCAACAAACCCTTTTCTCAGTAATCTCTCTTCCCTTTCCTGGCTTCCATCCCTCAAAACAGCTACACTGTGACCAAAGCCTCCTGGGCTTCAGTTTTAATCCAACTTTTGCCTCTCCCCCCTGCACCTTTGAGCCTGAGACTGTGACTTGACCCCTTAGTCCCATGATCTCTGCAATACTACAAGCTCATCTTAGTGCAATGGGTTCTTGAGCATTTCAGCCCAGGACCCCCTTCCAAGAATGATAATTTTCTAGCACCCTGGACATGATGTAATCAACCTAGAATTGAAGTCATGACTGGAAACAACATCAAACAGGAAGCTTCTTCATGTCTACTTGGCAGTCCCATTGTATTAAATGAGATGTACTCCCAGGAAAAACATGAATTGCAGCCCGTGTCCCATTTCAAGGTGGCAGCACTAACTGGGAGATTCCACCATGGTAGCACCCAGCTTTTCATGTTGCAAGCCCCAAAGTTGTCCCAACCCCCATACACAGCCCAATCCTATCCTTTACTGCCCTCCTTCCCGTTGATGCAGCTGTGTCAAAAAGAAAACAGCTGCATCCTATATTGGGGAGGCAGTTGCAAAGGTCTTGTCAAGGTAAGATAACATTGTTCCCTTACCCTTAACCAAAGTTGAGGGTAAAGGAACATAAGTTGAGATCTTCAGCATGCAAACAACTGCAGTGGAGTTTTAAAGACCCTTCTAGGCTGTGAACTTGATCACTGAACATGATCTTTGAACATGGTCTCTGTTGATATCTGTGTTCTAAGAAGGCCCCCATGTAATGGCTGCAATATAAGAAAGTGTGTAGAAATCTGTAAAGTAACAGCAAACCAGAATGATGTTCCAGTCAGTGTGACAAGGAATAAGAATAACCAAAGAAAGCATTCATTTGGACAACTAGTTTCATTCTAGATAAAAAAAATTCTCCTCTTGAGCAGATGACTTTGGATGTAGGGAACATATACAACAGTCTAATAGCCATTGAAATGGCCAAATTATTCCAGTATAGCTATTTTCCCAAATGTTAAGGAAGTACAGTGGTACCTTGTTTAACAAACACCTCGCTTTACAAGCATTTCACATAACAAGCAAAAATTTCCAAGAAATCTTGCTTCACATAACAAGTTCCGCTTCACTTAATAAGCAAGCGCGTTATGGGCATGCGTGCAATGCAGCCCTAACCCTCCGCATGGAGGCTCTTTAAAAGGGCTGCCGGCCAGCGCTGCTGCCTCTAACTGCCCCCAACTTGGGGGCAGTTGCCTGGAAGTGACAGAGGCAGGTGCCCCTAACTGCCCCCAAGTGCCCCCACCAACCACCTTGAACCTCCAGCAGCAGCCCAGGTAAGCCTCCCAGGAAAGTGTCTTTGATTGTGTTAAATGGGGCTTACTCCCAGGAAAGTGTCCTTAGGATTACAGCCTAAGTAGACTTCATAGGATCATGCACATTGAATGCATGTTTTGAATTCAATTACAGTGTTTTGCCATCATTTTTACATGCAGTTAATATTTTTATATGAATATTTTTGGATTGTGGAACCAATTGTCTGTGTTTCAGTTATTTCCTATGGGAAAATCTGCTTCACTTAAAGAGTGTTTCATTTAAAGAGCATGCCTCTGGAACGAATTAAGCTCTTTATGTGAGGCACCACTTTATGTATAATAAAATGGCAACCTGGACCCACTTTATTACTTCTAAACACTGATGCAACCACACATTCCTAATTGTGTTTTTAAGCAGTCCTCTCGAGTCATGCAACCAAAATAGAAACTAATCAAAATGGTTCTGTCCCATGTGATGCTATAAACTCATCAGTAGATTAAATATGAGGTGGTAGGATTAGGGATCAAACCATAAACAGGACAGTATGATATGGATCCTGTTCTCCAGAACAGGAGATAACAATCCCGTTCAACCTCTAGAAAGGGATAACAATTTCTTGCTAAACACAAAGATGTGCCTCCGATGAAATGCGCCTTAATAAAGTGGAGTACCAAATGTCAAATCTGAGTGATAGGGGGTTGTACATTTTATTAAAATGTTTCTACAAGCCACAAATAACAACGAGGCCAAAAGCCAACTGGCATGTTCCCCAGTACACCCCAGCATACGGATGTTTCTCGGCAGGCCACAGCAGATTATATGATGAATCATTGCAGGCAGGAGATAGAAATAAAAAATGGGGGGAAAATCTGATTTGTATCTTGCATTTGGTTCACAGATTAGTCAGAGACATGGACATAAATTCTCTTGCTTCTCCACAAGTGAAGGCATAGATGGCACAGGATAAGGTGTCAAAGTTTGGTGGTGGTAAAATGGACAGGAGCAGACAGTGCAGAAGGAAAAAAAATCCCACTTCAAATGCACCCCAACATAAAAAGGACTTCCCTGTAAGTAGAAAGGTAGCATGTCAGGAAGTGAGCTAGGCTAGAACTTTTCATGCTCAGAGGTTTGTTTTGTTTTTTTAATTGGCAAAGTGTATTTTAATGTGAATTTTTAATCATCTCAGAGAAAAGTGAGATTAAAAAAATATAGGAAATAAAAGTTGGGCAGCCCAGTCCCAATTTGTACTGGTACAGCCAGGTTGCATGGTCTGTGCTGTACACAGTATAGGTTGGAAGACAGCTGGCGGTCACCTCAGGATAAGGGAATATTTTTCTCCTTTTCTATGGGGCTACTTGGATCTGCAGCAGCTGTTTAGGCCCAATCTGTCCAATGCGCCAGCACCTCAACTCAAACCCATGTTAAGGGAACAACTCCCTTACCTTGAGAAGTGCCCCCCTCCAATGGAAGATGCAGTGCCTGCCCCACTGATGTGCCAGCATTGCTGCTGGAAAGCTATATAGAACTGGGACATTAGGCCCAGTTAGGTAATTAGGTAATTTTAGGGTAATTTTAGGTAAACATTAGGCAAAATTAGGTAATTTTGAAGTGCACCTAGCCCAGCCTTTCTGGCACTTGGGCCAGCCTTATGCCAGATAGGCTACCTAGTTGCACCAGAAAGGCTTAGTCCACTTAGGCTGGCCCAAGACAGATGGACTGCACCGGCCCAGCAGTGCTGGACTAGGCATGTTGAGCATGGCCTAGAACAGTGCAGTTCAACCATATTCAGAGCCTGTTTCCAAGGCAGGCATGCCTCCCCACAGCTCCTCTCACTTAGGCCACCTCAGCTGCAGCCATAAATCTGAGTAGACCCATAGGGGTCCATGATAAGCCAAAGTAAAAATGAAAGCAAAATAAAAAGTTCTGAGCATCACTCCTGCCTCTCAACCTCAGGATATGGCACAACTGCTCTTGTGCTGCTACTTCTTCAGCAGCAGTTAGGCCAGCCTAGAGGCCTCCTAGCCCTGTGGATTTGGGTTAAGGGTCAACCAAGGGGCCTCCTAGCCTTATGGATTTGGCCTGTCAGCTCATGATATAGCCTATTTTAGGCCATTGTTTCTGGCCTAAGTCAGGATTGCACCCTTAGTTGCATATTCACTTGAAGTAATTTAACCATGTGGTAAGTGATTGCTTCTGCTATTCTTGTGATGTTGGTGAAAACAAACCTTCCTAGATTATTTTGTTCTATGGACCAACCTGTATGTATAGTATCTGGCCTTTTGTACTATTATTGCTACTGTGATGGAGATGCTGTAGGTTTCATATCTACTGTAGAATTGTCTCAGTGACTTCAGATTGCTCTCGAGTATGTGGTTTGTTGTAAGGGCAACTTTAATGTAAGAGCTACAAACACATTGGTAATGGCTGCGATCCTAAAGATACTTTCCTTGGAGTAAGACCTATTGAACAAAATGGGGCTTACATTTGAGTATACATGGTTAGGATTGTGCTCTAAGACTCACGAAGACTCCAAGGCTGGTATGCCCCAAAATACATCTTCGTTTCCATATCTCTTCTTGACAGTTCATAGGTTCATTTTAGGCTATTGCCTCCATACATCCTAATTTAATTTTTTATGGCTGAGTTTATAAGCTCCTGAAAAACTGCCTTTTAATGGAAATAGGGAAAGATCCTCACATTTAGGACAAGGCAAGGCTATAATTTAACAGGCATTAGGCATCTAAAATAACTTTGTATAAAGATTACACAGGGATTTGTTCTCAGTTTTGCAGAAAATACTTAACGTTGAACTATATTTTATGCACACAAAAAGACTTACTTTATAAGACAAGTTGATCAGGGATTTACTTTCCAATATTCAACAATACTATTAGCAAAGTGCTCTTTTGACTCTCATAATACAGTTGTCGTAAGCTATATATCTTAGAAAACATCTCATAAACTACATTTATGTTAAAAGTGGTATGTGGAATAACAATTTGAAGCAGTCAAAATGGAAAATATGCAAGTTGTATTTTGAATACCACTTAAAGCGGAGCCTTTGGACAAAGTCTGTGAGAGTTTTTACTATTCTTCAAACACAGATATATAATTAATAGGCAATCAATTACTTTTATTTTTATTCTTCTGCCTGAATAGTTATGTATTCAGTGGCTTGCAGACATCCAGAGAAACATGGAAAATATAGGTTTGCTTGGGGATTGGAAGACAGAGCACTTCAATTGAAGTTATTGAAGGCCATATTTTGTGGTGAGGCTTTATAGCTTGTAAGTACTAGTTGGACCAGTTGCACAAACAGCAGTGAAGCTCTGCCATGGGCCAAGAGAAAAAAGTGTCAGCACTGGTTGTAGGCAACAGTGGTGCAACTTGATTTTGCAGGTACAAAAAATACCTTTAGAGAAACTGGGTGCTAAAGTTCATGGTATCTCGATATCTGCTGCAAATGCAATTTTGCAATCAATCAATCAATCAATCAATCAATCAATCAAAAAGAAAATATGTGCATTTCAAAACTGTTTCTTACTAGTGCCATAGTGCCAATCCTGATTCCTCTCCTGCACTATTGTAGCTGGGAAAAATGCCACCCCAGAAGGCACTTTTCCTTCCTTCCTCCAGAAGGCTTCAGGACACCCTCCAAATGTTACTGGAGCACAGTTCCATTCATATTAGGAGAGGGTGTGCAGGACCGTCTCAGCCACAAACAGGCTGTGATCAATCTATATATATAAAAGAGAAAAGTCACTGACTCACTCACTGACTCACTCACTGACTCATCACCGCCTTGCCAAAACCACTCGGCCTAGAAGCGTGAAATTTGGGGTGGGTGTTCCTTCCGTGATGGAGGGGTGCACTAAGAACCGATTTTTGGAAATTCCAACTGGAAGGTGCTGAAAAGGGGTCAACGTGTTTCTGTCCTGTACTTAACATGGGAGACTGAATAACATCCAGCCAATTTGGTGCTCAGTGCCTGGTGCACTGGGGGCAGGGATGTTTTTTGGAGGAAGAGGTTGCACTGGTGAGGATGCTGTGCATGGGGGGAAGTTGCGCATGGGGGAAGTTGCGCATGGGGAAGTTGTGCACAGGGGAAGTTGTCCATGGGTGACTGATGTGCAAGGGGGGATGATGCGCATGGGGGAAAGTTGCGCATGGGGGAAGTTGCGCATGGGGAAAGTTGCGTGGGGGGGGATGATGTGCATGGGGGATGATGCGCATGGGGGAAAGTTGCGCATGGAGAAAGTTGCGCATGGGGAAAGTTGCGCATGGGGGTTGATTCACAAGGGGGAAAGTTGCGTACAGGGGAAGTTGCGCATGGAGAAAAGTTGCGCATGGGGGGAAGTTGCGCATGGGGGTTGATGCACGTGGGGGAAAGTTGCGCACGGGGAAAGTTAAACATGGGGGAAGTTGCGCATGGGGGAAGTTGCACACGGGGGATGATGCGCACGGTGGAAAGATGCGCACAGGGGGAAAGTTGCACTGTGGGGGGAAGTTGCGCTGTGGGGGAATGGCGTATGGGGAAATGTTACTCCTGCAACGCGGGTATGCTTTTCACTAGTCAGTCAATAAATATGAGGCCACATTTATGTATAAAGACTTATATACCCTGTCTTTCCCATGCCAGCACAGATGCCCAAGGCAGTTTAGAGAGCTTCAGTTCCTCCCCTCCTGCTGTTCTCACAACTACCCTTTGAGGTAGGTGAGTCTGAGAGTGAGTGATTGGCTCAAGCTCACCTGAGAATAGGGAGAATGAATTTTGTGGAAGAGAATTATGGCAACTCTACCCGGGAATCTTCATCACCAAGGAGGGATTTGAACCTGGATCTTCCAGGTCTCAGTCCAGAACCCTAACCACTACTCCATTCTGGCTCCTAACATCTTTGTGTGCAGAACAATCGTGCTTGGAGTCCTGTGATCCTTCACAGCTATCCAACTGCCTGTGATGGCTGTTAAGGAAGAGGAAACCAAACACTTAAGGCAGTGGTGGGCTTCTAGCAAGGGCTGGAACCTTTTGCTAATGAGTACCTGCTTCTGAGAACCTGTTACTAATGGGACATAGAACCTGTTGTTAATTTAGGTTATGAGGACATAGAACCTGCTGTTAATTTATTGGAATCCCACCACTGACTTAAGGGTCCCTTGAATGGAGCTGAAATGTGTACTTATTAATAGTGTCAGTTAAGTCCAATTGGCCAACCAAGTGACTGCCTTGAAATACTGTCATACACAAAATTTCACATTGATGTTCCTCTGTCTCAAGATAAGGTTAATGGGAAGAAGTGTACCTGTGAAAGATATGAGTGAAGATAAAACTACATTTAGTGGTTGAGATGATGGTTTTCCTGAAATGGAAATTCTTTTAGAGCAATGTTCATTGCTATTTTTGTGTGTGGAGTAAAGGAGAAAGGTCAGCCAAAGAAGAGGCTCAATGGGGGAGATCAGTTTCGCATGGGGGGTGCAGAAAATGTCTCATTAGTTCTCAAGATTTTCATGGGAGGAAAAAAAAACTTGTCTGGTAACATGAATGTAATTATTAATGAACATGTAACACTATGTAACATGAATCACCAGTTACCACACTTACTCTAACATGCACCTTTCTCAGCCAAATTAGTCTCCAAAATTGGGGTGCACATTAGATTCGATGGCACATTAGATTCAAGTACATATGGTATTTTGATTATAAGTGTAGGTCAGTATTGTCTTTAACAGTTTACTTTATAGCACAATCCTATGCTTGTCTACTCAGAAGTTAGTCCCATTATAGTCAATGGGCTTATTCCCATTACTTTCCTGGGCTTACTCTCAGGAAAGTGTGGATAGGATTGCAGCCATATTGTAATGTGAAGGGTACAATAACCCCATTGTTATAAAGTAGTGTATTTAGGTAAAAATCAGAACATAAACCCATTGTCATATAATTATCATATAACTCATTCTTGTATGCAGTATAATTAAATTTTGACCTGCTTTGCAACTGTGCATTATAACCACCCATAAACATTTTTTTAAAAATCTCAAGCCTTTTAAAATAGGGGTGTCCATTAGATTCGATGGCACATAAGATTTAATATAGGTATTTTGCCCAAAGATTAAAAATAGTAATTGCTAATTTGTACATAACTTCTTGATATATGTTTAAAAATAAAACATGTTAAGCGCAGAATTTAAAACTGGCTTAACATTTAAAAGAAAGACGGGTAAGCTGCTTTCAAGTTGGCCGGGTGACAACTCCGTTGGGGTGGGATTAGGACAGGATAGACTGGCATTTGGGGAATCACTCTATGGGCAAAACCCATTTCTCTTTGATGTCTTCAGGGGAAGAAAATCATATTAAAAGCCAGTTGTTGGACTGGTTGGGAACATCTGCCAGTACAGTCAGTGGAGAAGAGGAGGAACTCTCATTAGCGCAATACTTAAGTGAGACATCAATTTAGTCATCCATAAATCTGGCAGTAGAGAATGTGTAAACTATTGAAGAGATAACACCATCCTTTAAATGGCTCCTTTGGCATCATTCATATTCAAGCCATTAATTATTTTTCTTAAATGAGGAACACAAGGAAGCAAGGGTGCTTAGATCATGACATTTACAGGCAGCAAAACCATCGTGTGCGAACAAGTTATCTTCCTCTTTGTAAAAGTTTAGTTAGGGAGTAGAAGGAAAGCAGGGAGGAGAATTTTAACAGGCTGCACAACATCTCAGTTTGAAAGAGATTTTTTTTGAAAAAGGTACATACATCCTTCCTTTAGGATAACTCCTGCTTTCATGATGTTCTTTTAATATGTCACATTTTAAAAATGGTGTGAGGTTAAAATTAGCAAAAGCTATAGATGTGTTCATTTGGGAACCAAAAATGCCACTGAAATCCTGGCTACTGCAACACGTGAAGTAGGTTTGAAGCTTCCATTCTTAAAGTAAAACCATGCAAAGTCTGGAAGCAAGTGGGTGAATATATACATATCTATGAGTTTGAAAGGGATTTGATTGCTGTAAAATGAAAGAGGGTAGATGGGGCACATCGGGGCTTTTTCAGATAATCAAAAGCAGAGGTCTCCAAACCCTGGTCCAGGAGCTGGATGTGGCTCTCGGCAAGCCCCTGGCAAGCCCCTCCATCCAGCCCTTGAGCAAGCTTTGTTATCCAATACATTTTTATATGTAGTTTTATGTAAATATATTCAAATTTGAAATGTAAATTAGTTTTCTGGCCCCCAACACAATGTCAGAGAAATCATGTGGCCCTCCTGACAAAATGTTTCGAGACCCCTGATCTGTATAAACAATCTGATATCCCTGATGTCTGTGTAAACAATATGAGCACCATAACATGCTCATAAGATTAGGCAAAGAGAGCTATGTTTAAAAGTGGCATAAATGTGGTATATAAATAAGGTTGATTTATAGTTTAGTATCCCACGTACAGTGATCTAGCGGTGAGCCTATAGCAACATGTGCTTTCCCAAGGCTTTCATTCTCTGTCCCCATTTTCATCATTCAGAAATTTCTTGGACTTCTCATCCCTCTTTGTCCTGTGATGTCCATCTCAGTGACATCTATAGCCAAAACCACACCAGTAGTTAATTAAACATATATAGGGCTGGTTTGCACATGCATCTGCACCATTTGGTGATGCAAGCACAAGATGATAATCTCTGCTAACCGGGCAAAGAGGCATCTTTTCAAATGGTGCCTTATATTTGGGTGAGGCAGAGCAACTGTCCCTCTTATCCCGGCATGGAATCCCTTTCCAGTAATTGTTACCTGTATTTCTTCCACATGATTTTTTAAAGATTATGAGCAGTGATGGGCTTCAAAGAAATTAAGAACCGGTTCTCTGTCCATCTGGCAGCCACTTCTAAATGGCTATTTTTAAACTTTATATGTACTATCTCTTGTTAAGAACCGGTTCTATAGAGTAGGTGCGAACCTGCTGGTGCCCACCACTGATTATGAGTCCTTTGGGGACAGGGAACGTTCTGTTGACTTATTTTTCTATCTACGGTATATAAATCACTTTGTAAACTAATTTTTTTTTTGAGAAGTGGTCCAACAGAAAATTTTACATCTGAGATGGTAAAAATCTTCTGTCTCTTTTGTTTGATTTGCAATAGCGTTTCTATGAATGCAAACCACCTCTGGATGTTGCAAAAAATTCATTCTGGTAAATCTGTGCCAAGCTGCTAACGTTGCCGAATTTATTTTGGATGCAGAACTTGGAATGGTTCTTATGAAATCCAGGCACTCTTTATATCCAGCCTTGCTACTGTGACAGTAAAACGATTGTCATATTCCATTTTCCAATAATTGGGTATCAACAGTTTTCAAAATATACAACCTTTACAGGTATCTCCTGTTCTCTGATGGTTTGTTTTCTGACAATCCACTCTTTCAACAACATTCAGTTACAGTCAGGGGTGTCACTAGGGTTTGTGTCACCCAGTGTGGAAGGCCAGTGCATCACCCCATGCAGTGGGCAGGGTAACAATATGAATAGTGGATGTGGTTATGTGCCACTGTCCCGCCTCTACTGGTTTTGTTAGCCACACATTTTAATACAATAAAGATATTTCAAAGTGGTTTGTTTCACTGCATTCTGCTTCAAATTATGCATCCAAAGGTATATAACATGATGGGATTATTTCTACAAACCATGATTTTAGCCATTTACGTCACAAAGGCTGTCATCCCCCTCAGGGGTGCCACCATTCTGACACTCTAGTGACATCCCTGATCAGGACCATTTTGGAAACCTTGCACTTCTCTGGACTGTCCTTCCACTCCAGCCAAGGCATACTTGCTTATTCGCTAGTAAACACAGCTGTGCAGTTCACATCCATTTTCAATGCATTTCAATGCAATCATCAGGGATCTCCTTCTGGGGTAATTTGTGGGGACTATATTCATTAGATCAGGACAGTTTTGGTGTCATTGGATTCCTCTCAGCCTGCCCTTTCCAATGAATTATGGCACGTTTGCCTACTCACAAATAAAACTGTGATATGGGTCACTTTCACTTTCCATAGAGTTCAATGCATATTTTTGGGTTTTTAAAATATTTTGGGCATAACATTTGATAGGAAGGTGCTATTCCAGAACAGTTTTTTTGCATTGGATTCTGCTGTTCGATATGAATCCAACAGTATATGACATGATGGGGTTTGATGCACAATTGCAAAGTTGCATTTTTGGGGTCCCCCAGTGCAAGTCACCCCCTGAAGAAAGGAAGAAAGTCCCGCTCTTTCAACCTCTCTCTGCTGTTCTAAAGGCCAAAATTTCCCTACCCCCATATTGTAGCTCCTGGTCTAATCCCATTCCTGAATGAGTTCCTGCATTGTATCCATAAGTTGCTACTGTCTCTGAGTTTGGAGGTCTCCAGCAAATCAGATGGCCCTCTATCTTGAACCAACTATACTCAGCAAAACTGCCTTCTGCCAAAATAATAGATTACTTATGGTGCTAAGGCACCGGAGAACTCTTAAATATGTTTAGTGCCGGCAGAAGTGAATTGGGCTGCTGCGACACCATGGAGCTGAAGTATTTGGAGTTGAGCCAGTGTTGCTGTCGTTGCATTGAAGTCACTGGAAAGAAAGTGGCTTAAATTCAAGTACTTCAGTTTAACTGGATAGTGTTCAGGCTGTAAAGCAAGCATCGAGCATTTCTTCTGGGGAAGCCCTACTTCAGCCTCTCTGGATTTAATTTTAGTAGAGACGAGCACCAATCAATATAAGTGGAAAGGAAAACAAACTATCATGCAGATCCCTACCAGGAAGGCTAGGTTGCCTTCATTTTGAAGGTGGCCTATGTGACCAGAGATTTCAATCTCAGTAAGGCAGGTGCCTTGGCCAAAGATTAGTACCCCAGTACATGCAGTTTCACTCTTTCAACATCTTTCAGTTATGCCCAGGACTCAATCATTCAACACATGCTTTGCTCTTTCAACCACTCTCTGCTGGTCTAAAGACTAAAATTATCTTCCATGATGTTGATTTGCATGTGACATCATCATCATCATCACCATCACCACAATCATCATAATTCCTTGGTTAGCAACTGAATCACAAAAGATCCAATTCCAGTCAAACACCTGGCGACTGGTACACCTGGTACATCATCATCATCATTATCATCATCAACAACTTTTGTTATATCCCTCCTTTTCCTGGGGGACTCAAGGCGGCTGATTTTATCAAACATCAGGGACTACCATTTTAGCCTTTAGACCAGCAGAGAGAGGTTGAAAGTGTGGATCATGTGTTGAATGAATGAGTTCTGGGTATAATTGAAAGAGTGGAACCATTAGAAAATGAACTGTCAGAAAGTGAAGCTGCCTACATGTCTAGTCACACTACATGTCTACAATGTTAGACATGTATCACATGCATCAGTTGCTTTGTCAAAGACTGACTACAGTTTCCACTTGAAACCACAAAATCCCTCTTTGCACACCATTCCAAGGCGACAAAGGTTTGGTCAACCCACCGGAGTCTGCTGATGTCTTTACAGTGAATTGGATTAGGCACTAAATATCCAGTGATGAGCTTCCCATCTCTTGTTGGCAAGAAACTTGAAGAGCTACTCAGCTTGGCATCAACCTCTTCTCCAGGCAAATTAAACCAAGCATCCAAAGGGAAGGATCACAAGCTTAGAAAGCCAGGAGCTGGCAAAGAGGACTGGCAAACAATAGCAGGCCAAATACAAGAATTCTCAGCTGCTAGACATATTTTTTTTAAAAAATAAAAAGTCCCGAGAAGCACTTGTTTCCTAAGTTTGGTAATGCTTCATGAAAAACTACGAGGTTATATATTGCTCCATTAACTTTTACGAACATATACAAAAACCAGACTAGTTTTTGTTGAAAAATTCTGACGTTGAGATGGAAATTGGAGCGGTTTTTACCTATGCTAGCCTGACAATCTGTCACTGAAATGAAGTTCGAAAGGCAAAAATGAAAGGGATGCCAGTTTTTATATGCAAATCTACAAGAGATTTTTCTCCAGAGTTCAAGGAACTGGCAAACAGCTTTGCACAACAGTAATTAAAATTTACAGTGCACTAAAAAACCTTTTTCAAACCTTTTCATACATCCAGCACTTGTTGGATAGAAATGTCAATGCGAGAATACTCTGAATTCAACATTTTCCATCCAGAACATGTTAAACACTAGGAAGATGAGTATTTTAATGCTACCAGAGGAGCAGGCGGTTTAGCACTGGGAATTGCAACCTCACTTCAATATGTTTTACATTTATTTGCTGAAGGATACAATGCACTTGTGTTATTACATTGGTTTCATTCTTGGATGATTTCCCCTTTGGCAGACCAGTGACACTTTTTTCATTGGTTATTCATTCACATTATTGATTAACACATACTGGACCAATTTATTAGTCCCTCTGAATCCATTTTGAGTATCCAGGTTTTTAAATAGAGAAATATCTTTCGCTGAATGCAAACACCTGATGTACTTGTCAAGCATCTTTACCCACTGCAGTGCCGCAAAAGGAGAAGGATTATTCCACAATACATTTTTTTCCCCTCTCATGACTATTTTCTGTGGGTCTCAACATTGCAGAGCTAAGGTCCCAACTTACAAATTTGTCTACAAAACTGCTTTATTGAAGAATTCTTATAGACAGCTCAGTGTTAAGCTTTCTGCCTTTGCCTGGTACAGTGGCACCAAAATGGCCTCCTCTGTATCCTGTGGGGCCAAGAAAGCTGCCAGAGGTCTTCTCCGGGAGGAAGGGACACCCCGAGTAAAGCCCAAGCTTCTTAAGTTTGCACCAGCTAAATTGCCATGAGTCCAACCACCTTTTACCAGTTCCACAAACCAGGACCAGTCCTACCCCTTATTCTGCCTTTACTCCATCCTTTGCCGACCCAGTGACATCTTCATGCCCTGCATTCACCCTCCTCACATTTCCTGCTGCTCATCTTCTAGTTGTCAGAAGTTAGGGTTTCAGCAGCAGTGTCAATGGGGAGGTGCAAACAAATGCCACTAATGCTGCTTCCTCTCGTGTAACACCCAGCATTGGCACTAGGCAGCAATCTCAGTGCTGATGCCAAATAGGATTGAGCTCAATCGTATATAAGTCTACATATAAATAACTCCCATTATATTAAATTTTGCGTACCACTCTGGGAATTAATTAATTAATTTACTGGATTTGTATCCCACCTTTCTTAGCAAAGCCGACCCAAGATGGCTAAAAAACATCAACAGTGATGTACATAAAAACAATTAACACATTTAAAAACATTTAAAAGTTTAAAACAACCCATCACCCTAAAAATGGTACAGAAGTGCCTTAAATGGTACAGAAGTGCCATAAAACATCTTGGTGACACCCCCAGGCCAACACAGTTCTTGTGCAGGTACTTATGTTGGTCTAACCAGGGATTAGTTTTTCTGGATCAGTCTATTTGAAAAAGCTAAATAAATGCGAAACAAGGTATTTCGGTTGAAGCCTATTTGAATCAGATAGTTTCCCCTTCCAACCCCCCATGTTTAATCCACTGTTAGTAAGAGATAGTATTACAGAGCAGCTCTTTCACTTCCCATCACAGGGAAAAATCCAGAGTAACTACGGGGAGTCCTTGCTCTGGTGTAAGAACAATTCACTCTGGATTGCAATATGAATTTCCCACTAGGAATTTTTTCACTAGGTGGTGCAGTAACTACAGGTGCATGTAACGTCTCTTACGTGCTCACGTAATTACTCTGGATTTGGCTGTTATTCTCACAAAAATGCTATGAAGATACAATAAATTGACTGCATCAAGATAGCTCTAAGGGAAGATTAGAACTTGAGTCTTGCAACCGCCAGCCCAGCATTTTTGCCGTCACGTCACACTGGATGAGAGGGAGGTAAAGAGGTTTTTAGACTTTGCCACATGTTGGACTGCCAGCCACATTTGCCATGAGGAAAGGCATTGACAGTAGCTGATTGTCACTAATTTCTATTTGTTTTAGAATTTTATAGTCATTTACTTCATAATGGAAACCTGTGGCTTCATACATTTCTGATTGCACATTTAATTCCCAGATTTTGGGTGCAATCCAGAGTAACTGCGGGGAGTCCTTGCTCCGGTATAAGAACATCTTACAGTCCAGCAGTCCAACATGTGGCAAAGTCCAAAAACCTCTTTACCTCCCTCTCATCCAGTGTGATGTGACGGCAAAAATGCTGGGCTGGCGGTTGCAAGACTCTGGATTGCAATATGAATTTCCCATAGGTTTTCACGAGGTGGTGCAGTAACTACAGGTGCACATAATGTCTCTTACGTGCTCCCGTACTTACTCTGGATTGTAGGGTATATCACAGAATGTACAGAGTAGAGATACAGATTTCAGTTAACTCAGTTTTGAGCTTTATAATGATCAGACTGGACCATTCCTTGAACAAACTTAGCGGGTCAAAGGAAGAGAGCATGTGGTCAGCCACTTCTAAAACCTGATGATCACAACTAGTGCTAGATCACTGAATTTTCATAATACATCTTTACCTTGTTTGACATGTATTTCCAAACACAAACATCCAACTCATGCAGTGAAGTGTTTCTGTATTCTGGTGTTAGTGCCCTTTCACATTTTCACATTGCAATCTCTGCTTTGATTTCAGCAAATGTGTTTAATAAAGTGACAGAGTTGTCAACAGCCTGTGCTGAACATATGTGAACCAGAAATTACTTGCTGCTACTTGCTAAACTATTGAAGTGGTGACGAGATCACATGAAATGTTCGGTGCCCACAAGCACGTTGGGCTGGGATCCGCCAAAAGCCTGCGGTGCTTGGATAGAAAATCCAAACAAAAAGTATGGAACTCTATAAATGTATGTCACTCTCAACTGGGAATCTCAGTTGATGTATCCAACTGGTGTCATACATTTTCTATAGCATGTTACTGCTAGTGCAATTACAGTAGAGAGAAAAGTAAGGCTTGATTAGGAAGTTACCTTTTTTGGCAGGTGCACTGCATGCTTATCTACTTAAATGTTTTATTTTATACTTTCCCAATAAATCCAAGGAGATCATATTAAAGTACCATGTTAAAAAACTTAATATATTAACCCTACAATCCAGAGTAACTATGGAAGGAAGTAAGAGACATTCTGTGCACTTGTAGTTACTACACCACCTAGTGAAAATGTATGGGAAATTCATATTGCAATCCAGAGTAAATTATTCTTACACCTGAGCAAGGACTTCCTGTTGTACTCTGGATTGCGCCCTATGTTTTTAAAGACTTATAAGTATAAAAAACTTATAATATCAAGTTTTGATTGACATGTAAGCCAGCACTCTGTGCAGTCAGCTTGTATTGGAGGACCAGCTGTTCCTGGGTTTGATTCAATGAATAAGTTTGCGTTTCTGGCCGAAAAGGTGGTTGTGGGTCTGGAGCAGTCTCACCAGTCAAATGTGTATCTGTCCAGGGTTAAAGAATGACCTTTCTAAATTCTTGTGCAGAATTTATGCTATGGGGAGAGGAATGTATTGTCTTGCTCCTGACTGGAGAAAGCCAGGAGTAAGGAGGGAGAGTGCTGTTTGATGGAGCAACCCTCAAGACATTTCCCAATTTATTCACTTTGGCTTGGTAAATAATATGTGTGAAAAGAGATTAAGCAGATGCCCCAGGATTTGTGCATGCCTTAAGTAGAGGCTTGCTGGATCTGACCAAAGTCTGATAATCAAGTCCTTCTGTTCCCCACGGAGGCCAACCAGGTGCTTGAGAGAAGCCCACAAACAGGCATGAAGGCAGATAGACTTCCCTGGCAGCTGCCTCTGACCTTGCAAGTGGTCAACAGCAGTACACGGCAGCAGAACAGAGACGTTCCCCTTTCCCATCACAGATAGAAGTCAGCAAGAGACCTCCCCATGAATTTTTCTACTCCCCTTTTAAAAGCACACCCATATTCAGGAGTTGCATATTCTATTTATTTGCTGTGTGTTGCTTACTGTATGAAAAGGCAATTGCTTTATTTAGCAATGGCAACCATAACCCTATCTTCAAACAGAGAGTAGTAATCAATGATATGTGTATATATATATTTTTAAAAAACTTTCTTTAAGTTTGTTTTCTGTAGATTTATCTCTCTAATCTCACTCTCACAGGACTGCTTCTCCTAATCTGTGATCATCTTTCTAAAGAAGATATGAATATACAACAAAAGTACTCTGAGCAGGTACCGAATGTCTATCTTTCATATCTGTAAAAGCAAACTTCTCCTATTCAGTAAAACAGAAATGTTGCTTTGCAGACCTGAAAGATATTTTTGAAAATTAAGTACTGACCCTACATAACATTACTACCATTATTACCATTACTATAACTTTTGCCTACCAAACAGAATTTTGCAGAAACATTCCTTTTTAGAAGGTTTAAAATGCATGTTTATGCAATTGGGATCTGGTGGTTGAGATTGCTAAGGAGGGACAGACTGGTTTGAATTTTGGATGAGAGACTGAAAAGCAGGTAAAGATGCCATGAGGCAACGAACCAGAAGAAGTTGCTGTTTACAGCTTGGCTGACCTGAAAACTCCTGCTAGAAGTTTGGAAGGCATTCCCTGATGCCAGATGTGATGACCACACCGTGAAGGATTCTGTCTGAAAGAGAAGAGTTATATGAGCTGCCCAGAGTAATTACCTACCTCACAGGGTTGTTGTGAAGAAAAAAGGATAAAAGGTACATAAGTTATTGTGGGCATTTGGCAAGGGAAATTCAGGGTATAAATCCCTTATATAAATAATAATGTTTATGGTGGTATACCTTCAAACTTAATGAGGTTTATGTTGATACATTTTACTTGACTGTACCTGATTGTACTTGAAGACTTAGCTAGTGGTAACTCACTAATAACTGAAACATGGACCCTGATGAAACAAGGGAAAACAAATTAGCTTTGTGATGAATGGTGATCATGGTCAAGAACACAAGTCTTTGAAGAACTGCCTCATCCTACATGAATCAGAGTCCAATCCTATTGTTGTCATCCCCACTAATGCAGCCTGTGTGACTATAATGTCCTCTTTTTCCAGAAAATGTCCTCTTTTTTAGCCTTGTGTCCTGGTTAAAAAATTTGTTCTTCTTCATTTCCTTATGAACAGGCAGTATCTAAGCCTGCTTGAAATTCATAAATTATATGCAATCAGTGTGATAGTTTTAAATTTAATAATAAATATAAGTGTTTAAATTAACCAGAGAAAAGCGCGCGCTCTCTCTCTCTCTCTACATATAGATATACATATACATACATATGTATGCTGCTTCAAGAGCCCTGATTTTTCCGGGGAAAAGCAAAATTAAAATTGTTCAAACAAAGAGATTAATAAAATAAATGTGGCTCCGTTTGCCTGATATGGCAGAAGGAACACCAAAAAATGAAGATGTTTCTATTATTTTCAAAAATAGCCAGCCATAAACTGGTCTCCAGGCTAATGCATAAGTCTTCAGGGACATGGTCTTCCCATTTTCAGAAGGACTCTAACGTACCTGATCTTACTGGGAGAACTGGGGGAATCTCACAAGGTCATCAAAGAATATCACACAGATAATTTGTCACTAATCAGAATCTGCTAGCCTCGGTAATAAACCACTTTAAACTTCCGTCATTCTGAGGCCAATCCATACTTCATTAGTGAGCGGCCCTGGGGCTTCAGTGCTGATTTTTGCTAACTCCTATTTACTTCTTCCTGTTTACTTCCATAAGCATACCCTTGTTCCGTATTGGCACAGGTTCAGCCCCCTCAGTCACAGAAGGTGATCCAATATGATCAGGGAAAGAAGGGGAAGAGTTTAAACAGTAAATAAGCATCCAGCTATTTTCAGTATGGTCTCAACTGGTGATCAGTTGCAAACAATATCATATTTGATCTCGGAAGGGCTTGTCTCAAATCCCACTTAAATCTAGGGGACTGGACAGAGTCACCTTAATTGCATGGGCAACAAAAGTGGCTATATTTTGGGACCAAGTCCCCGACTTGAATGACAGTGTCTGCATGATATTAAAGGGAAGGCATGTCTGTGGGGAGGTGGGCCCACATTTCATCTCTTTGATTTGAATGTGTGGACTGTGTTAATAATATAGAAAGCGTGGCCTGCTTTCGCCTTGCGCTAAAAGCGAACTAATCCCTGTGTAAGAAATCAGTAAGTACGGTCTGCTTAATCTAGTCCCAATGTGAAACTGTTGACATTTGTTCTTTTTTTTTCCTCCCCCGTATCATTATGTGACTGGGCCTGTTTTGTGCTGGATTAGGCACAAATCTCCTATGCAGCACATTTGGCATGTTACTAGTAGTTTAACTTCATGCATAATGGATGAGGAGAATGTAATCCACGACAAGGGAAGGGAAAGAAAGTCTGTGGTTTTTCTTTTTCTTTCTTTTTTCCAGACTACCCATTCCTCCAGCATGGGCAATTATTCAGTGCAGGATGTTTGATGTTGTCGGTTTGACAACCAAGCTGACATGGCAGACGTTGCGCGTGCGTGCGCGTGCAAAGCAATATACATGTCATGTCGCATTCGCAAGCCCGAGAATAACCCTTTCCGCCATTATTTGTGTTGCCCCCGTTTGGATTTGAGGTGTTGCACAGCACAGGCAAAAACTCACCCTCGCCATTCCCAGTTTGCATGTGCTCTTCGGGGAACAGATGGCGACAAATGAAACAAGCGGGAGCAATGGGGACGGTTGATTTGAAAAGTTGATATGCAGCCTCTCTACCGCTGTGGTTTTATGAAACAGTGAACTACACATCAGAAAACCTCAGGAACACAACAAGTGCAAATTGAAAACATACATCAGGAATATAGAATTACATAATTAAAAGAGCATCTCCCTCTTCCCAAAAAAACGACACCCTAAAAAGAGCAATGAAATCTGAAAGTAGCCAGTTTGCAGCATCAGAAAGTTTTTGATCACAGTAAACCAAATCCAGTTTTGAATTCATTTGTGGCCTGGCTGTCTTCCTTTTCTTAATCCAGCCAAATTGGTAAACGTATATACTATACTCCAAATAATATGATATGGTGTCAATTCAGTGGGGATTTGGAGGCGGATGCTGTTATCTTTCCTACAGTAGTTGATAGGAATCATGGCACATACTGTATTTGGGCAACTTCAATACCATTTCAAGACAGAAGCAGATTTTTATCTATGCAAAATATCCTGCCATATCTTCAATTATATTTAGTTTTTTAACCCATTGATGACCAATGTGTTCACTTTTAGTAAAAATGCACCCCAAAGGAACTAAATAAATAATGATAAATAAATAAAAAAAATGTGGCTTAGTCACTGCCTATTATCCTTCTTCATCCCCCCCCCTGCTTTTTATGCATTACAGGAAATATTTTTCCCCTCAATCATTACAATAAGTTCAGTCTTAGTTGCTCTCCTTTGCCTGCCAATAAAGATTAAAAAGATAAAAATTAAAAAGCATCACTGAATTAAAAAAAAATCATTGAGCAATAAAAGCAAAACAAAAAACGCATCATTCATCAAAATGAATTCATTTCAATCAAGCTTGTTCAGAAGAACTATATGATATATTATGTCTGTGGTTAGGAAATAACATTGGGAAAAGGTTTTTATTTTAAAATTAATGCAGGGATTTCTTTTCAAACAGCTATATGTTTGGTTTTTAGAAAGAACCAATGTCCCCAGAGACAATAAAGTGTTTGCATGTTCAAGGAAACTAATTGCAATCCATGGGAGAAACAGGTAATATTCTGTATTTTTCCAACGTGTCTTAAAGTTATTCAGCATTGATCTCTGTGGTAAGAGCAAAGCACCCCCAGCATAAGAAGGGAGCCCCCAAAGATGTGGTCACTTTTTGCACTCCACGCTCCTGTCACATTTGTGTTATCAGAGCAACAGCTGGGGAGATTTTTTTCAACAAAGATGAGTGTTCAGATAATCCTGATGAGATTCCACATCCAGCATCTTTTGTAATTATGTCACATTCGGCTGTAATGGAATAATTCAAGCTGAAAGGACAAGCTTTGATCTTTTCTTAAACCTTTCCCTGTGGACTGGCTATCTGAAAGATTCAAAGATATTTCTGTTACAAGATCTAGTGTTTCCTCAGGGAAGTCATGATTCGGAGGCAGTGGGATCTTGCAAAAAAGCAGTATCAAGTTTTCAAAAAAAAAAAATGCGTGGCGAGCATTTAATATCAAATGTAGATGTCAATAAAACAGCATCCTTTCATTTGCTAATGGAAATATCCATGTTAGCTTTTTCTCAGTTCAACCCGTCAGGGAGAAAATAGATACAAACACTGTTGAGAGATGGATTGAACAAATACTGTGGACAGGTAATTACAGTTAGGAACATGACTCTTTTTAATGCGTTGTCTAAAATGTACATTTGATCACAAATCATGAATGTCCAAAGCATGGAAATGATTCAAACCTTCAGAAATAGCACACTGCGCACACTTTTTTTTTGGACTGCACTGCTTCATTTGAGAACAAATTTGTTCTTAGTAGACCTCTGAAAGTAGAACTAGAACCACTGGATACCAACTGCAAGAAAAGAGATTCCAGCTGGATATCAGGAAAACAGCAGAATAGATTGCCAAGGGAGGTGGTGGACTCTCCCTCACTGGGATCTTAAGCAGTATTCAACAAGAACCTGTTGTAGATGCTCCAGGATTCCTGCTACAGGCCAAGGGTTGGACTAGATTACCTATTAGGTTCTTTCTGTCTCTATTATTCCATGATGCATACAGAAGAGAAAGGATCACTTGGAGAGGTTTGGAGGGAGGATATCGATGTATGGGAGAAGAAAAAGAATGAAAGCACAAGAGCCTAAATGAGCAGGGCTTGCTCTAGACTGCTGAATTCTTTATTCTCTATCCCTGAACATGACCTCAGAATCACTTCCATTGCTGTTGCCATCAGTCATTGAGACATCTGGGACCTACCCCCAAATCCAGAGTAACCACGAGAGCACCCAAGAGACATTACGTGCACCCGTAGTTACTGCACCACCTAGTGAAAACCTATGAGAAATTCATATTGGAATCCAGAGTAAGTCTGTTACACTGGAGCAAGGACGCCCCATAGTTAATCTGGATTTTGCCCTAAACCACCCAAGGCAGGAACGAATGGGTTACCTCTGTGAACCACCTTTCTCTGTGGTCCTTTCTGCCATGTGGCTTGGAATATTCCAAAAAGAATGAAGATGCTACTGGGTTTCTTCACATGCCACTACCTTGAAAATAATATGCAAAAGGTACATGCTGATGCTACCCAAGATTGATGCTACCCATGGATTGAGAAATGGTGGGGAGATGCAGGGAGAAGAGATGTGAAATGGAATTTTTTCCCTATTCTTTATTTAGAAATAACCGAGGGAAAGATGCATAGTGACTCCACCTCATCATCATCATTACCTTCATCATCATCAACATCAATAATAACAAGATCTGTATTTAGAACTAAAAAAGGGGGAAGAGGCATAGTGACTCAACTTTACCATCATCATCATCAGTAACAACAACAGGATTTATATACTGCTTTTCAACTAAAAGTTCACAAAATGTTTTACAGAAAAAATGGCTCATAGGAATTACAGGGGAACGTAAAGGGAAAAGACCATTAGGCATTCTTCTCTCCCAACCATGATGCCTTTATGACAGTGGATGTCACATAAATAACACATCAGAGCTGCTAGTGCATGTGGCTAGAAGCTGTACCAGAAATGTGACTGGCATATATCTGAGGAAACTCATGGACAATCAGATGGCCTGCAGCAGGTTAAAAAATAAGGTCCTTCTTGCAAAAAGCCTGGTTACACACACACACACCCCTACATTGCATACAGTATGACCTCCATCTGCCTGGCAGCATGGTAAAAGTAGTTGGGAGCAAGAGCAGTTACTCATTGAAGGTAACAGGCAAAGTTTTGTACTGCCTGTTAGCCACTCATCAAAAATTAGCTGTGTGCACTCTGTAGCTAAAATCGGCAACACTGAATGAATGTCTGTAATTGTGAGGGTTATAATTGTAAGCTTTTGTGAGGTTGCGCAATCCCTTCATTTTAACTCGGCAAATAGCTGTGTCACTTTCCGTACATGCTACGTGATCCATTAGACCCACTACCATGAACTACTTGTTCTATGGTACCTTTAGTCTTGTACCAAGTGTTCTTGTGCCTTTGCCAATTTTGTGCTTCAATTCTCAGATTTGAAACTATAGTAATAAATATATATTATGGCAATCCAAGTGCTGTCTCCATCTGTTCTTTTCTATTCAGCTTTCCAGGGCAAAGACAGCATTGTAACAGGTGACCATCATGCCAATTAGGATGATAGACATCTGCAAGACTATAACTGATCTTGGTTGCACCTATGCTGCTTACTTCAATACAACAGAATTATCACAGGAAGAATAGCAGTTCTCAATTTTCCCTAATGACCACCACAAATCCCTTTAATAAAATATAAAATACAATAAATAGAGGATGCTCTTAAAATGATTAACAAGAAATTACTAAATACAGGTTCTATCTATCTGTCTGTCCATCCGTCTGTCCATCCATCTGTCTGTATGAGTACTTTCAGAAGTAATGTCAAGTTATAATTTTTGTATCTGATTAAGGAAGGCAACAGGCAAATACCTAGAGAAGGGAGAAACTGGTGACAAAACAAAAACACATAATACTTCTCACTTTGTGAAAAAACCCAAGTATGCACATTGGGGGTGGGGGAGTGCCAAGGGTAATGACTGTGTCTGCATCTGCTATATTACCAAAATATATAACTAACTACAGTGGTGCCTCACATAACAAGTTTAATTTGTTCCGAAGGCATGCTTGTAACGTGAAACACTCTGCAGGTGAAGCGGATTTTCCCATAGGAAATAATGGAAACTCAGATGATTAGTTCCATAACCCAAAAAATATTCATATAAAAATATTTTCTGATTATAAAAATGATTACAAAACACTGTAACATACAGTAACACACAACACTGCAATAAAGAAAATACTTTACAGTACTGAACTCTACTGTACCTTTAAAAACCTTCATGGCTGGTGTGAGGGTTACAGAGAGGGGGATGACTTTCACAATCACTAATGGAGACACTGCTCTCCATTGGCTCAGTGGAATCTTTGTCTTTTTGTGCAACTTTAACATTCCCAAACTACTGATGGGGAGCAGCACTAGAACATTGATAAGGCACACCTTCCACACTGCCACACACAGACCCCACATACAAACCTGGCTCAGGCTGCCCCCCTGACCTCCCATGTGTTCTCTGGCCATGGAAGCCTATTCCAAACTTTGCCCAGGGTCCCACTGTAGCTCAAGCTAGTCTCCTCGTTCCGCCTGTGAGTTCCCTTGCCATGGAAGCCTGTTCCAAACTTCCTCAGAAGTGCTCTTTACTCAAGACAGTGCTCTTTATGCAAGTCAAAATTTCTGAGAATTTACCAAAAACGCTCTTTATTCAAGTCGCTCTTTAATCAAGGTACCACTGTCCTACATTTTAAAACCAATTATAATTTACAGTTAGTTCTCCATACACGTTCCCTTGTTATTTGATAGGGTTCTGTTCCAGAACCTCCTGTGGATTAAAAAAATCCATGAGTAAATAACAATGAAAAAATAGATTTAAAGACCCATTTTGAGGTTTCTTGTTCCTCCATTGGTCCTAATGGAATAAGTTTGTGCCTCAGTATCTGCAGTGGTTTGATTCTGGGACACCCTACTAATAAAAAAATATTTTAAATAAAGGTAGTTTAAAATTTAAAATGTGCACATTTACAATTGTTTTAAAAAGTTTTTCTTATTGTTGTAGAGAAGCAGAAGAATGGAATTGATTGTCTGTATGACTACTTATATACAACAGTAGAAAAGCAGTTTTTTAAAATGTGATTTGCAGTGGCTATTTGTGTTGAGTCAAATCTATGTATAAGAAATCAGTGTATAACAAGGCTGGAACTGTATATGAATTAGCTATCAATGAATTTGCCTGTCTGCAAGGTGCAGAATTGCTATCTCCTCTTGCTATTTGCCCCTTTGTTATTGTTATCTCCTATGCAGAGACTTTCTGAAGTCTTCAGGGAATGGTAACTGTGACTAGAGGAGAGACTGGTTTAAAATGGCTGTCAGAAGTTTCCACCAGTCTTTTTTAAAGGTCACAGGGACCATTCTGAAGGTCTTTGGAGCCTCTGAAGTTCTCTGTAGCTTAATGTTTTGGAACTTTGCTGGCTTCCTGAAGATCTCTGCAGAATCGTCTTGTGGTACCTCTTCCCCCTAGCCCCATCAAAAGATCATTTTCTGCAAATTTGCTTCTCTAGGGTTTCAGGAACTAGCAGATTAAAAAAAGATTTTATAATTATAATGTAAACTTTAAATAAAAATGCATATCTCCACTTTCCATACTTCTAACTTTTGGAAAACACTGCATAAACATAAAAAATTGCATAGAAGCAATATTTTCTGAAGCAAAGATGTTAAGTTTAGCTTCTCAGTTTGACATGTTGGTATCTTTGCCTTCCATGTCTAATCTGTAGCGGGGCATATTAGGTGTGTTGGGAAAATTCCCGAGGGACATGATGAATTTAGAGTCATGGCTCCCTACAAATCAACCTGAAAACAAATCATAATGATGGCATTTTCTGAGCCCATGTCAATCATTCCCAATGCTATAGGACTTGTATCAATTTCCCTTAAAATACCAACTGTAGAAAAAACAAGGCTGCTGCTGATTGTGTGTGTAGTGAAGCTCTTATCATCACAATAATAATCTAATGGTAATCTGTTCCAGCTTTCCTACAAGAATTGATCAAAAGTGCCTTCTCTGTCTCTTCCCATTATGTGAAAGTACATGTTAGCCCTTCCCTGCCTTGTGGCTGGAACTCCCTGCTGCTCATGGCTCCACAAGGTTTTTGATTCCATAAAAATAGTAAGGAACCCCACCTCCCCCCAGTAACAGGCAGATTCACTTGAATATGAGTCAATTGTCAAGGGCCACCTGATTTGAGTGTTTCCACGCATGTGAGTCACAGAGTCAGTGAAAAATGCACATTTTTCCAACTCGGGTTGGAGTCATCCAAGTTGAGTTCTCAACTCTGAATCAGCATTAGTCCTTTGCATGCATGTGTGAGCACACAGACACACACACACACACACACACACACACACACACACACAACATACTCAGACATTGTCTGACTTGTACATGATGAGCTCTGATTTAGAACAATGATTTCCTACAAATCATTTGCGGAAGAATTGTCTTTGTATGAGATTCTTCCTGGTTTGGGTCTACCAACTGCTTGGGAAGCAAGTATCCATTTGAAAGCAACATGCCAGACAACACAAAGGTATGCTTCATTCCTCTTACTTATTGTACAGACTTAATGTCACTGTACTAAATGAGCTTCTTGGACAGAAAGGTGTTTAGAAACTGCATGAAACAAAGAGATTTAGTGATACAACATATGGTTTAGGTATTCATAAATGATCTGATCTGAAAGGAACTGGGCCCTATTTATCTGATACATGGAAATTGTGGTGATTATAGTGGTGCCTCTTCGCCATTCCATGAGTGACAGAAATTCTTTTGGCAAGTCACAATGAAAATTAGTTTTCCTTTCCCACAAGGTGCTTGGTGTTCTTCCAGGATGAATGATTCGACAAAGCCAATTTTTGCAAGAGGAAACAGGGCAAGCAAAGGTTGCATCAAGCACTATATGGCAATGCCATCTTGGCAACGGTTTCTCTGCTTGCTTGTTTGATAAATGACTATTTGAGGGGTGCCAAACACAGACATTTTTGATAAATGAGAATAAAATGGAGCAGCTGGAAGAAACCAAGATAATACTAAAAACCTGAGACACTTGTAAGGAAATACAAAGTCTTAAATAAAAGAAGTGACATGGGAATGTGATGACTGATGCTACAGCATTCTCCTGGGTCCTTGAGGAATCTATAGTTGGGGAGGAGCTGGGATTCTGTTCCTCTGTATTTTCAGATTCTTCTTTTCTAGAACCTTGTGGATGATAATTTTAACTAGAACTGAAAACAAACATACTTCCCAAAAGGTATCATTATCATCATCATCATCATCATCATCATCATCATCATCATCAACAACAACAAAATCATCTGCTTTACATGGACAAATGGAAGTTTTATGGAAAGTGCCAGTCTGAAACAGAATCATAAAACACCATTTATATCTATACTAATGATATCTCAATGGAGTTTGGATAAGTGTGCTGCATTAATAATGATTCAAGGGCAAATAATAAAAACTGAAGGCATAGAATTGACCAATGGAAACAAGAACTTGGATGGGAAAGCATGTAATAAATATCTGGACATATTTCAGGTAAATATAATCAAACATACTGAATTTAAAGAAAAATTGAAGGTTAGAAAATTAGGAGTTAGAAAAATCTTAAAGTCCAAACTTAATGGTGAGAATGTCATACAAGCCATAAACATCTGGGCCTATATATGTCATCAGATATACTGCAGGAATAGTAGACTGGACACAGACAGACAGAGTTAAAGACACTAGACTGTAAGACAGGAAGATAATGGCCATCAGCCATGTTTGCACCCTCATAGTGATGTAGACAGACTGTATTTCCCTCATAGTTCAAGTGGAAGAGAAATGCTGCAAGTCCATCAAACAGTGGAGGAAGAAAAGAAGAAGCCTTGAAGAATATATAAATGATAGCCAAGAGGATGATCTTAAAATGATTAACAAGAAATTACTAAATACAGGTTCTATCTATCTATCTATCTATCTATCTATCTATCTATCTATCTATCTATCTATCTATCTATCTATCTATCCATCCATCCATCCATCCATCCACTAGGTTTTGTTCCAGAACCTCCCATGGATTAAAAAAAATCTCTGTATCAAGAAAACAATGGAAAAATAGGAAAAAAAACACTTCCAGGTTTCTTGCTCTCTATTGCGCCTAACAGAATAAGGTAGTGCCTCAATATCAGCAGGGGTTTGATTCTGGGACTGAAAAAAATAAAATAATTGCTTGCATGAATACCTCTCTACAATAGTGGAAAAGCAGTTTTTAAAACTGCCATTCGTATTGAGTCAAATCCGTGTATAAAAAATCTGTTTATAACAAGGTTGAACCTGGACCAACAAAGCAAGCTTATAAGAGGGAACAAATCAGGAATTGAGCTGAAAAGTGGAAAATAAAACAGTGAATAGACAATATTTGAGAGTCATTATGGAAAAAATAAACATCACCAAAACTTGGCACTGGCTCAAAAAAGGCATGAATCAAAAAAGTGGCTAAAAAGACAGTTTAAGCTGCCTTCTGTAGAAATTCTGCTTTCAACTGATTATATGTTTCCCGAACATAGCTTTTCTGATTGGCACCCAAAACAGTCAGGAAAATAATATTTAAAGTCTGCAAATGAAGATACTATGATGCTAACAGTTGTTTTATCTTTTTCTTTCTGTTTGTCAGTGAAACATTTAAAAATGGCAACCAGCCTTTCACTAAGCTGCTATTTCTTTTAACCAGTTGTTCTAACCAGGGATAATTTGTTACAGGTTATTATATACAATTGTGTGGCAGACTCTAAGCAGAAGAAATCTGCAGTGAAACCCATCAAGCCGTCAAGTGACCTTTCATGATCCATGCAGCATGGTACAGATGATATAGAAACATCCCTCTATTGTTCTAAGGGTGCACATTTGCATAATTACATATTATTCACTGAAAGCCCTAACAGCTTAGGAGGAACAAAATAGCCCTTACTTGGTATCGCTGAAGTATTTCATGGGTATCAAAAATAATGGCGGTAGTCATCACTTTTTTCCTGTGGATCATCTCAGATAAGAAACATAAATTACATTTTAGGTGATAAAAATGATCTCACATCAAAGTTTTAAATGCTGATTATAAAATGTGCACATAAAAGTGCCATAATACAGTAGGAATTGGCCTATTGGTTTTCAAAGGTTCTTTTACATTTTCTACATGTTAGAGTTTTTAAAGCCAATGAATTTGAAAGAGAAAATTATTCTGCACACATTTTGATAGAATGAATAATGAATTACTAGTGATTAGGGCTTTCAGCTTTAATTGGTAAAGTCTAATTTGAAGAATTTGGGGACCATTCAAATTGGTGGAGTTAAAAACATAGACATTTCTTTTTCCAAATTGTTTATTTCTGTAAACATGTATGTATATATGTACAAATGAATTTACATAGTACCCCTATGAACATGATGTCGGCCAAGTATTAGAGGACTGGTCCTTGCTGAAAGGTTTTTCAAGCATCCTATCAACCTAAGGGAAACAGTTGAAGGTGAGGGACCTGGAAATAATGGAAATGGAAAAGGTTCAGAAGAAAGCAACTAAAATGATTGATGGTCTAGGTCACCTTCTGTATAAGGCTAGAGTTTTGGACTCTTCAGTCTAGAGAAAAGGTGCTTGAGGGGAGACATGTTTGACAGATACAAAATTATGCAAGGAATGGATAGAGTAGATAAGGAGACGCTCTTTTCCCTTTCGTATAACACCAGAACTAGAGGACATCCACTAAAGTTGACTGTTGGGAAGGTTAGAACAGACAAGATAAAATATTTCTTTACTCAGTGTATAGTTGGTCTGCGGAACTCCCTGTCACAAGATGTGGTGATGGCATCTAACCTCAATGCCTTTAAGAAGGGATTGGACAAATTCTTAGAGGAAAGAACCATCATAGGTTTCAAGCCATGAAGGGTGTGTGTTTATGTGTCCATAGATGTGGATAACCTCAAAATGCCAGATGCAGGGAAGGGCACCTGGATGCAGGTGTCCTGTGTGCTCCCTGAGACATTTGGTCAGCTGTTCTGCAATACAGGAAGCTGGACTAAATGGGCCTTTGGCCTGATCCAGTTGAAGCTCTCATGTTTGTATGTTCTAATGAGGTAAAGGTAAACATGAAGAACATGTCCTGTTTATAGAAGTTATGGGAACAAGGAGGTCATAGCAAAGCTTCATAGAAAAAATGGAATTTGAAGGGTGCAAGGGGCATAACACAAGTGTTCTGGAAGGCAGTTCTATGCACAAAGGGCAGCAAGAGAGAAGGTAGTACCAGGAGTTGATGGAAAACTGAGGAACGTAGAAATGAAAACCATGGATAGAACTGTGTTGATATATAAGTGTCCAGGTGTACATGATGTGTAGCATAAGCAGCCTTCTGACTTGAGTTCTGACTTCTGACTTGAGCATAAGCAACGTTCTGACTCCAGTTTAAACTGGAGAACTTAGCTTAGCCAAGGGTTTTCAGATTTTGGTTGAGTGCACTTCAAGATGGATTAGGCTGAGTCTCCTGTTGGACTTGTTACCAGAGTTAGACATTTAGCAAGAAGATAATTCTATGGGATATGCACTTGACTTTGTTAGGTTTCATGACTTCAGATTTTTAGAACTTTAAAGTAAGGCTCTTTGATATCAAACAGCAAGATCGGTATGGTAATGATTTTAAAATTTGCTCCCCACTTAATTTTTAGCTTTCAGACCACTTTGGCATGAGGCCTCCAATGGCTTACAGCAGTGGTGTCCAACCTTTTAACTTCATGGCTCCTGGACTTTAACAAGCTTGTAAAAGAGGGAATTTCAGCAGGTGTAGCTTGTGGTCTGTGGGATGAAAAGCTGCATCTGCTGAAATTTCCTCCACTGCATATTTGTTAAAGGTCCTGGAGCCCTGAAGTTGAAAGGTTGGACACCCCTGGCTTACAGCCTTTGGAAAGTCCCCTTCCTAGGTGTAATGTCATGCCCTTGGAATTGTTGTTCTGCAGATTCAGAGGGTTACTAACTGAAGAGAGACTTCGCTCTTGCTGGTAGGGTGGTGTGGAATCACTCTACCATTTGTTATTTTCAATGGTGATTTCCAATTGTTCACTATCTGTTATGAGATTTGATTTTAATATATGAGATGGGTGGAATGGGATTGCTGATTGTGAAATATATGTCATGTATTGTATCCAAATTTAGTACACCTAAAAAAGAGATGATGGCTGCAATCCTAAAGATACTTTCCTGGGAGTAAGATCCATTGAACACAAAAGGCCTTACTTTCGAGTAGACATGGTTAGGATTGCACTCAACGATGATGACATATAAGGGCTAAGAGATAAAGGAAGCTGGACTAGATGGGCCTTTGGTCTGATCCAGTGGAGATCTTCTTACGTTCTTAAGATCAATGACATGAAGCTTTGAAACTAAGGACAAGGGGTTTGCAATGTCTCCAGGAATGGACAAGAAGCCTGTATGTACAATTAAGGAGGGCTTGAGAAGGGAATAATTTTGATAAAATAGCCCTGGATGATTGGAAAGAGACTGAGGAAGACTAGAGGGGGGAAGACTACAGTCATCAAGACAGTTGTTTGTTCTGTTGTACAGAAAGCTTAAAAGTATAACATATTAAAAATGAATTATTTTGGTACAACAAATGGTAGTGTTTGTTTTCACATCTTGTTCAATATCTCAAAGCCATGTAGGGTTGGGTTTTGGTAAAATGAACATGTATCAGACTGTAATCAGTATGTTACAAAGCAGATGAATCAGGAAGAGAATTATTTAATCAGCTAACATTATATAATCCAGGGCTGTGGGTGGCACAAGACACATCGTGCCTGTTGACCAGCAGGCCAGGGTTTGAGACCCAGGTCGGTCCCTACAAGACAGGGTGAGCTCCTGTCCTTAGCCCAGCTCTGCGACGCAGCTGGAAAGAATTGTATTGGCTCTGCCTTTCCATTGGACTATTTCCGTGGTGTGAAGAGGGGGGATTTGCTGCTTGGGTAACAGCCTATCCTTCATATCAATCTAACCCAAGCCTTCATGCTTTGCATGCAGCGTATGCAGCGCTGAGCATGATACCATAGTCTCTCAAGACTGATGGATGCCATGAATGCCATGTTTGGGTTGTGGGTGACACAAGTGGTTAAGACACTGTGCCTGTTAACCAGAAGGCTAGGGTTTGAGACCCAGTCCCCACAAGACATGGTGAGCTCCTGTCCGTAGCCCAGCTCCGCGATGCAGCTAGAGCCTTCGTGCTTTGCATACAGCGTTGAGCACAATACCATAGACTTTCAAGACTGATGGATGGCAAAATTAGCATGGAAAGGGCACTCTGTACATGATTAGAGACACTATCTTGATTATTATTTCATTTTTCCTAGCAGTGAGTCTTTGCACTTAAAACAGATTCCAGAATTAATCCCTTGTGCGTTCTGACTCAAATTAAATTCAACGGGTAGGTCCTCATATATTACTGGAATGTACAGATACCCCACAATAGAAGGATGGAGCAATATTTCACTCTTTCCCCACTCCCATTTTCTTTGTGTAATGGAAAAGCACTGTCTGTTCAAATGAATCACCCTTTTCCAATAAAAATGAAGCAAATCAAGCCTGAAGAATTTAATTCAAGTTAATTGCTTTTTTAATATATTAAAATAGTCTTGATTTTGGTATAATGATATTTGGAGGGGCTCTCACTCTGCTGCTGTCTTGAAGAAGGTGCATTTCACAATGATCATGGAAAGTATTTCAAAACATAAAATTGTGTTGTCCTTTTGCCCTCCTTTGCTAAGAAGCAAAATCCTATCCAGATGATCACATTGATTTTTAAGGAAAAAAGAAAGAAACTGAACTCTGGGCCTTGCTATTTCAGTCATCAAGACCCTCTTTTCTTTTTGAACACAGTTCAGATAAAAATTTTTTTTAAAGAAAATCCAAAAAATGTTTAAGGCATCAAAGCCAGAGGCAAGATAGATATGGCTACCCAGAAGACATGATCATCAATGCAACCTAGAGCACAATCCTCACCATGTCTAATCAAATGTAAGCCCCATTGTGTTCAATAGGTCTTACTCCCAGGAAAGTGTCTTCAGGATTGCAACCCTCGTTGACAGAATTGCACCTTCCAAAGCACGAATTTTTTTTTAAGATGGAAACTTAAGAAATCACCATTCATTGTGATGATCTTTTGAATGGCACAATTATGAGAATTAACTGTGTGTAACAATGCGCACTTATTTCAGGCTTTCCATAAAGCCAGAATTGGCCGGACATGTCCAGCTTTTGCCTTTTGGACTGAACCGTCCAGCCCAATAGGCACATGACTGGCCAATTCTGGGGGGGGGGGTACATGGGTTCACATACAGGTAGCCACGGTACAGTGAGGTTATGTCTTGCCAGCTGCAGTAGCCATTTTAATCAGAATGTGTGTGCAGCATCTGGGCTGCATAATGCACATGCATGCCAGAAGCAACACTTCCTATTCCTCCTTGCAGTGTCCGGCAAGCCGTGCGTGCCTCCTGAGACCTGGCATGACCTGGCGAGAGTGGTCAGATCACCAGGAGGTGTGCACGGCTGGCCAGCCACCGCAGGGAGGAATAGGAAGCATTGCTTACAGCGTGTATGTGCATTATGCAGCCCAGGTGCTGTGTGCACATTCTGATTAAAATGGCCTGTAAGTGAACCCATTGTGCGTTCAAGCCCCCATCACCCTGCACCAACCACCTTTCCAGCAGCATCCCAGGTAAGCCTCCTATTCATGTCTACTTAGGAGTAAGCCCATTAAGTCAATGGAGCTTACTCCTGAGCAAAGTGTGACCCAAAAATAAGGACTGGGTCCTCCAATTTATTTTAAAGTCTGGAAAAGTGGAAAATCTGGACTTTTGGGGACCCTATCCTCCTTTTTGGATTCCACCATATGGGCACCCTGACTTATTGGTAATGTGTATTACTTGTTACTTTGCAAAATATTAATTAAGCAACATACAGTGCAATCTTAAGCATGTCTCCCCAGAAGTAAGTCCCATCGTGTTAAATAGTACTCCCTACCAGGGAAGTGTTGTTAGGATTGCAGCCATAAAGAATCAATAGAAGGGTATGATGGTTGAAGCTGGAGTAGCAAAGATGGAGGTGCAACAAAAATGCACTCATCTGTTGTTTTGGGGGTTGGAAAATGGCTTACAGTGATCATCTCATAAGTTTTGTTGTGGTGTTCCTTGAAGCACTTCCCTGGAATAAACTTTGGGCAAAATGTTGGACTGATGAATCCAGCATGAACACCATCATGATTTTCAGTGATTTTCCACCAGTGTGCCGTGGCACTCTGGTGTGCCACGGATAGTCCTCAGGTGTACTGTGGGAATTTGGGGATTAACATTCATTAATAGGAAAAGTGGGGGATTTGAACAGTCTGGTGTGACCTGTCAATGGTAAAAATAATTGATGGTGTTCTGTGACAATTTCAGTGCCTTGTTAAGTGTGCCATGAGATGAAACGGATTGAAAACCACTGATGTAAAGAACCAGATTAGCAGCCTAATTCTATGGTTTCTCAATGATGTGACATAAAATGGGTTACTGTTGCAGCCTGTTAGGAGGAGCAGTTACGGAGGAATCTTATGGGTAAGGGAACATTTGTAAGCCGCAGTAAAGTATTATTTCTACTGAACCAGTACACATGGGAAAGTTCAGGCCTTCTCACCCACAGTGTGCTTTGAACTTGCCATCAGTGCATGCTGATGCATCCTGTAGGGGAGCATCCTAGGCACTGCATCTTCTGGAGTGCATAGTCTTGGAAGTATCTTCTAGGAAAGAGAACATTTACTCCTTTGCCTGAAGATGAGTCTCCTTACTCCTGGTACGCTACTCAAATGTGTACCAAAGATTTTGGTAGAGTACATCCAAATAAACCTGAGAAGGCAGATGAAGGCCAGGAAGATAGACAGGACATTGGCAGCTCTGTTGCTGCCAGTTGTGTCCCCTTCTTGGTCTTGATCCACTCCTGGGTTCTTAGGTAAGCCACTGTGGTGCAGCTGTGGCTACACTGATAATTAGTGTGTCATCTTATGCAACAGCTACAAAGCATGTTGAACCACAGGAACAAAAGTTCTGATGGTGCAGCAGTTCATGCAGATAAGAGTTCTGCAAGGAAAAGAGGGGGAAGGGGAGAAACTCTGTATATTGCTCTGAAATCTTTGGAGAAAGGTCAGGATAAAATATTAATAATAAGTATCTCTGTTCTCAGATATCTCTCTCTTTCACTATCTGTTAACCTTATGTCCCACATGAAAAATTGCAAGAATGGCTTGTGTTTGATGACAAACATGATCAAGATTGTAAAGACTGGAAAATGTACATAGTAATATATGCCTTAATACTGATACATGACAAACGGCTATCTGCACAAGTGTATGCACAATACCTCTCTCTATACTACTGCTGGGAAAAATAAGAGCACAATCCTAACCATGGCTACTCCAAAGTAAGGCCTATTTTTTAAAATGGGTCTTTCTCCCAGGAAAGTGTCTTTAGGTTCACAGCTTTTGTAAATGAGTAGTGAACTAGGTGATTTTCATTAATGGTTAAGGAAGAAGGATAGAGAGCTCCATGAAATCAAGATTGGAAGGGGCTTAATTAGCAGACATACATTGTGCCAAATAGCTCATGGCAGATTTTAAGAATTCATAAATTCCTTAATTACCATAATCAGCACTTGAGTTTATCCTAGTTTTTTTCTGCACAAATAAAACTTGACCACAAGCACTGAAAGTGTAAATACTCTAAATTTCTGAATATTGTATAGCTTTTATTTTTGTTCAGATCAGTCTGTCTATCCATAATTGTTTCTGAAAGAAAAATTATATTCTGTACCCATCAATTAAGGAGAATAAATTGCTTTATATGTATTAAAATGATCTGATTCTCTTAATGTCATGAAGGAAATGCTGCTGAACTGAAATGGAGGTTTATTAAGATAAACATACTTAACAACATCTTACAAAGGAGGCCCTGTGATCAAATTCACAAAGCTTTGCCAACTTTTAGGGGGGGGGGGGGGGCGGTAAGGGAGAAATGCTTCTAATTTTGTAAGATTTGAGATTTTTCTGGCCAGCTGTAATCCAATGCTATATCTTCTTTTTATGTTTTCTGGCCATTTGGAAAGTTGTTTAAGACCTAATGTTTCATCATACATGTTTGATGGCATCAGCAGAAGTAAAAGGCAGTAGGAATAACAGCCAAATAGGATCTTTTAGAGAGCGACATCATCTTAAATAGTCCCAGCTGCTTGCGGAGCTAATGGCAGGGTGACCCAGGCTGATCAGATGGCCAGAAATGCTCGGACATCCCCAGGAAAAAGGGGGTGCTAACAGGAAAGGGAGGAAAACCCCCCTCTCTGGAATTCTGGGGACATTTTTTGGCCATCTGGCCCTTTAAATTTTTTTTCTGGGAAGGTTCTGACTCTGCAACTCTTCCTTATATCAAAGGAACAACTGATGGGATAGGCAGAATACACAGTAAAGAGAACATCAAAATTATTTTCCTTCCCACTACAAAGGTATAGGCTATGCTTTGGAACCCTAAGGATCCAAGGCACCCTTTGTCATGTCCAGGAGTGTACAGCACCCTGCAGATGTAACCAAGTATACATTGGTACCTAATGTGTTCAGTTGCTATTAGAATCAAGGTGGACAAAAGATATTTCCATCTTCTACAGCCCGGAAAATCAACTGTCTCTTAGCAGCCATAACACACAATTGAGACAGGGTACAAAATGTTTTGTGAATTCACAGATGTTCTACGTACCACTATACCTTACCATCAGAGAAACACCAACACACACAACAAAGCAAATCTTTGTTTCTTTTTCAAAGAGAAAAAGAAAATCTTTTTTTCAAAGAGAATGTGAACTTCATAATTATGTCTACTAATTTCTTCTCATTTTTTGGCATAGGCAATATATGAAGTTCACATTTATAACATAAATGAAGAAGGCAGTATTAAGTGTGTTTGATGTTTCACCTGAATGCTTTAAAATCGGTGAGACTGGGAGATAACTCAAAAGTGGATTATTGCAAACTTGTGCTATAGGGGTACTGCAACAGCAGCTTATTAAACAACACCATGAGAACCATGACATGGACTACTTCAGAACCACTTCAGAAACCTACAGGTATCCCCTAAAGTTTCAAACATGATTTCAATCAGAAGTAGTCTAATGTCCCATGTGAAAAAGGAACAATAGAGGATCTGCATTTATAGTGTAGACTTTCTCCCCCTTTGGTGGCAAAAGCTTTAGCAGATTCTGGGAATAATGACTTTCATATGAAATAACATTTAAGTAATTATCAAAAGTTATTTGCAGAAACCATGCAGTGCTATAAAGTTAAATCAACAAATACATGCAGACTAAAACCATTTGTATTGTACCCAGCAAATTCTTCCTTTGCAGTTGACAATGTTTGAATGTGCAAAAATAAACCACCAGCCTTCAAAGAACGGCTGGTTTTCGTTTTTGCATAGGCCAGAATAAATCATGGTGTGAGGGCTACAGATTTTTTGGTATAGAAATGAGTAGGAGTAGGGAATATAGGTTGGGCCAATTGAAGCTATAGGGTGGCCAGAAGCAGTACATAGATCCACAACTTCCCCTCTTCAGTGGCTTTTTCTTCCAAGTGGACTATTGAACCAAAGCAGAAAATAGGAAGAGCATTGGCATCATTCCCAGAGTACTCTACATTTCCTCCTTGGTTTAAAGATCCAGCGCACAGGAAAGAGCAATCTTTCTTATTTCCCAGTCAGGCTCTGATCAAGCGCCCAGTGGATGAAGATCGGAGAGCCAGACTGTTGTACTCTGAGGATCAAAATGCAGCAAACTCACTCCTTCCTCATCAGGGGACTCTTTATGCAGCAGCATGGCCTCGGAGCATGTTCGGCATTTCCTGCATTGATGAATGAGCCACATGGAGGAAGGGGTTGGCTAGGAGGCCAAATCCGTCTGTGGTATTAAGAGTGGTAGTCTGCTATAGTGGAGTAGGCATAATGAAAGCAATCAAGACTTTGATCACTTTTTTAGGAACAGTTGATAGATCTCTCCTGAGAAAGTTTCATTAGTAAATAATTTTGCAGATGCTTAAAAGAACTCACAAGTATGCTTCAAATGTAATGGGATCACTGTACCCACAGCGCTTACAGCCACTGCGATCGCTGCACTCACAGCCCCTCATAGCATGCAGCATAATAGTCATTCCTGTGATCAACATCAATAATTGTCTTAAAATAAAAATGAGGGTTAATCCATATGGTTGCAAAACATCTCCCAAGTGAATTTCTTTTTTTGCTCCTTCTTCACATGAACCCCTAAAAATTGTTTTAAATCTCATTCTGCTCTTGTCCCAGCTTCATGTATCCAGACTGGGATCATCAGAGTCAGTTCCAGAATACGGTGGATTGTTTTGGGCTCATGCTGCCAAAAATAACTGGAAAAAGTCAATTCACATTGACTTTGCTCTATAAAAAATGCCACGTGACTTGGCCCTCAACATAAAAGTAATGGCATTAACTACTAGGCTGTATATCTGTCACTCTTAACAGAATAACTCTTAACTTACTCTTAACTGATCCAAACAGTTGTGCTATCAAAATAACATCTCTAAACTTCATTTTTATGTACTCTGCTCCTAAAGTGTCAACCACTTTAAACTCCAGAAATCCTCTCAGAAGCTTTTAAAAACAACATTTTTACTAAACCCAGCAGAGTATCATGCATGCCCTGTTTATATAGTGGTAGATCAGGGTGACCAGATGACCAGAAAAACCCGGATTTGTCCGGATTTTTAGCCTTCTGTCCGGGTGTCCTACATTTTGGCTTCATTGTCCTACATTTTGGCTTCATTTTGAAACTTCACGATAGTGCACAGTACCCCATCATGCCATATGTCGTTGGATTCGTATTGAAGAGCAGAATCCAATGCAAAAATCAGTTTTGAGATAACTCCTTCCTATCAAAAGTTATGGTCAAAAAACAGAAAAACAAAAACAAGAAAAATACATTTTTTGGCAATTTTTTTCAGCGAGTAGGAATTTTGGCCTGGGATTAGGAATTTTGGCCTTGGGATTCAGGAATTTTGGGTTTGGCGTCTGGTCACCCTGGTGGTAGATCCACTTCAAACTGGATCTAGGTGGTACCATTTTTGAATGGTCCTATATGGAAAAAACATCCCTTTCTATAAATTGTAAACTAGCAGTGCAGATAGAAGGGTAAGGAGATTGTCTTCTCCATAGTATGCTCATTTTCATTTGAGACAAAATTTTAAAAGGACATTACCATAACTCTGTGTAACCCTTAGGTGACCAACCAGGTCAATTAGACCTGAATTTATAATGTATGCAAATTAGGCTATTTTTAGATGGTAATCTAAGGGTATCATCCACTTGGCTACCTAAGGGTTGAAGTATGTCAATTTTCTGTGCATCTAGGTCAGGCTTCAAATATCTTGGACATAATCAGAGTAAATGTATATCCTCTTTTTCCAGGCCATGTCGTCTTTTTAGCCTTGTGTCCTGGGAAAAATCTTTGTTGTCTTTCATTTCCATGTGAACAAGCAACATGTAGACTTCTTGTAATTAATAAATTCTATGTCAGAAATTACATGTAATAGTTTTACATTTAATAATAAGTAGTATAGTGTTTAAATTAACAACATGAAAGCAATATATATGAGTGTTTTATGTTTTATTTTGTCATGTCTTCCATTTTTCCTGGATGTCCTACATATTGAGGGGCCTCTTTTCTGGTTATGATCTCTGGTCACCCTGAGTCCAATTCTAACCTGCCCATCCTAATAAGTGGCCATCTCCTAAATTCAGAGCAGGATTTGGGCCAAAAGGAATCACTTCCCCTTACCCATTTCCTATGGCAGCAGCTTCAATGGGGCTATTATTCAGATCTGTATTGCCTTTTTGAGTGGCCTGTGAGCGGGCCTCCTTGCTCTAAAAAGTTAATGAAAGTTACAGCACTTTCATGATGATGATGGTACCCTAAATTATGGGTAGGCCTACAGTGCCTTCAGATGGTGCCCTAAATTATATGCTCCTATCCAGTGGTGGGCTTCAGGGGTTTTCCACAGGTTCTATAGAACTCTTTGCTAATGAGCGCTTGGTTCTGAGAACCGGTTATTAATGGGACACAGAACCTGTAGTTAATTTAAGTCATTAGGACATAGATAGAACCTGTTGTTAATTTATTTGAATCCCACCACTGCTCCTATCCGTTGCTCCATCTCCTATTTGCTTCATCAAACTAAGAGTGAACCTATCAAAAACTGGATTGCCAGCCATGTCACATGGTCCCCTCCAGGCATTATAAGGACTACAGAAAATATTTATTTAACGTTGTTTCATTCAACATTGTTTCATTTAAAAGTTGGTTCATGGTTCATGGTTCTCAATCTTCTGATCTCTGAGTCTTTAGTGTCTGAACATTGTAGGGCCACCAGAAGCCACTGGTGCTGGGCTGCTGACTCAGTTCCTCATCCTTTTCATGCCCCCAAATCCTTGCAGGTAGCTTCCTCAAGGCTACCATCAGGGAGACAACAACGTCCTATAATTGCCCCACATTTTTCCAATGTGTGATGGAAGGAAAGTGCTCAACTTAAAGCGTACTATGGAATTAAAATTGGTGTTATTTTTGCTTAAAGTTGCAGTTTCCAAGAAACTATCGACAACTTTAAAAGAGGATTTCTTGTACCGGGATTATTTTAAAGTCCTTGGGCACTCATTCACATTGTTCAAGATGGAGAAAATGGTAAACAAGAACTCTTGTTAATGCACTGGCTGCCTCCAAAACAAAATTATAAATCTAATAACGAGATACCAACACCAAAAAGTTCCACACACACTGTCTTGACTTTTCCTGTTGCTTGAATCTCTAAAACTGTCTTCAGACAGTCTCAGCAGAAGCATTAGAACTGGTAGTTAGACCACACACAATCATGTTTGCAACACAAGCCAATGCAAGTTTACTCTGAAGTAAGATCAACTGTGTTCAGTGGGACTTAACTTTGAGGAAAGCTTGTGAAGGATTGTAGACATAATCTATGAGATCTGAAATTCCCATAACCCACACCAGAAGATAGGAATAAACAAATTTTTGGTTAGGATGCTGCAAGTAATAACATGTTTTTAAGAGGAGTGTTTAAGGATCAGGTCTAGAAAGTACTTCAGGCATGGTTGCTATCATTCATTAACCAATTTCGGGTCTCTCGACAGAATCCAAAGCATTAGTTAGGCATGTCCGAAGGCTTGGGCATGACAAATAAAATTTTCAACTCTTTCTTTCTAAATCACAATCACCTGATTGTACAGCGCAGTGTTTCTCAATTTGTGTTACTCATACCACTAGTGATACTTGAAGAGGGTTTAGGTGATACCTGCAGGATCCCCAGATCTCAAATGCCTGGCATCAAGGCCAGCAATGCAACGCAACAAGCAGTGGAAGGAAGCCTAGCTCAGTGTGCAGAGCTCTAGTGTCTACTTTTAATGTGCTCAATAAGTGCTTCTATATCTTTATGTAATATTTCCAATTGGCGAACCATGCAAAGAGCTATAGTAGGGGGCATCGACTGATAAATACTTCATTACCACATTGCAAAACTTTACCTAACACAGTGGTTCTTGAGAATTTCAGCCAAGGAACCCCTTCTGCAAATGATAACCTCTCCATGATCCCCAAGAAGTGATATCATGGCTGGAAATGACATTAAACATCACTGTGATGCCAGAGTTCCTCCGTGTCTACTTGGAAGTAAGTCCCATTGAGACTTACTCCCAGGAAAGCAGCCTGAATACCACATTCTAAGATGGCGGCACCTAGTCTCAGTTTCCAAGATTCCGCACCCAGTTTTTCAAAAACCCCTTGAAGTTGCAACTCCCTCCCAAAGGGGTCTGGATCCCCACTTTGAGAACCTACAGACTTAGTTTCTCTGTCTGATGGAAGAGACCAATGTGTTCTTCCTCACATTCTTGTAGCTTCAGGACCACTGATAGTTTGAGCAGAATTCACTCTGGTAAAGAAATAAACTCATATCCTAAAGAGTAGGGCCCAATCAGTCCAAAGCTGGTCCTGGTTGAATGGTTCTTAGTATCATGGTGATCTACTCCTTGATTTTATTCTTAATAGCCTCAGCATCAAAGGCAGAAATCAGAGCGTATATTACCGGTATATTAAAAATAAAGTGTTGAATTTAAAAAAGTGATGAGTCTGAAAATTTCAGATTTTAAAAACAAATTTTCAGATATATTTAAAGAAGTGCAATTAAGTTTGATTATTAATTTAGTACCTTCAAATATTGGCTGACCTCAGGTGTGTATGAAGTTTGATAATTATTATAATTCTATGTTCATCATTATGAGCTAGGCACAAACAGACTCCGGAGCCCAGGTAGATAAACTATCTACGGTATCTCCATCTTACTGAGGACATGACATAAGAGGGTTTTAATTGGAGATTCAATGAACTGAATGTGGGATGCAATTCATGCAAACCAAGTGGTCCACCACTAAATTGCATCCCCTTAATGCACACATACTCTGTACACAACGGGGACCTCCCCCCACTCAAAAGAGAGAAGGAAAACCAGCACCATGAGTCCCAGAGAGCCCCTCCTCTCTCACAGGAAGGAAACTCTAGAAACAACAGGGACCTCCCCCCACTCAAAAGAGAGAAGGAAAACCAGAACATGAGTCCCAGAGCGCCCTTCCTCTCTCACAGGAAGGAAACTCTAGAACAACAGGGACCTCCCCCCAGTCAAAAGAGAAGAGGAAGAAAGAGAGAAACCAGCACCATGAGTCCCAGAGCGCCCCTCCTCTCTCACAGGAAGGAAACTCTAGAAACAACAGGGACCTCCCCCCACTCAAAAGAGAGAAGGAAAACCAGCACCATGAGTCCCAGAGCGCCCTTCCTCTCTCACAGGAAGGAAACGCTAGAACAACAGGGACCTCCCCCCAGTCAAAAAAGAAAAGGAAGAAAGAGAAAAACCAGTACCATGAGTCCCAGAGAGCCCCTCCTCTCTCACAGGAAGGAAACTCTAGAAACAGCAGGGACCTCCCCCCACTCAAAAGAGAGAAGGAAAAAAGAGGAAAACCAACACCATGAGTCCCAGAGAGCACCTCCTCTCTCACAGGAAGGAATCTCTAGAAACAACAGGGACCTCCCCCCCACTTCTAGAAACAACAGGGACACTCCCCCCATATTAAGGTATGCCCTTAATATATCAATAAAAAGCAGGCCTCCATCAGTCTTGAAAGACTATGGTATCGTGCTCGGCGCTGCATATGCTGCATGCGAAGCATGGAAGCCTGGGTTAGATTGTTATGGAGGATAGGCTGTTACCCAAGCAGCAAATCTCCCCTCTCCATGCCACTGAATTAGTCCAATGGAAAGGCAGAGCCAGTACGATTGGATCCAGCTGCGTCGCAGAGCTGGGCTAAGGACAGGAGCTCACCCTGTCTTGTGGGGCCGACTCGGGTCTCGAACCCTGGCCTGCTGGTTAACAGGCACAGTGCATACTTATCAGTATGCCCTTAATATATCAGTCAATCAATCTACAATTAAGGTATGCCCTTAATATATCAGTCAATCAATCTACAGTATTGATATCAGTGCCTTGTGAGTGTGCTGTAAGGAAAAAAAGTGTTGAAATTTGCTGCAACTGATCCTCAGAGTAGTTATACTAAATTGTCATATAGGGACCAATACTTGTGTACAAACAAAAGTTAATAAATGACTTGTTCCTCCATGGGAGAATCAATTCTCATTGTACATTTTAAACACAAAGTTGTTATACATTTCCAAGCATTTTCAGTGCTGGGACTCATGGGTGCTGGTTTTCCTTTTTTTTTTCTTTCTTTTTCCTTCTCTTTTGAGTGGGGGGAGGTCTCTGGTATGCCTCAATGTTTGCAGCCTTTGTTTGGAATTGGAGCAGTGCACTGGGTCTTACCCTGCTGGTTGCTTGTACGGGAGGGGAGATCTGCATTGCCTCTGGTAGTGGAGCATGAGACTGAGTGTGATGTGAGGATCAATCATGCGACTGTGTAAATCATGAGAGTGAGTCCTTATCAAACCTACCTAGGAGAAGGAAAACTCCCACTAAACCTCCGCTGCCTTGTGGCTATACCCATTCATGGGAAAGGCTTCAGGAGAAAACCTCGAGGAAAAATCCGGAGCCGGAGTCCCGAAAGCAGTTTGTGACTGTGTTACAGTCATGTTCTGGTAACCCCTGCGACGCAGCTGGAACCAATCGTATTGGCTCTGCCTTTCCATTGGACTATTTCAGTGGCGTGGAGAGGGGGGATTCTCTGCTTGGGTAACAGCCTATCCCCCATAAAAACCTACCTAGGCCTTTGTGCTCTGGAGAGGAACTCCAGCCTCGCATACAGCGTGGAAACAACACGGGAAGTGGCAGTTACCGGTTATAAGTCGCTGCTCGATTGGCGAAGAGCTTGACGCCAGGGGCTACTTCCAACGGTGGGAGAGGTCATCGTGCCTCATTGGGCAGCTATCGCCCGCCTTAAGCTGGGCAGCCCCCAGCCAGTAGGATGCTGCCTCGCCATGGTCTGTTAACCTCACTGGGTGCGTGGGGTTTAGGGTGAAAACCGACAAGCAGATCGATAACTCAGCACCATGCAACAAACATAAGAAAACTTCAGCCCTTAAGTTGGGCACCTGGAACATTCGGACAATGACCCCCGGCTTTTCTGACGACTTGCGAGAATTGGATGATGTACGTAAGACAGCTGTCATTGATATGGAGCTGAGCAGACTGCAGATGGACATAGTTGCCCTTCAAGAGACAAGGCTGCCAGACTCAGGATCTATTAAGGAGAGAAATTTCTCATTCTTCTGGCAGGGAAAGCCATCAAGTGAGACTAGGGAATATGGAGTTGGCTTTGCAGTTAGAAACACCCTACTTGGATCCATTATCCCACCTACTGGAGGAAGTGAAAGAATTCTGTCTCTGCAGCTACAGACATCAGTAGGGCTGGTCACTCTTATTAGTGCATATGCACCAACACTATCATCTTCAGCAGAATCCAAAGACAAATTCTATGATGATCTGGCTGCCACTATCAAGAAAATCCCTGAGAAAGAACCATTGTTTATCCTTGGTGATTTTAATGCAAGAGTTGGATCTGACCATAGTTCTTGGCCCGCTTGTCTAGGTCATTTTGGCATCGGGAAGATGAATGAAAACGGCCAACGCCTGCTAGAGTTTTGCTGCTATCATGATTTTTGCATTAGCAACACATTCTTTAAAGCCTCAACACAGAGTGTCTTGGCAACACCCTAGATCGAAGCATTGGCATCAGCTTGACTTGATCCTCACCAGGCGCTCCAGCCTTCCCAACTTTAAGATCACACGTAGCTATCAGAGTGCTGATTGCGATACTGACCACTCCTTGGTGTGCAGCAGAGTAAAACTGCAAGCAAAGAGGCTGCATCACTCAAGGAAGGAAGGAAAACCACGAATTAACATCAGCAAGACCCGCAGTCTGGAAAAAGTGTTGGAATTTGACCAAGCACTCGAGGAAATTCTCCCGGGCCCGGCTGAGGCAAACACTTCTGAACGATGGGAACATTTCAAGAATGCTGTTTATACTACTGCCTTATCAGTTTTTGGTAAGCAGGTTAGAAAGACAGCAGATTGGTTTGAAGCCCACTCGGAGGAGCTGACACCAGCCCTTGCGGAAAAGAGGAGAGCTCTAACTGCATATAAAGCCTGTTCTAGTGAGCGCAACCTTCAAGCCCTGCGAGCCGCCCGTAGCAAAGTCCAACAGATTGCCAGGAGATGTGCTAACAATTATTGGCTGCAGCTTTGCTCTCAGATCCAGGTAGCAGCTGACACAGGCAACATCAAGGGGATGTATGATGGCATCAAGCAGGCCTTAGGTCCAACAGTGAGGAAATCTGCCCCGCTTAAGTCTGCTACAGGTGAGGTCATCCAGGACCGAGCACAACAGATGGCACGCTGGGTGCAGCACTACTCTGAGCTATACTCCAGAGAAAATGGAGTAACTGAAGAAGCATTAAACAACATTGAGTGCCTGCCTGTCTTAGAGGAGCTCGACAGTGAACCAACTTTAGAAGAACTAAACGAAGCCCTGGATTCCCTTGCTTTTGGCAAGGCACCCGGGAAAGATAACATCCCTGCTGAAGTTCTGAGGTGCTGTAGTGGGACCATTTCCACTGAACTGTACAAGATATTCTGCCCTTGTTGGAGGGAAGGTGGAATACCACAGGACATGAAGGATGCTAATATCGTCACACTGTACAAGAACAAAGGCGACAGGGGTGACTGCAACAACTACCGTGGCATCTCTCTTCTTAGTGTTGTAGGGAAGCTGCTTGCCCGTGTCATACTGAAGAGGCTTCAGGTGCTTGCAGAGAGAATCTATCCTGAATCACAGTGTGGATTTCGAGCCAACAGGTCCACCACTGATATGGTATTTTCCCTTCGACAGTTGCAAGAGAAATGTAGGGAACAAAGACAGCCACTCTTTGTAGCCTTCATAGACCTTACAAAGGCTTTTGATTTGGTTAGTAGGGATGGCCTTTTTAAAATCCTCCCCAAGATTGGATGCCCACCTCAGCTCCTCAACATCATCAGGTCCTTTCACGAGGACATGAAGGGCACTGTTGTTTTTGATGGCTTAACATCATACTCCTTTCACATCAGAAGTGGAGTGAAGCAGGGCTGCGTCCTCGCACCAACTTTATTTGGGATCTTTTTTGCAGTCATGCTGAAGCATGCTTTTGGAAACGCAACAGAGGGAATCTATCTCCGGACCAGATCAGACGGAAAACTCTACAATCCTTCCAGACTAAGAGCAAAGTCCAAAGTCCAGCTGAAATGCTTGCGTGAGTTCCTCTTCGCCGATGACGCTGCTGTTACTGCTCACTCTGCCGAAGACCTTCAACAACTTATGGACCGTTTTAGCAAAGCCTGCCAAGACTTTGGACTAACAATCAGCCTGAAGAAAACACAAGTCATGGGTCAGGGTGTGGATCCACCTCCCTGTATCACAATCTCTGAACATGAACTGGAGGTTGTCCATGACTTTGTGTACCTTGGCTCAACTATCTCTGACACTCTCTCCTTAGACTCTGAGCTGAATAAACGCATTGGTAAAGCGGCTACTACATTCTCCAGGCTTACAAAGAGAGTATGGCTTAATAAGAAGCTGACGGAACATACAAAGATCCAGGTCTATAGAGCTTGCGTCCTGAGCACACTCTTGTACTGCAGTGAGTCTTGGACCCTTTATGCATGGCAGGAGAGGAAGCTGAACACCTTCCATATGCGCTGTCTCCGACGTATTCTTGGAATCACCTGGCATGACAAAGTCTCAAATGACACAGTATTGGAACGTGCTGGAATCTCTAGCATGTTCACACTTCTGAAACAGCGGCGTCTACGCTGGCTTGGGCATGTCGTGAGAATGGCTGATGGTCGGATGCCAAAAGATCTCTTATATGGAGAATTAGTGCAGGGAAAGCGCCCAAGAAGGAGACCACAGCTGCGATACAAGGACATCTGCAAGAGGGATCTAAAGGCCTTGGGAATGGACATCAACAGCTGGGAAACCTTGACCTCTAACTGTTCAGCGTGGAGGCAAAAGACCCAGCATGGCCTTCTCCAACTGGAAGAGACACTTGTTCGGCAGGCTGAAGCAAAGAGACAGACCTGAAAGCAGCGAAACCTGGAGCCTGGGCAGGGGACAGAATTTATTTGTCCTCAGTGTGGAAGGGATTGCCACTCTCGAATTGGCCTCTTTAGTCACACTAGATGTTGTTTCAGGACCTCCAATCAGAGCACGATACCATAGTCTTTCGAGACTGAAGGATGCCAATAATAATAATAATAATGCACACATGCAATAATATCCTTAACTTGGATATTAGGCATGGTACATCTACACAGAGTCATTAGGAATGAAAAGTTTATCTTCTTTTTTATTATTGCAGTTTAAGGATTATTCTGGTCATATTTTACTCCAGAAATTTAAAATATAAATGATTTTTAGCATATAGAAAGCAGGATTACATTACAATTGTGAATGTATCTAATAAAAAAATGAAAATCTAAATACACAGTCACTCATGAATTATCCCTTATATTGTATGAAATAATTATTGGATTATATGACTACTTTTTAAAAATCACATTAGTAATCAAAATTGCAAACCCATGACAGACATAATCTTTGTTTATATTCTTTTAAATTGTGGTTTTGATCAGAGAACAATTTTTTATGCAATCTTAGATTTTCTCCTGGAATATTTTAAGGAACACACTCAGTTTAAACAAAACTAACTATTTTAAACTGCTACCAATTTGGATTCATGGAAGTGTCTGAAACCATAAGGTTTTGTCCCCTGCGGTTTTTTATAGTAAATATATCATAACTAATCATGCTCAAGAAGAAATATCATGGTATCTGAAATTATAAGACACTTTTATTGATGGCTCATGAAACTATTTAGAAATTGGCATGCTTTGGGTCAACAGTGCTGACATAACTAAAAAGGCTGAGTTTGTTATTAAAATAAGATGTTTGGAACAGATGGGACGTACTCAATTTAGACTGATGGTCAAATACTTGTTCCAGATTGAATTATTTTGTACATCCAAATCTAGAGGGAGGTGACCAGGAAATAGGAGATTTGCTTGTGAAATCTACTGTGACTTGCTCTGGAAGTCTGAAGTGAATGACACTGACTAGAGAAAGAGAAGGAAAACCAGAGAATATATGTATTTGCCAGTATACATGGTTTCTAATCCATGTTTTTTAAACAGTGGGTTGGGACCCATTAAATGGCTCACAAAACAATTTCACTGGGAGAACAATCCTAGCAAGCCAGCAAAACTCACCCATCTCCCCATTCCAATGGTGGTGTGGCAAGACTGACACATTTCTGTGCACTAGCTAAACCCCTAGAAGTGGTGGAGAAGTATCCCAGTCTAGGATGGGACTTGTGCCAGCCTAAGTGAAGGTTTGGATTGCAACCTGGGTTTCATAGCACAGAGCTCATTTGCCGCTAAATGCACAGATTCTATACCTAAATTCCTATACATATACACTAAATATAGCGTATAGGACTGCTGGGCAAAGTGGGCTCCTGGGGGAAAGAAGCATGGTGCTTTGCCCTGAATAGGTGGGACTGTGGGAAACTGGAAAGAAGGTCTGTGTGGTTGGAGAAGGATCCAAGTCTATAGGGCGCAATCCAGAGTAACTACGTGGAGTCCTTGCTCCAGTATAAGAACAATTTACTCTGGACTGCAATATGAATTTCCCATAGGTTTTCACTAGGTTGTGCTGTAACTATATTGACATAAATGTATCTTATATGCTCCTGTAGTTACTCTGGATTGTAGGGTCAGTTCTGCTTTGACTTCCAAACTGGAATGTTTGAATGCCAAGCTATGCACTGTGTAATGGGATCTTTGACTGATCATGGTTTAGATTTGAAGGCTAAATTGACAATAACACATCTGGTCATAACATCACTTCTAGGTTTACGACATCAATTCTGGCGGGTCCCAAGAGATTGTACCTCTAAAAAGTGGGTCCCAGTGATAAAATGTTTGAGAACCACTTGCCTCTGCTATTCATGAGTAAATTTAATCATAAGAACGTAAGAGAAGCTCTGCTAGATTGGGTCAAAACGCCATCTAGTTCAGCAGGTTGCTTCCCACTGTGGATGTACACAAAAAATAAATATGGCATGCCAAACAACTGGAATTGGGATCTAAATTAACAGAATTCAAATTTTACTGTGAACTCTAGATCTTTACCTATTTTTTTGCTATTTATGATAACTTACCTCCATGTAGAGCACAATACCATAATCTTTTGAGACTGAAGGATGCCAATGATGATAAAAATTTTCTGATCTTGTATAGAACTTCGGCACATTGACTCAAGGTATTTACTGCGTTTCAAGCGTTCTACCGACACTTCTTTTAGAGGGCTCTTAAAAGGTTGAATGAACTTAAAAGATTGACTGAACTAATAACATGGGTATAGATGATCTGTGTTACAGTAACCCAAGACAGAACACCAGGGGTCTCATGTAAACACAATAGTCCTTCACTGCATGAACTAATTTTAAATGGCTCCTGTTGACTGCAGGTTTCCGGTTCAAACTGTGTTACATTTTGCTGACCCTGAAACAACACAAAGCAGCAGGAGCCCTTTAAACTGCAATTAGTCAACACACTGGGGGAACACAATTCATTCACAACTCCTGTGTTGGTTTCAGATTATGACTTGGACTAGTTAGATTCAGATTCTGTGAGTGCTTTTCTTCCTGGAATATAGCCGATGTGACAGTTTGTGATCGTACGGTGCAACGAAAATGATGTCAAAGCAATTTCCTATTCTGCCTCAACAAAGATTGGTCTTTTTTAAAAATTAATTTTAAGCTGTGATTTTCAACCAGTGATGTTCAACTAATGACTTTCAGTGATTTACTAGTACTTTTATTGTTGACTTGATCTTTCACCTCCAAGCACCTTTCACCTCCAAATTAATGAGCAGACAGAAGCTCCAATCCAAACACCCTATAACTGAGGTTAAAAAAAATTCATGCTTTACCACTGAAAGCATGAAAGAATTGCCTCAGAAAAACAAGAAAACAACTTCAAAGAATCATAGAATCATAGAATCCTAGAGTTGGACGAGACCCAGTAGGTCATCTAGTCCAACCACCTGATTGTAATAGGAAAAAAACTAAGAACTAAGAGTTTAAGATTATTAAGGCATTGCATACCTCATTGGTTCTCAAGGGGTTGGAATCCTCTTAAAGGTCTTGACTTTTTTCCGGGGGGGTGGGGGGGTGTCACAAAAAGCTGGCACTGGAAATCTGGCACTGGAATCACACCATCTTGGAATGGGGCACTCAGACTGCAATCCATACTTTCCTGGGAGTGGGTGCTTGAAAGAGATGGCTTGCCTATGAAGTTAGTACAGACATGCCACTAGTCCACCCTGCTAGAAAGAGATCATTGGATTGGGCCCTTTAGTCTGATCCAAGATAGTTCTTCCAGTTCATCCTGAGGGTGACATGTGCCTCCCACACAGGGTAATGTGCAAACTCTAGTGATGCCACTGACTTCTGGTCCTTTTTTGCAAGAAAATCTTTATATCAACTTGCTTATAACTTCTCAGAAAAGGGCTATGACAAGTAGTGATGGAAGACTGTGTTCCCCTTGAAACAGGAGGTGAAAACAACAGATGATGTGCCTGGAGAAACAGAGAGAATATGTGATGTGCTCCAGGAATCTCCCTTTATGATTTAGCACTGTGATAATCAGTTTTGGATTTTGGTGAAAATTTGTTTTAGAAAATGGGGTACGAATTTGACTATCCCCTTCCATTTAAATATTCCTGCATTTCAGATTTTTCCCCGTTGGATACTTGTAGCTGAAAAGAATTTAGACAGTTTCATCATCCCGACCTGTCTGAAAGATGTCTTGAGTTAAGGTACATACAAAAATACAAAACAGCTATTCCTGCATGCTGTGGATGGGATCCAAAGGATTACTTTAGACACTTCAAGGGATGCTGAAGGCCTATTGGAATTTTTAGCTTTTTGGCTCTCAGCGGTATATCTTTGCGCTATAACACAAACTGCTATATCACAAATTGCTAAATGGCATGGGGAGAATGAGCATTTCTTCAGAATCTCATTGTGTGAATCAAACTAGTTGAACAGTATTTTGCATCCAGGCCTATGTGTGGGCATCCAGGCCTATTTTACACCAGCATATATATGTATATATATCGTTGAGGAGCCAGACATACCCTATATAATCCAGAGTAACTATGGGAGCACGTAAGAGATATTACATGTACCCGTAGTTACTGTACCACCTAGTGAAAACTTATGGGAAATTCATATTGCAATCCAGAGCAAATTGTTCTTACACCGGAGCAAGGACTCCCCGTAGTTACTCTGGATTGCTCCCTAAATCTGCCAAAATCCCACTGAATGCAGGTTGTCTGGAGAAGGAAATCTCCCACCTCAAACCTCCACTGCCTTGTGGTTATACCCAGCTATAAAGGCTTCAGGAGTCAACCTTGAGGCAAAATCTGGCAGTTGATCTGATGCCAGATTTTCAAAAATGTCTATCAGGATCCACAGAGAAAACAATAGCCACACACTGTCAAGATCTCAGACAGGTAAGAAATCCACTTTAGTAAAATGTTTGACAGAAATTTCAACAAGTATTTATCCATCACCTCAGAGACAGTGATGACTAACACAGCCAGTTCTTCTTCCAGGATGCACCCAGTGTCAGAATCCATCTCCTGGAGTCATTCATGATCTGAATCTGGTCAGCCTTAGAAGATGCAGGGCCCAATGGAAAATACTTTTTGGACTCTCACCCTTGCAGGGCCATTCTTATCACCAGGATGGGTGGCAATGGCAAGGCACCCAACAGCAACATCAATCTAACTGCTTCCATGGGAGGAATGATGTCAAGTTAGTCAGATCCCAGGTACGGGTGTGCGGTAGATTGCCCGGCAGGAATGCTCTGCTTATTGCATCTTCCTTGCAATGCCTCAGCATGGATGATTCCATTTTGAATTATTACCTACAGAATGAAGTGTCAGTTTCATGGGGCCCAGCTTGGCCTAATTGAACAAATTCCCTGAAATCAAACCCTAATTCTGGAGAGACTTTTCTTGGGAGCTCATCAGTGGTGGGCTTCAAGGGGTTCTCTCAGGTTCTATAGAACCCTTTGCTAATGAGCACCTGGTTATGAGAACCGGTTACTAATGGGACACAGAACCTGTTGTCAATTTAGGTTATTAGGACATAGAACCTGTTGTTAATTTATTTGAATCCCACCACTGGACTAATCAACATTACTGAAGTGCTGGAGCACCCATATATACATTCCTTTTTGGGTGACACCTTGTTTGCCTGGTTGGAGAATGATACAAAACTGTGCCCCCGTCTTCTCCATATCAAATATAGCAACAGTTTGAGTGAATGAAGATATGAATTGCATTTTAGTAATAGCAGAACCTGATTTTTTTTCAGAATGCCTAGCTGTTAAAAAATACAATTTCCCTGCAGATAGAGTTAATTTTAAACTGTTCTACTAGCCAGTGGAATGTCTAAAAGGGAACAATATATATTGGCAACTTTCTTGATCTGTGCCAGAACACTGAGGGCAGAATTGAAACCAGGCAGACATGATGCACACAGACATTATTAGTATGCAGTCATACTCTGCTGGGGGTTGGGGGAGGATCTCTAAAAGAATTTTATCTGTTTCCTTCTTTTTTGGGAGGAAGGGGATCCAACCAGATAAATTAAAAGGAGCAAAAGGGCCAAAATATATCTGCTGATGTCAATTCACGCAAGTCCAAGGAGATAACGCTTTGGACAAACCTGGCTCCATTTAGTCTTCTTGAAACCCAGCCTGATAAAAAGAAAGAGTTATAGCCCTATTAATAATATGCCTAGCAGCAATGGCAGCAGCCCAAAACGTTGCTGATCCTTTGACAATTCTTCACTGAAACTGAAACTATTAATAAATTCAGTGATTATCATCAGAAAAATAAGTGAGGCAATACAAGTAGGAACTGAAAGACGCTGACTTCATTAGAGGAATATTTACGCAATGGGATATCCATAGTGGTGGATGTCAAACTTTGAAATCTGACCCCAGCGTCTTTATTTTCAGAGATTTTCCCTAGACTGGCTGTTACGTAGGTCTTGCCAGGCTGGAGCGTGAATGCCAAGTGCTTTACAGGATATCTTTCCATCATTTATTCCGAATACAGTTATTGTTTTCCAGCCCAGCTGCACTCAGCGCACATTAAACCGATTGCACATTTTTGATCATAGACATGGTGATTTCCTCCCCCTGTTGAAGAGTACAGATGCTGATATGCTCTCTGGCACTGTTAGCGATGAGTGGGGTGTGATGGCAGTTGAAGTCGAGAGGCTATCACATTATGGAACAGGATTCCTCTGAATATGAATCCCAAGATATTAGAGCAGCACTTAGTTGCCTTGGCTGGAAAAGAGGTTTCTGAACAAAGAACCAGACAAAAAAGGATATCAAATTGGGAAAAGGGCTTGGGGGGGGGGGAGTATGGAGCACTAGAGATTGAATTCCTTTTGTTTCAGTAACTCTTCCTTTAGATCACAGTTTGGTAGAGGAAATAAATCAGAAGGGTTGATTGGTAGAGGATTTGATAGAGGAAATAAATCAGATGTTCCCTCTGCCCCAACAGACACACACTCAACAATGTATTATGAATGCAACTCCTCACCTGATTGCCACATCAGTCAAGGGGAACTGCCACAAGGAATTGCTTGGAGCCCAATCCTATGCATTGTTTACTCAGAAGTAAGTAAGTCCCAATATAGGCAAATACAGCCTTTGTATAGATGAGTAACTTTCTTTTTTTCAAGCAGGGCAAGGCATCGCCCATCTTTTCATTTGGGCATTGCCCAAATCATTCCAGGTTATTATGATCCTGGTGCTATTTACTTAACATTTTTGTGATATCAATCTAAGAAGCCATTCCAGTGACAACATGAACCTTGGTGTCAACAGCATTGCAATAGTGTAACCATGTTGCCCCACCATTTTTGGTCTCACTATGACTCCATCTTTTGAAAATCCATAGGAGGCAAGAAGGGAGGAGAAGGAGAGACCTGCTATCACCCCTGCCTTCCACAATGGCTACAAGGAAGTTCTTTGTTGACCCCATTCCTATAGTATGCTTATTTGCAGGCTCCTCCTGAAGAGTGCCATGTGCTACTTGGCAATGCCCATGGCAGTGGTTGGGTCCTTCTCTGACTTCATATTCACAGAGCTGGGCAGCCAAGCAAAGTTACCCAAGAAGGTCTTGTAGCTGCTATTACTACTGCTTCCATGATTCTCGGATCAGGAAGGAAGTGATGGGTATGCACAGAAGGTGTTGAATGGTCAGAGGAGCACAGCTACGAATGATAGAAGCTCCTCTAAAGGGTTGTTTCAGCAGCCTAAACTCCAACAGCCAACAGAGCTTTTCATAAATTGGCCAAAGTGCTTAAATATGCAGATGTTGCCACATCTGGGGCTTGGAGAAGATGGACTCATAGGTGCTGGAAACTTGCCTGGAAAGCCTTGCCCATGGAAGCCATTCCCACTAGGGTGGTTGTGTCTTGCAGGAATGCCAATGGCTTTTATCAAGCGGGTCTTCATCACCATCAATGTTTCAAAAACCGTGACTTGGTGGGGCAGGAGGAGAGCTTTCCTTTTGAAAAGCCCTTACTAAAAATGGCAGGCTGCAATCATAACCACACTTTCCTGAGAGTAAGTACTATTGAACACAATGGGACTTACTTCTGAATAGACATGCTTAGGATTGAACTCAAGAATCTTAGGAGATCATCCTCCCCATGGTATCATCTAATGTAACCCACATCCCAGGGTCATATTAAACATGGCTGGCTGTCTCCAGCACTTCAATCTTTCACCCCACTAAAAGTGACAGCCTCACCTTGCTAGAAGATACTACATAGGGAAGGTCTCTATATCAGTTTTGAGTGCTTCCCAATGAATTCTATTCATACTTTTAAAAATATATTTTTTGCACAGGTAGAACTCTTCAGGAAAGCAGATTATGACAGTATAATTGCTCAGTACTATAATTTTTCAAAGTGATTAAAATGTTTATTATTTATTAATGGATAAATATTTTAATATAAGACATAATTTGTTTCCTTGCAATAAGGAAGCAGAAAAAAAGAAGTGCCCCTAAGTGCCCCTATTTAGCCTATATGGCCCTGCACACACCGTGCACCTGCCTAGTGACACCATTGAGCTAACTTAACAGAGCAATTCTTTGCAATAAAATTTTCAAAGATGATAAAAACCTTCAGTGAAATCAGGAGAAAACTATTGATGGTGTTATAAGAAGAATGTAAGATTTTCTATCTGTCTGTGACACCAGTCATGGCAGTGTTTATCAGTTTCACCTTATCTTAAAAAAAGAAAAAAGAAAAGAAAATGCAGAATGTATATATTACCTATCACTCTTAAAAGGAATTGGCTTAAAGGATCTTAAGAACTACTTCCATATGGTTGTTTTTAATGGCTTCAGTGATTTATGGGAAGAATTGACCCACAGCTTCTTTTGAAGCTCATGTGACTTCTGCCAAAATATTCAAGACAAACATGTGCGTATGCTTGGAGGCAGAATCGCCCCATCATATTAGACAAGGGAATGACCTACTCGAGAACACCTATATAGTGAAAACAGCCAGGCGAATAATCCATAGTTTCAACTACATGTATACCTATGTTGCCATTATACAAATTTTATCTGAATTAGTGATCATTGAGTCACATAGAATGGCAGTGTCTTTTTGGAGTAACTCATAAAAAAGTATGGAGGCTCACAGTATGGAGGAACAAAAAATGCTAATAAACCAAAGTAGGTGGGCAAACTGAGCATAAACTCACATAGCGTGCAATCCAAAGCATGTCTACTCAGAAGAAAGTCCCATTGTGTTCATTGGAACTAACTTCCAGGAAATTTTATATAGGATTGCAGTATATTATAATGAAAGGTTCATTTCCTGGAGTTCAACATCACATTTACTAAGCACTCCACCCTAAACTTGTCTACTCAAAAGTAAATCCCATTGTGTTCAATGGGTCTTACTCCCAGGAAAGTGTCGTTAGGATTGCAGCATCTACCCCTACTAACTGGATAAGATGCACTTTTTCAAGTGGGTGGTCCTCTTTTATTTAACAAGAGAGAAAGTAAATGGTCCTCTTCGTCCCAGAAATTTATTTTTCTATTGAATTCTGCTATTCCCCCCCCAAAAAAAAATTTAGATTGTGAGTACTTTTGGGAAAGAGCACCATTAGTTATTTGATTTCCAGTTATTTGATTATAATAATACAAAATCAATACAGGATCATACAATCCTATTTCAAAGAAGTCTGTTAGTTTTTATGCACACACATTGTGCTGCTTTTCACTGAGCTATTCTGAATAAAATGTTTCACATAAAAATTTTAATTAAGGAAAGTAATAAATAGCTAGTGGAGTAAGTTGGGGTTACTTACTACAGGGGTTCCATTCCTTGGCTAAAAGGTTCCAACTAGGTAGGCACTCTGATCCAATTTTTATATGGTAACCCTAGTACAAGGGGACTTTGTTTTCTGATCTTCAGCCCATTCCTAATCCATAAAGCCTTTATCTTATTCCCTTATTTCTCAGGAACCAGTTGGGAGAGTACAGGTTCAGCCTTGTTATACACAATTTTTTATACATGGATTTGACTCAACGCGAATGGCCACTGCAAATCACAGTTTTAAAAACTGCTTTCCTACTGTTGTAGGGAGACAGTCATGCAAGCAATCATTCCATTCTTCAGTCCCAGAATTAAACTCCTGCAGGTATTAAGTGCAATTATTCCACTAGGTGCAATGAAGAAGCAAAAACCTGCTTTCGTTATATTTTAAACCTATTTTTCCATTATTTTGTTATACATGAATTTTTTTAAACATGGAAGGTTCCAAACCCTAGTGGATACCGAGGGACACCTATATTCAGCTTCTGTGCATGTTGGGAATGTCACAAGAGAAGGAATTCTTGAATCCCATTTAGAAATTGCCACTACAGAAAATAGAACCACTACATCATTACAAACTTGGGTACGTTATGCTTTAGTAATCTATCATACAAGTACAGTGGTGCCTCACATAAAGAGCTTAATTCATTCTGGAGGCGTACTCTTTAAGTGAAACGCTCTTTAAGTGAAGCAGATTTTTCCATAGGAAATCATGGAAACTCAGATGATTGGTTCCACACCTCCCAAAATAGTCATATAAAAATATTAACTGGATGTAAAAATGATGACAAAACACTGGAATTGAATACAAAACATGCATTCAGTGTGCATGATCCTATGAAGTCTACTTAGGCTGCAATCTTAAAGACATTTCCCTAGGAATAAGCCTCATTTAACACAATGGGGCTTACTTCTGAGCAGACATAGTTAAGAGACTGCAATCAAAGACTCTTTGTTGGGAGGCTTACCTGGGCTGCTGCTGGAGGTTCAAGGTGGTTGGTGGGGGCACTTGGGGGCAGTTAGGGGCAGCTGCTTCTGGTACCTCCAGGTAACTCTTCCCAAGTTGGGGGCAGTTAGAGGCAGCAGCGCTGGCCAGCAGCCCTTTTAAAGATCCTCCATGCGGAGCGTCAGGGCTGCATAGCACGTATGCCCATAGCACACTTGCTTGTTAAGTGAATCGGAACTTGTTATGTGAAGCAAGATTTCTTGGAAATTTTTGCTTGTTATGTGAAACGCTTGTTAAACGAGGTACCACTGTACTGACAGCATTGTCCACATGTGTCATGTGGCATGCCTCAATGGTAACACTGTCCATGCGAATATATGGATACCATTGCCTTAGAGCAGTGCACTTCTAGAGAGCTGTGTCATTGGCCCACTGACAAGTATCAGATTCTCTTGCTCTGATCTTCCCATAGACACATAGTGAGATGGGTCTGCTATGAAAGCTAATGGTTATAAACAAAAAAAAAACAGACCAAAAAACCTCTCTTATTTACATCTGTTCAGCATAGCGATGCAGATTGCAATTAATTAAGAAGTTTCTGGTGTGGTAAGGATGATCATCCAGCTGGTATGCAAACACAGGACTTCCAAAGAGAATTTTTTATTCCAGATGGCTTTCCCTCCCCAACAAACAAAGAATTAATTCTGACTATAAAGAAGTCTTGGGTATGTCTGTATAAAAATAAAAAAAGAAGTTTTCACTACTGAGGAATTTGAGAATGACTTCAGTTTAACAATTTCTTCTTTGCATCATTCGAGTTAGAGGGAGTGCTTTGATCAGGCTTTTGCATTATATAATTTATTAGAGTAAAGGGAAGAGAATAGCTGTCAGATGTCTTCTGCGGTTAAACACTTTTGGTTGAAAATGTTAAATGTTTGCAGACTAAAGGCATGTTTGGTTGGGAGGGTCTACAATGAATAAACAAAATGGGACATGCTTGATTTTGTTATTTATCCCCTAGTTAAAGGAAACCACAAGAAAAATGAATATAAATCATGCTTTATGATGTCTTATTCAGAATACAGGCATACATTTTCTGTAGCTAACCTCAGTGCGGTGGTATTTTGCTATATCATATATAATGGCAATAGATATTCAGCGGGCTTTAGGGCTGTCAGTACAGCAATTTTGTTAAATCCTTGTAGCTTCTTAATATATACAATGCAAATCCTGTAAAGGACACTTGTATATCCCTGGTGACATATGTCATAGATTTTTCTATTCTGGAACTGATCTGACAGCTACAGTGACTGAAGGCTTGCATGTGGATTAAGCATATTCCACAACAATGGATACCATTTGGTTTTCAGTGTGATATTGCTTTATTTATGTAGCAATATGCACACATTCGCAAAACCTCCACCAAAAAGCAGAGATCCTCAAAATAAGGTTCAAAACTTGACATTTGGAGGAAAAACAAGGGAGGAAACACCAACACTTTTACTTGTTAAAGCTGTATACATTTGTAATGAAAAACTCCATATTTTCTCCTTTCCCCCCTTTTTTGCCAAGTTTTGATTAGGGTTCCCCCCTTCCCTGAAACTTCTCTGATGCCTTTCTAAAATGTTGCTGTGTCATCCTGATGCAGGCAAAAAACAAAGAGGCCAAGCATGTGATGTGAATTTTTAAAGTACTTCTCATTTGGCTTTTGCCAATGATAGATGCTAGCCAGATCACCTGTTTGATTAGCTTGTACCAGCTGATCGGGTACCTAAGTGCTCTAGGAAGGTGAAAGATTAAGATGTTTGGGTAGTCATTAATGATGCTATCAGGTTTTTGAAGGTCACACACAAAGATGTTTAGGGCTGTAGCCCTGGCCATTGTTGGAAACTTCATTGTTCCTTCACCTTGGAAACTTCTGCTGTTCCTCCACCAGACATTTCAAGATGTCCACTATCCCAAGATCCTTTTCCGTCCCATGCTGTTCAGATTCCATATGTGAATTGATTGATTGATTGATTGATTGATTGTCACAACATCCATCACTTTACACTTACGTTCATTGAGATATGCCATTGTTCTTCCCATTGCCTCCAGTTTGAATTGATCCTTCTGGAGCAGCTTCTGGAGTCTACCTTCTAGACTTCACCATTGAATGGCATGGATAAACATACAGTCCCCATTCACTCCTTCTTACTTTATTTCTTATGGGTGATAATTCACCTTTATACATTAATCAAAGTTCCCAAATAATTTTTAGCATTGTAATACTCAGATGAAGTAAGAGCATAACCCTACAATCCAGAGTAACTACGGGAGCGCGTAAGAGACATTACGTGTACCCGTAGTTACTACACCACCTAGTGAAAACCTATGGGAAATTCATATTGCAATCCAGAGCAAATTGTTCTTACACCGGAGCAAGGACTCCCCGTAGTTACTCTGGATTGCGCCCTAAGCCATGTTCAGGGGGGTTCACTTTCACAACTCAATCCTAATCCCCAGTTTGGCCAGTATAAGTACCATGCTGGCCTGGGGATGGTGCAAATATGCCAGAAGGCACTTCTGTGTCATTCCTTGGGCTTTAGGCCATTGCACATATATGTGCCAGCCTCCCCACACCACGATGGGAACAGCAAGATCTGGGGAACAGGAATGATGAATTGTTCTGGCCCAAAGTGGTTAGCATTGCACCTCTTAGGTTTCTTTGGCTGACAAGTAATAAACTTAAGACAGTGTAAATTGTAAATGTTATTACTTCTTGCTCCGAGTCTTGATTTATGGATGTTAAAGTGCTACTGAGGGGGGTGATGCAAGTGGTTAAGATACTGTGCTTGTTATCCAGTAGGCCAGGGTTGGAGCCCCGGGTCCCCACAAGACAGGGTAAGCTCCTGTCCTTAGCCCAGCTCTGCGACACAGCTAGAACTAATTATATCGGCTCTGCCATTCCATTGGACAATTTCAGTGGCGTGGAGAGGGGGGATTTGATACTTGGATAGCCTATCCTCCATATTAATCTACCCAGGCCTTTGTGCTTCGCATGCAGTGTCGAGCACAATACCATAGTCTTTCAAGACTGATGGATGCCAAGGGGGGCTTCAAAGCAAGTATAGGAGGTGCAGAAGAGAAATGAAACAGACATGCATGCAACAGATATAGAAGCATGCACTAGATTCATTTTGGGAGTGTTTGCATCCATGTATATGCAGGATATGCATATATGCGTATACGGAGTATATGAATTCAGGTAGATCTTTCTAAAATCTGTTGCTGGTGAGCCATTGTTATTAAAATAGTGAACAAAGTTGTACTATACACATGAAACCAACCTGGGAGGTGAAGGCTAGTTTAGGAGATGAAGGGTGCAAACCTAAAGACACTTTCCTGAGAGTAAGACCAATTTAACACAATGGGGCTTACTTTTGAGTAGACATGCTTAGGATTGTACTGGAAAGCAATGAAGAAAGAAGGTCTGGGAGGTGAAGATAATGACCAAGGAATGTGTTGCGTATAGTTGCTCCAGGAGTCTCCTTGACTAGTTTTTGCTGTCGGATGTTTGCTCCCAGGAGGAGTAGCCTTGAAAATACAGAATCTACAAAGAAGTTGCAAAGAAGATCCTTGTTCCTGGTCAGATTTTGGGTTGTTATTAGATTCATCTGGAGTTTTGCTATGGATAATGGTTGTGCATTTATTCCCATGCATATTCCAGCCATGAGGTCCACTTTTTATATGAAGGTAGAATTCTATATTTCTAAAGCTGTGAGCATCAATTGAGATGGAGGGAAGGGAGAAAGACAGGCCTGAGTAGCCAAGCCTATAATTGCTTGTCTATAGGTGATGATTGTGTTATCAAAAGCAAAAGGGCATAGCTCTGCCCTTGTAATAAGCTTTGGGGCTATCACAAAACAAAACAAACAGAAAATGTGTCTGAGAAGACAGGAGAAAAAGAAACAAGGTCAATTTACAGCCACATATAGCATAAACCACCAACCTCCCCTTCCTAGTGAAACAATTTCTGTTAACAGCAGAAATCACCCATTTTAAGATTCAACTCTAATTTGATGGACATGACATTTCTATTAGATTGCAATGAATTAGACTTGACAATATCTGCCTCCCACAGGCTCTAATTGAACACCAATCAATCAGTCTTGCTGAAATGTAATGTCATTATGAAATATAATAAAAAGCACTTGCTCCTTCAGAAAGGAAAGTAAACAACGAGAGCAGGAATGTTGATGTTGTGAAGGGCACAGACTAATAAGCAATGCCTGATAATACAGTGCTGTTATTATGTAAATTCCAGGAACATGGGACACTGAGGGTTTCCCATCACAAAGGTTTACATTCTCTCCAGTGAGTGTTTAACGGTAGTAATATACATTTGTGTGTGTTGTCTGTGAGTGAGTAGAAAGGTCTCTGAGATTGTTATTGATAACTTTTTCAAGTTAAGGGGGTTATTCCTGTTTCAAAATCCTGGATTAATATGTATTTATTATCTCTTTTTAATGGTGTTTTATTGTTTTTAATTGTTGTCAGCCACCTTGGGTTCCCTTTTATTAGAGAAGAAAGGTGGGATAAAAATAAAATAAATAATAATAGTAAATAAGTCTGATCTGATTTCAAAGGATTGCTTCAAATTATTTCCCCATGTCTATAAAATATGTCATCTTTGTATTTTCCGAGTATTGGTATCTGATAACAGCTTGGTCATAGTTGTCTTCATGGAAATTTTCACACTAGATTTGGGAACTTCTTGATGGCCTTCAAATATGGATACTCTTTTGCTACAGTTACTGAAGATTGTCTCTGTGCAGCTGCTCTAAATATTCAGTCTGATTTTTGTTAACCAGTAAAGAGCTTGCAAAGGCCCTGAGAATTCATCTGTTTTCAGAAGCGAAAATAAGCACATGCTTTTTGACTTTTAATGGAAAGTAGTCTACAAAAGCATTTTACATAAGCAAAGTAGATCAATAGAAGGGTTCCTGCCTCCAAACAGCTCATAATCTTAAAAAAGATTATAGAGTGGTACCTTGCTTAATAAAATCCCTCGTTTAACAAGTGTTTCACGTAACAAGCAAAAATTTCCAAGAAATCTTGTTTCACATAACAAGTTCCGCTTCACTTAACAAGCAAGTGTGCTATAGGCATGCATGCTATGCAGCCCTGACATTCTGCACGGAGGCTCTTTAAAAGGACTGCCGGCCAGCACTGCTGCCTCTAACTGCCCCCAACTTGGAGGCAGTTGCCTGGAGGTGCCAGATGCAGCTGCCCCAACTGCCCCCAAATGCCCCCACTGACCTCCTTGAACCTCCAGCAGCAGCCCAGGTAAGCCTCCCAGGAAAGTGTCTTTGATTGCAGCCTCCTAACCGTGTCTACTCAGAAGTAAGCCCAATTGTGTTAAGATTGGGTTAGGATTGTACTCTTAGAACAGCTTATTTTTTCTTACAAATTTTAAGAAGAAATTAAAATTTCTTTACTAAAAAATCAATGTGACTAAAAAATCAGAATACTTTTGTGTGCATTCATAGAGATTCATGTGTACCAGTAGGTGCATGTTTATTTTTTTAATCACCTGAAAAGGTTGACATTAAACCTCATGCGTGGCTTAAATTCCAGCATTACAAATTGCCAGGTTGCGGTTTGTGGCAAAGAAAATGTAGTGCCCTCTTTTGCTGATCTGTCTGTTGCCATCTGGGTGAGAAGCATTTCGTCTGTGAGTGATCTTAACACAAGCATTGCAAGCAAATTGGATTAGTCCTTGCATAGTTGTTCATAAATGGTCCCCATAAAGCAGCTGAATACCTGCCCCATCCTGCGTTTGAGATACAGGAACAGATGTGGAGAAGCACTATGTTCTGAATGCTGCTGTGTCCAATTTGGAGCCAACATCCAAAGTATGTGGCAAAGAACTGGCCTCTGGAAAGGGCTGGCTGATGATCTGTTGGTGAATGTGTGTTACAAATATGGGAAACAGACATGTGTTTCCTTGATAATATACGGTAACATTTGAATACTCAGATCAGTTTTATTTCTGTCTTTTATCCCATCTTTCCCCCAGGCACATGGGCTTTCTCCCACCTCATTTTACTCTTATAACAAACCTCTGATGAGTTAGACTGAGAGCCAGATACTGGCTCAGGGTCACCTACCTACAATCCAGAGTAAGTACAGGAATACATAATAGGCACTTACTCTGGATTGCTCTATGCATAGGTGGCACCGTAACTACATCAGTGTAAAAGGTCCAATAGTTACTATGGATTGTAGCCCTAGTGAACGTCACAGTTGACTGACGATTTGAACCCAATTTCTCCAGTTCCACTACCTCACTACTTCATTCATGACCAGCAGAAATCCTGGATTTCAACATTTTTTTACAGATCCACCTGTCCATTATTCCATATATTAGTCCATTATTCCATATATTTAATGTATGAGCTTTAATCCATAGGCCTGTACTACTACTATACGGTAATTCATCCATAGGCTGATTGTTCTAGGATGAAAAGTGTATACTGCACAGGGTGACCAGATGCCATAACTGCAAAATAGGACAAGGTCACCCAGAACGTAGGACATCCCAAAAATGTAAGACGTGTCAAAATAAAAGCTAAAAACAATATACATGAGCAATATACTCATGTATATGGCTTTCTTGTGGTTAATATAAACACTATATGGCTTATTTAAACTACTGTATTACATATAATTTATTACATATAATTTATTACTTACAAAAAGGGCCACAAGGAAAAGGAGGATCATAAAGATTTTTTCCAGGATATAAGGCTAAAAAAGAGAACATGTCCTTGAAACATGTCACCCTGATACCACATGTTTGTTTTTTGTTAGGTTGCCTTACAGATTTTACTGAACTCAGTGGGGCTATTCTGGTGCAAATTGTTTGAGAATGAGTGGCAAAGGAACCTTCTGAATAGACAACCTGCTATCAAAGTGTGATGAATATATGTTGACTGAGGAAATTAGAATTGATAAGCATTTCCTGGAAGGATATGCAAGGGGGAAATATTCATGGTAACTGCATTCATAATTTCATTTAACCTTACCTCTAGAGGACCATCTGAGCTTGGAGATGCTGCAGGCATCTACCCATGGTCTCTGAAGGCCTCAGAATGGCCATTTGAGCCCCCAAAAGTGAGATACCTGCAGCCTCTCTGAGTCTTAGATGAGCCTTCAGTGGTTCTCTCCTCACCTATGGATGATGGGTTGCAGACTGGTTGAGGTTCTAGACTGGGTCTTCTGAAAAGCACATGGAAAGATATCATTCATATCTATGCTACATGACAAACATATGGATTATTGAAAACATTGTAGCTCACCCTTCAGCAACAAGGTTCCCAGAATGGCTTACATAAAATAAAAAATGGAAACCAATGCAGAAGGAGAAAATTTGCATTATAATTATAAACTTTAATTGCTTCAAAAGTGTTCGAAGTAGATGATTTAATGTCAGTAGGAGTACCCATGCACTATGTGCCCCTATTAAGTAGTAAATAAAAACTGAATAAAATGGGGGTGTTTGGGTTTTGGGGTGTTTTTTTTTTTTGCATTTTTAGGGGTTTCTTGTTTTGCTTTTTATAAGCACAGAAAGCAGTGTTGTATGTTTTATTTTGTTATCACCATTTTCTCCCGCTTCTATGTGAGCTATGTGTTCTTGGGCACCTAGAGTCCCTTTCTCTTGGCACCTGTTGCTGTTTTAAAAATACACTTAATATGCCAGTGCTAGGAGTTGGAAATACTACAAAGGCAGTTCATTCAGGGTTGCTGCCTTTTTGCTGTGTCTTCCAAATGTAATGTGGAAAGCAGGCTTGCGGCAAGGGTTTGATTTTTAAATATATATCTAGTCATATATTTCTTTCAAGCTTGGTTCAGATGCTACACAAAACCATCTTTTGTTAATAAAGCCAAGTGAGTTTTTTTTTTAAAAAATCTGAACGTGTTCCAGTTTGACAAAGCATTATTTGTTAGAGCTAACAAACCAAATTAATAAACCATGGTTTAAAGCTGGGATAACAATTTGTGTTGCTGCATCTGAACTGGAAAGTCTTGGTCTATATTTCTGCTGCTCCTTTATATTCTGCCTAGCTACAGAGATGGAAGGTTAGACTGGCCACAAAAATGAAGCTTTTCCAATGTCTATAAAAGGGTGCAATCCAGAGTAACTATGGGGAGCCCTTGCTCCGCTGTAAGAACAATTTACTCTGGATTGCAGTATGAATTTCCCATAGGTTTTCAGTAGGTGGTGCAGTAACTACGGGCGCATGTAACATCTCTTATATGCTCCCGTAGTTACTCTGGATTGTAGGGTAAGTCTCACAGAGTCTTTTGCAAAGCACTCCCTTTTCCCTGGGTCTGCCTGGCAAGCTCCTCATTTGTAGCCTACTCAACTCTCTCCCATTGAAACACTGGACCCAATAGCTTAAGACCAAATCCTATACAACAGTCTAGCACCAGTGCAACCACAATGCAGCCCAAAGGTAAGGAAAAAATGTTCCCATACCTTGAGGAGACCTTTGTGACTGCATCATGGGTTTAACTGTGGTGAAGCCAGCACAACAACTATAACATATGATAAGCTCTTCCGAACTCAGTATATTCCGTTTATGTATCACTTAGCTCTATGGTGCAGTTTAGCATTGGCCAACAATACATAGGTGCCTGTTAGATGTCAGTATGACCAGATCAGGCTGTGTAATATTTTGGGGGGTGCAATCCTAACCAATTTAGCACAGTGCAACTCACCCAACTCAACTCCCTAGTCCTGCATGGCATGTCTGTGCACTGGGCTAACCCACCCCCCAGGAGTGGCGCAGAAGCGGCTTAAAGTACTTTTGTGATACCCTCTGGCCAGCACTAGACTTTTGCCTAACCAGAGGTTAGGAATGCATTGTGAGTGTCCAAATCAGTGGCCCTCAAAAGTGGGGGTTGCAACTTCATTTTGGAGGTTTCTAAAAGCTGGGATCCACCATTAAGCACCCAGAGTCTCCTGAATGCAGCAAGAGGATTGCCCAGACTGGTGGAGAGGTGGGTGAGAAATGGATGGAGGCCCTCGAACTAGTAAGAAACTTGATCGTCCATTCTTCCTCCCAGATGCAGCCATCCTTAACCTGTCTTGGGAATAAATCTCACTGAACACAATGGGAATTACTTCTGAGTAGACACAGAGGAGCTCTGGCATCACAGTGATGTACCTCCTGTTTGATGCCAGTTCTGGCCAAGGCATCACTTCCTTGTGGATGACATAATTTCTTGGGGTCCCACTCAGAAGGCGTTCCTGATCTGTAATGCATGAGAACCATTTGAATAAATGAATGACAATGGGTTCCTTTCCAGTGCTCGTCACAGCAATCTTGATCAAATCCATGCTTATTTAGACATTTGTGCCTCTCTTCAGTTAGACATTTGTGCTGCTTCAATCAGACGATTTTGTGTTTGATTGCCAAATGTAACTGAGTTACACTTAACCATTTTTTTAAATGCACTCTCAAATATTTAGCATATGGTGAAATGGATATAAATGTATGATAATATTTCCATTTAAAAAAAAAAACAGCGTAAGCCAATGCTATTCACTTTTGGCTTGTGGCCCAAATCTAGCCCTGGGGCACTGCTGGAGGTTGCATTAGTCAAAGTTGTCATCCTGGCTTCTGATTTCCAGTTACACAAGTGGAAATTTGAATGTAGAGCATTTCAAATTGAATAAAGAAAAATTGCAAAGGGAGCCATGGGTATACCAAGAGCAAAGGGTCTGGTGCTATCAGTTCAGCTTGGCTTTTATGGAAAATCCATGTTAGTTTTGAGAAAGCTAGTGAAACAAAAGGGTGCAAAACTTCACTTGGCAGCCGTATTCCATGAGCATAGTAAATGATACTCTTGGGGTGGTTTGTTGCAGTGGCATAGCTGGGGGTGCATGGAGCGCAGTTGCACTGAACTATAAGCTTTATGGGGGCTACAAGCTGAGTTTGACATCAGTGACTAAAATTAAGAAAAACAGGGTATGTATGAATGATAATACCATCACGTTATAAATCATTGGAAAGGTAATTTTATGCAGAATGCAATGAAACAACTGCTTTGGAATATCTATATTCTATCAAAATAACTTTTGATTAACCAGAAAATGAAAATACATAAGCATTAGGAGCAAAAGTTGATTTACTTAACTCAAACTTTCCCATATTTCTGATGGCTTTGAGAGTCAATGAGATGTAATTGTGATACTGTATGGAGCTAACCAGGTAATATGAATCAGCTATATATACTACATATCATAAAACAGCTACCCCCGTGCTAACTTCTATTTAGCAGGGAAAGAATTTCTCTTCATCCTAATCAAAAAGGGACACAATTTTCATTTTTTTTACTTAATCAAATTTGATTTTGTTGTTCCAGGGGGCAGGAGGGGCAACAAAATCTTCTTCAATTCCAGATAGCAAATAGGTGCTTTAGCTATGCCACTATTAGAGCAAATGGGTGGTGAATTGCTAAAGAGGAGGTGGCAGGTTTTCCTCCAATTTTCTTTATAAAGATACCTGAGGATGATGTCACTTCTGGTTGTGACATCACTTCTGGGGAAACATTCTGAGCTTTGCACTCGCCTACATGATCATTAGCAATGCCACTGGTTTGTTGTATTTAGTAGGCTCTTAAAAGCCAATATCTAGGCACCTAGAAAATAAAACAACTTGTCCTCAGAAGATCTGAATTGGGATCCAAAGAACTGGCCCTTGGATCCCAAGAGAGATTTCTCAAACAACAGCCCTTTCCAAGTGCCACATGGAAAGTCAATTTTGAGATGGAGGAATTTTCGAAAGCTATTGGGATGTCACATGGGGGACAGGACACTGTTGTTCAAAGGGGAAACACAGTCAAAATCCTGTTGGGTTTGTGCTCTGCTGGGTGTCACTTCAATGGCTCTTTAGTACCTGGGCATAGATTTTCATGCCGTCACCTGGCAGCTCATTGATAGAAACATGAGATGTACTTAGAGGACATGCTGCTGGAAATGTAGCAGAATTTGGCACTACCGCTGGCACCTGATCAACCTGAGCTGTTCAGGACACACAATATTTGAACCCGAGTGTAGCTCTTTTCTGGCATTCAATATATGAGTTAAATAAATGGCTTTATGAAAGGAATAGTAGTATCTGTCCTTCCACATTCTTTGAATGCTAAAGAGCATGGGTGAATCCTGCTGTCTACAACTGTTCACATTTATTGAACATTCATCTTGTATACCTGGAAAAGTTGTATACTGACATTTCCTGGAACACTAACTGCACATGATATTTTTTAAATGATGAATGTTGGAACTTTTAAGGGCCTTGATGACATCAGTTGAAAGATGGTTGTATAAATGGTGTATAACCATAAAAAATTGTATACTGTATAATGTACATACACATGAAGGTTTTTTTTCCAATAAAAAATGGCTTTCACATGTCTTTAACATATTGACCTCTTTAGGATTCTGTCTGTGGTGCTGAGCAAAGAATTCGTAGCATGGGTGTTTAAAATAGTGAAATGAAGGAATTACTTCTGTGGAGTTGGTGGTGGAGGTCTCGATACTGTTGAAATATGAACTTGACCACATACATATCTCTATTACTCAGGCATCCCATTTTCAAAGATATATGTCCTGTCCCAATTTCAAAATAGTTTTTTATCTAACTTTTTGTACATCAAACCAATAGGAGAGCGAGAGAGAAAAAAAGAAGGCAGCCTGGGACTGATTAAGTGAAATAGTAAACTGATTTGAAAACTGAAGAAAATTGAAGCAAGCATCAAACCACACCAGCCAAGTGGTGAGATCCAGTTCCCAAATATGGTAAATATTAATGTACCAGCCACTGGAGTGGTATCAAATGGATTCATTGAAAGAGAATGCATCACCTGGCTTTCTGTGCTACCAATGGCTGTGAGATGTTCTAGCTACTTTGTGAATGGACTTATTCCAGCAATTATGTAATTACTTTTGTGCTTGATTATCCTTTCAAATATAGTCAGAGGACCATTGGAAATTCTTGCTTCATGTACAAGAAGCAGCAGAGCTGACTCAGATCAAAAAACAATTCATTGCTGCATTTTCTGTGGAATTTGTATAGTATACTTGTATAGTATGGGTGTGCAAAATTTTTACAGGATACATGATCTACTGCAGTGGTGGGCTCCAGCAGGTTCGCACCTACTCTATAGAACCGGTTGTTAACGAGAGATAGGCAATATAAAGTTTAAAAATATCCATTTAAAAGTGGCTGCCAGATGGGCAGAGAACCGGTTGTTAATTTATTTGAAGCCCATCACTGATCTACTGGCACTGTGACAATGTCAGAAAAAAATTTACATTTCAATTAGGAATAAATTTACAAAAATTTACATGAATGAATATGAATATATTATGAATATATCGGCTGTGGGTGGCACAAGTGGCTAAGACACTGTGCTTGTTAACCAGCAGGCCAGGGTTCAAGACCCGGGTTGGCCCCACAAGACAGGGTGAGTTCCGGTCCTTAGCCCAGCTCTGTGACGCCAGCTGGATCCAATCGTATTGGCTCTGCCTTTCCATTGGACTAATTCAGTGGCGTGGAGAGGGGGGATTTGCTGCTTGGGTAACAGCCTATCCTCCATAACAATCCAACCCAGGCTTTCATGCTTCATATGCAGCGTATGCAGCGCCGAGCACAATACCATAGTCTTCCAAGACTAACAGAGGCCTGCTTTTTTTAAAGTGAAAAGTGTACCCACATTGCAGGAGTAAAATTCCCCTCTACGCCATCCCCCCACTGCGCATCAATCCCCCATGCACATCAACCCCCCATGTTCATCCACCATGTGCAACATTCCCCCATGCACATCAAACCCCCATGAGCATCAACCCCCAATCATAGGTGGGCTGATGCTGGTTCTGACCGGTTCTGTAGAGGTGGTTGTTAATTAGGGGCTGACTAGCGAACCGGTTGTTAATTGGGGGCCATCATCTTTGAACTGCATGCAAGTGTGTTTGCATTTCTCTTAAAGTGCCTCTGGAAGCTCTCCTCCCCCCTCCCCTTCTGAGCCTCCCTCCCCTTCTATCCCCCCTCCTTCCCTCCCTAAGGTTATTTTTAATTTTTAATTTTAAAATACAAACAGTCTGTTCCTTTTACCATTGCAGCACATTCAGACTCTGACTGTTGAACTGGGGGTTGTTTGGATCACTGTTAGTTCCATGCTTTAAAGTCAGGGTTAGTAAATTCTTCATGCCCCAAACCTTTGAATGAGGCTATTCAGGAATCCTGACTTTGCTAAATACCTTATTTTGATTAAAAACCTTCTTTCTAGCAAGTTTTCAGAAGTTATTTCCTGGTGCAGTTTGCAAAGCATGCTGGGTACTCACATGCAAATGAGCAGCCTCTCTGGAGATGCTTTTTTTTGAATCAGGCATTTGATGGGCAGCTTTACTAAGAGGTCCTTGGGAGGGAATAGAGAGGCCGGCATACAAACTCTGGGAGGCTGAGGTGAGTAATTAGCAGCAAGCCTTCCTCCCTTCTTCCCTGGGTGCCTTTGCAGCCCAGTACTAGGCATGGAGAACTACTTAGTACTACCCAGTACTACCCAGGACTACTGTAGCCTGTGGCCACAATCCTAGCCACACCTTCCTGGGAGCAATTCCCATTGACTATCATGGGATTTCCTTCTGAGTAGCATAGGATTTGAGGCTACTTTCCCATCCAGACTTTCCTGAGAGTAAGCCCACTGACTATAATGGGACTTACTTCTGAGGAGATTGGCAGAGGATTGGATCTCTCCCTCCAGCCCAGTCTACTTTCCTGAGAGTAAGCTCACTGTCTATAATAGGATTTTCTACTGAGTAGACATGATTAGGACTGGGCTCTGAGGCTGCAATCATATCCACACTTACATGGGAGTAAGCCTCACTGACTAGAATGAGAGTTACTTCTAAGTAAGCCTGCATAGGATTGGACTGTAAGGCTAAAATCCTGACCATACAGTTTTGGGAGTAAGCCCCATTGACTTGAATGGTACTTACTTCTGAGTAGACACTGTTAGGATTGGGCTCAGGCTGCAATCCTATCCACACTGTAGACCTTTTGCTCCCCCCAAGAGATCTCCCCACCTCATCCTGCCCCTCTGAGAAATCTCTCCACCTGAGATTGAGGGCAGGAAGTATGGGGGGTACCTGAAGAAATACCCCCAGTTCCCATCCTGCCCCCCCCAGGAGCCCACTCCACTGCCTACTCTGAAGTAAATCCTATCCTAGTCCCATCCTAGTCAATGGAGCTTACTCCCAGGTAGGTGTGGATAGGATGGCAGCATCAGAGCCCAATTTTTTGCATGCCTCCTCAGAAGCAAGTACTGAGTGACCATATGTCCTCCTTTCCCAGGACAGGTCCTCTTTTTACTCCTCCTTTTCCTTATGAGCAGGCAACATGGAGTCTTCTTATTATCCATACTTTTTTTCCAGGACCACAATAAATCTTCATTGTCCTCCTTTTCCTTATAAGCAGGCAGCATGCAGTTCCCATCCTGTACCCCCAGGAGCCCAGTCCACTGCCTACTCTGAAGTAAATCCTATTAAAGTCAGTAGGTTTTACTCCCCTGTGAGCATAGGAGTGTAGCCTCAAAGCCCAATCACTGTCTACTCAGAAGTAAGTTCCATTATAATAGTGAAGCTTACTCCCTGGAAAGAAGCTGGTTTCTAAGAGCTTGTAATCCTATGCCTGACTACTCAAAAGTTAATCCCATTTCAATCTATGAAGCTTACTCCCAGGAAAGTGTGCAGAGGAGTGTAGCATTAGAGCCCAATCCTATTCTTGGCTACTCAGAAGTAAGTCCCATTAGAGTCTGTGGAGCTTACTCTCAGGAAAGTGAATAGGATTGCAGCCAGAGGCTGGTTACTAAGAGCTCAGTCCTTTGCTTGACTACTCAGAAGTCTTATTATATTCAATGAAGCTTACTTACAGGAAAGTGTGGACAGGATTGTAGCCTTAAGTAGTGGCTTAGAGGCAAACCTCAGCCTGTAGAGGGGACACCACAGACTCTGGTCCTAAACTGTAGATCAGTGTTTCTCAACCAGTGGTATGATTATCACCTGTGAAAGTTGTGGTAGTGTCTGCTGGCACTGAGGCACCTGGATGCAAGTGTTACATTGCAGCAATAGGCTGGGATTCTAAGAGCCCAAATCTTATGTATGACCATTCAGAAGTACTGGTAAGTCCTATCACAGTTAAAATCGAGCTTACTTACAGGAAAGTCTGGACAGGATTGTAGCCTTAAGTAGGGGCTTAGAGGCAAACCTCAGCCTGCAGAGGGGACACCACAGACTCTGGTCCTAAATTGTAGATCAGTGTTTCTCAACCAGTGGTATGAGTACCACCAGTGGAACTTGTGGTAGTGTCTGCTGTATCAGGCACCTGGATGCAAGTGTCATATGTGCTCCCTGAGGCAGCTGGTAGGCTGCTGTGTGATTCAGGAGCTGGACTAGATGGGTCTTTGGTGTGATCCAGTGGAGGCTTTTCTTAATCTTTTATGTTCTTATTTGTGGCACACATTCCCCCTGCGAGCATAACAAAGTGTAATGCATAGGAATAAATTACACAGAACCCAGGGGCTTAGTACTGATTGATGCCGTCACAAGTGATACAATTTTTTTGGTAAACTAAGGGTTAAGGTGGCATGCCCTCCCCCACCCCGCCCCTGACCCTGGCCCCGCCCCCTGACCCAGCCTGGCCCCCGCCCACTTCCGGAGAACCGGTTGTTAGGGCAGGCTGGGCCCACCACTGCCCCCAATGTTGATGTATCACCCAACATGCACATCATCTCTCCATGCGCATCTCCCCATATGCAATCGCCCCTTAAGCAGCAGCCTCCCTGGTGCAACCTCTTCCTCCAAACAGCATCCCCCCCAGTGCACCAGGCACTGAGCACCAAATTGGCTGGATGTTGGTCAGTCTTCCATGTTAAGTATAGGACAAAAACACATTGCACCCTTTTTCAGCCTCTTAAGGGTTAAATTTCTCCAAATCAGTTCTTGGTGGGTGTTCATGTGACAGAAGGAACACCCTCCCCAAATTTCATGCTTCTAAGTTCTGGGGTTGGGGCAGAGCATCCCTCAGTCACTGATTTTTCAATGCAAAGTATAGGTTGGAAAATATGTTGTACCCCATTTCACCCCCTTCCGGTTGGAATTTCCAAAAACTGGTTCTTAGTGCAACCCTTGGTCATGGAAGAAACACCCACCCCAAATTTCACGCATCTAGGCCTAGCGGTTTTGGCTGGGTGTTGACAAGTCAGTGGGTCAGTCAATGAGCTAGTCAGTCAGTGACTTTTCTCTTTTATATATATAGATGAAATGTATATGAATGAATAGAATCTAGTTCATAAACACTTTCACACACAGAGAGAGGGGGTGATTTTCAAACCAGTTCACCTTAGCCAAAATGTCTAATTATGATATTGATCATGAAGAGAGATTCTCAGGGATCTGTCTCAAGTATCATATTTGGAAGGTCTTGAGCTTATTCATGCCTGATTTAAGAAAAGTCCACATTTCCGATCTATGTCAAAGAATTGTCAGGATCAGAAGAGGCAAATTTTGGTCTTGATGGAGATACTGACCCTTTTCCAGAGGCCCCATCTGAATAAGGCAAACAATACTGTTGCTTGACCAATCCTGTTGTAGACTTGGCCTACCACTTTTTCTCTTGCATTTCTCCTGTATTGACCTCCTAGGATCAAAACCTGATCTTAGGTATTGAACCTGCTTGATTTTGACATCTAGGACTCCAACCCCATTAAGGACAGTTTCAAGCTTGGCTGCAAAAAGAGGACGGTGGTCACCTTGCTGTGACCAGAACTGGGAATCCAGAGAAGTCAAGCAAAAAATAAAATGGAAATCTATAGGGAATGTTACTCCTTTTATCAATTTCTTTCTTGCCTGGTACTGGAAGTCTAATACCTCCAGTACCAGGATGGATTCACACATTTTGCAGAAGATCAAGATCTAAAATCAGTTTACTATACTCATTTCATAATGGCATCATCTGCCTCTGTGAAGATTATACTGGTGAGGGGGAGACATCCAACACTGAAGAAAAAGGAGGAATTGAAGAAAAGGAGGAACTCAGCCAAAGGCCTATATCCTAAAGTGAAATTAAGCCTCTTGCTCAGGAGCAGTTAAGATGACTTTCGATAAGATAACACTAGAGGGTGACGTAACTGGGTGGACCTGTAACTGCTATGGATTTTGCCCATAATCAGTAGGTTGAATAGGTTGACCTTTTAGCATTTAAGGGAGCAAGAGGTGCTGATGTCTAACATGATCAAGTGGGTAGTCTTACTTTTTCCCAATACATGGTGTGGGGCATATGCTATGGCTACCTTCCTGAAGTTAAAACTGGTCTGGATCTCATCAGTCCCTGGACTCATCAGTCCCTGGACCCATTATTCCAGTTTAAGATCTATGATGGAATAAAGGAGACTATAGCCCTTTAATACATAAATATTTATGAGCCTGTGGTGAAAAGTCAAAATGATATCCATCCTTTGAACATTTATTCCTAATAGCAAACCTGATTCTGGACAAGAATCAGGGGGAAAAAGCAATTATTTGGAAAGACCACTGTTGGCTTTTTGTGTCCAGAGTAACCACAACATAGTAACACTCCCTCTATATCCAATCTCTTAATGTCCCACTGGGCTGGTGCATCCTATGGGTATAAGCAAAGGAGCAAGACATTTGAGCTGGAGGTGTGGGGCCCCACGAAATGATTCAGCTCAGCAACCCCTTTGTGTATTTAAATCCAGCACCACACACATAACACCAGTAATAGAGATTCTGGATCATGATGCCACCCACAGGCAACCAAAGGGTGGTTGCCATCAAATAATCATCCATGACTGAATAAGCTCCATAAGTGAATGACAGAACAGGAAGACCACAGGGGTGGTTTAAAGTCCCCCTTGTTGCTCTTGTCTGCATATAAGCCCCATGCTTTACCATTAAATGTGGAGAATTTGCCCAAGCACACTGTATAACCCTCTCCTGCCTTTATTGTTGCCATATTTATACTTTTGTTATAGGATTTCAATATGGGATGGAGAGCAGGATGCCAATTAAATCTGTTTAAATATCCTGCATGCAGCATCACTAAGTTAGAGACTGGGGTCTCAGAAAGGCTCTGTATGGACCCAGAAGCCAATATTCTTGCTAGATCAGACAAATTTGTTTGAACTTAGTTTGGCTGACTAAATATTGACTTCCTGGGGTTCTGGGTCCATCTAAGGAGGTTTTACAGTAATATGTTGTCTCCTTAACCCCTTCTCCATGCACCTCTTTACTTCCAAATAGCACGTAGCTTAAATCAAGACCATCCCAGCCGACACTAGACCATTAAATACATAAATTGCTAGTGTTTGACTGGTTCAATATGCAGCTTTTTGATATCCCTTACATGCTAAAAAGTACTCGGGCCTGTTGACAAAGCAAAGAAATGGTGTCAAAAATAATTTTAAAACCTTTTGACCTGCAAGGTTTAAGAGAATTAGGCACAGATTCTTTGCTTTAAGCCTCTTGGTGACAAGAAATATGGTCCTCTGCCAGGCGGTTTGATTGACAGGAGCGTTTGTAGTTTCAGCTGCTTCTCCAATGCGCCTCTTGTATATTCCTAGCGGGTAAATATAGAAGACTATTTGTCACCTGGACTGATGGATTATGCATAAGTGAGACAATGTGGTTAAGATTCTAAAGCATAAATGAAAAATCACAAACATAACTGCATAACTCATAAAGTTGCATAACTCATAAAGAAGTGCTTAATACCCGTAATGAAGTCTCCTCATTTTAATCAAGGCAACCATCAGACTTTCAAATCAAGACCGTCTGCAAACGAGCAGTGTTTCATTTTTGAGAGCTGATCGCTACAAACCTGCATCAATGAGTTCTTGACAGGCATGATAAGATATATTGGAAAATTGATTAGTTAAAGCAGCTTGTTATAACCAGCTGCTTTTATTTGTAAATGTCATGCGTATGGTCACTTTAGACACTTTCAATTGTGTGTGGAAGCACATGTGCGGAAGTGAAGCTTCTACGCTGGCGCAAGACATTTATTTCGGCTTTTCAAATTTCTGTTGAGTGACCCCAATTCCCAGAAAGGACACCAATTGTCTGGCTAAAATCAATTGCGACAAGTGAGGTTCAACAAACTTCCCACATCAATTTCAACAGAACTTAATATACGGTAACTTGCTGGATCAGAGCCAATTTTTTCCACTTAGAAAAAAACAAAAATGTGAAATTCATAACCCATTTGCTCTAGTGCAGTCCTATTAATATTATCCAGTAGTACTATGCATGTAGCTATTTCACCCACAAAGCAATTCTAATCCTGAGTTAGGCAGGCACAAGTTCTGTGATGCCCTGGGGGTATTTCAAATGAGCCATAAGGCACATCTGTGCCACGCCTGGGAAGTCAGGCCAGTGCACAGACGTGTGCTGGTCTCCCACTCCACCACAGGTATGGGGAGATGGATGAATCGCTTTGGACTGAACTGGTTAGGAATGAGCCTGCACTGAGTTTGTGGTTCATAGTGGCTCATTGATCCATCATACAGTGGTGTTCCTAGGATAATGAGGAGGAGGGATTCCACACAGGTCAGCAGGGTGACAAGATGCCTCAACCTAAAAATGAGGACAAGGTCTTGGATTCCTCTCAGCCTGTCCTTTCTGCTGGGCAATGGCATATTTGCCTACTCACAACTAAAGCAGCAATATTGGGCACTGTCACTTTCCCATAGAGCTCAATTCATATTTTTTATTTTTGTTTATTTGGCCATAACTTTTGATAGGAAGGAGATATTTCAAAACTGATTTTGTATTGGATTGTGCTCTTCAATACAAATCCAATGACATATGACATGATGGTGTACTGCACACCTTTGCAAAGTTCTATAATGAAGCCATAATGGAGGACAATGAAATCCTTCTGGAGGACACCCAGAAAGAAGACTAAAAAAAGAGAACAAATCCTGAATTTTCCGGTCATACGGTCACCCTGAGCATCAGTGAAGAAAACAAATTCCTTGCTTGGGGTCATTAGGAAAGTGATTAAGAATAAAATGGCAAAATTTATGATACCATTGTAACAAACAGATGGTGAGGCCACATTTGTGCTGACTTATCGGTACTACCAGGACCTTTTTCAGGTGCTGCTGGCATTCAGACATTTATTTATTTAGGTGAGGGATTTATACCCCACCTTTTTCTATTACCATCCAAGAATTATATAAGTCTATTCCTGCTTAGCTTTCTTTGGAAGCCCTTAATAACCAGAAAATGCCTAGTAGATGATAGACAGATAGACAGATAGACAGATCTTTCTTGAACACTTGCTACAGGATTTCCTACAGTATATGTTGGTTGCTCATAGTTTTTTTTATGTATCATTTTTAAGGGGAAAATAAACCAAACGGCACTATTGTCAATTCTTTAGATACTGAGAAGAGCATAGTTGTAGTAAGTATATTATCACCTCTCAAAACATGTAGTAAAACTGGTATTTTCAGCATGCTACTCTTATCTTTATTTGCTGATAGAGATGGAATCCAGATTTTTTTTTCTTCGCTCTGAAGTGGAATGACATGGTTAAGTTCACATTACCCGGCCTTAATAAAAACAATGTATGCACATAAGGCATCACAGCAGAGTACAATGGTTTTAATGTGCTCTGTAAAGTCAACTTCCATTTGAAGGCCATGTCTGCATCTTAATAAGCCTTACCTTCACTGTTGAATTAAATGTGCATGAAATCCTATTTACCGACTTGCACTGAAGTGTCAGGAAGAACTGCCACTTTTTGTTCCATATACCAGTGATTCTCTTACTGTTAGTGATTCTCCCATCATTAGGTGGGATGAGAGCCAATTTTAGGTGAGGCCTAATTCATTTCAGTGTTTCTTTAAATATTTGTCAATAGGCAGTCTAAAATGATTCTATTTTATTTGGGATGACAGTGGGATTCAAAAATAAAAATTGTGAAAGTAACGTTAATGGTTGTATGTGTTTGTATCCCAAATGAACATTTTAATCATTTTTAAAGCATTTTTATCAGTTGTTAATTGCTATAATATTGATGGTATATATGTGTTATATTTCATTTTTACCAGTTTAGACTGCCCCTATTAATGGGACTTACTCATGGGTAATTGTGGATAGGATTGAGCCAGTTACTACGGCTGGGTTGGGCTGTACGAGGTGATGTGCTTACTACGAAGCGCATTTAGAATGTCATTCTAAAAAATAGGTCCCAGTGCTACAAAGTTGGAGAACCACTGCTAGATGTAAATAGTTTAGAGAGTCACTGTAAAATGCTATATCAAATACTCATTTTAAAATATTTATTTCAATGTGTTACGGATAGTTACATGGCTCCTTTGAGATGGCTCCTTGTCTTAAATATTATTTGCTCCTTGGAAACAATAAAGAATAATTTCTTTTAAAAAAATAATGAAAACACAAATTTGTTTTATGATGATTAGTGGTGTTAACAGCTTACTGCCAAAAAGTCTTGAGTAATGCTAAGGGGCTTTGCAAGAGTACTATGACCACTAAAGCATATAGTTTTCTAAACATGTAATTGAAAAACAGAGCGCATAAAAGATTGTACTGTATATAACAATGCACAATAATTTAAATATGCAACACATGTGTAACAGCATCATTTTAAATGTAGGTATTCTAAATGTATCTTAACTTGCTACATAAGCTTTGACCAGATGTTGCAGTTTTAGCATTTAAAACTAGACATGGAATGTCAGATTGCAAATTACTGGCATGTCCGTTTGTGCCTCTTTCAGCCTGTTCTGTGAAATGCCATAAAAGTTATTTGCAAACATGAGTTAGGAGTCAGAGGTTACATTTGCTGCATACTTTATTGATACCTACACCTATAATTTGAGAATATGCAGGGTTTATTGAATGCTCAGACATGGGAAAACATCCATAGAATGTTGCTATAATAAGATGGAACCAGACAGAAGGAAAGCAGCCTAAGAACAGCCTCCGCAGTCAGACTGATAGGCCACCGACCCAGTATCCTGTCACAGACAATAGTCAGATATTATTGCTCTTAACAGCCAAAGCACTCCATAACTTCCTAACATAACTTGCTCCCATCAGAGAAGGGCTCATAGTTTAGCAGTAGAGTGTCTGATATGCAAACAAGATGTCCCAGATTAACCTCAAAGCAATTTTTTGGACAGAGAAGAACCTTGAAGAACTGCTGAATTGAGCTACACCTTGTGGCTTTTATATGCTTTGGTTTCAGAGATTTCCACAGATCAATTTGTGGATGATATGTGGAGCTCTGGTAGGATCTTCTGGGCACCAACTGGAGGTCCAGTCACTGACTTCCATTACCACAACCTGTTGTAAACATTCTCTAACCCTACAATCCAGAGTAACTATGGAAGCACATAAGAGGCATTTATGTCGACGTAGTTAAGGCACCACCTAGTGGAAACCTATGGGAAATTCATATTGCAATCCAGAGTAAATTGTTCTTATGTCAGAGCAAGGACTCCCTATAGTTATTCTAGGTACTTTAAATGTATCTTAAACGTACTCTGGATTACCCCCTAATTGACCTAAGCTCAACCATTAGTGCACAGGCACAATCAATCAATCATCAATCAATCAACAGTATTTATATACCACTTTTCTGGATGTTCTGATCACCCTTTCCTTTTGCACTGACAGTTATCAAAATATGATATGATGCTGACAGGCAAAAAGGGTGTGGGAGGCAACTACTTTTTATAGCTCCTCATAATAACTGACCTGTGGCATAGTGTTGATGTCAGCCTCTGAAACAACAGTGTCTGTCGCCTGCCCAGAAAAAGTGACCTGTTATGCATAAGTACATATAAAAAAAATTGAACACTAAAATAAAGGAATAAAGAGTGGAATGAGAAAGGCCATGCTTTAATGATTTTCAAAGTATTGACAAATATAAACTAAAAAATCACAAAAATATTAAAATACAGTCAACAAACTTTCAAACTTGTAAGCTGTCTACTTAATAATATAGTTGATCTGTATAAAGGTAACAACCTGAATCATCTGTGATTTCCCCTCATGTTTTGGATAATAAACGCATAAATCAGTTTTGTTTTATTTTGTTTTATTTAACCATATGACATTGCATAGGATTCACATATATAAAGTACAGTATATGAGCATACATCTGGGTCTATGGCCAGGTATCTAACAGTTGAAAGATGCAAAGTACCCTTTTTACTCAAATAGAATAATACATTTTTCACCCAAATCAAGGCTCCAAAATCATGGTGCACATTAGATTTGATGGCACATTAGATTAGAGTAAATTCAGGTATTTTTATTATATGTATAGGTCAGTATTAAGTTTAACAGTTTACTATATTGTGATTAAAATGTAACATAAACCCATTGCTGTAAAAAATAATGCAATTAGGTAAAAATCATAACATAAATCAATTGCCATTTTATTATCATATAACTCATTATTATATGGATAAAAATTAAACTTTCTACCTGCTTTACAACTGAACATTACAATCGCCAGTAAATATTTTTTAAAATCTTGTCTTTAAAAAAGAGATGTGTATTAGATTCGATGGCACATTCGATGTTCTACATGTTCTACAACATGTTCTACATGTTCTACAACATGTATGTTCTACAACATCTTAGCAGCTAGATAGGCAATGTTAACAGAAATCAAGCAAATGCAGACTCAAGGTGAGGCCAGTTCAGTGACTAGCATCAAAGGATGATATGTATGTGGGAAACAGCTGTCACGACTGGCGTTTTCATATGGTAAGTTGCTCTGTGAACAGATATTGAATTATGTACACAAATGATCAGAATTGGAAACTGTGAATAAGCCCTGGTGATGTGGCTGCACATTAGTCTAACTAGCAATTCATTCTCTATGGGAGCCTTATGATCCCCTGAGATGTTCTGGCACATTTGAAGAGGGAGACATTGAAGAGTGAAAGCAATAAATGACTTTTATATTTTAGCCGCTAGTGTTGTATGCTTGTTTGATAGGGGACCCTGGAATCTGATTGTATATCAGAAGAGTAAAAGTTTCTTTTTACAGGGCTTTTCTAAAGGACTTTTGATCATTTTCGTCTGCTCCACAACCAGAAGCTGCTATGGGCCAACAAGAGCCGCACCAGAGATCTGCACCAGTGATCAGAGACATCCTGGCTATTCCTCTCCTACCTTCCCAGGCTGGCCAGATGTCTCCTTTTTGCAAGACATGTTTTTTTTATGCCTTGTTTTCTAGAAAAAAAGGTCATCTTTTTCCTTTTGAGGAGTCAGCATGTATCCTTATTGTAATTAACAAATCACATGTACAGTGCAATCCTGACTTTAGGCCAGAACAATGGCCAAGCTAAGCTAGCCTAAGGCTTCAATCCTAATGACAGTTTCCTGGGAGTAACACCCATTGAACAGTTTCCTGGGAGTAACACCCATTGAACAGAATATTGCTACTGTTGAGTAGACCTGGTTAGGACTGTGCTCAGCATTGGCCATAATCTGAGCTTACAATTAGGCCAAATCCAGAGGGCTGGGGCAGTGATGGGCAGGCCTGGCCCTAACAACCGGTTCTCTGGAAGTGGGCGGGGCCAGGCCAGGTCAAGGGGTGGGTCTGAGGTCAGGGGGTGGGGCCAGGGGCAGGGCCAGCAAGAATTTTTTATAAATTAAAAATATTTAAAAAATTAAGCATGTGGCTTACCTCTGAGTAGACCTGCATAGGATGTTGCTCTGAGGCTGCTGTCCTTTCCACACTGTCCTGGGAGTAAGCCCCATTGACTGGCATGAGGCTTACTTCTGAGCAGACCTGCAGAGGATGTTGCTCTGAGGCTGCTGTCCTTTCCACACTGTCCTGGGAGTAAGCCTCATTGACTGGCATGAGGCTTACTTCTGAGCAGACCTGCATAGGATGTTGCTCTGAGGCTGCTGTCCTTTCCACACTGTCCTGGGAGTAAGCCCCATTGACTGGCATGAGGCTTACTTCTGAGCAGACCTGCATAGGATGCTGCTTTGAGGCTGCTGTCCTTTCCACACTGTCCTGGGAGTAAGCCTCATTGACTGGCATGAGGCTTACTTCTGAGCAGACCTGCAGAGGATGTTGCTTTGAGGCTGCTGTCCTTTCCACTCCACCCTGGAAGTAAGCCCCATTGACTATCATGGGACTTACTTCTGAGTAGTCAGGTTGGGCTCTCAGGCTGCAGTTCCAGCCTCTTTCCTGGGAGTAAGTGCCATTGACTATCATGGGTTTCAGCATCCTCAGAGCCCAGACCTGTGCAGGTCTACTCAGAAATAAGCCCTATTATAGCCAATGGGGCTTACTACAAGGAAAGTGTGGATAGGATTTCAGCATCCCAGAGCCCAGACCTGTGCAGGTCTACTCAGAAGTAAGCCCTATTATAGCCAATATGCTTACCCCCAGGAAAGCGTGAATAGGTTTGCAGCAGCCACATTTCCTTTCCCTGGCTTCTGGGGCTTACCAGCTGCAATTAGAGCAAACTTAAAAGTGCCGACCAGCCTCTTTAACTGCCTCCAGCTGCTGAATCAGCATCTCTGCTCCCATCTAAGGAGCCCTTTGTAAAGCTCCCCATCTCCAGAGAGGCTGCCTCATTTGCATATGAGAAACCCATAATTCTTTGCAAACTGCACAAGGAAGTAACTTCTGAAAATATTGCTACTGAAAACTTGCTGAAAATAAGGTTTATAATCAAAATAAGATGTTTAGCAAAGACAAGATTCCTGAATAGCTTCAGATAAAGGTTTGGGGCATGAAGAATTTTTTCACTCTAACTTAAAAATATTATATTTGAAGAGACATATATAATAATCCAGACTCCTCCCATCTTAGCTGTGAGTGTTTGATATGCTCTGGAATGACTGCAGTGCTTTGTCTGAATGAGGGTAATGGGAACAGTCTGTTTGTATTTTAAAATTAAAAGATAACCTAGGGAGGAGGGGAGGAGGAGGAGCAGGAGGGGAGAGAGGAGGGAGCCCTGCCCAGAAGGGGAGGGAGAGCTGAACCTCTGGGAAAACAGACCCAGAGGCCCTTTAAGAGAAATTCAATCACACTTGCAAGCAATTCAAGGATGATGGCCCCCAATTAACCGGCATCAGCCCACCTGTGGCTAGGGGGCTCCAGGCTGTGAAGAGGCAGCAGCACAAGGGCAGTCTGCTCACTAGGCTGGAGTACAGTGGCGCCTCATGTAACAAATTTAATTTATTCCAGAGGTATGTTTGTTATGTGAAATGTTCTTTACG